>JAWNPL010000145.1:6990000-8190000 GCA_035047545.1 Drosophila paranaensis | reverse complement strand
GTGAGTGTGTCAACATTAAGGTTGGCATTCTTGCTTTTTTAATTAAAATATAAAAAGACCACAGTGGAGGTGGCTGTGGATGGGAGCGTGCCGCGGTCGTTAGGCAATAAACTTGGGCAGCGCGCATCCTGCACGGGACAATTACAAGGCGGAAAATGTCGCAACATTTTCGTCTTATCTTCGGGACTTTGGCACTTTAAAAGAATAAGGCAGAAAAGCATAAAAAACGAATTAACACTGGAGCGGGCCAGCAGCCAGCAGCCGGGGATGACTGCAGAAATGTTTGTCGCGTTATCGCGCGGCTGGCAACGGCTGCTCCAAAGGATGTGCCAGCCTCAGACGAAACCTATAAAGAGCACAGAAAAAATTGTAAAGAAATCTTGATTTTTAATTTTAACGCTTTATTTAATTATGTGAAGCGCCTGCTGAGGACAACAACAACAACAACAACAGTGACCCGAGACAACTTCAAGTTTGAAGTGAAGCGAAGTTCGCTGCTAATAAAATGCTTAACTTGTGTCCTGTCTGGCAATAAAGCCCACAAAAAAATGGGCTAAAAATTGCATTTTTTTCCCCAACCACTTGGTCCACTTTCTCTCGCTTTCTCTTGCCTTTCTCTTGCTTTTTTAATAAAGACATCAACAGATGGACGGCGATAAAATGGCCAAGATTATGTACAAAAGGCGGAAGGACACGGGCCAGCAGCACAAAAGGCAGCCAAGCGGCGTGTGGTTTTTGACACCACCCAACCACACGCACCACACCCACAGCAGACAGCAGATAGTGTCCTTTTTTTCCACTCGCCGATAAGCTTTGCTCTGCATCTTTGCTATTCTTATTCAAAGCAGCCTGAAAGACGTTGCATTAACCCAGAGCTGAACTCCAGGAACTTTGATTTAGTTCACCCTTGACTCCAGCTCCTGGACCAGACCCTGCTCCAGCTCCTGTGCCATGTTTGCTTATCGCTTTGTTTTTTATGGCCCATTCGCACTTCTGGCCACTGCTTGCCTTTGCTAAATGGCCAAACTTTTAATTAGCTGTTGTCCTATTGTCCTGTTGTCCTGCAGCTCCTTGCTCCTGCCATCCAGCTTGTTATTTGGCATATCGCTTTCAATTGCTTTTCAATTGCTGTCAGCAAATTGCAGCAACAATAAAAATCAAATACAACGCGATAAAAATCACAAATCGAAACGTTTTGCCACCGCCCCCCACAGCCCACAGCCCCCTGGCTGGCACCTTCGTTGACAGCTCGAGCAAATGGGCGAAAACTTTGACAAGCTGCTGTGCTGTGCTAGGAAATACTCTGTAAATTCTTTGAATTTTATATGTTCAAAGTATTCAGCAGATTCTTGAAGGACATTTCGTATAGTCTCCCATTTCCTAGCTAATTAAATAATAATAATAATATAAAAATAGATAAATATATCTAATGCATTTTATAAAAATCTTAAGTATTTATTTTTGTATATTAATTTTTTTTATTTCATTTTTTATTCATTTTATTTTTATTGTTCATCTTCCATCTATTATCTTCCATCTTTCCCTTTAATCCACCGGATAACTTCGTTTAGCCACTATCTCTTAGCTTCCATCTTCCACTCTCCAGCAATTTCCATTCCATATCTTCAATCTACCTTTCTCCAATACATCCTCCACAGGGCATCACAAATCGTTGCCTACTTATGGGCGTCGCGCTTGCTGTCACCTGTTGTGCCTGCTCTGGCCTGGCTCTCCGCTGTGCCCGTTGTAAATCTTTAGAATCAATATGCAAGTGACAAGCAGCTGAGCCTTGAGCCTTGAAGAATAAACACACAGTTGAGGCTGGGGCGAGGACAACTTGTCAGGTAAAGCAGAGGTGGGGGGCGTAATGCTAAGGGTCGCATTAAGTAGGCATGGTTAGCTGCGAGCCGAGTTGATGGTTTGTCGCGCAAGCTTTTTGGCTTGCAGCCACAGACTGAGACTGGCAAATTGAAATGGTTTAGATTACGTGGAAATTGTCAGCGAAATTTGTGTAAGCGGAACAATCGTTTTACGAGATATTAAAGCTGACGGAGATCAAGTTCTTGAAGCTGGCATAATTTGTTGAAAGTTGTTAGGAAAAAACATTTTAAAAAGGCCTAAATACTTAAGATTTGTAAAGAATATGGTTGAAGAGTTGTTAAAATATAGATTTCTCTATTGTTGCCATATTAATATTATTCCATTTGAAATTTAATGGTAATAATAATAATATGAAAATAGATAAATCTAATTTTAAACAATATCTCATGCATAATCTACACAAATCTTTAATATATATTTTAATTTAATTTTTATTTAATTCAATTTTATTTTATTTGTCTTTATTTTGTATTCAATTTATTTTTATTTAATTTTATTTTTTTATTTAATTTAATTTCTTGTTTATTTAATTTTATCTTATTTTTATTTTAATTTTTGGTGAATTTAATACAATTTTTATTAATTTTTATTATTTTTTTTTGTATTTAAAGTGTTTATTTATATACTTGTCAATTTCGATTTGTTAATTTAATTTAATTTTTCATTTAATTTAACTTGTTTATTTTATAATTTATTTAATTAATTTATTTAATTTATCTTTTTATGTTTTGGTGAATTTAAATTAATTTTTATTTAATTTTTTTTTAAGTTTTATTTATTGTCTTTATTTATGCATTTTTAATAATATTTCATATTAAAAAAAAATATATATATATATATTATTATATATATATATATATATATATATATATATATATATATATATATATATATATATATATATATATATTATTCAGCCCATAAAATCAGCATTTTTAGAGCAAACTCTGCAAATTTGTTATTGTTATTGTCTTTTTTTTTGGCTAAATTTATTAGAGCTTAACTGAGCGCTAAAAAAAGAAGAAGAAAATCAACGTAATAAGCCCAAGGCTCACATGTGTGAACAGCCAATTTTCTTTGATTAAAGGGATTTGCCAAAAAAAAAAAAAAAAAGAGAGAAAGGGAAAGAGAAAGAGAAAGGCCAGGCAAAAAAGATGATAATAAAATGTGGTTTGGGGTGGCGCAAGTCAAATGATAAAATAAAGAGCAATGCAAAAGTAGCTTATTACAAGCAGCCGCAAAACGAGGGTGAAAAGTAGACAAAGGACAACAGCAAGCACAAGAACAAGGACTTTTCCTGGCTTTTTTCCTGTTTTTTTTTTTTTTTTTGTGGGTTGTAATATTTTTATGCTTATGACTTGATGATGGCGGGCCCCTTTTTAATAATCTTGAAGCGGGCCATAAACGTTTTTTGCGATAATTACATTGAGATTGAGCTTAGTTTGTGGCTAACCAGACGATTATTAGCTCTGGCTGTTTGCTGGCCAAAAATTCAATTGGCCGAACTGAGGGAACGACAATTAAACCAAAGCGGCAATGGGACTGTCGACTGCGACGCATATTAAACAGTGAGAATCGGAGCACGTAACGGTGAACTTCTCCTTTTTGGCCAGCACATTTTTAAATGGCAGCAGCGAGTGAGGCACGTGCATTAAACAGCCCAAAGGCTCAAACAACAACGACAGCAGCAACATGTGTGGAGTAATTTACAAAACTCGTCGCTGGCAGTTGAGTTCGACGCGTTTGTCTGCCCGGCAGCCGCGCAATTAGGCAATTGACCGTACGTCTCCCTCTCTCTCTCTCTCCCTCTCTCTCTCTCTCTCTCTCCCTCTCTCTCTCTCCCGCTCTCTCTCTCTTTCTCTGTGTAATTGACAAAAAATGACATGCAATTGTGGAAAGTCGTGTCGGCCATGCGGCAAAAATAAACCAAAAATTGATTTTCATGTAATGAGTTCAAAAGGGCTGCGTACACGACTGTCCTGAGCGAGTGTCCTTTTTTGTACTGCAGCATGCTGACTGCATATTAAAATGTGCGTGATGCCATGTGACGAGCGTTGAAGTTTCGTTTTTTTCTGCCTTTGTATTTCATTTTTTTATTATTATTTTTATTGTTGCCGGACTACGAGGGCTGTCAATTTTTATGAAGTTAAACTTTTTTTGTGTGTGATTGCGCAAGAAGGTGTCGGGTGTAATGAAGCGCATAATTTTAATTGGCTTTTTGCTTGAATTTAATGTTCTGCAGTCGAATTGTAAAAAAGTCAGGCAAGAAAATTGATTTACATTTGCAATTTAAAGTGCGCGCCATACTCAACTTCATTCGAAATCTTAACATTGCTCAACACTGAGTCCGTTTAACATAAATGTTATTCTTAACAGTCAAGCAGCTTTGGCCAATTAGCATCAACTTGTATACAAAACATATCAAAATACTAATTGTAGTAGCTGCCAAATTAACATACAAAAACTAAAATATTCATAAAATAAAAACTATTTCATTAACGTACTTCTATTCAAAACTCACTTATCGCAATAATCGATATCTAACAGCTGTTCTTTGTTATTGAACGCTGTTAATAACATTACAGAAAATGTATAGCGATATTTTTTAGGGTGCCCACAGTTGTACATGTCTTTCGTGTCGAAGAGGAAGAGCCGAGAGCAACAAGAAAGAAACAAAAATTTTTATTTTCGACGCGTTGTGCAAACGCCTGGGTTCAGGTCTGTGTCTGTGTGTGTGAGTGTGCAAATCATAAAGCAATAAAATGTCGAAACGACTTGCAACCAGCACCGACGAAGGCGCCAGCAGCAACAATACAGAGCAGAACCCAACCAATGCCACCAACAGTATCATCAATCTAGACGACAGCGACGACGAGGACGACGACATGCAGTTCGTGGGCATTGTGCATCCTGAAATGCCAACAATCGATCTCTGCGTCTCACCATCCACCTCGGCGGCAGCGGCAGCAGCTGCTGCTGCTGCTGCAACCTCCGTCACCGCTGCTGCTGCAGCCCCAGCAACAGCTGCAGCAGGTGAAGCCCTCAAAACTGCCAACATTGAAACAGGTGAAAGAAACAACAAAAACAATAACAGTTCATGTTTATTCATGTTGCAATGCATACTCCACTGACTCATCTAGACGCTGCTGTTGCTGCTGCAGCAACTATGACGTCTGGCGCTGACGCAGCCGCCCCCACCGCCACCCTCGAGTGCCCCATATGCCTGCAAACGTGCATTCATCCCGCCCGCCTGCCGTGCGGCCACATCTTTTGCTTCTTGTGCGTTAAGGTAAGTCGCAGCACCTCCCTCTCTACACATTCTCTTGCCTACCCACCCGGAAGCATTTAGTTATTCCACTCGCGTTCCGTTTTGATATTTTGGTCAACGCGCCCGAAACGCGTGCGCCCAACGCTTCGCACGCACGCACGACGCAAGTTCAAGGCTACGCCGCAGCCGCAGCCGCTGCTTAACCCTTGTGTCTGCCCGCCGCCTGACAGCTTGAATAATTCAGTTTGATTGCCTTCCGCATGGCAATATCGAATTGATTTCAAGTCGTTGGCCTTAGCCTAGCTTATAGACTAGTTTTAATGCCTGTTAACGTTTGGTTTATGAAGTGACAAGACAGATTACATAGCTTAAAGTTTGAGATTTTTGCTGCAGGAATTTTAATTTTAATACTTTCCTAAGCAATGTAAATTTTTTTTAAATTTTCTATAGCATATTTTCGAGGGCAGTCAGTAGACCTATCCTATTTAATTACTAATTTATAATTAACCCCAATCATACCCAAGCCCACCTTATTAATTCCCAATTCAATTCCAGGGCGTCGCCTATAAGAATCGTCGCTGTGCCATGTGTCGTCGCGAGATTCCCGCCGAGTTTCTGGATCATCCGCAGCTGGTGAACGGCATCGACGACATCTGCGCCACGCGCGCCACCGAGGATGGCTACCAGTGGTACTACGAGGGACGCAATGGTAAGTGGCTAACTAGATTTTGGTGGCGGTGTCTTCTAGTCCAACCACACGCACCATCCATGTCCATGAGCATAACCCAACACACACACACACCCTAGGCGGCTGGTGGGCGTACGACGAGCGCACCAACGAGGAGCTTGAGATGCACCACCAGATATATCAAGAATACAGAGTCCAGAGAGCTGCCAGAAAAGAGCATCTAGTGAATGCTGAGAATCATCCGAATCTAGATGGCAACCAGCACGAGATGTTGATGACTATTGATGATGACGGGGACGAGGTTGACTACTCCGACAGCGGCAGCTCTGACTTTGAGCTGCAGTTCGACAGGATTAGTAGCAAGGAGCCGAGTCGCTTTGAGCAGCTCATCTGTGGCCAGATGTATATCATTGATCTGGTCTGCATGACGCAGACGCTGCGCTCGGAGGCGAGCAGAAAGCGAAATATCTTGCGGCGCTTGCGGTCGCGGCCGGCGCCAGGCGTCAAAGGCGTCGCCGGGCTGAAACACAATCCCACGTATCGCACTTCCAACTAACTCCCCCGCATCCTCATACCCCCGCTTCCCATTAATCCGTCCAAGCTAAACTAAGGCCATAGAACCTGTGATCCAGCCGAAGAGCTAAACGCAATAGTGAAACGTTTTAACTACTTACTGTACAGGTTGGTGGCAGTACGACGACCGCACCAGCCAGGACATCGAGGAGGCCTTCAAGAAGGGCGACAAGTCCTGCACCATACTCGTCGCCGGCTATGTCTACATCGTGGACCTGGAGCAGCTCGTGCAGCAGCGCCAGAACGAGCCGACGCGCTGCCGCCGCGTCAAACGCGATCTGGCCACCATACCCAAGAAGGGCGTGGCGGGACTACGCATCGAGGGCAACCAGGTGACCAGCGACACGGTGTTCAGTCGCCCCAGCAATCCGACGCCAACGGCTGCCGCCGGCGGCGGCCCGCCCTCATTCATATCGACCATCGCCGCCCGAGATGCGGCCATACGCATCGCCAGCGACATCATTGGCTCCACGCTGGCGGCGGCGGATGAGCTGACGCGCGGCCTAGCCGCCAGCAACATCAGCGACAGCGTCAATGACCTAAGTGGTGAGCAAATCTACTCCAATCCACACACAGCAGGTGCAACAGGTGAGGAGCAGCAGCAGCTGTCGGGCGCGGGTGTAAGTCTGGGCATGGGTGCGGCTGCGGCGCGTTCGCTCGCCTCCTCGCACTCCAACTCCATACAGGATCTCATGCGCAGCGCCACGGAGGATCTGCTGGACACCACGCAGCAGGTGATCGAGACCAATCAGCACACTATAGATCTTTTCGAGCAGGCCTTGAACGACTTCCAGGCGCTCACCATGCGCAACTTTGCCGATTCCAGCGACGAGGACGACGACGATGATAATATCAATGCGAATATCGATAGGATCCAGCAGACAACTATCGATAACAATGGGGGGAGCGAGGAGGTGGAGGCGGAGGCGAGCGAACACGAACACGATGAACACAACGGGCCATTGGGTTTCTAATTTCCGATTCAGAATTTCACATAAAAAAGCTAAAAGCTCGAAACGCGAACGAAGTTCCTTTAGAAATGTCAACATTTCAGAATGTTAACTAGAGAAATGCGGCGCGTACCTGAGAATCTATATCTAAACACTAGAGAACGTGATGCAACCGAGGAGAGAGACAGCCTACAGGGTAACAAACAAACAAACAAACATACATACAGACATATATCCTTATCAAACTGAACCTGAGCAACAACTATAACTAACTATAAACTGAGCTAGATGTGATCTGGAAAGCAGTAATATCAAATGGTCCCTAAGCAGTAGGAGGAGGAGGAGGAGAAGGAGAAGAAGCTCAAAGAGAACAACAATCATAACATTGCTGTTAGCTGTTAGCTAAACCCGAACTTAGGAACTAGGCAGCTTTAACTTAATCCTTATATACTCGCCCAGAAGAACTTCAACTAGGAACTTTCTTCTATATATATATACTCATAAACTATACCAAACCACTGCATATATTCCCGTTAAACCGAGCCAACTAAGCAACCACCCAGCAAGCGTAGTGTGAGATGGACAATACATATATAAAATTCGATTTGATTTGGGTTTTCCAATGGGCGTGCAATTCGGTTTACATCTGATACCCCCTCGACGCGTGAGACACCCTGTATTCGTATTATATATCATAAGTCGCCGTTAAGTGCGTTAAAAAGCAAACAATTTCTGTGAACATTTTAATTATAATTATTATGGAATAAGTTATAGTCATAGAGCATTTCGTTGGGTCGACAATTGAGTTGCGCCTCGAAAGAGATCAATCCGTATAGAGAACTGTTATTTATTTCCGTTGAAAGCTAACCTCAAATGAAGCTCAATTGTGCCTAAGCGAAATGCATTTAATTATATTTATATGTATATGAATATATATGTATAATGTGTGTATATTGCCTACATTAATATATATGTATGTATATTTTGTGACTACTGTTTTATAGATTCGATTTGTACCCCGCCATCACATCTAACTGTGAAATGCCTATTCGTAGCTATACTTATATCAACGGTATTCCTAAAGCTCTACTGAGTACATGCGCCAGAGCTACCCGTCCCCTTCCGGTAATATATATACATATACATATATACAACAAATATCCAATCCAATTGCATGTTAACTTATTTACCGTTAACTCATTTGCTGCAGAACTTTCTGATCATCAATTTCCATTTCTAACTAAGCTAAGCTTCAAATGTTGATCTCTCTCTGTCTCTGTCTGTCTCTCATTTCTCTTCTGTCCTCTGGCTCTGTTAACTTTATACATTTTAAGAAGCTCACAAGACTTTATCCATACGAATCTTCCTCAATGGTGACAGTTAGAGCCTGTACTTATCGAAATCCCTTCATAATTTTGGCTTCAACACACTAAAAAGAACAACAATCAATGTAAAACCAAACTGTGCCAAGCGCAAAGCTCGCTGTTAAGCCAGCCGCACTGTGCTAACAGCACACTGTTAATGTTATGTTAATGCTCTATTAACAGCATGTCACACATTCGCAATTCAAATTGATATTGAAAAAAAAAACTGAAATAGAAAGAAATGCATGATGCTCCATGACGAGGCATACCTTTTAGATATATACGTAGAGTTATAACTTGACGACGTTAAAGAAAGCAGAACATTTTGTGTGTAAGCCATGTTGATTTACTAAACTTAAGACTACTTAACCTTTATTGTATTTAAGATGCAAATAAACATTCTCAAGCAAAAACAGTCACAGGCGTTTTATTACTAAGATGATAAGAGATTTATTAGATATGAAAATGAAATGGAATACGAATTATTATTTACGTATATATTATATGAGAAATATATTTAACTTGAGATGAAATGTTAAGTTTAACATAGGAAGTGTGATAGATGGAATATTTCAAGATGGGCTGAAATGTTAGGTTTATATGATGTGATGTAAGTATCTAAGAATAGATTTACTTTCTGTTGACTCTACCATCCCATTCATGTGCTCGGTTTCTACTATCTTGACTGAACAAATAGCTATAAACCGTGGAAATATATGTCTTGACATAATATTTATTCAACAGGCTTTGATCATGATGATTATTAATTGCAGCATGGGCAACCCTCGCATTGAAAAACTATTTGTTACCTACGCCTACCTGTACTCGACTTCAAATGAAATCCTTTCTTTTTTTTATGGGTCTCTTGTTCTTTTGGCATCGGACCCTGTCCGTCTACAAATGCCTGGCTATTGAGTCATGCGCAATGGACCAAAAGAAAACGCACGCATGCGGCATATTAATTTACTGGACTCCTGAGAATCTCTTCGTTGTTGTTGTTAGTGAGCAAACAGGCTTAAAAAAAAGGGGGCAACACAGCTCTAACGACGTGAGTGCGAAAGAGATGCAGCGAGTGAAGCAGCGATCGTAGCTGTCACATAAATATATTTGGAATCGGGTTTTGGAGAGTTCTCTGGGAGTCGAGTCTCGGCGCATGAGTCATCGTTGTTTACATAGAAATTATGCTACCTGCTGCACTTCTCACTATACATTTTTTTGTAGGTTCTCTACCTGTTCGGCAAACATCATTAAATAGCTGAACGTCAACGGTTGTACAACAACTTGTTGCCGTTGTTGTTGCTTCTTATCAGCCAGACATACAAGTCGTATTATGGTTGATTCTAATCTGTCAATGTGCATGGGAAGAGCGATTTAAATATAGCATTAATGATGATCTAAATTACATGCTATTGAAAGCGAAACAGTTGGTAAATTTAACAGAACTTAGAACTTTAAGTTAACAGAAGTAAGGTTTACAACATTTTGGTTTCCGAACTTTAAAATTGCACAAAAAATATATATTTCAGAATTTTTGGACTAAAAATATAAAAATTGCAGCAATTAAAAAAAATATATTTAATTAAATATTAAAATTTTCATTGATTTTATATAGAAATATAAATATGTATAAGAAATAGAAATATAAATTTATAATAAAAAAATAAATATATTTATTTTAATAAATAAATAAATATAAATATATAAAAAAATATAAATATTAATAATAAAAATATAATAAATAAATAAAAATATTTCTTTTAGCCTTTCATAAATTTTTAGCTTCAAAAACAAATTGATATTTCTACTAAACCAAGTTCATTTTAATTGTAAATTACTTCAAAAATTTAAAATAAAATACGTTATATACAAGGACTTATAAATGAAACATTTAAAATTAACATTAAATGCACGAGCTTTCTAACAGCTATTAACAGAGCGTTAACAGTGTGAACAGCGCTACAACATGATCGCACAGACTTCGGCAACCTCAACATAAAACAACTACATACATCAAGTTCGGCTTGCAAATGTTAGTGGTGGCTGCCTTTGCCGACGCTCACTGGCCATGGCTTGGCTCTCAGTAACTCTGCTGCGAGCGCGCTCTCTGTCTCTCTCTTTCTCTCCATCTCACACACACACAGCTAGGCACATGCGCAGTTCAACCTGCGCTCCAAACTGGTTTTGAGGGAGGAAATTGGCAGCTTGTCGGCTGTTGGTACATACCAATTTCAGCTTGCTCTCGGCCAGCCAGGCTGAGCGTGCGCCAGTTTTTTTTTTGTGTGTTAGTTGATTTGTATCTACCTTTGGTGCGGACGGTTGGTTGGTCGGAACGTTATCTAAAGCGCAACCAAAGGCCAACCAGTCTTTGTATTTGTACAATTTTTACTTACAATAATTTAAAATAGTAACAAAATAACCAATAAAATGTAAGTGAAGGCCTATTATATCATATCGCGCTAAAATGTTGTCATAAATTGTGCTAAAACTGCAGTGGAAAGTGCAAATAAAAATTTATTGATTTTCTTTAACTGAAGCAACGTATGAAGAAGAAGCAGCAGCAACAGCACAAAAGTATAAGCTGCGCTGTAAGGTTTCCAATTGACTGTGAGAGACCGTGCGTGTATGTGTGTGTGTGAGTGTGTGTGTGTGGCAAAATTTCGTTGTAGTTGCTTATTGTTGTTATGTTCTAGCCAAGTTAAAAGCACGGCACCAACAAAAAAAATTAAAAGCATAAGGCGAAAAAGAAGTGGAAACACAAATATACTTAGCTGTATACAGACACGCATACATATAAATATATACGCTCGCGTGTGTGTGTGTGTGTGTGTGTTTTTGTTCTTTTGTGCAATTTGCCATTTAAAGGCATACAAAACAGCAGCAAAGCATTTGAAAGGGAAATGCGCAGAGCTCTTAAATAATGTTTTTTTAATGTTAAATGCATAGTTGACAAGTGTTATTGTGTGTGAGTGTTTGTGTTTGTGTGGTGCACTTGAAATTTAGTTTGATAGGCTGCCGCTGCCGCTGCGTCTTCTTCTTATGTTTTATCACGCGCTTCCGCGGTAGCTTAAAGCTTTACTCTCGCCCTCTCAGCCCTCGGCTCTCTCTCTCTCTCTCTCTCTCGTTCGCTCGCTCAGCAAACGTTGACGTTTGCGTGGGTCGGTCGTCGACGTCGTCGCCAACGTCTGTTGTAATTTTTTTTTTGCCGTTTTGCGCTTTTCGCTTTTTGATTTAACTGCCAAGCGAAACGTGGAGAGGGGGCTGACGCCAATGCTACTACCGAACGTGCCCCATTCTCCCCCTCGCATACAACAAATGCATACACACATATATACAGATGTACGTACACATATGTATATATTCGCGCATCCTGCGAGTGGGCGTTTGACGTCGTCCAGTTACATTATCGATTTCGTGTTGGTTCATTGATAAAAGTGCTTATTATGTGCCTGTGTGTGTGTGTTCATGTTGTAATTTGTGTTCCCATTATCCTTCACAGCCTACTTAAGCAGCATGTCGTAGAGCGCTAAGAACTGTAATTCAAAACGAAAACTAACGGACAATGCAGCCATTTAGCGACAGTTTAAGCAAGAGTCGAGATGATTTGGCCGCCAGGCAGCACCAGCACCAGCAGCAGCAACAACTGCACTACAGCAGGCGCAGACATCATGGAAGCAGTCCAAATCTATCGTTGGATCAAACCGATAACTTGCGCCGAAGGTAAGTTATCGAACATGCCAAATTACCCATTTGCAAATTGCCCAATTGAAAATTACCCAAGGTCATGTCCACAAGGGATATTTTAATATCAAGGGATATTTATACTTATCAACACAATTTATTTAATTAAATAATAAACGCTGTTCACCCGCATACGCATAATACATAGATATAAATCAAACACGTGCAAAGTTCGTTGCGAAATGATAAACAAAAACAAATACACAAAAGCCTTAACGGGCCGATTAGAAGCTTCCTTGTTACTTGCTCTACATGCAGACGCACACAAAGCTATATACATATTTGTGTGCATGTAGTCCGACTCCCAGCAGCTCACACACACACACGCACGCACACTTGTACGCTCACACACCTGCGTCGAAAACTGGTTTCTAAGCTGCGCGCCGCATGCTGCCCAATGCAAGCACTTCCCAAAGTTGGTCACTCTAACAACAACAACAACGCTTGATAACAATGAACGGTGTAAGGCAGAGAGCGAGCGAGAGAGAGCGCACTAAGCTGTGCGCTGATAATGTGTGTGATGCGAGCGGCTCGTTTGGTGGGCCATGCTCCAGCGCTCACGCTCGCAATTTAGTACGCGAAAATCAATCGTTTCAGCTGGTTGTCGCACAGCAAGACGGAGTGTCAATCAAACCGTGAGCCTGCCTTAACTTCTCTCAGTGTCTGTGTATCTGTGTGTGCAGACAGCGAGCAATAACACAATAGCTTTTGCTTATCGCCAAATCAGTTGCTAACTTGTATGTGTGTGTGTGTGTGTGTGCGTGTGCGTGTTTGCGCCTCTACGTTTTGTGCAAAAAATTCATGAAATTAACTATTACAAGCAAAACGAAAGTGTTACGCAGCCTATTCTTGGTCTTGTAATTAACGCTACAGCTGCAGCAGCTACAACAACAATAGCAACAACAATAACACCAACACCATTTAACACTTACCTTGACGTCATTTTTTTTTCAGACGACAAAAACGTTAAAAAAAAACGTTTTTGTTGTTGCTGTTTTGTGCTTTGCTTTTTGGTGGCTGGCCGTGCTTGGCACGAACCGAGCGACGAACGTTTTTAATCAAAACTTGTTGGCGTTGTTGTTATTATTGTCACTCGGGTTTATACAGTGCGTAAAAAACGTCTGGCGGCAGCGAGTGTAAAAATTTGCATTAATGCACCACCGCGATGTCAAATTAATGAATGAGTTTTGCGGACAACACCAATAACAACAAAAGCCAGCAAAACTAATTGCAAAAACAAACACAATTAACCGTGAAAATAAGCGCGAAAAAAGCGAAGAAAAAAACATCAAACTATGGTTTATTACATACCAATCTTCGGACGTACCGATCCACCGGATAAAATAGTAACAAAGGAGAAAAGGTAAACAAAAAGGGATAACGACTAGCGATCGCATTTCAGACTTGCTCCCATTTATCGATAGTCAGTGCGTAGATTCGATTCTATTTTGCCAACACTGCAAATATGAATGTTGACTCACGCCAGCAAATTACCGTTATGTGTTGCACTTGCTGTGCTCTGCAGAAAGAAAACAAAAATAAGTCGAAACTAGCCAGGTTTCCGCGTTCTATGAACTACGCGTCACCTGCTACATCAACAAGAAAAGGTCAAAACGTGCTGCGGCTGCGATTTATAAATGCGTTCGAAATTTCATAAGTAATTAAAAGGTTTTTGACATTAGTTTCTGGTGCTAGCGACGGCGGCGGCGTCGGCGGGTCGGCATGCGAACGAAAGAACGCATTGCTCCCCCCACGGGCGTCAGAGGTGCGAGCGGGATGTCTATACACACAAACGCTGGGAACAAAATCTGCACAAGCACGGTAGATGATTTGCGCCTGTGTAAGTGTACAATCTATATGGGAGGGAGTCAAACTGTGTGTGTGTGAGTGAGTGTGAGACGAGCAACAGGTGATTTTGCGTGCTCGCGCACGTCGCTTCAGTTTGACAGCCCCATCAGACTTTTTACCCCGTGTTGATTGTTATTGTTGTGATAAATGTTTTTCACCTGAATAAAAAATGCTGCGGCAGCGGCTGTTGGGCATATTACGCGTGCTGTCTCTCTCTTTCACTCACACTTTGTGAATGGTGTTTTTGTTTATCTTATCGGTTGCAAAAACAAAAAAAAAAATTCCGAACACAAGCTCGGCAGGAAACACATATGCATGTCTGCGTGTGTGTGAGTGCTAATAGATGTTGCCAGCGGAGGGGTGATCATTCTTCTTCTTCGTGTACATATCTGTTATATACATATATACACACACACACACACATCACCTTTATCACTGTCATTAGACGTATAAATATAGGAATACCAGAAATATTCAGATTAAGTTGTGTGAACTTGATTTATTATGATAAAGTTCGTAGCTCTAATTGCGAATCGAAGCTTACCAAAATAAATATCGTTATCGTCATTCTTATCGATAGGCGACTATTTCTGTGATTGACTTTCGATTGTGAATCGTTTTATTTTTAAAACTTTCCTTTAAAGATTTACTTTCATGAAGATGAATATAATATTCGATTTTTTTCACATTGGTTCGTTTGATATCCTTGCGATAAGAATAACACGATCTCCCCTTTTAATGAGCATTTCCTAACTATCATTCTCATATCTCTTTCCACTTTTAGTGTCGTCTGCCTGCAGGACGAGTTTGGCCACCTAGGACTTGCCGCCACAGACCTGCCCTTCAAGTCAGCGGACATCGATTCAACTGCGCCGCAGCATCACAACAACTATGCGGAGATTACGGACAGCAGTGCCGAGAACACGTGCCAGCAGCGCTGGCCACCCCACGCCGGAGGTGGTGGATTGGCCAGCGCATTTGGTCATCCGGATAAGCCGATTAGCTGGATGTACGGCCTGCTGGGCTGTATGAAGCCCGTTTTGTCCTTCATTGGCAAGGCGGGCGTCATCGAGGTGAAGAACCAGCGCAGCGAGAACTGGGAGATACCCTTCGAGTCCATTACGGATCTGGACTGGCTGGGCAGTGGTGCCCAAGGCGCTGTGTTCAGCGGCAAGCTAAAGAATGAAATTGTGGCTGTCAAGAAGGTGAAGGAACTGAAGGAGACGGACATCAAGCACTTGCGCAAGCTGGATCATGAGAACATTATCAAATTCAAGTGAGTAACCCAAAATAATTATCTATCTATGCAGATGATAATCTGTTATATTTCTGTTTCCACAGAGGCGTGTCTACGCAGTCCCCTGTTTTCTGCATCATCATGGAGTATTGTCCGTACGGCCCGCTGCAGAATATACTGAAGGAGGAGCAGGTCATGTTGCCGTCCCGTTTGGTCTCTTGGTCCAAACAAATAGCGTTGGGCATGCAATATTTGCACTCGCATAAGATCATACACCGAGATCTAAAGAGTCCCAAGTGAGTTGAAAGCAGTTAAATAAATCTTTGGAAATCCTCTAAATCTCTTTAATACTTCCAGCATACTGATTAGTACAAATGAAGTGGTGAAGATAAGCGACTTCGGCACGAGTCGCGAGTGGAATGAGATTAGCACGAAGATGAGCTTCGCGGGCACAGTGGCCTGGATGGCGCCCGAGGTTATTAGGAACGAGCCGTGCTCGGAGAAGGTTGACATTTGGTCGTACGGCGTTGTGCTCTGGGAAATGCTCACCTGTGAAATACCCTACAAGGATGTCGACTCGTCGGCCATTATTTGGGGCGTGGGCAATAATTCGCTGAAGCTGCTGGTGCCCAGCACATGCCCGGAGGGCTTCAAGCTGCTCGTCAAGCTGTGCTGGAAGAGCAAGCCGCGCAACCGCCCCTCATTCCGGCAAATACTCAGCCATCTGGACATAGCCGGGCCGGAGCTGCTGCGCAAAACTGAAAAGCAATATTTCGAGACGCAAAAGTCGTGGAAGGAGGAGGTGCGCTGCCATCTTAAGGAGATCACTCAGAACGGCACGAGCATACACAAGTACGAGCAGGACTTGATCAAGCGACGCACCGCCGAGTGGCGACACGCGCAGGACATACGCATGGTCTACGAGGACAAGCTGCAGAAGACGAATCAGCTGTTCTTCGAGCTCAGCGAGTGCATGACTCAGCTCCAGGAGAAAGAGAAAGAAATTGCTGAGTAAGCACTGGAGTTATCTAACCTAATGCGTATTGCTAATTAATATTTTATCTATATCTGCAGGCGGGAACGTAAGCTGCCCGGCTCTGGCTATAAGCCCACGAGACGTTTGGGCAACACTCTCAGGAAAATGCAACATTATCGACGACGACTGAATGGGCCACCGGCACAGCCAATACAACAACAGCAATCCTCAACGCCTGATCCCGAGACCACGCCGGAGGTAAGTCTCTATATAGACTTCCTATAAGCTTCATTATCTTATTCATATCTTCCCTCCCTCAGAGTCCCGTGAAATGCGTGCTCTATGCGCAGCTGGATGGCAATTGCCAGCCGAAATCCTTTTGCGCTGTAGGCACCAGCATCCTTGTCGGCGGCAACATGTCCAACAAGAACAAGAAGACTTGGCGTCATCGCCGCAATGGCTCCGGTTCCTTTGCCGCGCCGCCCAAATACAGTCCGACGCGGGATCGTCGCTATCAAAGCGAGCCGGAGAACCGGAAGGTGCAACTGGTCGAGCGGCAAACACAAACGGATGCCATGGACGTCAGTGAGACGGACATTAGTCCGTGCGTCGAGCAGCCAGCTGATGTGCCCCAGCCGCCACCCAACCATCGGCAGCTGCCGCTGCAACTGCAACGCATCCAGCAGCTGGCCACCGCCATGGCGCAAGCCAAGGTGCTCGGTGGCAGCATAGCAGCAGCCGCCAGCAGTTCCCCGGCGAATGCTGCCAGTCCATCCAATGGCAACTCGCTGAGCACAAGCGAGCTGACCTATCAGGATGCATGCTCCAGCCCGGATCAGCTCATCGACGATGTGATGAACAGCAACGAGCGCCTGGACATCACCGACTGCTATAGCGACAACGAGAATCTGGAGCGTCTCGGGCGCAAAGTGAGTGAATTCATCAACGAGAACCGTCTGTCCATACAATCAAATTCCACGGAGAATGGCAACGGGGGCAGCGGTGGCAGCGTGCACACGACAACGGCGCCGGAGCTGCGAGATGTGGCCGTGAACAGCAGTCCCTGTCTGAGTCGCTGCAGCAGCACACAGAGCAGAAGACAGTCAAGGCAACAGCAGCAGCAGCAGCCAGAGAATACAACAACGATTCACAGCAATGCCAATGGCGAGTCCTCGCAGGAGCCGCTGGGCGAGGACAGCTGGTCGGATGAGGAGGGCGAGGATACGGATTACAATTACGCATTGCGCAGAAGAAGGTTAGTATAAATTACTAAGTTATAATTTAAATTTAGCATACTTAACTCTCTCTCTCTCTTCAGCATTGGCCGCCTGCCCATTGGACGCGGCATGCGGCCGAGACGCAGCTATAAGGCGCCGCTGTCGCAAAAGATTGCCATACACAAGCGTAATGTGGTCATCGTGTCCGATGAGGAGAACACCTCCGAGTACAGCCACTCGCCATCGAGCCAGCACTCGACGCTGGAAAGCAATACGGATATGCCGGCCGATCTGAAGCAGAAGAAGCAACAGCAGCAAAACATCAACAACAGCTCCAGCGAGCCAGACTCAAGTGACTCCAGCGAGGAGGAGGACGCACCGAAAGCGGCGCCAAGTTCAGCGTTGCCAATGGGCGCCATACGCAGCAGCGATATTATATCCATACCCACATTTGAGGCTGATGGCGCCGTGAATATGGTTTAACCTAGTTATGCATAGCCTAAGTGAGAAAAGCTCCTACAACAATTAACCGAAATCAACTATCTCTTTATATACTCAAAAAACAAAACAAAAAAAAACAACCTCAAAACTGTATGGTATTATATATGTCATATGTCTTACATACACATATTTATGTATCTTTATGTCCGATATCTGTGTGCATTGTGTCTTTAGTTAAACTAGTTGATCCTTGAGCGTTGATCGCTTCAACCTCAATATCCGTGTTCGCTTTTAAGGGTTAGGGGCTAACTTATCTATGTTTATGTTTGGATTGAATTCCCTATGTTCCACACTTTTCGTTCTGTTCTGTAAGCTGCCTTTGTAATATATATATATGTATCTAAATGCCGTAATTGTATATTTAGTTTAGCCATTAAGTAGTTTTCAATCTTAAGAGCTTAACCGCAACACGCTCCCAACTATAAAAGCAAAAGAAAAAACTGAAAAAAAAAAAAACAAAAATCAAACCAAAACAGAAAAAAAAACGGTTAAAGAATTGGCCTCAGGCACTATATAGGAAAACAATATATATATCTACATATATATAATGCAAAATAGTCAGGGATATTTTTTATATAACGCAAATTTGCAAAGAGATCGATGAGAATGTTTTTTATAGAAGAAGCGCGTAAAATATAATTTTGTAGCTCGCATTGGAATCCCTTCAACGGAATCACGTGAAGGAACTCTAAACCGGAAATCCTACTTACTTTTTCGATATGCACAAAATTCAAAGCTTCAGTGCCTTAAAGCAAATATTTGAGAGAATCGACAAAACACAAAAGAAAACAAAATATATATATAAATAATAATAATGTATGATGATGTACGTGAAATGTGTGCGCTTTTAAAAATCAGATATATATATTGAATCATTTGCTATATAGAAACCATAAATTGTTCGCTCTAGTTAATTTGAAACCACTCAAAAAGCGCACATCACGCTCACGTCAAATATATACTTAAAAAAAAACGAATTACAAATTTAAAATATTTCTATATACACTCAACAATAATATATACACAGCATATATATATTATATATTTACACACTAGTTGGATGTTTAGTCGCATGCAAAAAAAAAGAAAAGGAAAACATAAAAAAGAAGAAAATTCTCTACATTATGTAAATGTACTCCATATTAAGTTTAAATTTAACGACTCATACGAATTAGTTTGTAAACTTAATTAAAACAAAAACCGAAAAAAGTAAAGAATCGAGGTTTTATTATTATGGGTAACGATATATGATATATGTTCTATTGTGCCTTATGGATCTATAAAGGAGTACGTTCAGAAAGGTAAATCTTTGAATGCTGCTTATGCCTGAAAATATTAATTTTTTTTATTATTTACTATAGGATACAACGGCATATGTTCTATATATACCTTCCTGATGCCTAGAGAAACTTATTTTCAGGCTGAAAGATTTTCCTCATTATGCCAATATAATATAATGAATATTTTCTATATGTAGTTATATCTTCTTGATCCATAGAAGAATTTTCTAAAGTATTCAATATTTAAAGTTTCAATATTAACTATATGATACATATAATCCCTTTTGCATCCCTAGTTCAACTTACCTTCATTCAATGAATTTCCGAGTTTTTCTACGTTCACCAGAGTATGTTGATATTTTTATCTATCTATATATTGATTCCCAATCCCAACTGGAACTCACCTCAATCCTTTTCCGCTAGTTTTTTCCTCTTCTCAGCAGAGTTTGTTAAAATTTTCATCAATATTTATTTACCATGTGAAATTGTGTTTACAAGAAATTTAGGTCGGTTTTAAAAGTAGCCAAACACGTTAAAAAAAATAAGGGTTTTTTTTTGTATGCATTTATATTAAGTTCCGCGGCATGGAGACGCTTTGCTGTGCTCGCTGGTGTGGTCGAGCTGGGCGCGCAAGACTTTCATGGCGCGCGTCTCCCGGGAGTCGATCATGTAGCAGACCACCTCGGATTGGCTTTGGAAGGCCAGGAGGCCGGCGGTTCCGTGGCTCAGGTCCAGGTGCCTGAAGCGATCGATGTTGCAGGTACAGCCATCAAAAACATAAAACATGATGTTAGTTAACGCCTGACCGGTTGTATGCTTGAACACGACATAGTTGCCCCACGGCGTGATGGCCAATACCCGATTCGTTACCTTAAACGAGGAGTCCAGCAGACGGTGCAGGCTCTCCACGGTGCCGCTCTCGGAGCCCGCGACAGTCAGGTTAAATGGATACTTGGTGTACACGGGATACAAGGCATTTGTCCCAGATACTTCGCTATTCGCCTTCCTGACCTCGCCCATCAAATTTTCACTCTCCTCCTTACGCTTCGCCTCTTGGCACTGGCTGCAATCCGAACTTTTGAACCTGTCCAGCTGCAGGGGACGATACTTGGCACACATCTTGGCATCGAGCGGCGTTAATTTCTCAGAGAGCTGCCCCTGCTGCTGCTCCTGTTCCGGATGCTCCTGAGCCGATCCTCGGGGTAACTTCTTCTTGGCCAGCGTGGACTTCGTGTCTGCTGCTAAGCTCATTCGCTTGATACTCGTCTCTATTTGTCTGGCAGTGGGCGCAGGCAGGTGGTCTGAGCCACCCTCACTCCGTGGCCTGGAACTGGAGAACACGTTGAAAGGCCTGGGGATCGGCGCAGCTGCTGGCTGTGCCATCTTCACCAGAGAGAGAAAGAGATTAAGGATATTATATAGTTAACTGATATTACTGGACTTCAACTTACCTTTTCCCTTTCCCCTTTCTTATCAAAATTCGGTTTTATAGTCTGCACCTCGACCTCTTTCAAGCCGGCCTCCGCTCTATAGTCCGGGCTAGGCTCGAGCTCCCACTCGGTTGGAGGCTCTGCCGCACTTATCATTTCCGTTTCGAAGTCGCTCAGCTCGGCTAGCTGGCGGGCGCACTTGGCCAGTCCCTCTGGAAAGTTGATGGACTCGTTGATGGGCTTCAGCACGCAATACTCATCGTCTGCCTTCGGCTTCAGGGCATATCCGTACGGGCATTTGGCTATGTTCTTGATGCGCAGGGCATGCACGTAAAATGTTGTATGCCGATTGGACTCCTTCAGCAACTGATGGAACACATTGAGCAATCCGCACACGTTGCGGAACATTCGCACCGTGGCCCACTTCTCCAATTGCATGCCTGTTTTACTCGAAGGTGGACTGACCACGATATGCCTGTACGGATCTAGCAAATAGTAGGAATTGTCCTTGCACCACAGAGCGTACATCTGATTGTTGATCTGGAACAGAGCGTTGCCATGGTCTCTCAGGGCATTGCGTATCTCATGCTCGAAATCGTTGCCCTAATACGGATTAAATAAGAAATGAGAAAGAAACAAAGCCGTTAATTAGAGCTGTGAAGTCTGGAATAATCGATAGTTTTAATTTAAATTGTAAAATGATATCGACGAATTCAAAAATTTAAATATAAAACTGATTGAAATAGCGATGTAACTATTGGTACTAGCAGTGACTGAAACTATCGATAGGCATTTTGAAATTAAAACGAAGACTCCAAAACAGTATCTTATCGTCTCTAAATAACAGCGGCAGCTTCTCAACTCACCTGAGTTTGGAGGCCACAACGCCATATTCCGCGACCGATGTGCGGCATCAGCTTAATCTCCGCAACAAATTGCCCAAGACGCAACTGCGTGGGAAAGTTGTCCAATCTAATCGGCAGGCAGTTCCTCACATTTGCGCACCAGCAACTGCGGCAGAGCTCAACGCCGTAGCAGATCAGGCGGTCGAAGGTGTACGTGGTCCACGATGCGGGATGATCAATTTGGGCGGCTATTATGCTAGACACGCCCACAATGACACTGCTGCCATTGTGCAGCGACGCCTCTGGATTGAGGGATAGATGCAAATTGCTCTTGAGGAAGGCGTAGCTATTGTTGATCACGTTGTATTGGAAGCCCCGATGATTGCTATCCCGTAGAAAGGTGCGGCCATCCGGCGTCACCAGTCGCACCACGGCCAGCTCCCGGATGCTGAACGCACCGTCCGGATCGTCGCCACTCAAAGTGTTCACCAAATGAACCACGTTGTCCAGCGTCTTCAGACAGACCAGCATCGCGACACCAGGTCGCACCTTGACCAGATCGTCGGGCTGGCGACCCTTCACATCCATCACAAAGTAGGATTTGCGTCGACGCCAGATGAGGAGGTAGCCCGCCTGGTGCAGGAGCAGGCAATAGTAAGACTTTCGAAAGAAGCTGCGCAGGACTTCCTTGAGATGCCTCATAATGTGCGGCGGACGCATATCCGCCGGCGTATTCGGATCGCCCATGTAGCTGGGCCGTAGTTCGAGCGTGAAACTGTGACTGTCCAGCTTGAAGCTTCGCTTGATGCGCTGATCTGTGGTGGTGTAGATCTGGGACAGGGCCATACTGACATCATCTGAGAGTCCTGTGCCCGAGCTGACCTGGAACAGCTCGTCGCCCTCTACTAGCAGCTTGTCAATATTCTCGGCGGTCCACTCCGCCTCGGGCAGCACGTAGATCAAGGCGAATGCCTTCAGAGCCGTGGCATAATCCTGCGCAATGGTTAGATCGTGCACCGCCTCCTCCAAGGAATCATAGCGTTGCGGATTGGAGCAGGATAATCCGACAGGTGTACCCATCGAATCCACCTCAACATCGCTCTGATTCCTCGTTCCCAAAATGGTCTTATTTGTTCTTTTGGATTCAAATGGAGCGATCGCTTGCTGACTACGGCGCGATGCATTCAAGTTCTCACTCCAGTTACAGCTGAAAAAATAATGAGAGCGGATTCAGATTCGGATTACGATCTGCTATATATATATATATATACATATAAATATATGTGTATATACCTGACAGAGATAGTTTTGCTTTTGGGCAAACGTTTCTCATTACATCTGAGACTATTTTTCCAATCTCTGAGGTCTGACATTGCTGCACTACTTCAGGAAATTATTTTTTTCTTCTTTTTTTCTGGTCTTTTTCTTGTTTTGTCAAAAGTTCAAAGATTGGCAGTGCGTGTTTTAAACTGCAATTAGGAAAACAATTAAATTTTGTGGAATTTTTTCCGATTTTGAGTTTAAACACAAATTCAAACAATAAATTTAAATTTTTTATTTTTTGAAAATTTAGCCTCGACTCGTCCAGAAAATAATTTAAACTACCAACTTTGAGAACTTTTATTTAGCGGCTACCTTGCTCAAAATATGTATACAGTAGTCATGTAGTTCAAATTTAACGGATGTTGATCCGAGTGCTCGATTAATTTCCGATAACAATTTCAGCTGGGAAAAGCATTGTGCAGCCATCGACTCCCATCTCTTTTGCATTCACTTAAATATGCAATAATCGTCTCTAGGTTGATCGATAACTTCTAATGAAACGAATGACGATATAAATTTATGCAAATTAAGATATATTTTAATTTATTTAACAGCGATAAGGTTTAAATTACAGTACTTAATTAAGGGGACCAGGACGTTGGTTTGGGCGGGGGGCTTCGAAGTCTGCGCCACTGTGAGTGTATTTATATTTTGTGTGTGTGTGTGTGTGTGTGTGTATTTGTATGCCTGTGTGTGTTTGCTGCAGTTCGACTGCGGCCGCTGCCTCAACATTCCATGGCAAGTGAATTTGAGTTCTCGTTGAGCGCCTTTACGCCGTTTTCCATTGGCATGGCCAGGCTGTTGTCGTCCATGGTCGCCTCATGGTGAGCCGCCGACGTGGACGGTCCCTCGTCGTCGTTCATCATATGCCCCTCGTGTCCGTTCTCGTGCCCATTCCCGTTGCTGCTGGTGTGGCCGTCGTCCCAGTTGATTTTGAAGCGTGTGACGCGCGGCTTGCTGGCCAGGATGTTGCGTGTGAGCTTGTCGAAGAGCGGCTTTGTTGGCGGATTCTCGCGCATCTCCTGATCGGCATAGTCGTTGTTCACATAATATCCGACGCGCACGAACTCCTGGCCGCGATACGAACAGGTCAGCAGCACGATTGTGACGCCAACTGCGTCTGGCTCGGGGATTTTGCTAACATCTGGCGGATCAGCCTGGAAGACGAATATGTGACGGCCCTCGGGCACCGGCCCCACGTATATGGTGTCCAGCACTTGGTCATACTCCTCCGACTCCGCGGAGCCGACGTAGATCATCTTCCATTCGAGATCCTCTTTCAGCTCCTCGATGCACTCGAATGTCAATTCGAACTGAAACGGATTGAAGAAGCTGCTCGGGTTGTCGAGCACCACAACGTTTGTGATGTGCACCTTTGCCATGCTGACTGTACGCGCACGGACCAAAGACTTCTGGGGACAAAGATGAAACGAATCGGCGCGCTTTTTTTTCGTAAACTATTTAAATTGCACAAATCGTAACGAAACTACAACAATCTCGAAATGTACTGTGTCTAGGGTAGGCAAGTATATTCTAATCAATTTAATTTGAAATTTGTCCAATGTTTTTACTGTTTTACTTTGCAGTAAGGTGCACGAAATGCAGTAAATGATTTTTGTGGACGACTAATAACAGCAGCTGATAGAACGCTTTCCCGCCAATTCCAGCTGTCCATGCACGTTCAGACTGCTTGAAGCGACGCACTGTTAATCTGGCAACGTTGAAAATGCCAAACAAAATAATTGTGTTTACGGAGCTCGAGGTGTAAGAGCTGACACATATTTCAAGGATATAACTATTTACAAATCAAGCAATAACTTATGTGGGATTATCTGTTAAATAAGATTAAAGACGTAATAGATGGGCTTTGTGTATTGCACTGCAAATTTAAATATGAGTATGCCCAGTTTGTTAGTATTTTTAACCGTCCTCAACTATTATATACCAAGAGTTTAATACGTGACACGGACTTTGGTCACACCACAGAAGATAGGCCGTTTTGGGAGGTGTTTTGTGTGTGTGCTAATATAAGCCAAAATATATATTAAATATGATACATCTGACAGGCCAAAACTATAATGCGCGTGATATAATTAAGAACATATTCTCGCCATTGATTGGCGTGCTGAGCAGCAACTTGGCCGACGACATATGCCATCGCAACAACTTGTCCTTCGTGGAGCTGCTGCAGCCCTTCGCCAAGTTGCCAAATGATGGTGAGTAAACAAAATAAAGTTGGAGGAGGGGGAGTAGAAAAGCATTAGTTGACTATGAATATGGGCTGACTGATAACTGAAGAGATAGTTTCTTTGATAAATGCAGCTCCTTTTATTAATACTTTCTCATCCGCAGCTCACTTTCGGGATGTCTCCGGCACAAGTGTGTCTGTGCGCGGCCTGCGGCTTAACTTCTGTGACGTGGACTGGCGCCCACCGCAAACAGTGCTGGCTCGCAAAATGCTCAACGAGTCCGTGACGAATGCACACAATGAAAAAACAAAAGTTGCTACAATCGGTAACCCCTCGCTTCGCCTTTCTTGCCCAATCGTTTAGTCACAGTTAAATTAATTACTTTTTCAGCTGGCATCGATTTGGAGGTGCCCACGGCGGAGCCCTGGTTTGAGCAGTGGCGGGAGACCTTTCTCACCGTACAGTTTCCGGCGGAACACGAGTTTACTCGCCATTTGCTGAGCTGCCTGCTTGTGCTCTCTAGCGCCGATCCACAGATCGTGGAGACTGCCCAGAAGCTGACGCAGCGCGTCCAGCAAATGCAAAACATAACACCACAAAAGCTGCCCAAATGGTTCCAGCCCACGGAGGTGCTCAACAGCTATGTGGTGCTGCACGAGGCAAGCCAAGGCGATCTGTCCAGGGCGCAGCAGGGTTTCGAGCTGCTCAAGTCCACATTTGGCAACAACAAATGCTTCCTGGTGTCGGTCAATTCGATGGAAAGCAACGCAGCCAATGGCATACCCGACTATTGGACCAACTACATCAAGCGACAGCCGAAAACCGATCAAATGACGTCCAGTGAGCTGAGTGGACCCAAAACTCCGCAGGACACCGTCTCGGTGATCAGCATGCCTTCCATGCAAATGTCCCAGTTGATCGATAGCCAAGCGGCGCAGGAGAACGACTTGACCATGCTGCATCCGCTGAGTCCCATGCAGGAGAGCGCCACCGAGGCCATCAACTCAAAGTTCAGCATCAGCAGCGAGAGCATCGCCTCGCAGACCATCAATCCGAATGTGTGGGCCAACGAAGTGGACGCAGATGCGCCACATGGCAGCTGCCTGGCTGCACGCGACGTAGACAACCTTCGACACTTTGTGCAGGACTATGCGGTGCGCGCTTTGATACCCTACATTGAGCATCTGGTGGTGACGCTCAGCGAGGGCGTGACCAACAAGAAGGGCGTCAGCAAATCCCTGCTGAGTGCCACGAAACGTTGGTTCGTCACCAGCAAGCCAGGAGCTGGCGCCAACAATCAAAATGCGGTCATGTGAGTAGATCAATGAGAGATATGTGGATTATATTGATATATATCTTTCATAGCTATACGAACGAATCAGCGGAGCTGCAAACGCGCAAACTGGGCGATCTTTACTTCATGTTTGGCCATTATAATCTCGCCTTTCAGGCCTACCACCAGGCCAAGCGGGACTTCAACGCTGACTCCGCCTGGCAGTACTATGCGGGCGCCTTGGAAATGGCTGCGCTCTCAGCCTTTATGCTGGGCACGGCGCATCGCAAGACCTACGACTACATGGAGGATGCCATCGTTAGCTATTTGACTGTGTGCAAGTAGGTTATCCAACTATATAGTCAGTTCCTCCATCTAAATCTGCTCTCGATCTCTCATAGACTGCAGCAATTTGCCACACGCGCCACTCTCCTGAGCATGGAGTGCTTGAAGACCGCACGTCTGTACAGCGAGGTGGCCAAGCAGCTCATACGCATGACCAGCGAGGAATCAGATCTGCGTTCCGCCTTGCTGCTCGAGCAGGCAGCCTATTGCTTTCTGGTCACCCAGCCGCCAATGCATCGCAAGTACGCTTTCCACATTGTGCTCGCTGGCAATCGGTATTCTCGAGCGGGGCAGCGCAAGCATGCGTATCGCTGCTACCGTCAGGCCTATCAGGTGTTCCAGCAACGTCAGTGGAGCCTGGCCGAGGATCACATACAATACACAGTGGCCAAGCAGGCGTATATGCTGAAACAGCTCGAGGAGGCGAGCCGTTCCTTTGCCCATCTGCTGCGCCCGGGCAGCCTGCAGAGCGCGCAGCAGCAAAGCAGCTTTCTCAAGGAATACATACAAACGCAGAATGTAAGTGGATTGTCGATTCCTAATACCCTCAGCTAACTTTTGCCTTTGCAGGAGCTGCTCAAGCGCAGTCCGGATCTGGGTCTCTTGCCACACGCCTTGCCACAAGTGGTGCAATCGTCGGTCCGTGTGCTGACGCTGGTGCAACCGCCTAGCGTGCAGGCACCCCAAGTGCCGGCTAGCAATATAGACATCAACTCCAACATGATTGCAGATGAGTCCATTTGGCACAAGATCGAGGAAATGCTGGTCATCACAGCTGCTTCCAATAAACCATTTGTGTTTAAGCCCTCGCGCTATTTGTTCACCAAGCAGCAGCCGGCCACAGAGTGTCCGCTCGCTGTCCAAGGAGAACCCATCGAGTTGGCTGTGACGTTGTCGAACAGTGTTCGCTGTGCTATCAGCTTGTCCGACATTGATCTGCTCTGGCGCCTGACGTTGGACAACGAGGAGGTGCTCTCCAATGTCTGCGTCTATGAACAGTCGTCGGACAGCGCCAGCAAAGCGGCTGTCAGCGCGGCCATTAAGACGAGCTGCCTGTCGACCTTGGAGCTGGCCGAACAGGCAAAGCAACTGCTGCACTTCAAGCTCACGCCCAAGCTAACCGGACGTCTGTCCATACTGGGCGTGGTCTGCCGCGTGGCAGCCAAGGCGGATCCAGCGGCCAGCTTATTGGGCCTTCTACAGTTCGAGACGCAGCGTATTAAGCCCGCCTTGGCCAAACAGTCCTCGCAGACGCTGCTGGACAACAGGCTGAGCATTAAATTGGTGCCTCAGGTGCCTGCCTTGAGCGTCAGCTTTAGTCCTGTGCCCAGTGAGCTGCTGGCTGGCGAAATTGTGCCCGTTTCAATTACGCTCCGCAATCTGGGCATAGCGCCCATCGAAGAAATCTTTTTGGGCTGCGATAATCCGCGCTGCATCACGCTGCTCGAGCAGCAGAATACCGAAATGCCTCTCACTATACTCAGCTGTAAGTAGGAAAGGACAAGCAGTTGACATCATCCCTATCTGATTTATATTCCTTGCTATTGCAGCTCTGCGCAACCTCTCGAACGACAAGCTGGTCAAGGACAAGGAGATACGACGTCAGCGCGTGTTTCGCTTGCTGCAGCGAACCGGACAGGCCGCTCTCGAGGCACAGCAGGGGCACACAATTTCCATGTGGCTGCAGGCACCGCAAACGGCGGGCAACTTCACGCTGCGTCTGCTCTTCTACTACGCACTGCCGGCAGCTGTGAATGCACACATCAAATACCGCCTGGTGCGTCACATCTGGCAGCTGCAGATTCAGAGCTGTCTGCAGGCCGAGGCCACCTGTGTGATCAGCAATGCGGTTAACCGCGAACTGGGTCTGGATGTGAGCCTGAAGAATGTGAATGCGGCGCACTCATCGGAAGTTTATATTAACTCATTGTCCTTGTACTCCAGGGACTATGCGCTGAAGCCTCAAAATTTGTATAGTGAGTAGATATGGAATTATTGCTCGTTAAGTTATTCATTCAATCCCTTTCCAGTCATGAACAATATGGAGTTGAGTGCTGGCCAGGCTGGCGCCCAATGCCTAAAGTCCACTAAATGCTGTAGTTTCCAGTGTCGTCTGCAGGAAAAGGCTGACGAGCAGTTGGATGATAAGCCAGCGCTTAAAGCTTTGTTGCAGAAGCGTTTGTCACGCTTGGATATTATGCCCGCACAGCATGCCCAGCAATTGGAGCAGCATGCGCCTCAGCTGCATGAGGCGCACAGCTTTCTGGCCAACGAGGAGACATGTTACTTCAATACCACCATAAGCACGGAGGAGTTCAATGCCTGCATCGCTAACTATGATCCACACGCCACCATCGCACTCAGCTGGAGTGCTCTGGTGCAAAGGGAGGATGGGCAGCGTCTGGCCAGTGGATTGCACTTCATAAAGCTTTATAATCTCTACGAGACTGGCAGCTGTCCTGGCCTTGTCGAGGCATTGCTTAGACGCCGCCTGTCCCAGGGCGAGGCACAGCACAAGCGTGAATTCCATATACCAGACGATAGTGGCTTAGAGGCTGCTAGTGAACCGTTGGCGGACGATGACATGGCCGACTTCTGGGAACCGAATGAACACTATGTGGCTCAGCGCTGTCTGCTGGAGGACGAGACGTTTGTGCTAGCAGCCAGAGCCTAAGTTAACTCTTTTACGTTCCACATATTGTGTCTTTTTGCATGTGATTATACAGATCTACATACATAGCTAATAAATTGATTGTTAATCTACATGAGTTATAATACATAAATCGTTTGTATTAGTTTATTTCATAGTGTCTTTTATAGATAAGTATATATACTAAATGTATACTGGTAATGGGACGATCAAGAGTAATAAATAAATGGTTTGTGTTAATTGTTAGTTTATTAGTTGATTGATTTAAAAATGAGTTAGTTATACACGCTAATAAATTGCTTAAACTTGTAACATTAAAGTATTGTTAATTGCTTTTTTGGTATATGTATGTGTAGGTATGTAAATCATAAGCTGTTGACTAGACAACGATGCGATTTGCTTCCTTAGATGTGGAGCTGGATCTGGATGTGATGGCAGCGCAACGTAAACGATTTTTCGTGGCAGGATTTATTGATTACCATTTTGGCCTTAAGCACGCTTCTTGCTCATGTAGACACGTCCGCACGCATACAGCACATGTGTGCAAGCATAAATGTTGCCCAGAGCACTGCCCAGCAGGGCGCCAATCACATTCGGTATGGGATAGGCCTGCCAGTCGCGTCCCCAGTCCAGCGGGGCCACCACACTGCCAGCCCAGGCGCCCAGAATGCCGCCGAGGGCATTGTACTTGAACAAATGCAGCGCCGTGTCCTCGCACTTGGTTATAAAGTCCGGCTTCTCACAGAAGCACACCTGCAGTGCGCCACCGCCTCCGAGTAGGAAAACCGTTGGCGAGACTGTGAGCAGTGTCATTAGCAGCGACAATACGAACGTCTGTTCGTAGTTAGCCAACACTGGCGCACCCAGAATGATGCAAATAAATGCATAGAGCAGTGTACACAAAAATTGCAACGTTAGACCGCCGAGCAGCTCACGTGGCGTGAAGTAGGCAGCCTTTTTCTGACGCTGTTTGACAGTCAGCACGCCGTCCTCAATGCGCCCAAAGAAGCGGGCCAGTATTACCTTCAGCAATTCACCAATAAACACAATCGGTACAATTAGTGAATCCCAAAAGCTTCCGAGATGCGCCCAATTTCGCCGATATTGCATGTAGGTCATGCATATCAGTATGGTGGCCAAGCTGAGCGATACATGGAAGAGCTGGTGTTTGGTTTTTTGCTGATCGAAACGCGATACCATTTTGTCGTCAGAATATGAAAAAAATTGCAACTACTTTTCTATTTATTTTCGATTTTGCTATGGATGTGTTGTTGGCGACAGCACGACAATTCGATAGGTCGTAGAGATGTGTTAACCAAATAAAATATCGACTATCCCGATTTAAAAATATGTATGTGTGATCTGAATAATCGTAATTAAATAATTTGTCTTACGAAGAGAATATTTATATTACATTTGGAATAAATGACACAGCTTAAATTAAATATAGCTATTTAAAGTTTCAGTGATACCAGTGCCATAACATATAAACGAAATAACTGATATATAATATATATCGATATCACTATCGATTACCCGACAGTAATTTAGTCGCGCGGTGCTGTCATTTCATCAGCGCTATCACATAATCATTTTACACTTTAATTCTTTGCGGCTTCGGCTCCTGTTTTTTAAATAAATTGCCGTTCGTTTGTGCACAGAAATAATAGCAAAATGCTGTCGCGTGCAGTACGTGTTCGCGCCGCGCTGCGTGGCCTATCCACTGTAGCTGCCTGCGCTCGCCATCGTCATACACAAAATTGCATGGTGGAATATTTGAAGGAAGTTAGGTTGCTGCGATTCAATGGGGCCGTCTCGATAATGCAGACACAGCGCTACTTCAGCCGTAAGCGAAACGATAACGAAGATGACCTGATGGCCGAGGGCGAGCCTGAACTTCTGGCCGATCATCGTGACACGCAACAACTGCCGGCGACCGTTGCCGTTCCCGATGTCTGGCCCCACGTGCCGATGTTGGCGATGCGACGAAATCCACTGTTCCCGCGATTCATGAAGATCGTTGAGGTTGATTGTTTATCTATAACTCTGATTTATATATGACTAAAACTATATTTTTGTTACTCAGATATCGAATCCAATTATCATGGATCTATTACGTCGCAAGGTGAAGCTCAATCAGCCGTATGTGGGCGTGTTTTTGAAGAAATCCGATGGAGAGGAGGAGATCATACACAATCTGGACGATGTCTATTCGGTTGGCACCTTCGCTCAGATACAGGAACTACAGGATCTGGGTGATAAGTTGCGCATGGTTGTCGTGGCTCATCGGCGTATTAGGATAACCGGACAAGTGGTGGACGATGTGCCAGCAAAGCCAGGTAGGTGCCAGCTAATGACACTACCCAGATATTGTGACAATTGCGTTGTCTCTTAACTCCCAGTGAAAATGACAACTTTGCATTATCCACTCTTTAATATAAAATTACGCATCCCAGCTGAAGATCAATCGACTGATGGCTCTAGTGCAGCGGGAAAAGCGAATAATCGCGGCTTGCGCAAGACACGAGGACGGGCTCCACGCCGACAAACACAGAAAGTAAATGAGGCGGCCAGCGCCGAGGAGATGGCCCAGCGTCAAACGCAAGAGCCGCCGTTGCCCAGTGGGCGTGTCGAGCAGACGACAGCGACGGGTAAGAAGACTGTCGAGGATGTGAAGGCATCCTCGGCTGGTGCAGCCGACAAGAGCAACGAAACCCCCACAGACCCAACAACGCCACCCGTGCTCGTTGTCGAAGTGGAGAACGTTAAGCAGCCTGTGTACAAGCAAACGGAAGAGGTGAAGGCTCTAACTCAGGAAATCATCAAAACCTTGCGCGATATCATTACCATGAACCCTTTGTACAGGTACGTGGAAATGTTTAGATAAACGTAGTCTTAAAATACATTCTCACATTTGATTAAATGCAGCTTCTAGATATTTTGTAGACCTTACATAATGCTTTATTTATGGTAAACAATTTTAGTTTTACTCATTCGATCCAATATGTATATTTATATATATATTTAAATCTCTATATATATACATATATATGTTGCTTTCATTTCGCACAAGAAGCGTAATACAAATTTGTTTACCTAATAGGAATGCCGATTTTTGTTATTATAGAGAAAGCTTACAGCAAATGCTGCATCAGAATCAGCGCGTCGTTGATAATCCCATATATCTGTGCGACTTGGGCGCCTCCTTATCGGCTGGCGAGCCAAGCGAACTGCAAAAGATCCTAGAGGAAACAGATGTAAGCTCGTGACTTACTTTATTATAATTGTTATGAATTCTAATCGACTGTTCTCTTCTAGATACCTCAACGGCTGCTGCTTGCATTGGCGCTGCTTAAAAAGGAATTGGAGCTGTCGCGTTTGCAGCAAAAGATCGGACGAGAAGTGGAAGAGAAAGTGAAGCAGCAGCATCGCAAATACATACTCCAGGAGCAGCTGAAGGTGATCAAAAAAGAGCTGGGCATTGAAAAAGATGATAAGGATGCCATCGGCGAAAAGTATCGCGAAAAACTCAAGGACAAAACTGTGCCAGAGAGCATCAAAACTGTAATTGACGAGGAGCTCACCAAGTTGAACTTCTTGGAGAGTCACAGCTCAGAGTTTAAGTGAGTTCTCGCTCTCCAAACATATTTAAGAGCTGAGTTTTAAGTTGTCTCTCTTTCTAGCGTCACTCGGAACTATCTAGACTGGCTTACCTCTTTGCCTTGGGGCGTCATCAGTCCCGAGAACCTGTGCCTTGACAAAGCCACCGAAATTTTAAACAACGATCATTATGGCATGGAAGATATTAAGAAAAGAATATTGGAATTCATCGCTGTTAGCTCGCTTAAGGGTACCACGCAGGGCAAGATCTTGTGCTTCCACGGCCCGCCAGGCGTTGGTAAAACGAGCATAGCAAAGTCCATAGCACGCGCTCTAAACCGCGAGTATTTCCGCTTCAGTGTTGGCGGCATGACCGACGTTGCTGAGATTAAGGGTCATCGTCGCACCTATGTGGGCGCCATGCCCGGTAAGCTAATACAGTGCCTTAAGAAGACCAAGACGGAGAATCCGCTGGTGCTTATCGACGAAGTTGACAAGATTGGCAAGTGAGTAGATGAAACAAAGAAAGTTAACAATTGATGACTAATCTCTCACTCAATAGGGGCTATCAGGGTGATCCGAGCTCAGCTCTACTGGAGCTGCTAGATCCTGAACAAAATTCGAACTTCCTTGACCATTACTTGGATGTGCCCGTGGATCTGTCGCGTGTGCTATTTATCTGCACAGCGAATGTGATTGATACCATACCCGAGCCGCTGCGCGATCGCATGGAGCTCATCGAAATGTCCGGCTATGTGGCCGAAGAGAAGGTGGCGATTGCCCGTCAGTACCTGATTCCACAGGCCATGAAGGACTGTGGCCTAACGGACAAGCAGATCAACATAACTGAGGATGCGCTGAACATGCTTATACGCAGCTATTGCCGCGAATCCGGTGTGCGTAATCTGCAAAAGCAGATTGAGAAGGTCATACGCAAAGTGGCCTTCCGCCTGGTCAAGAAAGAGGGCGAAGAGTTCCCCGTAAACGCCGACAATCTGACAACGTTCCTGGGCAAACAGGTTTTCAGTTCCGATCGCATGTACAACATAACGCCAGCTGGTGTCGTAATGGGCCTGGCCTGGACGGCAATGGGCGGCTCCTCGTTATACATTGAGACTTCCAGGCGTCACATACGCACTGAGAAGCCCGAATCTACGGCAGGATTATTACATTTGACCGGTAACCTGGGCGATGTGATGAAGGAGTCTGCCCAAATTGCGCTGACCGTGGCACGAAACTTTTTGTACACATACGATCCAAAGAACAAGTTCCTGGAGCAGGAGTAAATATTATTTAAAGTATTAGTTAATATAGCTGACTTAAACTAAATTATTATTTGTATTCACAGACACATTCACCTGCACGTGCCTGAAGGATCCACGCCCAAGGATGGGCCCAGCGCTGGTGTTACTATAATCACGGCTTTAGTTTCGCTGGCTACAGGAAAGCCAGTGCGTGCCGATGTGGCTATGACGGGTGAGGTTTCACTAAAGGGCAAAGTTTTGACTGTGGGCGGCATCAAGGAGAAGACGATTGCGGTAAGTTGGATATAAACTAACTTTAGCCGTCATAGAGTATATATTTTGTTGTGTAGGCCCGTCGTAGCGGCGTCACCTGCCTTATTTTGCCTGCTGACAATAAGAAGGACTTTGAGGAGCTGCCCACTTTCATCACTGACGGCTTGGAGGTGCACTTTGCCAATGAATACGAAGATGTCTATAAGATTGCTTTCTCTGACGCCGACTTTACCGCAATGAAAAACGAAACGAACAGGACGACTGAGGCGATGCATGTAAAGTTACCAACCGCTGCCACAGTCGCTGCCAAGCCGACCAGCACATAAGTCATACTCGCTAAGTTAGGCTAAGCGTTGGGTTGGGCCTGGGGGACAAACACACACACACACAGAGTTCATATATATATACTAATTAGATATGACGTATGTTAACAGGTTGATTAGTATCTACATAGGTATATATATTTAGAGAAAAGCATTTGTTAATCTTATGCCCATTAAATTGAATGTAAATGTCATCGACTGTTTCATCATCATTTTATATGTCCGCGTTGGCTATGACCCACTCCAGGTAGCGATCCACGCGCGTGTAGACGCCTGGACGCTTGGGTTCGCCGCAGTTCAGTCCCCAGGAGACGATGCCGATGGTGACCCAGCGCGAATTGGGCAACTGAACGAGCAGCGGACCACCGCTATCGCCCTGACAGCTGTCCAGGCCACCCTCCGGCAAGCCAGCGCAAAGGGAGGTATCCGGTATATGGTCCACAAAGGCAGCTTGGCATTCCGATTGCTTCCAGACGGGCAAGCTGGCCTGCAAGCACAGATCATTTATTATTAAGTAAATGAGTTCAGCTGTTAATGGCCTCACCTCCATCAGGATCTTAGAGTGTGGCCCATTCAAGCCGAGTGTGCCCCAGCCCGTGACAATGCCAGTGCGTCCGGTCCAGTCCTCGTTCAGTGGCGGCATACAAACGGGCCAAATGTACGTGTTGAACAGCGTCGGCTTCTCGATGCGTATGATCGCAATATCGTTTTCGTACGTTGTGGGACTGTAGTCCACATGGAGCACCATGTTGGCAACGCGAAAGTCACGCGCGCGCGTCTCATTCACTTGCTAAGATTTAGTTTAGTTAACTAGTTGGTTAATCGGAGTTGCTGTTAGTTACATACGTGCGTATTGTACTCGCCCAGGCGCACAAACAGCTCCTCCTTGGTGCAGTCGTAGAGGCAATGGGCCGCTGTCAGCACATGGCGATCGGTGATCAGCGAGCCTCCACACCAGACATATGGATGGCCCTTCCGCAGCAGAGCCGCCATCCAGGGCCACTCGTCGGACTCCGCCGGACGGCCGCCACTAATCCTTGGGAACTGACGTGTTGTAACGCCGCATCCTCGCTGCTCGGGACGATTGACAATGCGCGGTGCCTCGTCAGCTGAGCCGCTCACGATCTGTGGACTAAAGCGTGACGAGGTCGCCTGATCCGTGCAGCAAATGCCAATGGAACTATAAGAGGAATTAATATATATTTTATATACATATATTATATACATAGCGGACTTTATATATTTTGCCACTTACGTTTTCTCGATTATGCACAGCTGGGAGACCAAGCGCCAGACATCATCCTTCAGCTCCGGCATGCGGCAGTAGATTATGTGGCGACAGCGTCCTGCATCGCCAAGCGATGTGCGACAGGCACCATAGTCCTTGTTTTCCTGTGGAAATTTGGCTCTATATTATTGTGTATATATTAAAAGAAATTATATCCGCAAAGCTGAGCAAATGTTATTTTATATTCTTTTATTTATTTGTTTTTTTTTTTTTTTCAATTTAAATTGTTTATTTTATTTTGTTTTATATTCTTTATGATTTCATTTAGTTTTTGTTTTCTGTTTTTTATTTTGTTTTTATGAAAATTGCGGCAAATAAGTTATATTAAATATACTTATGTAAAGGAAATTATTTTGTAATATATTTGTAACGTTGAGCAAACGTCGTTAGCTCGTAAACAAAATAGCATTTCGAACGTACTCAGCCAAAAGGTTCGGTCTGAACATTTGATCTGCATAGAGATCTCAGAGCATATTGGCATGCTCATCTACTCGTCCTGCACTGCGCTCAATTCCTTCTTTACACTCATTTCTCCGAACTAATATGCTCTTTTCATTTTAGGCGACCTGCAGCCAGCCAATACCAGCAAGCCACGCAGCATCAAGGCATGCTCGACTGCTCGATTGACGCTTGTTTATACTCAATGCTCAGATCTAATATGCTCATTTTGCTTGTAGCTGCCTGCAGCCAGCCAGCTCAAGAGCGGCAACTGCCGTTTGAGTGACTCCTTGAGCTATAACAGGGCAAACCTGCTGCCAGGCGCTTCAGTCTTGTTTCTGATTTTGTGCTGGACGGTCGCAGTGTAATTAGTGCTCCTCTATTTATTTATTTTTATTTTTTTTTGCTCTTTAATATTTTTATATTTTATATTATTTTATAACCTTTTTTATTTTATATTTTAACTTAGTTCTTTTATTTAAAATATAAAATAAAAAAGGTTATAAAATAATATAGAATATAAAAATTATAGATTATTATATTTGTAGAGCTGAGAAAATGTTGTTAGCTCGTAAACAAAATTGCATTTCGAACATATGCAGACGAAAGGTTCGATGAGCATATTCCCATGCTCATCTACTCGTCCGGCACTGCGTTCGGCGCCTTCTTTACACTCATTACTCCGAACTAATATGCTCTTTTCATTTTAGGCGACCTGCAGCCAGCCAATACCAGCAAGCCACACAGCATCGAGGCATGCTCGACTGCTCGACTGTCGCTGAGCCAATACCTTGTTCATACTCAACTCAATGAGCATATTAGTTGCTCATTTTACTTGTGGCTGCCTGCAGCGTACACACCGCTCACAGCATCGAGGCATGCTCGACTGCTCACTTGCTCGTCTGGCGCTTCAGTCTTATTTCTGATTTTGTGCTGGACGGTCACAGTGAAGTGCTCCTCGTCTTTTTAAAATTTTGTTTTGTTGTACATTTTGTCTTGTTTTTTACATTTTTAAATTAATTTTTTTATTTAAATTTTTTTTTTTTTATTTTGGTAATTTTTATGTGTTCCTTTTGAACACTTTTTTTTTTCTATAATATATATTTTTTAAATTTTAATTTGGCTATTATGTTTTTAATTAATTTTTCTTTTATTTTATTTTTTTCTTATTTTGTTAAATTTAATTGTTTTGTTTTTTTATTTTTGTTATTTTGATTTTATTTTGTTTTGGTTTATATTTTATTTTACTTTTTTTTATGTCATTTTGTTTGTTTTTTTTTTTTTATCGTTTTTTATTTAATATTGTTTATTACCCAATCTTGTCTTCTTTCCTTTGTTTTTTTTTTTATTATAGCAATTCTTACATTAACTAAATTTGTTTAGCAATAATTGTTTAATATGGGTATGCATATAGTAATCAGCTGCACATAGCCTTTGCTTTCCCATGAAAATTGCGCCAAATAAGTCATACATATATGTATATATGTAAAAGAAATTATATTTGTAACGTTGAGCAAACGTCGTTAGCTCGTAAACAAAATTGCATTTCGAACGTACGCAGCCAAAAGGTTCGGTCTGAACATTTGATCTGCATAGAGATCTCAGAGCATATTGGCATGCTCATCTACTCGTCCTGCACTGCGCTCAATTCCTTCTTTACACTCATTTCTCCGAACTAATATGCTCTTTTCATTTTAGGCGACCTGCAGCCAGCCAATACCAGCAAGCCATGCAGCATCGAGGCATGCTCGACTGCTCGGTTGACGCTTGTTTATACTCAATGCTCAGATCTAATATGCTCATTTTGCTTGTAGCTGCCTGCAGCCAGCCAGCTCAAGAGCGGCAACTGCCGTTTGAGTGACTCCTTGAGCTATAACAGGGCAAACCTGCTGCCAGGCGCTTCAGTCTTGTTTCTGATTTTGTGCTGGACGGTCGCAGTGTAATTAGTGCTCCTCTATTTATTTATTTTTATTTTTTTTGCTCTTTAATATTTTTATATTTTATATTATTTTATAACCTTTTTTATTTTATATTTTAACTTAGTTCTTTTATTTAAAATATAAAATAAAAAAGGTTATAAAATAATATAGAATATAAAAATTATAGATTATTATATTTGTAGAGCTGAGAAAATGTTGTTAGCTCGTAAACAAAATTTCATTTCGAACATATGCAGACGAAAGGTTCGATGAGCATATTCCCATGCTCATCTACTCGTCCGGCACTGCGTTCGACGCCTTCTTTACACTCATTTCTCCGAACTAATATGCTCTTTTCATTTTAGGCGACCTGCAGCCAGCCAATACCAGCAAGCCACACAGCATCGAGGCATGCTCAACTGCTCACTTGCTCGTCTGGCGCTTCAGTCTTATTTCCGATTTTGTGCTGGACGGTCACAGTGAAGTGCTCCTCTTCTATTTAAAATTTTTTGTTGTATTTCTTTTGTTGTATTTTCTTGTTTTTTACATTTTTAAATTAATTTTTGTATTTTAAACTATTTTTTTTATATTTTGGTAATTTTTATGTTTTCCTTTTGAACACTTTTTTCTATAATATATATTTTTAAAATTTTAATTTGGCTATTGTTTTTAATTAATTTTTCTTTTATTTTATTTTTTTCTTATTATGTTACATTTAATAATTTTGTTTTTTTATTTTGCTTTTATTTTGTTTTGGTTTATATTTTTTTTAGCTTTTTTATCTTATTTTATTTTTTTTATATCGTTTTTTATTTAATATTGTTTATTACCTAATCTTCTTTTTTTCCTTTGTTTTTATTTTATTGTAGCAATTCTCAGCTTAACTAAATTTGTTTAGCAATAATTGTATAGTAATCAGCTGCATATAGCCTTTGCTTTCCCATGAAAATTGCGCCAAATAAGTCATACATATATGTACATATGTAAAAGAAATTATATTTGTAACGTTGAGCAAACGTCGTTAGCTCGTAAACAAAATAGCATTTCGAACGTACTCAGCCAAAAGGCTCGGTCTGAACATTTGATCTGCATAGAGATCTCAGAGCATATTGGCATGCTCATCTACTCGTCCTGCACTGCGCTCAATTCCTTCTTTACACTCATTTCTCCGAACTAATATGCTCTTTTCATTTTAGGCGACCTGCAGCCAGCCAATACAAGCAAACCACACAGCATCAAGGCATGCTCGACTGCTCGATTGGCGCTTGTTCATACTCAATGCTCAGATCTAATATGCTCATTTTGCTTGTGGCTGCCAGCAGCCAGTCAGTCTATGAAGACTCAAGAACGGCAACTGCCGTTTGAGTGACTCCTTCAGCTGTAACAGGGCAAACCTGCTGCCAGGCGCTTCAGTCTTGTTTCTGATTTTGTGCTGGACGGTCGCAGTGTAGTGCTCCTCTTATTAAAATTTTATTTGTTTTTATTTATTATTCTTGTTTTTTACTTTTTAAAACTTTATTTGTGTTATATTTTATTTATATTTATTTTTTATGAACATGAAGTTCACCTTTATCTTCCGGTTTACATTTTAATATGATTTAAAAAAAAAATTGTTTTTTAAATATTGTTTGTTACTTAATATTGTCTTTTTTCTTTTGTTTTTTTTTTTTTTTTATTATAGTAATTATACTAACGTTAACTAAAATTGTTTGGCAATGTTTAATATGCGTATATGCTAAAGCTTTTATATTTATATGGACAGATTATTATATTTGTAGAGCTGAGAAAATGTTGTTAGCTCGTAAACAAAATTTCATTTCGAACATATGCAGACGAAAGGTTCGATGAGCATATTCCCATGCTCATCTACTCGTCCGGCACTGCGTTCGACGCCTTCTTTACACTCATTTCTCCGAACTAATATGCTCTTTTCATTTTAGGCGACCTGCATCCAGCCAATACCAGCAAGCCACACAGCATCGACTGCTCGACTGTCGCTGGGCCAATACCTTGTTCATACTCAACTCAAAGGAGCATATTAGTTGATCATTTTACTTGTGGCTGCCTGCAGCGTACACACCGCTCACAGCATCGAGGCATGCTCGACTGCTCACTTGCTCGTCTGGCGCTTCAGTCTTATTTCTGATTTTGTGCTGGACGGTCACAGTGAAGTGCTCCTCTTTTTTTGAAATTTTGTTATGTTGTATATTTTGTCTTGTTTTTTACATTTTTAAATGAATTTTTTTATTTAAAAAAAAATTTTTTTTATAAATTAGAATAATTATAACAGGCGTACCTGCCAAAAACAAATGTTAAGGGTAAAAAGATAAATGCGCTATAGAGTCTCTGACAACAAGCAGCAAATAAATTCACATTTATTAGGAAAAAAAAAAAAACTTTTTTTCTATAATATATATTTTTTAAATTTTAATTCGGCTTTTATATTTTTAATTAATTTTTCTTTTATTTTATTTTTTTCTTATTTTGTTATATTTAATTGTTTTGTTTTTTATTTTGCTTTTATTTTGTTTTGGTTTATATTTTATTGTACTTTTTTTATGTCATTTTGTTTGTTTTTTTTTATATCGTTTTTAATTTAATATTGTTTATTTCCCAATCTTGTCTTCTTTCCTTTGTTTTTTTTTATTGTAGTAATTCTCACATTAACTAAATTTGTTTAGCAATAATTGTTTAATATGGGTATGCATATAGTAATCAGCTGCACATAGCCTTTGCTTTCCCATGAAAATTGCGCCAAATAAGTCATACATATATGTACATATGTAAAAGAAATTATATTTGTAACGTTGAGCAAACGTCGTTAGCTCGTAAACAAAATAGCATTTCGAACGTACGCAGCCAAAAGGTTCGGTCTGAACATTTGATCTGCATAGAGATCTCAGAGCATATTGGCATGCTCATCTACTCGTCCGGCACTGCGTTCAATTCCTTCTTTACACTCATTTCTCCCAACTAATATGCTCTTTTCATTTTAGGCGACCTGCAGCCAGCCAATACCAGCAAGCCACGCAGCATCGAGGCATGCTCGACTGCTCGGTTGACGCTTGTTCATACTCAATGCTCAGATCTAATATGCTCATTTTGCTTGTGGCTGCCTGCAGCCAGCCAGCTCAAGAGCGGCAGCTGCCGTTAGAGTGACTCCTTGAGCTATAACAGGGCGAACTTGCTGCCAGGCGCTTCAGTCTTCTTTCTGAAGTTAGTGCTCCTCTATTTATTTATTTATTTTTTTTTTTTTGCTCTTTAATATTTTTATATTCTATATTATTTTATAACCTTTTTATTTTATATTTTAACTTACTTCTTTTATTTAAAATATAAAATAAAAAAGGTTATAAAATAATATAGAATATAAAAATATTAGAGAGCAAAAAAAAAAACGCTCAGCTCCTAGCACTTCACTGTTTACTTGACTAACCTGAGCCTTGCCTTGCTCTATCAACCATTCGTCATAAGCCGTATTCAATTACATTTAAGTGTTAGCCAACTTAGCTTAGCCAGGAATATGTTAATACCGAGCTGTCAACGAGCTGACTCTTAGAGAAGATTATCAAGCCACTCACCAGTATGGGGGAAGCACCGTCAGCCTGCCGCTTGCTCAGGCGATGACGTGCTAGAAAATTAGTTATGCCGGCACTTTCATTATCATCATTCACCTGCTCGGCACTGGCATTAGCGCGAGCATATTGCTGGTTCTCGGCAGCGCCCCAGACGAACTCTTCGTTGTCCTCCAAGTCCAGCAGATCTATGGCAACAGGATTTCACATCATATAGCAATTCAACAGATCATATCACTATACCCACCTATGTAGTCCGTGGCGTAGCTTTTGGCCAGCGCCTGGCTGCAGCTGGAGCTGAGCAGCGCTACGAAAATAAGCTGTAAACACTTCATCTTTGCCTTGAGAACTGAATGCGAAAACTAAACATGTTTCTCACAACTGCAAAATGGGAATTTAAATTTTTATCGCGTGCCGCTTCCGTTGCGAGCAATCGAAGCTTTTGTGCGCGCGTTCAAGCTGATCTGCCGCTCTCTCTCTCTCCTTGATTCTCTCTCTCTCTCTCTCTCTCCCTCTCTCTCTCTCTCTCTCTCTCTTAGCTTTGATTACAATGGTTTACCTTGCAGTTGAACCCGTTGACACTTTTAGCTGGTTTTCCTTATATGATGTACCCAAGTCGCGTACTCTAAAGCTGGCAACAGCTGAAGCTCTGGAGAGCTCAGAGCGAATGCTTCTTTATATATATAGTAATATAGGAATTTTTATATTATATAAATATATATAAGTTTTATCAGCTTCATGCTCCGGCATGCCGGTCCCTTTTAATGCTTATGAGCTCGAGTTGGGCTGTTAGAGACCTAGTTTCAAATGCTACCCATATTAGAAGAAGATAATCCTCAACCGAAAATAGTCTTCCAACTGACATTGTTTTGTCCATTTAGCTCGGCTGTGTACGTGCCGTGCATGGCTAATGATGCGGTTGGGCGGGTTTTAATTCCATAGAAGTCGGCTCAACTGTGCTACCAAAGATAATATACGATATATTCGATATTATATAAATAGCCAGCTTTGATTCTACATCTATAATTGCCTTTTATGCCAGCCCAGTGTCAGTTGAGCATCAAACAATAGATAAATCATTCAAACCGGAATGAGAGAGAGAGAGAGAGAGAGGAGTGACAAATGTCGTGAAGAAGACGCGACTAAACATAGCAGAGATTAATTTCATTAGCTAGTAAATGCTCTGATAGTCACTCATTACTTATACATTCTGATAGCTAGCAATTTTTTATATTATTTTAAATTGTCAAAGAATGTTTCGGGGAACAGTAATATTTAGAAGAAAGTAGTGTTGACAGCATTATATATTTATTGCTATTTATTGCTCATTAACATAGAAAAGAACTTGGTAACTTGGAAAGCTCGAAACATTCAAATTAATATAATATTCTATATAAAATATAACTTTCCCAAATGTGCATACAGACAGCCAAGAGTATGTGAGGAGTTGGAAAATGAGTAGTAAATAAAAATATGTATTATAAAAAATAAAATATTAAAAGTAAAATATATATTAAAAAATTTTTTTAAAAAGTTATATATTATAAAAACATGTATATAAGAAATTAAATAACTATAAAAAAATATATTAAGAATAAAAATGCATAGAGGCGTGCCTGCCTAAAAATACATAGATATAAAGCAAAAAATATATAAAAACGAAGTATATATAACAAAAAATATATTCAAAATAAAATATATGTTGTAAAAAATATATATAAGAAATAAAATAAGAATTTAAAAAAATATATAAAATTTAAAATAAAATATAAAAATAAATATATAAAAAAATATATGAAAAATAAAGTAAATATTATAAAATATATATGCAAAATAAAATATACATTATTTATTATAAAAAAAATATTCAAATTAAAATATATATTGTAAAAATATATATAAGAAATAAAATATACATATAAAAATATTCATAATATAAAAATATATATTAAAAATAAAATGCATAAGTTTTTAAATATTTATTAATTTATCGTAGGAGGACTCCACTGTATTTAAATATTTTTCATACACAGCCCTTCATATTTGATCATTTATTTTAATATTCCCATATAAAATTCACTTTCAACCATTTTATATTCTTCATATTTAAATTGAATTTTTCTAAACTTTCGCTAAAAATATAAAAACAAATGCAAACACCTTGGAAACATTGTTACAATTTATTGCTGATATTTCTGTTAACTAAATACAACAGTATTTTTTTATTAATTACATGTTACACATATATATCTTCATATATTTTATTTATTATTTTTTTAAGCAACGCACAAAAACTTAGACTAAAGAAAATTGTAAACTTTGTTTTTATTGCAGGCTAGAAAATTAGAAAATCAAAATTTCTACAGGCTTTCAGTGTTACAGACATCATATAAAAATCATTTATTTTTATCAAGATTTTTAGTTTTTGATTGTTTTTTTTGTTTTTCTTTTTTATTTGGACATAGATTTAGGCTCATAAAGTTGGCTCCAAAAGGGTTTCTCGCAAAAATACAATGAATATAGAGAGCGTGTCGTGTGGAAACCGATGTAGAAAGTTGTTCCATTTGCTTCGGTATTGCGGTGTAAATAACTAAATATCTATAAGTTTTATATAAGTACATATACATATACATATTTAAACATACATAAATATATATACATATATGTCTATAAAATCAGTACACATTTGTATATGTTTATCGAAACATTCACTACTAATACACACTCATACACACATAGCTAAATAGATATAAACAACTACAATATGTTAGGGCATCGATATCCAATTGATATATAGATATATGAATATATATGTATATATATGTATATATTTATATGTATTTTGTAAAGTTATAATTAGGTGGAGATTTTGAAAGGCCTGTTATTGAGTGCTTGACGCTGTTGTAGGGTGTACCTCACGACAGTGATACCCTACGTTGATTGTGTTCGATTTAGTTGGATAGTTAGAGGGCAGTATGTGAAATGAGATCTCTTTGCTAATGATTTTTTGTTATATTAATTTTCCTTTTTTTTTCATGAAACTCTTCTAACCTAAAAAGTTGTTTTTGTGCCATTTTTTGTCGCAGTCGAGTCAATTTGTTTTGATAAATTTTGGATCACATTTAGGTTAACGAAATTATAGCAGAATGTTAAATTTAATTTATAATTATATAAATTTAATTTTATTTTAAAGTATTTTGTGCCATTTTCGAATTCAACAGGGGAAGACTTAAAATTGTGCATTTAACGATTTTTGAGCAAGACAAAGTTAAGATTTTAGTTTTTTTTTTTTAAATAATATTTGTATATAGGCATAACCGTAATTTCAGTTTTTGTTTTTTTTTTTTTTAATTTTTGCTGCTTTTGTGTCTTTTTTTCAAATAATAATTGAGTTAAGTATGACCATATTGTTCATACTTATCTAACATTAATTGCTCGTTTATCAAATTGTTGTGGAAGTATTTTTCAACAATTTTCAAATAATATTTGAGCTTAATGAGCTTATTTTTTGTCGAACAGAATTTTCTCAAATTAAAATTTTAGCCGAAGTTTTAGCTTTTCAAATAATATTTGAGGTTGGCTCTTTGTAGAGCTTAAGTATGGCCATTTCGTTTTTTTTTTTTTTTTTGTTAATTTTTCAATTATTGCTGATGGCTTTAATTTTTTTTTTAAATATGAGAGTTTAAGTCTGCCCATATTTTGTTATTTTTACCAACAATAATTGCTCGAATTTTAAATAATATTTGAGTCTAAGTATGACCGCATTTCGTTATTTTTGCCCAACAGTAATTGCTCGTTTTTTTTTTTAATTTTAAGCTTGATTTGGGCTTCTGCTGGCAGCACTGAAAAGTGTTAAAGTGTGACCGTATTTCGTTTAATTAGTAATTGCTCCGTATTCAATCAATGCCTAAATGTTTTCCACTTTGGTCTTTAGTTTTGATTAGGTAGGGACTTTTGATTTTCCTTTATTTTTCTAGGATTTTCTGGTTTAGTCCACGAGTCGAACGCCCGCCTCCACATCCTCGGCCATGGTAACGCCCTTGGATTTCTTTTTGCCCTCCGCCGCTGGCTTCTTCTTGCTGAGCATCAGAGTCTCCGGCTCGTCGTGCGACTGCTGCCTCTTGCCACCAGCCGGAGCACTAGCTGCTCCGCCGCCTCCTCCTCCTCCTCCATTGCTGCGCAGCTTGAAGCGCGTTGTGGCCGCGGCGGCATTGTTGTTGGCGCAATTGCAGATGGCATCGAAGATGCGCACCACAAAGCCGCGAGCGCGATTCACCACTTTGCCGTTCTTAAAATCTGGTATGGCGAAACCTGGAGAGATTAGTGCCAAGGCGGACAGGTGGAAACGTACAAAAGAAAAAGCAAATTAAAGGGTTCGGTGAGTGGCTGACGAGAAAAGTGCAACGGAAACAAACGCATTCAATGCATGCCAATGACAAAAAAAAATATATAATATATATGTATATAGAAAACAGAAAAAAGTAATTAATTAGATTTCACGCATGTCGCTTGTTTAATTGCAGCCTGTCAGAGTGACTTGGCCCCGCCCTCGTGGCAAGCTTATAAAGCGTCGCGTGAGCTCGATGTGCCACACAATTGCGTCTTATCATGGGTAGCGATCACCAGAGCTCCAGTTCCAGCTCCTGGCAGCTGCTGCTGCTCAGCCTGCTCCTGCTGTCGCCGAAGCTCTGCGGCGCCGTCAACATGCAACAGTTTCTCCAATCGCTGGACATGATGCGCAACGGCTGCGTGGGCAAGTTCAAGGTGCCGCTGGACATTCTGGATCGCATACGTGACGGCGACTTCGACCTGGAACCCTCTCAAGATTTGCTGGTGGGTTGAGCGTGGAGTTGACTATCTCACAGGTTCTCTATACTTATGTGCTCCTTCGTTTCCCTCTTGCAGTGCTATACGAAATGCGTGGCCCAGCTGGCGGGCACCTTGACCAAGAAGGGCGACTTCAGCGTGAACAAGGCCATGGCCCAGATGCCCATCATTCTCCCACCCGAACTACAGGAGCCGGCACAAAAGGCGCTCACCTTTTGCAAGGACGAACGTGAGTACTATCAAATTATTATGGCAGAAAAACAGATTCAAGCTGAACTGAGCTGAGCTAAGGATTTCGTAATATCTTTATGCTAATCTTTGGACTATACTAAATGATTATTCTTCAGAGACCCAAGTCTAGCCAAGCCTGTACAAGAAAATGTCATATTGTGTTGAAAACTTTACTATATTAATAATTATTAAAAAAAAAAAAAACTAAATAAATATTAAAAAAAATATTGAATAATTATTGAAAAACATTAAATAATTATTTGCAAAAATTTTAACTAATTACAAATAGTTATTGAATATTTCTAAATAGTAATTTAATATTTATTTATAATTATTAAATATTATAAATAATTATTAAATTATTATAAATAATTAGTAAAAAATTATATATAAATACTTTGTGTATAGTTAGATAAAAAGATCTCATCTACTATTCTCTATTGTCTTCTTCAATGCCTTAAACATTTTTTATTACGTCTGAAATTTTTCTTTAAAAATTTAAATACTTCAGTTCAGATAAATAAAATCCTGATTTATATCTCATTAAAGTTTTTCAAAAAGGAACTACAGTTTTCAAGCCGAAAACATAAAAGCTTAGTCAAAATATTTGTATAAATATATCTAAAAAATATATAGTTATTTTATAATATTTTATATAAATTCTATAATATATTAAAATATATATATTTAAAATAAAAATATAAAAAATAAAAGTTTATACAATTTTATAAAATTAAAAAATGTATATATATTTTTATAAAGTAAAATTGTATAAATTTTATATTTTATTTATATATTTCACACAAAATTTTATTTAAGGCAGCTCAGTTAGTCGAATTGATCTATCACAAATACTTGAATAGAGAAGAATATTCTAGTTATTTAATAAAATATTTGATGTAGAGCACTTCTTTAGGACCTTGCTGAACTTGAAGATTCTCCTAGAGATCATAAAGCCAAGCATAAAATATTTGCAGCTACTAAAAGTTTTCAATCAAAGAAATCATAAAGTAAACAAAGAAATATTTAAAGCTTCTTCAAGCTCCTCTCAGCCAGTGCTTAACTACCTTCCACTCTATAAAGCCCATCAAATAATATATTTTCTTTAAATTTTCTTGCAGAGAAAGCTTACAAGGATTCATGCGCAAAGGTCTACTACACAAGCAAATGCATGGCGGAGTACGATCGTCCGCACTTTAAGTTTCCATAGTAACAGAGGAAGTGTAAAATAAAGCTAGAACGTTTCCAAGTTGGTCTACTTACTCGGTCGCTTCTCCTTGCCCTGTGGATGAAACGTAAATGTGTGTACATGTGTGTGTGTGTTTGTGTTTCAGTACAAAACCTTCGATATGAAACGGATGATAAATGATTAGCCAACCTGTTGCAATTTCTGTGATTCGAGCGCACGTCGATTGGCCTCCGTTTCGGCCCTCTGGGCCACCTCGTCGATGAACTCATGCAGCATGGCCATGTTGTTGGGATTCTGTTTGAAGTGCTCGATGCGCGCCTCCAGCGTCTCCTCCTCAATGTGCTCCACGCTCTCCGGCGAGGCGGGCTCTGGATCCGCGAATCTTGCGTGCATTTTCACTTCTTTTATTTTCAATTGGAATTTACGAACAATTTTTAGTAGCTGCCTTAACCGAGCTTTCGCCTTTGTCTAACTCACACGCGAACTGAATGGGTATGTACAAGGAGTTTGGCTTTGTTCGCTGTGTGTGTTTTGGCTAAAAATCAATAGCAACTCAGCTCGGTGGCGCCCGCACATGCGTGGTGCGTGCGTGCCATTGGCGTAGGTTCGCTCAGTGGTTGGGGCTGGCCGCAAATGTAAATAATCGCTTCAGGGGGGTAGCTTGCTAGCTGGTCAATGCCTCTGTTTATTAACTAAGTTGTGTACTTAAATAACTAATATATATATATATAGGTATATCTGTTTGTGTTGGGGTGAGAAGAATAAGGCTACTCCAGATGCGATAGATCATCCAGTTCGGGCGGTGCGCGCACTATTTCCGTTTCAATGATCAACGAATTGGCATCCACGATGCTCTGAAATGCGCATAAACAGCATTATTAGAGTGGATCACTTTTAGGGAGTTGGCAAGTACCCGGGACTGCTACACACATTATCATTATTGCCGCGCGCTGTGAGCAAACTATTTGCACCGCCCACGCCGACGCCGACGCCGCCGCCACCGCCACCGCCACCGCCAGGGCCAATGCTGCCCGATGAGGAAGAGTTGGAGTTGGAGGCATTGGCGCCATTCGCCGAGGACGAGGACAGCACCACGCTGTGCGGCGAGCTGCCACGGCGCACCACCTTCGCCTGCGTCTGCTGCGGTGAGTTCTGCGTGACAATCACAAACTTTTGCGCCGGCTGACTGGCCTGAATGGCGCGTATTTGCGGCAGGGCGGCCACCACGGGACTGCTGCAGAATCGGAGGAGAAAGAAATTTGTTAATATTGAAAGGAATTGACAGTCGGAGTGGTCTATAAGGCCAAAGTCTAGCATAGGAATATAGACTAAGGCCAAAGGCAAGGAATTGGACACGGTTAAGTTTATATAATACATATATAGCTAACGATTAGCTAGCTACAATCAAGCTCTTGCCTAATCTCTGCTTCACTCTATACTCTAATTATACACCAATCCTTACCCCTGTCTCTGTGAATTGGGCATTGAAACACGTCCAATAGCCGTCGCTGTTTGGGCAGCGCTTGTTATGGGCGCCGTATTGATGCTGGTGGAGGCTAAGGCAACGGTGCTATTGGCCGGCGCATTGCGCACCTTGACCACAGCTTGGCACAGCGACGGACCGAGGAAACCAAAGTCCAATTTATACTCCTCGGCAACGTCCGGTGCGCTGCGCATTTGCTTCAATATGGGCGGGCAGCATTTCTGGAGCATGGCGCGTATGTGGCCAGCTGCGGTTTTGTCCGTATTGCTCATGGAGGTGCCCAGCAGATGTGGCTCAATGCGTTCCGAGATGAATTTCAAGCGTGGTATGATAAACACTTTGATCACCTCGCCGCCCAGCTCAGCGAGGCCCGCAATGGAGCCATAGAGCGAGGACAAATGCGTTTTATCATTCTGCAGAGCTTTGCTGAAGATGCTGCAAGGATTAGAGGGAGTAAGGATATATATTATATATAACTGCATATTAAGTTCCATCGACTCACCGCGTGACGCGCGTTTGCAGATTGTTAGTGAGCGTGTTGAAGGTTTTGCAGATCTGCGCCATGAGACGCGAGGCGAAGTCACGCAAGGCCCAATGATTGTCGAGCTCGGGACGCATGCAGAGCTGCTTGGACACAATGCAGGTCATGACAGATGGTATCAGCTCGTGCAGCTAAAAGCAATATAAAGTTAATTGAATCTTCTACAGCTGCAAGGCAATTCCAGCTTACATATTTCTCGAGGAACAGCGAGGGATTGTCCAGCAACGCGCGTACCATGCGCATCAGATAAATCAAAAGCGCCAAATTATTCTGAACAACATTGACTTTGACGCCCTCGGCAATGAAGGTGCACATGCGGGGCAGCATTTCGTGCAGACCGGGATCAGAGCCGAGCGATTGCAGCGCCTCAGCACGGCGTGGTTCATCCGACCCAACACACGCCTCGGTGATCTCTTTGTAGTACAGCTGCTGCTCCACGGACAGCTCGTGCGTGGCCAGCTGCTTGACGTGTATTGTCTCAACGTTCTTGAGCTTGTGTATTTTGCCAGTGGTTGGCTTGCCTGCGGCGTCCTTATTCAGACCTTGATCTAGTTTGATAACGGGATTAACAGAGTCCAGGAACTGCGAGTCTTTGGAGAGGGGTGGTGGATTTTCTGGTACAGTGGGCTGTATGCCCTCCACCACGAACCAATGGGAACGCAGTGTCAGATCCAGGGGTATCTTAATCGAGTTATTCGATGTTATCTCGTTCAAATCAATCTCTTTGTCCTCTGTGAAATGCAGCTCACGACCGCCGCCGGAGGCGAAGCGGAAGGGTATAAAGTCTTTGGTCATGAAGCCATATTGCGGCTCAATATTGCGTACTTTAAGCGACATATCAATGTCTCTGACCGACAGCTTCTGGCGCTTGGCATGGTGCATGAACTTAGCGGCATCTTGCACGATGCGCTTCAGCTTGATGGAGACGTCTTCGGCTAACTCTTTGGCGGCGTCATCGGACAGGGAGCCCACTCCGATGCTTTCTGCAATTACTTTCATTGATTCGGCAGATATGCTGGAGCCGTACAGCATACTGCTGGCAGGGCTACTTGCTTTCAGCGGTTTATTACTCATTTTAATAAATAAACAAATCTTTTTTTCACACAGCAGCAATATTTGTCTTCCCCTTGCGTTGGGCAGAGGTGGGACACTAATGCTATCGACTATTCAGATAAAACATTCTGAGCTATCGTACTAAAAAGTACTTCGATAAGTTTTAGAACAGCACAGGTAAAAAGATACTTTGATATTTAAAGTAGCAAAAAACTGATATTAAAATATGATTAAATAAAAATAGATAGCTATTTTATTTTAATTAAGTGAATTTCCCAAATTGTTTCAAAAGGGAGTGTTGGTAAAAGCATTGCACTGCATATTCGATAAATAACTCCATATGCTGCATAATCGATGCATACAAAAAATCATCGTTTCGTTTGCCATCCCTAATTCGTAGTTTCTTTTCTTTATTTATGTTCATACCTTGTGGCTTTTTTGTTTTATTATTGAAATTATAGATTCTAGCATGCAAAATAGTGCAAACGTAATGTCATTAACTATCAAAAGCCAGTGCAAGTGTTGAATATGTTTAGCAATTAAGTTTGAGTGCATTGAAGCATGTCGCGTCGCACCTTTGGAACAAAGCAGCAGCAGCAGCAGCAGTGAAAATTCAACGCGAGACTGCAGGGTGAAAACGGCGCCATTTTAAGAAGCAAAACAAAGCCAGCAGCAAAAGCAGCAAGCAAAACTTGAATGCAATGCAATTAATGGCGCAAAAAGCATATGCATATGCTCAAATAACAATTTCATTAACGGTGTGCATAATCAATTAACGCTACTAAAAAAGTTACAAAAACGTAAGTGCATGTGTATGTGTGAGTGTGTAATTGTGTATATGTGTGTGTGTGGTGTTTCCTCCCGCCCCCTTAGTCTTAAATATTTGTTTGTGTGCGTGCATATGTGTTTGTGTCTGTCGCGTTTTGTGGTTTGACCCAGTTAAATTGTCAAAAATTCTGAACGTGTTGTAATTAATGTGACCAGGTTAATAAAGTTTTTGTTATTTTACGTTAGCTCCGCCCTCGAGTCGAAATATGAACAGTGGCCAAAATGAGGCATCAGCAGCAGCAAAAAAGGAAAAGGTTCTCGAAACGCAGCAACGTACACAAGAATCCGGCAGTGAAAATGAGGTAAGCCGTAAATTAATTAATTTATATAATAAATAATTATCTTTTGATATAATTATAGATAATCATATGAGTCATTCTCATACATCTATATTTATATTCTATTATATAGTATAGCAAGTATATTTTAACATGCTTTGCCTATTTCAGGAAACCGACTCAATTACGGATCAGTCGAGTCAATCGAAGTCTACGAAATCAGCAACACAATTTAGCGTGCAGCGTTCAGATATTGATGGACTGCGCATGAAAATCTCGGCCATAAGAAACCCGCCTTCAACACAAGCAACAACAACAACAACGACAGCAACAAGTTCAACAAATTCAACAGCCAGAAGAGACGCATCGACAGCTGAGAATAGTTCGCGTAAAAAGCTAACGAAGGTGCGCAAGATGAGCGAGGCTCAGGAGTTGAGCGGCTGCTCAACGGATGCCAATAACAGGCAGAGGGAGAAAGATAAAGCCTTATCAACTGTTAACACAACCAAAAAGATTAAAGTCAAGCGCAAGAAAATTGCCCAAAACAGCTGCAGCAACAACAACGGCAACAACAACAACAATAATAATAATGGCAAATCGAATCGCACGGCTGCAGCTATATTTAGCTCCGACTCCGAGGATGATTTGCCTCTGAAGATGCACATTCAGCGAGCGCCACGTTTGCTCTTGACCTCCATTGGGGGCAGTCAGGGCGACAATCACATGGGCATCTCCAGCAGCGACAACGAGGAGTTGGTCAAAGCAGCAGACTTGGTCAAGGCGGCTATTAAGCGCGTCGAAAGCGATACCGAGGACACAAGCAGCGTTGCAGCGGGGGGCACAGCTGCTGCCAAGATCAAACATCATCTGCCGCAATATCAGTCCACGCTGCTGCAGGACTTTATGGAGAAGACACAAATGCTAAATCATGCCGGGAGCACCAATAATTTGGCAGCCGCAGCAGCGGCCTCTGCAGTTGTTAGCAGCAGCAGCAACAACCCACAGCAACAGTTGCAGCAGCAACGCAAGCGTCGCGGTCGCCCCAAGAAGGTGCAGCCAACTGTTGCCGCCAGCGTAGCTGCCCTGCCGGTTGTCGTGCCGACCATCAATGAGTCAGCGGACTCGGGTGTCATCAGCACCACGCCCTCGCCCAAAATGCAGCAGACGCTGGCCAGCGACAATGCCAAGCCGAAGATAGACATGGCCTATCTGGACAAGCGTATGTATGCGACGGCGGAGCGTGTGCTGTATCCACCGCCGCGCAGCAAGCGGCGACAGGGCAACAAAAAGGCCAGCAAGGAGGAGCCGCAGGTGGATCCGCTTTGGCGCAAGATCGATGTGAACAAGAAGTTTCGCCTGCGCACCGTTAGCGGCTACAAAAGCGACGGTGGAGGCGGCAACGGCGGCACCTCCAACACCATTTGCAGCAAAATCCTCGCGGCCAAAAGCGGTTACGTGTCGGACTACGGCAGCGTGCGGCATCAGCGGCACAATCACAATTCGGGCTACAAATCCGATGCCAGCTGTAAGAGCCGCTACAGCAGTCGGAGCTGCGCCAGCCGACGCATGAGTCGCGCCAAGAGCTGCGGCTATCGCAGCGACTGCAAGGAATCTTCGAGTAAATCAAGCAAATCCCTGCGTCGCCGACGACGCGCCTCAATGATGAGGAGCGGCCACGAGCAGGCATCGAATGCGCTAAACGATGAGCACGATCAGGATATACTGCAGCTGGCGGGGCTCTCGCTGGGCCAGAGCAGCGAGGAGAGCAACGAGTACATCAGCAAACCGAGTCTCAAGTGCTTGCCCAGCACGAGTGCCAGCAAAAAATATGGTGAAATCAATCGATTTGTGGCCACTGGACAATATTTCGGTGGAGCAGCCAAGACAACAGCTGGCAGCATTGCTGCCGGATCGAGCACACCAATATCGACCACGAGAACGACAGATAGCTTTATACAGAGTGCGTATGATAAATAAGAATCTATATATATATGTATATGTTATTAAATATATTTGATATTCTAGGTAAAATGTTGCTGCAGCGCAAGCACTCCATCAGCGGGGATACCATAGTGCCAAGCAAGAGCGCGTGTAAAATCAAGAGTCGTCGCTCGTCTGCTGCTAGCATGTGCAGCAGTTACGTGTCCGGCGTGTCGCGCATGCGTCGGCGGCGCAGGAAGAGCATGAGTCATGCCAAATCCCTTAACATTGACTCCAAGCTGCTAACGGAGATCGACATCATTGCGAGCACCTTTCACGCGCGCTGTCGCATTCAGGAGGATCGGCTGACAGCGAGCAGCGGCAAGGAGAAATTGCTGGCCGATGCAAATAAGCTGCAGGCCACGTTGGCTGCGCCCATTGCAACCACGTTGCCGCTACTAAATGGTGGTGGTAATAGCAACGCAGCTGGCACAGCAGCCACCAAGCCGCTCAAGCGGGCGCTCAAGAAGCGCAAGCTGAACGAGCCGTTGATCGACTTTGCCATGCTCTCGGCCAGCGCTGGCAATGCCAATGGTATCAGCAACAACAGCAGCAGCAGCAATGGCGGCGGTGCCAAGCGACGGCATAAGAAGTCGAGCAGCAACAGCGGCGGCAGCAACAGTTCTAGTCCCGACGATCATAAGCTGCCGCTGAAGAAGCGTCATTATCTGGTCACAACTGGCGCTGAGGTGACGTCGGCGTTTGCCAGCAACGGCAAGCTGAATGCTGAGGCTTGGGCAGCAGCTGCAGCGGCGGCCAAGACCAGCGCCAACACCAAAGCCCAGGCGCAGTTCAACGCCAAGAAGCTGACGCCCAAAAAGCGACATTTGCTGGTCAGCCAGGAGGCCAGTGGCAGCGGCTCCTCTGCAGCTGGCAATGCTTCACCCTTGCGCATTGTTGTTGAGAACAATTCCATAAGTGGAGGCAAGCTGCTGGACATCAGCCCGAGTTCGCTGTGCTCGCTCAAGCAGCAGCGTCGCCAGAGCGCCAAGTCAAAGAACTCCGCGGCGGTGATTGCGGGCGCAGCGGCACGTGAGCTGCCGCAGCAGCTGCAGTCGCCCGCTGGCAGCAACAGCTGCCCGCCGCCGGGCGTCTTCGAGCCGTCCGTGGAACTGGAAATACAGATACCCATAGCCAAGCTGAATGAGTCGGTTATCACGAAATCTGAGGTGGAATCTCCGCTGCTGGCCGCAATGGACATCAAGGAGGATGCCAACAAGAAGGAGCAGTGCCAGCGCGTGCTGGAAACGTTGCTGCACAAGACGGGCGGCAATTTGTTGCTCAAGCGGAAACGCAAGAAAATCAATCGCACCGGCTTTCCCACCGTCAGGCGCAAGAAGCGTAAGGTGAGCGTGGAGCAGACAGCAATTGCACAGCAGCAACAGCAGCAACAACAACAGCAGCAGCAGCAGCAGCAGCAACAACTGGAGCAACAGCAACAGTTGCCCGCTCGTGAAACGCGCAGCAGCACCACCCTGATTCCAGCTGCAACAATGGACTGCGAGCGTGTGCCGCAGCCGGGCGAGGCGCGCGAAACATTTGTGGCTCGCAGCAGCAATCAGCGCACGCCGCGTTTATCGGTGGTGGCGCTGGAGCGCCTGCAGCGACCCCAAACACCAGCCAACAATGGCGGCAAGCCACGCGGCAGAGGCAGGCCCAAGTTGCAGAAGCAAGTGGCACCGCAGCAGCCACCGTTGGAGCCGCTACTGGAAGTGCAGCCAGCGAAGAAGCGTGGACGCGCCGCCAAACAGCCTGAGGTGTTACTGCACAGACTGGAGCGCAGGCTGGAGCCTAGCATTAAGCTGCCAGCAGGCATAGATCCAAATACGAATTTCAGCTGTAAAATACGCTTGAAGCGACGCAAAACCTTGCAGCAGCAGGAGCTCGTGCAACCACAGCCACAGCCACAGCAGCCGCCACAGCCACAACCACCTCCACTGCAGGCGCCACAGCAGGAGGCGCCCAGCAGCGACGATCAGGCGCAAATAGCAGCTGAAGCGGCAGCTAAACGCCACCAGCAGCCAGTGCCAGCCACAGAGCACGAGCCCTTGCCCGCGCACGAATCCACGGCCAGCCTGGCCACCGACTATGCCAGCTGCAGTGATACCAGCGAGGACAAGTGCAGCACTGCGTCGCAGCGCAAACGCACCAAGCTGAAGAAGAACTTTTTGGTGGCGGGACTCTTCTCCAACTACTTCAAGCAGCTGCCAGTTGGATCAGCGCCCGTCTCAGCCGTCGCTCCCAAACAGCCAACTAGGAAACCAGCAGAGGGAGAGGAACAGCAGCAGCAGCTGGGCAGCTCCCTGCTGCCGCCGCCCAGCTATTGTGAACGTTATTTTAGAAGCACAGTCGTCGACTTTGAATTGCCTTATGACATTTGGTGGGCGTACAGCCATGATAAGCTGCCGACGCGGCATGTGGTGCCCAGTTGGAATTATCGCAAGATACGCACCAATGTCTATGCGGAGTCGGTGCGTCCCAATCTCGCTGGCTTCGATCATCCCAACTGCAATTGCAAGCCCCAGCCGAATGGGTCCTGCCTGGACAACTGCCTCAATCGAATGGTCTACACGGAGTGTGTACCCAACAATTGTCCAGCGGGCGATAAGTGCCGCAACCAGAAGATCCAGCGGCATGAAGTGGCGCCTGGCGTGGAGCGTTTCATGACCACCGACAAGGGCTGGGGCGTGCGCACCAAGCTGCCCATTGCCAAGGGCACCTACATCCTGGAGTATGTGGGCGAGGTGGTCACGGAGCGGGAGTTCAAGCAGCGCATGGCCAGCATTTACCTGAACGATACGCATCACTACTGTCTGCATCTGGACGGCGGGCTGGTCATCGACGGCCAGCGCATGGGCAGCGATTGCCGCTTTGTGAACCACTCGTGCGAGCCCAACTGCGAGATGCAAAAGTGGAGTGTGAACGGGCTGTCGCGCATGGTGCTCTTCGCCAAGCGTCCCATCGAGCAGGGCGAGGAGCTCACCTATGATTACAATTTCTCGCTCTTCAATCCCTCCGAGGGTCAGCCGTGTCGCTGCAATATGCCGCAGTGTCGCGGCGTCATTGGCGGCAAATCCCAGCGCATTAAGCCGCTGCCAGCGGAACTGAAGACGACGGCGGGTGTGGAGACCGCCACTGCTGGAGCAAAGGAGGCCAACGGCAGTCGCAATGGGCGGCAGCGCAAGCACAAGGCCAAGAAGCATGCGCAGCGCCAGCAGCAGGTGGCCAAGGAGGCAATGGTTGTGGCACGCGTCCAACAGCTCTCCGAAAGGGAGAAGAAGCTGGTCAAGCAGTGCAACATATTTCTGGTGCGGAACTTCGAGAAGGTAAAGTGCATAATCTCTGTGAGCCAAACAACTATTTTAACCTTTAATTTCCTTCCCAGATTCGTCGCTGCAAGGCCAAACGCGCTGCGGCTAAGGCACGCGCTGCTGGCTCGCCAGCTGCTGGGGAGGCTGATCTGCCTGGACGTCGTCCATCGACGCCTTCGTCAAGTTCTTTGCTCGCCGCGCAAATCTCTGCACTCTGCACGCCGCGCAACATGAAGACGCGTGGCTTGACGCAAGCCGTGCAGGATCCGGAGCTGGAGAAGATGGCCAAAATGGCCGTGGTCTTGCGGGATATATGCACAGCACTGGAATCTCCCAAAATGTCGGAGCTGCTGTCCACATTAGCCAACAATAAGAAGAAGAAGCCGCTCAAGACTGCGCGTCTCGATTTTAAAACAATTCAAGCGCAGGTGGAACAGGGGCACTATAAGACGCCACAGGCCTATGATGAGCAGATGCAACAGCTGTTCACAGAGGCGCGTCAGCTGCATGGGGACGATGAGGGCAAGTCCAAGGCGCTGCAAACGCTGCTGGAAAGCTACAAGCAGCAGAAGGCGGCCAACTACGCACAGCTGCTGGACATACTTGGCAAGCCAGAGGGACTGCAAAGTTTTAAGCCCAAGCTGGAGGCAGGGGAAAAGCCCAAGGAAGTTCAGTCGGAGGAGCAGAATCAGCAAAATGTTAAACAAGCAACCGAAACGAATGCAGCTGTTGTGCCTGCCCCAGAGCTGCCTGCAACGGACGAGGAGGATGTCATACGTTGCATTTGTGGCCTGTATAAGGATGAGGGTCTCATGATTCAGTGTGCCAAGTGCATGGTCTGGCAGCATACCGAGTGCACCAAAGCAGACATCGATGCGGATAACTATCAGTGCGAGCGCTGCGAGCCGCGGGAAGTGGATCGCGAAATACCACTCGATGAGTACACGGAGGAGGGACATCGTTACTACCTATCACTAATGCGTGGCGAGCTTCAGGTGCGCCAGGGCGATGCTGTGTACGTGCTGCGTGATATACCCATTAAGGATGAGACAGGCAAGGTGCTGTCCAGCCAGAAGCATACGTACGAGACCATTGGAGCCATTGATTATCAGGAGTGTGACATCTTCCGCGTGGAGCATCTGTGGAAGAACGAGGCGGGCAAACGCTTCATCTTCGGCCATCACTTTTTGCGTCCTCATGAGACCTTTCATGAGCCCTCACGGCGATTCTATCCCAATGAGGTGGTCCGTGTCTCGCTGTACGAGGTGGTGCCCATCGAGCTAGTGATTGGGCGCTGCTGGGTGCTGGATCGCACCACATTCTGCAAGGGTCGACCCATGGAGTGCACCGACGAGGATCATTGCTATATATGTGAGCTACGCGTGGACAAAACGGCGCGATTCTTTTCCAAGGCGAAGGCCAATCATCCGGCGTGCACTAAGAGCTATGCGTTTAGAAAGTTTCCGGAGAAACTCAAGATCTCAAAGAGCTATGCGGTAAGTCGAATAGAAGAAATAATTGTGATCAATCCCAGCTCAACAACAAATCCCATTTGCAGCCACATGATGTGGACCCATCGTTGTTGAAGTCGAGGAAGCAAAAGACTGATTTAGAAGTAGGAGTAACATCCCTAAAGATGAGCAGACAGGAGCAGAAAACAAGCCAAGCAACGGGCAGCAGGAAACAACGAAACACACACGCTGGACAGGCAGGATCAGCAGGAGGTATAGCAGCAGCAGCAGCCACAGAAACACCCGTGAAAGTGTTAAAGCCAGTCGCTCCCAATGGACAGGTTAAATTATAAATATAACTAGTTTTGTCATAGCATACTCAAATTGTATTCCCTATGCAGGTGCTAAAGAAGAAGCGATCGCGCTTGGAAAACGTTTTGAATACCATGAAGCTCAAATGCCTGGACGCGCAAACGGCGCAGGAGCAGCCGATCGATTTGTCCTATTTGCTAAGTGGACGCGGCGCCCGACAACGGAAAACCAACTGCAACAGCAGCAGCAACAACAGCATCTCGGGAACGCCGTGCGCCTAGTGGATGCTAATTTGTGTAGCCATGTACATAAATATCGACTTTAGAGGCATTGCGTACTATTTATATGAAAAGGAGAAAGATTCTATGCATAATTTAGCCTTAGTTCGTAAGTTGTAAAGCGCATAAAACGGTGATAGTAGTAATTCTAGTTTGTAAATTGTTATGAACAACTTCTTGAGCAACTTAACACACTAAGTACGATTTTTATTATGATTAACGCAATTATTTATACTTGTATGAATATTTTGATTATTGCAATTATTTATACACTTTACACATGTATGCCTATGAGTACGGTCCATCTTTATAGACGAATTACTTATGCTTTTTAAAATTGTTTTACATATGCATTTCCATTTATTATTGTTTTACAAAAACCAAGGCCCTCTTTTTAATAGCGTTTAGCATTGTTATTTTAAATTATTATGTATTATGTTATGGCTGCTTATCAAACTACTTGAGCAATACAAGTAGCACACTCAATGCGCGATTAGTTTTATATCATGTATATTTAAAGAAAAATTGTTATCAACTTCGAACACAAATTTGAAAGTAAAATATATATATTTTCATTAACACAACGAAATTCCCATTTCCATTTGAAAAGCCCTTTACTGTTATCTTATATCGATATTACTTTTTTTTCGATAGCAAAGCTCTGATAGCTTAAGATATCGATGCATCGAATTGGTAAGAGCAACCCTGCTTTGGGGTTTCTTTTTTGTTGGCACGTTGATGAACGACCAACACATTGGGGCTGTGCTTAATCAAATAATAATAATAATCAATTTATTTAAATTAAGCCAGTGCCACTGTGTCCCATTGTGCAGCAACCAATATTGGATTGCGCGATCAAGGTCAAGTGTACAGCAGCAGCGAGCAACACCGACAGGATGAGTCAATACGCAATCATTTTGCAACGTGAGTTTCCGGCTATCGACAACGAGATGAAGGACTACGTGGAGGGCGTCCTAACAGGCAGCGAAGAGGACTTCGATACGTGCGACGATATCTTCGACGCTGTCGGCGACATACTTCAAGGCATCGATGGTGCAAGGTCTGAGGAAAACATTCGAGGGCTTTGCGATGAATTCTTCAATATCATGAAGAACAACTCGAAGAATGTCGAGCGCAAGGTCCTGAATGCGCCGGTTAACATTGAGGAAATGGCCAAGAATATGGAGCGCATGGACAAGGATATGCAAAGTATTTGGGTGGTCAACAAAGATGGTGCTAATGTAAGTAAGCTTATAAAAGTATATGAATTTCACAATTATAAGCGAATTTCACAATTACAGAAAGTTGACGCGAAGAAGCTGGGGAAAGCGGAGGCGAAGCTAATGCAGAAGCAGGAGAAACGACAGGAGGTGACCAAACTCGGAGTTGTGCCGGTGGCGGTGAAGCTGCAAACGGCCACCGCTTCCCAGGTGACAAACAAAAAGAACACCAAACTGGACCAGAAAGGACTCAATCGTTCCATGGACATTAAAATTGAGAACTTCGACTTGGCCTTTGGTGAGAAGTAAGTGGAGAGTCAAATCTAAGTGCCACATATGCTTAATGCTGTTCACTGACTTACTCCTTGACAGAGTTCTGCTGCAAAATGCGAATTTGTTGCTGTCCTTTGGTCGTCGCTATGGCCTGGTCGGTCGCAATGGTCTTGGCAAGACGACGCTGTTGCGCATGATTGCCGAGCGTCAGCTGCAAATTCCCTCGCACATTTCCGTGCTCCACGTGGAGCAAGAGGTCGTGGGCGATGAAACGTCGGCTGTGGACAGTGTGCTTGAGTGTGATACGGAGCGTACGCGTCTGTTGACGAGAGAGAAGGAAATCCTGGCCGCTTTGAACAGCGGCGTGCAGGATGCGACGCTGTCGAGCGAACTGAGCGAAACATACGCCGCATTGCAGAATATCGAGGCGGACAAGGCTGTGGCACGTGCATCTGTGATACTTAAGGGTCTGGGCTTCGATGCGGACATGCAGCTGAGGCCTACGAAATCATTTTCAGGTGGTTGGCGCATGCGTTTGGCTCTGGCTCGAGCGCTGTTCTCCAAACCCGATCTGCTGCTGCTCGATGAGCCGACGAACATGTTGGACATCAAGGCCATTATCTGGCTGGAGACTTACCTGCAAACGTGGCCAACGACTATTTTGGTTGTGTCTCACGATCGCAACTTCCTCGATACGGTACCAACGGACATCATCCATCTACATTCCCAGGAGCTGGAGGCATACAAGTGAGTACGAATGCCGCTTACATCTATCAACCAGGATTTAATCTTCTTAAATCTCTTCAGGGGCAACTACGAGCAGTTCGAGAAGACCAAGACGGAAAAGCTCAAGTCTCAGCGTCGCGAATACGAGGCACAGCTAGCACACAGGGCACATGTCCAGGAGTTCATTGATCGCTTCCGCTATAATGCCAACCGCGCCTCATCTGTTCAGTCGAAAATCAAGATGCTGGAGAAACTGTAGGATGAATCTCTTATCCCAATCCATTCAAGCTTGACTTAACACATTTTATTATTAATGCCCCAGGCCGGAGCTGAAGCCCGTGGAGAAGGAGACAATAGTAACGCTCAAATTTCCCGAAGTGGAGCCGCTTAATCCGCCTGTGCTGGCCATCTCAGAGGTCTCGTTCCGCTACAATCCCACGGATCCGCTGCCCATCTTCAAGGGCGTTAACCTTTCAGCTACCTCGGACTCCCGTATTTGCATTGTGGGCGAGAACGGTGCGGGCAAATCGACGCTGCTCAAGATTATCGTTGGTCAACTGAGCACCATCTATGGCAACATTGTGCTTCATCGGGGTCTGCGCATTGGCTACTTTGCGCAGCATCACGTGGACCATCTGAACATGAATGTGACCTGTGTGGGCGTGCTGGCGGAGCTATTCCCTGGTCGGCCCGACGAGGAATATCGTCGTCAGCTGGGCAGCTTTGGTCTCTCCGGTCCACTGGCGCTGCAGAGCATCGCCAGTTTGTCTGGTGGCCAAAAATCACGCGTGGCCTTAGCGAAAATGTGCATGGGTAGGTTTTAATACATGAGTATGATATTATATATACTTTAAACTATATTTTTTATACAGCGGAACCGAATTTCCTGGTACTTGATGAACCGACGAATCATTTGGACATTGAAACAATCGATGCACTGGGCAAAGCTATAAATGCATTCAAGGTAGGAACTAGAACTTAATTTATTAACATATAATTTATAATTAATTATCTTTCGATTTCCAGGGCGGCGTCATTCTGGTCTCTCACGACGAACGCTTGATTAAAGTCGTCTGCAAGGAACTGTGGGTTTGTGGTAATCGCACGGTGCGCGCCATTGAGGGCGGCCTGGATGAATATAAACGTGAGGTTTACAAGGAAATCGAAGCTAATAGTTGAATTTTATTAATTTTATACGAAACGAATAAGTGAAACAATTTAGCAATAAATTTGTAGTACGTCGAAAGTTATATACAAAATGGATTTAATATAGAAAGCAAACAAATTAAAGAATGTTATATTAAAGAGTCCGTTAAGGTCGAATATAATTTATATTTTGACATAAACAAACTATATCAATATTATTGTACACTAATTTTTACTGATCTTGCAAACTTTGCGTTTTATTGATTAGTTTTTTGCGTAACTCAAATAGGATAAGAGTCAGAGCGGAGGCGACGTTCAGACTGTCAATGCCCGCGGCCAGAGGAATGTGAACGCACTTGCCCCGGCTGCCCACCAGTTTCATGAATCTAGAAGATGACATAGATTAGTTTCAGTTATTAAAGTAGATCTAATGGCATGTTTACTTGTAGGCATCCTCGCTGACGCCATGACTCTCGCCTCCAATGATGAGTATATTGTGCGCGCCTGTCTGATCCAATTCGGCGTAGTCCACAGTTTGGCCTGGCTTTGTCGGATTGTTCTCGGCAATGAAGACATGACAGTTGTCGGCCACGTTTGCTGGTATGTGCAGTGGCAGCTCCTCCCAGGTGACGTCGTCGCGTATGGGTAAACGGAATTGGCCGCCACAGCCGCCGCGCAACGCCTTCGATTCCCAGGGATCGCAGCAGCCGTGAGTGACCACCACCTGGCTGCAAGGCAAGGCAGCGCAGGTCCTTATTATGCTGCCCAAGTTGTTGGGCTCACGTATATTGTCGCACACCACTGTAATGGGTAAGGGTTCCTGATCCTGCTGCTGGAGGCCTTGGGAAGAGGGACGTTCGAATACTGCCAGGAGGCCGGGTGGTGTTACTAGCGAAGACCATGTTTTCAGATCATGCTGTGGCACTTTGTAGATTTTCGTGTTGGTCTCTTGCTGAGCCTGTGCCACGTGTTCCCGCAATAAGGCCAATTGATCCTTTTGACTGAAGAACAAGGAAAGCATTTTCAGGCCGGATTGAAGGGCTTCCTGTATGAGACGTCGGCCCTCGATAATAATCTGCTGATTCTTGTCGCGACGTTTGCGTGAGCGCACCTCTGTCAGCAAGGTGCTCATCAACGGATCCTGCAAGGTGAGCCGCAGGAACTCCAAATTCAGTTCGCTGTCCTTGATAAGCGGGGTAGGCACACGCTTTACTGGCGGTGGAGCCGCTGTCCTTTTCACTGCTGGTGTAAGTATCTTAGACTCAATTACATTTTTATTTTTGTTTGACTCTCGCTTCCGTGTATTTATTAATGTTGGTTTATGCTTGCGTAAAGCCTCCCGCGTGCTCACCGGCTGATGCTGCAACATTGAGTTTTCAAACAAATTCGCCTCAATATCCAGCGCATCTTTGATCTCATCTTTGACGCCACCAGAGGAGCTGCTGCTGAGGCGCACTAATTGATAATTATTCACATTTTTTATTTGTGTTTGGATGGTTCGCCTGAGAGCGTTATAAAACATCTTTGTAAACTTTGCCGGTCGAACCGCATGTGAAATCGATAACACAATCGATGGTCGACAGCGGTGTGCATTGGATTGCACCATGCGATACTTGCTCGTGCCTTATCACAATCTAAATAAATTACATATAAATAAAATGGTATTTATATAATAAATAATTATATCATACATATTTTTTCAATATATTGATTTAAAGTTTCTCAAAATTAACAAATATTAATATTCATATTATATAATTTGTATGATTGAAATCTCGTGAATAATCGTGCTCTCAGGCACGCAAATTTTTCGCCTCGGTGGCAACGTTCAACAAGTGTGTTGGAGCGCGGTGATAACTCTGGCTGTCACGAATATTGCATAAAGTTCCACAACTCCGATAGAATTTAGAATTGAAATCAGTTTAAAAGCCGGTTTGGATTCACAATAAGTTAATCTGGTTGTTGTATTAGGATGCTAACCAAGTCCGTGCTAATTGCCGCTTTGGGTAAGCGTGCAACGAATTTGCTGATGCAACGAACGTTCAGCAACACGCAAGCTTTGAGGCAATCTATTAAAAATCATCAGCCTAATGAATTGGAGAAACGCTTCTTAGTGTGGAATGGCAAATACAAATCTGTTGCTGATGTGCCAACTTTTGTAGGGTATGTAAATAAACGATGTAAAATACAGTGATTAATGTAAAATACTTTTGCAGGCAGGATGAAATGGAACGCTCCCGCAACAAAATGCGTATTAGGCTGGCAAATATTATGATTGGTTTGACCGTGGTCGGCTGCGTCATTATGGTCTACAATGGAAAGCAGGCAGCTAAGCGTGGTGAATCCGTTACAAAACAGAATCTGGAATGGCACAAGCAATTCAATGAAGCGGCTCCTGCCCCAGATGCAGCTAAATAATCATCACAAAAATACCAAAAAAATGCCTCAAAAGTAGTTCATGTAATTAATGTAAATGTTAACTGTAAACATTTGGTATTTTTAAGTTTAAAAAACTTGCTCAATATCATTTGTTGCAGGATCCTGATAATTTAATTGAAACAGTGATATTTCTTTTTAAACTCATGAGTAAACACTTTATCCACCTAGTTTGATCAAAATGCCAATTGTTAATTGTAGAGCACCCAGCACTGAAATAAATGATTAGTTAAATTTTATTTACATGACGAAAATACTATTGTTTAGCTTAGAGAAAAATACCAAGTGGTCAACCTCGACTAAAAAATACCTTATAGCGCACTTAATTGTTAATTTGATCTTGTCAAGCCTTAAATTTAAAATGTTATAATTAGCTAGTCTGTTAAAATTTGATGTGATTTATTTGAATTCGATGCCACTGTGTAGCAGCTGAAACATAAACAGTGACCACCACTTGCGCCAGGTGGCAGCACGCCGACGCTGAGAGAGAGCGCTCGTCCCGGATTGCCAGCCGAAGAGAGCGCAGTGTGGCCAGCAGGCGACTACGTAGGAGGCGCAGATGGGTGCAGCAGCAACCCTGCCGCTCTTCTGGTGCCGCTGCTGCTGCTGCTATTGCTGCTGGTGCTACTGCGCGCTTTTCACTTTCCGTTCTTTCAGTTTGTCGAGAACGTTTGAACGCAACGGGACTTTTGGAAATCGTGCGTGCAGGAAATTCTAAGTTAAGAAACAAAAAAAGAGAGCAAGAAGAAAAAAAAAGAAGAAAAATTCCAAATTGCAAGCAAAACGCTGAAAAGGAAATGTGCAAAAAAATAGTGTAAAAATAAAAGCCAAAAGCGTTAGGCAAAAATGTGCGGGCAGCGGGAAAAAAGCTAAAACGAGAGCAAGTGTAAAAATGTAAACTACACACGCACACTCACACATACATATATAAATATATACATGAATGTAAGTGTAAATGCCTAGTTGTAAGCGCGTGTATCTGCCTCTATATGTGTGTGTGTGTGTGTGTGTGTGTGAGTGTGTGTGGCATAACAATGACCACAGACACTAGAACAATAGCAACAATAACAACAAATTGGTATTGAAATATTAATAAATTAATTGCTTAATCAAACAGATTGAAGCGGAAAATCCATAATAAAGAACATTAGACCAGAGCGACGAGTCTCTGTGGGTGGGTGGTTGGATGGGTGGTTTTTAGTGTGTATGTGTGCGCGTGTGTGTGTGTGTGTGTGGCAACATTCGTTTGCTTTTTTGATTTGTGAAAATGTGTGTATCCGCGCAAATGTTGTTGTTGCTGCACGACGAGACGACTGTGTCGTGTCGTCTCTTGTATGGAACACCTACCAGGACAACTATATGAAAAGGAATACAAAATTGTCCTTGTACATACAAAATTATGTTGATAATCTCGAATTTAAGCTAGCCAAGTAATACTAACAACAACAACAACAACAAGTTGTTGGCCTAATTAATATATAGCCGCATTTAATTTCGAATATGCATTTGGGCAGCAGCAGCAGAAAGTCATTCAACAAAAACTAGCGTTGACGGTCGCGGCGGCTGTTTTGTGCGCTCCCTCTATATGTGTGTGTGTGAAAGTGAAGGTCGTCTGTAGGAGAGAAAGAGCGCACAGTATCAGTAGAAGCAGCGCAGCGGCAGCAGCAGCAATCAGTAAGCAGCAGCAGCTAAGTCCAAACAGTCCATTTGCTGGCGCAAATGTGCGAAAGAGCCTTGGCTTGGTTTTTGGCGCAACAACAAAGCCATTTTAATACACACACACACACACACACTGTCACACAGAGTCTTACACATGCATCTATATACCACTTGCAGTTATGTAGCTTGCCTGCACGTGCAGCTGTCTTTGTGTGTGTGCGCGTTTATGACGCGCTTGATGCACAGCAGCAGCAGCTGCTGCTGCTTCTGCCTCTGCTGCTGCGGCCATGCAGCATTGTTGTTGTCGTAGCAGCGTTGCACATCCCTTGCCAGCTTTAAATTGTGCCTTGCTTTCGCGCTAGTTTTCAAGGATTTTTTAAGACTTTGACATGCTCATTGCTTATCGCAGCAGAAACACGAGTAACTTTTTAAGAAATTGGATAAAAAATAAAAATATCAAAAATATTATTCTTTAAGTATGAACAACTTTCATGAAATCTGGCAAAAACAAAAAATTAAAAAAACAATATTTGAAATAATTATAATTTATTTCTATATTCCTTAATTTATATTCCTATCACAGAAAAAATCTGCAGCAAAATAAGCTAATAATCAAATAAATGGTTAAAATAATAATAATTTTTGGCTATATTTTTAATTCCGCTTATCAAATAAAAACATGAACAAATCATGAAATCCTCTGAAAAATATGCAGATAAATCTTTTAATTTATCTATTTCTATGAACACATTTTCATGAGTTCTGCCCTTAAAAAAAAAATAAATATTAAAATAAATAACTTAAAAAATAATAAATTTAAGAATTTTGTTAAGTTAAAAACATTAACAACCTATCATTAACTCTACTAAATAATATAGCAAATAATTTCAGTTGTTTTTTAAATGTCTTTCGATTTAAAATTCTGTATTTTTAATAAAAAATATTTCTATAAATGGACTGTAAATAATAATTCTTTTCATTTTTCTATAATTTATAAATAAAATATGAATAATAATATATTATAAATAATTTACAAAACATAATGCTTTTTATTTTTCTATATTTTATAATTCATTTATGAATAATAATTTTTTTAGTTTCTATATTTTATAATTTGTTTACAAATAATAATTGCTTAGATTTTTCTATATTTCATGCATAGTTCACGAATAATAATTCAGTTGTTTTTCTATATTTTTATTTATGAATCATTTACAAATTTGCATTTGTTTTTAGTTTGAAATGTTTACAAATATTTGTGGTGCAGCCTTGATTAATATTTATTTGAGTTCGCAAAGCAAAGCAAAGCCAAGCAAAGCAATAATTATGCTTTATAATGTAAACAGTTTTGATTTGGATTCATTTTCGCTCTAGTTGATTAGTTTTATGACTCTTTGCTACTTCGGCCATGCCAATTGAAATGAATTTTCTTTAAAAATCTGTTTATTTTGATTGGATAGTTCATTAGATCTGTGTGTGCTCGGCAGCCCTGGCATACGCGGCGTATACACACTTCGACTCCGCGCAGTGTGTGTGCGTGTGTGTGTGTGATTATTTGCAGATATAATCACATTTCACGCTTAAAAGGCTTAGCGAGCCTACATAAATTACGGCATTGCCATTGCCATTGCCCTTAGCCGCCCCAAACAACACATCCTGCATATTATCCGAGCTGGGGTCACTTGCACGTTTCTGTTTCGGTTACGTTTTCGTGCGCTTCGAGCGCCTTTTCCTCAGTGGCGCGTTAAATGCGACCGAAAAGTTTTTCGGGACTGCTGATGCGTTTCACTGATAACTCTTTCTCTCACTCTCTGACTCTCTCACTCTCTGTCCCTCTCGCTCTGTAAAGTCGTTACGCTTTTTATGAGTCTTGCAATTAATTTGAATGGCATCCAGTTTATTGTTAGAGCCAGTTACTTGCACATGACCAGTGCTCTGCTTGGCCTTGCAAGCGGCAGCATTTCTCATCATCCGATTGTCGAATGGGGCTGTCTCCGTATGTGTGTGGTGCAGGCAATTTAAATTTTAAATGCCATTTCCCAGTGCAATCGAGTGTTCACTTGCACAACGTGACGTATGCGCAATGTATTCAATTAATAATAAGCATACGCACAGTTGGCCAAGATTGAACTGAAATCGCATTGTCTTGCGCCCAATTAATAATTGAATTTAATCTACTCATATTTCTAAATTAGATTAAATTGCTTATTGGAAATTTTAATAGGGAAAAACAATATTTTATTCATATCATTTGCTGCTGGGGGTGGGGAGGGGAGGGGAGGAGAGAGGATGGGCGGCATAATTCAGGGCATCAATCAATAGTCGTAGATTGCGGTTTATTGGGCTTAGCCCATCAATTCGGTTGTCCTTACTTGAAATTGTCATTTGTTGCCGTTGTAAATGATAAATCAACATTCTTAATACCCTCAATGAGGCAAGTTTTTCAATATTCTCCCCCCGCCCACTGCAATTGAGTTGTTGGGCTTCTGCTGGGAAATGGATACATAAGCATCTCTTAAGCAGCCCGAACAACCCAAAAAAAAAATAAATTATAAAAGACAGAATACAGCACAAACGGTTTTAATGTTGAGCCGACAACGAAGACGACAACGACGACGCCGACGACCAACTCTCGAGTCACAAAAAATAAAGTAAAATAAATAAATAAAAAAAAGGAAAAAAAAAGAAATTCAGCCGCCTAGCGACCCAAACCAAATTAACCACCCACATACAAAATGCCCGGCCCTGCCCCCTTGGGGCCTCTGGGCAGGCGCAGACTCGGCTCGCCTCTCGGCTCTCCCTTTGGCTGCTCTCCGTGGTCTATCTACGCCTGCATTTGGTAATTTTCAATAGTTTTGGCTTTCTAATGCCGCCAACGCAGACCTCAAAAAAATTCAAACATACAAAAATGGCTTGTAAACAAAATACACCAAAGACAGCAGCAGCAGCAGTTGTTGTCTGTGTGTGCGTGTGAGTGTCTGTCCGTGTCTGTGTGTGTGGTGTTATTGTTTAAATATAGAACACAACTAAATGTAAACATTGTTAACGTATTGTCCATAAAAACACAAAATGAAAATGCACAGACATTAAAATGCGTTTATGAGTCGAAAGCATCTTCAGTTGCTCTGCGAATGTCCCATTCGATTTTCCTTCTTACTAGAAATTCTATATTATTTGCGAATTTTTGGCGGTTCCGGCGCCTAAAATAAGAAATTTGCTGCCACAAGGGAGCGTGCGTGAGAATGAAGCAGACAGAGAGAGAGAGAGAAAGAGATAGAGAGAGACAGAAAGAGAGAGAGAGAGAGCGAGGCAGAATGAGAGAGCTTTAGTCTTGGCGCAAAAGTCAACTCATAATAAGGCTCGTAATTGGGTTCCTCGCAAAAAATGCACAGGATTTCCGTAGATTTTACGTGTATTTTATACATTAACTAACAAGCCAGCCAGCTAGGGGGATGGGGCGTGCAGCTCTCGACAATAAACAAAATTACAAAAAAGGGCGAAGAAAATAAACCGAAAAGTAACACAAAATTGTGGAAATTATAATGAGGCTTAGCCAAGTGCTCCAAACGAATTGCGAATACACTTTATTTATATAGCCGCTTGATTTTTATCTGAGGAAAATTTATGAAAAGGAAATTGTTTACGAAATACTTCCGTATTTGAGCTACATATGCTCTTGAATATTTCTAATTGATGGCATTTCGCGAAGCACATGGAAATGCCGAAATTTCCCCCATCATAAATATATTTATTTATACTAGATTCGCACACAAACAATTTCGCATTAAAGCTGCAATGAATGGAAATTCTCTTGTTTATTTGAGTATTCAAATTATTATTACAAAGCAGCAAATGCGCATTTCAAAACAACCGGATAAAATACATTTTGCAAAAATTGCCAATTTCCATTTTTGATAAAAAATAAACGGAATTAAATTGAGCTGAGTATTTTAAATGAACATTAATAGGTAACCAAAATAAAGGGAAAATAGTTTTTATTAATTTGAAACCCTATCATAATTGAGTTTAATTAATGATTATTTAAATTGGCATATTCTGGGCAGATTTTGATTCAATATTTTTAAATATATGTGTAAAAAATAAAAATAAATATAAAATATACATCTAAAGTGATGCTAAGCAAATAAAGCATTATAGCGTAAATTAAATATAATAAAGTATATATTTTAATAATATAATAAAAATAAAAAATATATATATATTTTAATAATATAATAAAAATAAAATATAATAATATAATAATAATAAAATATAACAAATGACGAAAGAAACAAAGTAATAATAAATAAATAAAAAACACAACTAATAAAATAAATAAAATAATGAATAATAAATAATGTGAAGTTAAAAATTTATTTTATATTTATTTAAATTTTTTTTTTATATTTTATGAAACTTTAGTTGTTTTATTTATTATTTTAATTATTTTGTTTTTGTTTTATTAATCATTTTATTTATTTACTTAAAATTTCAATTATTTAAAAAAAAAAACTTTGAAATTCTGTTACAAACTAAAAATTTTGTTTATTTGTGTATTATTTAGTTTTTAATATTTTACTAAATTTTTTAATCAATTAATATCAAACATTTCAGATATTTTGCATTACATTTTAATAATATTTCTCTGTTCAATATTTCAAATATTTATTAAATCAAATTTATTACATTTTTAATGTATTTTTTATAAATTTATTTGATGTGTTTTTAAATTTTTTTATTAAATTAGTAATTCAATAAGGTAAATATTTATTTTTTATTTAAGTTGTAAATATATAAAAAATATTGTTTATAATTGAAATGTTCAATATTTGGATTATGATTGGTAATTTGTGAATTGTTTATGTTCTGTGCCCATGGCAAAGTCCAAGCACAAGTCAATCACCCCTGCCGCGACTGCTAGATCATATTATATTTTCGTTATTATTTTTTTTTTTGCGCAAGGGCAGCTGACAAACAACTGAAAGACAAATTGTATACAATGTTTGGTTTATGGGCGCGAGCTGTGAATGGATGAATGTGCATCATTATGGGACTGCTGCTGCCTCATTGTTGTTCCTCTCGGTGGCTGCAAGGCGAGAATTACCCTAACCTTGAGACGCAATGGAGAAGGCAACAAAAAATGCGAATAGACTAACAGCGACGGCAAAGGCAACAAAAACAAATAATTAGGCGACGTCCAACAACAGAGAATAGTGCCAAACCCAGAGTTGGCTAAAATAAGCTATGCAAATAATTAATGAAGCTTGGAACATGAGGACATGTGGCGCCATTGTTTAGGTAACGGAAGTGTGCCGCCCCACAGGTCCCTCTATTAGGTGCCGTCGTTGTTGTTGTTCTTGTTGTTGGCTATTTTTTTGGGCTGCTGGGATTATTTTTCCAGCCATTTGATGTTTGACAATTTATTTTGATGGGGCACAACACGCACACGTCAATTCGGGCCGAACGAGGCGCCTCAGTCAGAGCGACGTCAGCAACGAACGACGACGTCAACATCAATGGAAGAGCAAAGCAAACGGCATTGATTAATTTCCATTTGGGCACACTAGCCGAAAGCAAGGTCGACCGACCTCTATGCGAGCAAAATTGTTGATAGGATAATGTGGCATTAAAACATTAAGGGCCGACACATTGGCTGCTGCTGCTGCTGGAGGAGCCTCGCCCACCAACCCACTGGTGGCGGTGCGGTTTGATTGAAGCGCCGAGGTAGCGAGCGAAAGCAGAAGTGTGTGTACAGAGCTGTCAGTCTAAAAGTCGATATAGTCTGTTCACTGTTTGAAGAGTGTGCCAGCTTATAGACTGAAGTGTGTGTGCGATACTCTCTGAGTGTGTGCGAGTGTGTGTGTGTGTGTGACTGGTGTGTACTTTCATGTGCGCTGATTTTGAGTGATAACCAGGTGGCGACTAGACACTTTCAGCTGCCAACATCACATCCCGGCCATAATGTAAACTATAAAATGCAATTACTTTATTAGTTTATCCGATGCAGTTCCAATGCGCGACAAGAAAGTCGAGAGCTCTGATCAGAAGGCAAACATTATTGCATTATCTGTAATTGTATTGCTGCAAAGTGCAGAGCAAGAGTTTTTTTTTATTATTCTGCTTTAAGTTTATCGCCTGTCGATGTGTCAACTACAATAGTTTGCACCTTAATGGGCTTATAATAGCATTTTGTACTTTAAACTATTATAAATTTAAAGAAATATTAATTTGATATTGAGTATAATAACAATATATGAGTTTCCTTAAAGGAAAAGGAAATAATAAAATTAAAATGATAATAAATTAAAATAATAGAAAGAAAAATAAAAAACTAAATATAATAAAAATGAAATTTAGGGTGGAGCGGTTTCAATATTTAAATTATGAAGCTTTTACCTTTAAAATTTTGTAAAACTTAAATAAATAAGAAATAATATTCTAAAAAAGTGGACAGATTTGGATTTGTTTTGAAATTTGCAAACATAAACTTTATAAAAGTAAAAGGCTAAACTAATATTTTATATATTTTCTATAATTTTATATTTTAAATTTTATAAAATTAAACTAAAATTATTTTTAAAGAAGCGCAGAAGGAGTTTAGAGATTAAATTATGAAAAGCAAAGAATAACTGGTTGGAACTGACAGAAAATTTATTCAATATTTTATACAGATATTTTTATATTTTATGTAATGTTTTTATAACATTTTACATATTTATTAAACCAAGTTCATTTCTATTTTTTTTTAAATAATTTGAAATTTAATTTTAATTTCATTTTATTTTTAAATTCTTTTATTTATTTAAATTAGTAATTTAATAAGGAAATATTTAATATTTTTCTTTTGTCTCTACATTTTTGTAAGATTTCAACTGATAATAGAAAGAAAGTTAACGAAAGTTTTGATAATAAAAGCTTTCTTCTTATTGTCTAGTTAGCTTTCATTATCAATTAATTCTCTATAGATATAAACTTCCCAAGAATTAGTCACTTCCTTCATATAAGTCTATTAAATATTAAATAAAACAGACTTCTATACTATAATAATAATAATATGGCACGGCATTTATAGCCCGCATTTCCCACAATTTCTCTTTCAATATATATTCTACATAATAAATGAAAATTTCCTTATGCCACCTTAGCTTCGTCCCATGTTTCATATAGTTAAATATATATACCTATATATTGACATTGAATCCGATATGCTAGTTGAGACTTGTGTAACCTAAGCCTTTGGTCTACAAACGGCCTTCTAACGACCATCAAATAGCTAATAACTTCTAATGGCTTTCGTTACGGCCGGACCACTCACCTAAGACATAAACTGAAACACCTTGGTTTGCATTAATAATAATATTCATAATCCATTTGACAGCGCCCATAAATATGCAAACACTTTTGCCATATATATGTATATATATATATATTCCTGTGCATATCGACCCGTCATCTATTAAATGCTAACAACTATCGTGCCAGTCATCCTCGTGAATATTATATAAATCAAAGAAACACATTATAGAGACTTCAAGAGCACGCCAGCAATGTGACATTTATGGAAACAAATGACTCTTTGTCAAATGACTAAAGGCAAATAAGGCAGCGAGAGAGAGAGAGAGAGAGAGAGAGAGAGAGAGAGCGAGAGAGAGGAAGGGAGAGAGAGAGAGTGAGAGGTGGTGGCCAGGCCTTGGCTTCAGCTGATGCTACGCTTAATGCCTAAAATTTAATTGTTGTTGCAAAATGACTTTGGGACCGTCTTGGGGTGTTAACTGAATAGAAATGCACATAAATTGTTGCTACAAATTGTGGCAAGGCAGCAGCCCAACGCCCACGCCAGGCATTCGCCCACGCTCTCAGACAGATGGAAGCCAGTTGGGTCGATTGGTCGTTCAGTTTCGTCCGTCCGTCGCTCTGCTTGTCTGTGGGGGAAAGTACAAGAGACTCATTAAAATCACCCAAAAACTTTTGGCCAAGTACTCGAATGTATATCTGTATCTGTATCTCTAGCTTTAGCTGTATCTGTATCTCTATCAATATCTGCTTATGTACTTGGCCAGCTGGAGGCGTTCTTGTGTGTGGCTCGTTTAAATATTTAGACAACTCGGTTATTGAATGCTGCATTTGGGCCATTGAATCATTATTAGGAATTGGGTGAAAACTCTGCTACATAAAGTAAACACCAACTGGATATAGGAATTTTGAAAAATCTTTAAGTTTTATGATTAGATTCAGACCGGAAATTCCAAAACAGAAATTAATTTTTTTTTGTTTTTGTGGTAATTCATAAAATCTGTGTATGGCGCCATCTATTGTTGAACATGTGCGCTTTGTTTATAGGAAATTCTTTAAGCAAATCCATTATTTTGAATGGAGTCTTTAAAACATTTTTAATGTGCTCTCGCAACGGTGTCGTAAAAATCCAAAAATTTACTTTTTAAAGTGCATTAAAAGTGGAATGAAGACAAAAATGTTTTCGTTACGCCCCGAAAACAAATTTAAACAAAAATTTTTAATTTCTACTTGCTTCGAGTTGCGGTCAATAACCTTAGACTAAAGACAGAAATTCTTTATATTTTCTTTGGCTGATATTTGACTGTTGAGAGGGTATTACGCAGTTAGGCAAACCTTAAATTTAAATTTTGAATTTAATGGAGTTTTGATTGAAGTATAATAGATACAATAATTATCTATTTCATTATAGATATATTACTGCAAAAATCTGATATGCTCTCATATAGTTTTCTCTTAAGATTTCACTTTTTCCACACATCTTTTGAGAATGTGTGTTTACTGTACTTTGGTTTATATTGGCTGGCATTTCTATAAATAAATAGCTTATGCATTTACTGCACATGAATAATTGAAATTACATTTTTGTTTATTGCGTGTCGCATTCCCATTTGGCCCCACTGTGCGTGGGCGTCCCAATGGGTGGCTATTATTTAAAATTTCACTCCGCCTCGGCTAATGTGTGCCATCGTGTGGGCCGGCCGGCCAATCGCTTAAAATATGTGTAAATGAGTTTTGTGGCGTTTCTTACTAATTGTTTGTTGTTTTCTGTTTTGCAGTGGTGCAGCGCGTAGAACCATCAAGTTTTCCATATCCCCGGCGTGAACAATAAAAGCGAAAATGACAGCAATACGTTTAAGCAATAAAGAAATGCGTGGCGAGCAGCTGCAAATAGTAACAAGACAACAATAATAATCAAGCAACATGTAAAGCCTTCATGGAGAACTAAAAATAATAATTAAAAACAACAAACTGAATCGTCCCCGAGGAAGAAGAGCCCAGGAAATTAATAATAGATAACTATATCCAAAGTATATAAGCTGCCGTTAAGTGTGAAAGCTTTAACTAGAACTAAGTCCAAGTGAGCCAAAAATATAGATATTACCAATTAGCGCTGCACTATAAGAGTTACGAGAGAGAGAGAGAGAGAGAGAGAGAGAGAGAGAGATATATAGACGCATCCATTGACCGCTGATTACCTCGACATATCGCCTCCCCGTCCCACCCCGGCACCGTCTTGGGACACTGAAACATTCCACCACACAGTATGGCCTCGGTCGCCGCTTGGCTGCCCTTTGCACGGGCGGCGGCCATCGGTTGGGTGCCGATCGCAACGCATCCATTGCCTCCACCTCCGATGCCGAAGGATCGCCGCAAAACGGACGATGAGAAGCTATTGATAAACGTCTCCGGCCGACGATTCGAGACCTGGCGCAATACACTCGAAAAGTATCCAGACACGCTGCTCGGCTCGAACGAGCGTGAGTTTTTCTATGACGAGGATTGCAAAGAGTATTTCTTTGACCGGGATCCGGACATATTTCGGCACATACTCAACTATTATCGCACCGGGAAATTGCATTATCCGAAACACGAATGCCTCACCAGCTACGACGAGGAATTGGCCTTCTTTGGCATCCTGCCGGATGTCATCGGTGACTGTTGCTATGAGGACTATCGCGATCGCAAGCGCGAGAACGCCGAGCGCCTCATGGACGACAAGCTGTCGGAGAACGGCGACCAGAATCTGCAGCAGCTAACCAACATACGCCAGAAGATGTGGCGTGCCTTCGAGAATCCGCACACATCGACCAGTGCTCTGGTCTTCTACTATGTGACCGGCTTCTTCATAGCCGTCTCCGTCATGGCCAACGTGGTGGAGACGGTGCCCTGCGGCCATCGGCCCGGCCGGGCCGGCACCTTGCCCTGCGGCGAACGCTACAAAATTGTGTTCTTTTGCCTAGACACCGCCTGTGTGATGATCTTCACCGCCGAGTATCTGCTGCGTCTGTTCGCGGCGCCCGACCGCTGCAAGTTTGTGCGCAGTGTGATGAGCATCATCGATGTGGTCGCCATTATGCCCTACTACATTGGCCTGGGCATCACGGACAACGACGATGTGAGCGGCGCCTTTGTCACGCTGCGTGTGTTCCGCGTGTTTCGCATCTTCAAATTCTCCCGCCACTCGCAGGGTCTGCGCATCCTCGGCTACACGCTCAAGTCGTGCGCCAGTGAGCTGGGCTTTCTTGTCTTTTCACTGGCCATGGCCATCATCATATTTGCCACGGTCATGTTCTATGCCGAGAAAAATGTAAATGGCACCAATTTCACATCGATCCCGGCGGCCTTCTGGTACACCATTGTCACAATGACGACGTTGGGGTAAGCAGTTGCTCAAAAAAATTAAGATTAATTAGAATTTATTAAGGGCAATTAAATATTTAGCAGTTGTAGTCAAAATGTTATTTTAATGAATTTGTTGATATGAAAGCGCAGCCAACTTAACTTTAGTGGGCAATTCCTTGAAAATTTCCCTTTCTGGCTGGTTTTACGGGCAATTCCTTGAAAATTTTCCTTTCTGGCTAGTTTTCTTTAGGGATATTAGTATTTTGATCTTAAAATGAATAGTAAATGGTAAAAAATACTACTTTTTCAGCCAAAAGTAGTATATTTGTATGAGTAGTGCTGAAAAACAACCTATTTACATTTATTTATTATTTAGTTATTTATTATAGCGAATTTTGCCTTAATTAATTGTTTTCTCTCTCTTTTAGCTACGGTGACATGGTGCCGGAGACAATAGCTGGCAAAATAGTTGGTGGTGTTTGCTCGCTCAGCGGAGTGCTGGTCATCGCCTTACCTGTACCTGTTATTGTATCGAACTTTAGTAGAATTTATCATCAGAACCAGCGTGCGGATAAGCGCAAAGCGCAGCGGGTATGTCTGCCAGAGAAATACACTATCTTACTCTCTTTTACTATCAATATTTTATTAATTCATTTACGGAAACTTACAGAAAGCTCGGCTGGCGCGCATACGCATTGCGAAGGCCTCCTCGGGCGCCGCTTTCGTCAACAAGAAGAAGGCGGCGGAGGCGCGTTGGGCAGCGCAGGAGTCGGGCATTGAGCTGGATGATAACTATAGGGATGAGGACATCTTTGAGCTGCAGCATCATCATCTGTTGCGGTGTCTCGAAAAGACAACGGTACGTATACTTAATGCGATAGTTTGTTTGTTGCTTTCCAGGACTTAACAGGATGGGTTGTCGTCGTCACTTGACCTTATCATTTTCTATGTTGTTCTTCTTTATTTTGATTTTACATTGTTGATTTATCAGACATCTTTGTTTCGTTTCTCTGTGTGTTCTCTTTTCGACAGATGTAGCAACATTTGAATATCTTTCTAGTAGTCCAAAATTCGCACCTTTGCCTTTTGCTCTTTAGGCAAGCAATGACAAGCGACACAACCACTAGAACAGCTATAACAACAGCAACCACAACCACAACAACAACAACAATAACAAGAACAGCAACAACTACAACAACAACAGCAACGAGAGCAGCAGCAACTGCACTTAGCACAAATTCAATTGATAGTTGTAGAGGGTTTGCTGTGCCAGAGTTCAGAAATCTTGTGCGTGCTCGTTAAACAAATACTTCGAACATATACAAAACAAACAACAAACATACACAACACATACTTGCATATAAATATTAAAGATAAAACTTCAGCATTTCATGTGCAAAATTCTTGTTTATCATTTTTGTACATTTGTATATTCAATATGAATCAATATAAGTATATATACATATATATATAATTTATATATATATATAAATGTGCCACTTTGTGTTTTTGTTTAAGTTTATGTTCATGTTGCATTGGGATTTCTTTGGTTTACTTAAGCGCGCCCCACAATAAATTTCAAAATCATATCTGTGACTTCTTTCTATATATATATAAATAATATATATATATAAATCGTGTACGAAACGTAAATAATATATGTTCTTGAAGAAGTAAGTGCTTTCGGTTTTTGTAGTTTATGTTCCGTTCTTCTCTTTCCTTAGCTCTCTTGCTCTAGCTATCTCTTTTGCTCTCATTTAAATGTTGCAATTTCATTTTGATTTTTATTACATTATATATATATTTTTTTCTTATTTTTTATATTTTCTTATGGTTTGTGCTGTTCGCTCTGCGCTCTGTTCGATTTCAGCTTAATATTTTTTAAGTTCTTTTAATTGGTAATTACTGAATAATATTGGATCATATAATGCTTGAGGAGGCGCCATAGAAAAGATCTGAAACAGCGCACTCGATGGCTGTCAACACTAAACCCAAACAAAACTCAAACTAAATAAAAGCAAGAGCATTAAAAAAACATAAATATTCGAACAAATATTCGAAAAAATATTCAACAATTCGAAATCAAAGAGCGCCCACCAAATGGGCACAGATTCGCTGATTGAAACTGCAAAGTGATATGGAATTTGTATGAGGGAATTTCCATTAAAGATTTGAGTACGTTTTATTTATAGATTGGCTATAACACTGAACGACTATTGATTTAAATCATTAATTAAAGATCACTTAGTATTAAATGGCATGCTTATAGAGAGAAGAGTTCAGAGGACTTGGAAAATTATTATGAATCTTTTCCGGTCGCTTTTGGTATTATAGAAAGACTGATTAGCAGTAAAATAAATTTATTTGGAATTTGTAATGGAAATAAAGCTGATATATATAGTAGAAAATATCTCATAACATAAGTTTTTTAGTATTAAAATAATATATATTCAGATGAACTATGTTTAGGGTTAAGCATGTGGACTGCAGCAGTTACAGCGATTTTAGTAGAGATTTCTAGACGATTTCTTGAAGATTTATAGAAGATTTCTAGAATATTTCTATAAGATTCTTATGTGGTCTCTATAGTATTTCTATAAGATACATATATACAATTTCTTTAAGATGTCTATCAAATTTCTCTAGGATTTCACTCAGATTCCTCTAAGATTTCTTTGTGATTTCTTATATATCAGATTATTATAATAAATATGATATAGAACATATGTCAAATGCTGCTAGTTCAAGCCAAGACTTCACAGTTTTATGGCTAATCTATATACTAAATGCTTCCAAAAATGTCTTAAATTGCAATTTCCAGAATCTAACCAATCTTAATCTCTTTGCTGCGCGCTCTTCTACAGTAAACAATCAAAAACTCTATAAAATCTCTCGAATCTAAATCTAACTAAGCAAACATTAAACAAAAAACGCGCGCGTTTTAAATCGCTAGCTAAAAACGCTCCGAAAAGTCGCTCGCTCGTGCTTGCTTTGATAACAAAAACCAAACAGAAACAAAAACTCACTCCCCCTCCACCTGCTGCCTTATGCTCGTTCTGCTGCCCGCTCGCCGCGCTAAGCACTTGGCCCTGACTAACAAACAAACAAACAAACAAAAAAAAAAACAGTTCTTATTGTGTTATTGTAAAATTGTCATTGCTTAGGTGCCGAATAACAAACCCCCCCAAAAACCCTTCCTTCCACCTTCTCTCTCTCACTTTTAATGTACATTTAAGCGTTCTAATGTTTGACAATTTTTTTGTGCCCTTCCCAGCTTTATTGTTCTGATTGTTGTTTTGACTAAACCTTCTCTATAAGTATTTATTATTACTAAATATATATATATATATTATTCAATCCTGTGTTTGTGTTTCGTCTGTCTGTGTGTGTGTGCGTGAGAGTGGCTTAACATCCTAGCTCCTCCTTTCTGTATATTTGTGTCGAATTGTATAACTAAAGAAAAAAGAAAAAACAAAAAAGAAAAGTAAATCCAAACATTGTACTCTATGTATTCTACGTTTCTCTTTGTAAAATTCTTCTGGTACTCACACTCAAATGCTCAAATCTAAAAGGATCGTGAATTTGTCGAGTTAGAAATTCCATATAATGGCCAGCCAAAGCGACCGGGCTCGCCCTCGCCGATGGCTAGTCCCGCCCACTCGACAAACAGCGCTGCAGGCCTGTTGCAATCCTGCTGCGGCCGCTGTTGTTCGCAGCGTTATCAGGTAAGCCATGAACTGTACATACTAAATATCCTCTTAACTATTTTATGTTGTCTGACGGTTTGTTCAACTGTGTGTGTGTGTGTGCGCTTGAGTCGGTGTGTGTGTGTATGCGTGTGTGTGTATGTTAATGTATTTCCATTGCAGGTGGGTGCCAAACTATTTTTTAACCCTAAGTACTTAGATGTTTGTTACTTTTGTTTGTGTGTTTACAATCATCTACACTATTTCTATCCAAACAAAACCAAAAACACACATTAATTTAACGATTCAGCCTAAAAGCATGCTACATTTTTGTTAACAGCGAGCAACCGGAACACATTGTGAAAAAGTGTTGCATGCTTTTAGGGTGTGCGCAAAATAGACAAAAAAATGTTATTGGGAAACGTAAGTCCTTGGGGTGTGATACTAATAGGAAAGGTTGTCTGTCAAGATTTCTGGATATTATTACTGGAATGCTGGCATCACAATTGGTACACATTAATAAACTTTTACTTCAATTATATTAAAATTCTTCTGACTGAAACAATTTTTTCTGAAACTTTGTATACAAATTTAATGGAAAAGAAAATATTTTCTTTGAGAGAATATTTAATTATTTTTAATATAATAAACAAAATATAAGACAGAGCATATTCTAGAAGATTAAGTAGCATCAAGGTAATGAGAGATAAACAAAGTAGCTCTGGCTTCTGCTTTTTAACAAAAATGTTGCCTACTTTTCAGCGCAAAACTAAACAAAGCCATTTTCGTAGACTTAACAATAATGCTAATATTGACAATATTTTGCAGAGTCAAATTACATCTACTCAGCTTAAGAAACAATTAATAATTATTTACTCTAATTTACAGGCCTGCGGCAAGTATATGCCAGCTGCCAGCAATGCTCAAAATAGCCAAAACAATCAGCCAATGGATGGCACCTACTTGGTGGAGGCGTCCTTCTGAGCCAGCTGTGGATTACGTTCAATGCTGAAGAAGCTGAAGCTAATTTACGTTTATGTTTACGTTTAGTCTAACTTGAAAAGTTTTTAAACCAAAAAACAAAAAATATTGAAATTGTTGTAGACAAAAACAAAAGAGAAAACGAAAAATGACAAATGTAATCTAAAAACAAAAACAAAACAAAAATACAACCAAATCTCTAAAATTTGATTTTCGAGTTAAATGCAAAATATTTTCATTCAATTTTGCAACAACAAAAAAACACCAAAGAAACAACAGCAACAAGAACAACATCTGCATGTGTAAAATGTAATAATAAATAAAACACAACAGAAACAATACATAAAAGCTGCACATAAGAATGGGTAAAAATATACATAGAACATATATACATAGTTATATATATACATACATATATACATACAAATAGAGAAAGATAATGAGACACAGTACACTTAATTGCGAAGCGGCAAAGTCGGATTTGATTAGCGAGACCCCGTTAATAAATATAAACAACAAAGTAATAATAATAATATGCAACACTATTTACTTTATATAGGTGACAAGAAGACAACAACAAATAATAAAAAAATAACAACAACCGAAACAGACGCATTTTAGAGGAATTTACTGTGTATGTTTTTAAGCGGGCAATAATACAAAATAAATAGCATTGCGCATATAGATTGATAAAGAAATTTAATTGAAAACGCACTCAAGCAAGTTGCATTGGGTCCAAAAACAAAAAAAAAATGAATAGGAAAAACTAAAGAAAATGAGATAGATACAGCAGAAAGATGTGTGTATTAGCGAAAACCAAATGAAACTATTTAATTATTAAAAATGAAAACAAAAAAAAAATTATAAAAATATATTATAAATAAATTTCAAGTATTTTTTAAAAGGTCCGTAGTTTAGTCAGTATAATGTTCAATTCTCTCTCTCACTCTCTCTCGCTCTCGCTCTCTTGTATAATTTCTTCCAAGTCCCTAGAGGACGCGACTTTGACTCAGCTTTATGAGAACTCCTAAGGATAATAAGTTAATTTCCTTTATATATTGTCCCACAAATGGTTTCAGTTCGGTCAACTCTCTTCAGTTTTACTTTTCTTTATCAAAACTCTTCAATGAACAAATCAAAATATATTTCGAAAAAAATGAGAAACTTTCTTCCAAGAATTAAGTTAGCAACTATTTAACTGTGTATGTATGTGTGTGTATGTAGGCGAGGCTTTTAATTGAAAGCATTAAAAATACAAAAAAAAAAAAAGAAAAGAAACTTAAAACCAAAAAAAATCTAAAACTCTTAGCAAATTCTAACAAACTCAAAGTAAAATTAAATTAATTATAAATTAAACCAAATCAAACATTTACAATTAGTTTAATATACTTAAAACAAATTACAAAAAATAATATAAATAAATAATTGAGCTTGTATGTATGTATAATAAATTTATTATGATTATTATTACAATTATTATTATTATTATTATAATTATGGTGTTGACTATTTAAATTGTATTTTTAGCATTTATTTCTAATAACTTATGTTATCGAAATTTTCTTTTAGGAAAAAACCAAAAAAATATTGTTAATGAAAGCCTAACCAAAATCAACTTCAAACGAATCCAATGCAAAAATATTAAATATGATGAGTTTAGTTAACAAAACTTAAAAATAAATTTAAAAACAAATTAAAAATTAACAACAAGTTTTGGCCACTAGAGCCGAATCCTGTAGCGATATTCTAAAAGAACAAAAAAAAAAAAAAAACAAAAACAAAAATGAAACTAAATCTAATCTAAAGAAATTCTGTTTTGATTTTTAGTGATATTTAATTCGAATTACGACACCTAAAACACTCTGCCATGGCTCTGTGTCTAAACAGAACAACAAACAAACAACAAAGAAAAACTATATATAAAAACGAAAAATTAATAATATAATAAATAATGAAATCTGTTTACTTCCACAACAACAAAAGGCGCGACTATTCATTTACCTTTATTGACTCGGAGACAGATCGAAATTGCTAACTGAGAGAGCTGAAACTAACGGAAATTCCCATCATACATCATCTGCTATATAAAACTAGCTTGGCGATCTATACTAAATATGTGTACATATATATGTATATATATATATAGATAACACACGCTGTTTGTATAGACCGTGTGCTTTTTTCTCTCTCTATGATATAGTCGGGTCGTTTGGTTACGTTTACTTATATACTTACTTGCTGACTTACCTACATATTGAATATCAGCGGCTATAATTTGTTTTAGCCATACCGCACAGATGTTGCGCTTTATTGCCAGCCTCACACACTCGCATCCACTATATATGGCTAGATTCATTTGCATGCGTCTAGCTTAGTCATATGCTGTAAATATGTACATTTACCTGAGCTCAGACTTAGCATAGGTCTTTAGTCCAGTCAGCTGTGAAGGCGACCATTGATTGGCTGTAATCATATTTGAAATTGTTGGCCATCAAAACTTGGCTTCAAGTTAATTTATTGCTGTATTCATTACAATTAATAATTGCTACATACATTGATATAGATTTTCTTCATGAAATCTTTAGAGTTTCTTGAAGAAAATTGAGTTGAATTTTTGCTTTATTTTATGTTAATTGAAAATAAGAGTAATTTCTTAAAAATTTATTTTGACTTGGGCAGACGATGGAGGGGCTGAAAATAATTTTATTTGTAAATAAAATATTTTAAAAATATATTTAATTATATTTTTTTTTAGATGTATTACAAAGATATGTAACAAGGCGCTGTTCTTTCTCTATTAGTCATATTTTCTTGATCGACTTTAATGTCGATTATTTCCTATATCATGTCAGCTTTGTTCTCACAATTTTTCTTGTTGGAATCTGATTTATTTTACTTAAAAATAAAATAAATTTTGTTTGTGCATCAATAATTCAATTTTGAAAGAAAGTTGCTGAATATGTGAATTATATTTGTGTATATTTAATATTCTACTTAATATTTAATATATATTTTAAATATACTCTTAAAAATTGAGAAAAATTCTAAAAACACTGTTACTAATATTATATCTCATGTAATTCTACTAGCATACTCTTTATTCTACTATGCACGTATCGGAGTACTATTTTGTGCTGCAATAGCTGCTCGTCACGGTATGCCGGGCATCTGCTAGTTGAGCATTTCTGACAAAAGCACTTTTACTTTTCCTCTGTTGTTTCTGTAGTTTCTTTTAGATTTTTATATACAAGATCTATAAATAAAGAGTAACAAGCGCAAAAGACTAATCAAAGCTTTCAGCTAAGTCGTGGTTTGCCAGCTTGGTTTTTCCCATCCATGTAAGACGATTTCTTCTTTTTGCTCCTTTTTGAAAGATAACTAAATTATTTATTAAAAATTTAATATTTATTTAACTTGTTTTATACTATATTATTTTTAAGTTATGATTGTAATTTATATTTCATTTATTATATAAGTTTTGTATTTATAATTATAATTATTTTATTTTAAATTTATTTTTGTATTTAATTTATTTTATATTTAAATTATTTAATAATATATTAAATTTTGTAATAATAATATTAATATATACAATTTTTGATACATCATTAGCATTCAATTTATTTTATAATATATTTAATTTGTATTTATTATTATGCGCCTGTTCAGCAGAGAATATGGCTGGCTTTACATATTTTCCTATACAAAAAGGCGCCATAAATTCGATATGTAGTTAAATTATTAATATATAATTAATATTTGTATTCTATATAAAGTTTCTTGATTCATTTTAGCTCCGCCTGACTGAAATACTTTTTTTTTAAGATAAATTTAATTTTTGTTGTTCATACTTTGCGTCATCTGCTCATGGACCATGGTTTAATTTATATATAAAATATTTAAAAGTTTATATATATATAAAATATATGTAATTTGGTTCATTTAATTCATTATTTATATTATTTTATATTTACTTTAATTTTATATTACCATATATAATTTAAAGCATTCGAGTTCCCATAGCAAACATGATTTACGAAGTTGATAAACTCTTTTGGTTTTTATGTATTTCTCTTACACACAATACACAATTTTGTTGTAGCCTTTTATTATAAACGTTATTAAGGCCAGCAACTAGTTAAGTACAGCATTATGTGAAGACCTTGGCCTATTTAACGCCTCAAGTGTAAAGTGCGCGCATAAAGTTAATTCGCGGTTTTCTCTTTAGCAGCGTCTTCCATGGCCAGCAGATCTTCCAGCAGCTGCAGCTGCCGCAGTTAGTAATCTATATATACAGATATATATATATATATATATATATATATATATATATATATTTATATGTAGTATGTGTGTGTCTGTTGGCCATATCGATTTCAACAAATCAGCTGCTCATTAGCTACGTCATTAAAAAAATAGGTAACAAAAACTGAAATTTTTGTTGGCCATAAGCAAAGGTCGTTGCAATGCCTTGTTTCTCTTTACTGTATTGCTGTATTAATTTATTGCCAATTTACTTATTAAATACAAATTTTTGTGGTGAAAGCACACATAAATCAGGCCAAACAGAGAGAGAGAGAGAGAGAGAGAGAGAGAGAGATAGACAGAGATATAAAATCATTTACTCACTTGCAGGTTTAGTCGATATTGATACTCGTTGATGAAGTATACGCACTGTTGAACAGACACTAATATTAACTTCGGTAAGCTAGCTTTATGACGTTATTTATCACTCATACAGCTAGATAACCAAAGACAACATAGCACCCTGTATGAGCTGCCCCTTTGCTTGGCGATCGCCTTCAGTTTTTGCAGGCCTTTCAGTTTCGCGCGCGCCGCGCCTGCGCCTGCGCACTCACTATTTTTTCGATTTGGAAACATTCACTCGATCACTGGATTTCTAGTTTTCTCGACTCTCGACAACTTGTCGAGTTGGTAGCGCCCACACGACTGTGGATAGCGTCGACTGTCGACTGTCGTCATCGTCGGCGGCCGCTTTTTGCGCAGGCGTCGCCGTCGACTGGCATTGCATTGAGAAATGCTACGTGGAATTTTTATACATTTTGCATAGACAAACAACAGCAGCAGCAGCTGAAAGGGGAGGGCGACTAAGAAATACAAATGAAAACTGAAAAAAAAGGTCAAAGTTGGTCGCGCGCGCGTTCGTCCAGAACTCAGCGCATGTATACATGTTAGCCAAGGGGAGCTGCAATGATTTTTTGTTGTTTGGAAAAATATTCCCATAAATATGCACGCTACGACGATCAACAATTATGCCCGCGACCAAAAACCGAACGTCTCAGCGGGCAAAAGTAGCAGCATTTTTCGTCTTCTTATTCTTATTGTTTCGGTTGGTCAAGTGACTGTAACTGGAACGACAAGACGATACGACGACAGAGTGGACTGAACTGAACTGAGTTCGGACGGTTGGGTGGTTGTTTGGGCTGCCTGCCTTGCGTTGCCTTGCTTTGCCTTGCCTGCTTGGCTGCATTGGCATTATAGCGCCGGCAAAATGTGAGTAAGCCAAGTGAATGGCTGAGTGGCTGGCTGGCTGGCTGAGTGGCTGGCTGACTGGCCTTACCTATGTCTGTCTACTGCTAGCTAGACGAACGTTCCGTAACCGTAGGTTCCCACAATTATGCGCCTCGCTCGACTCGATTCAACTCCGCTCCACACGCCGCACTCCACACTCCACGCTCCACACTCGACACTCATTGTAATAATCGTTGAAACATAAAGCGGCGGAAAATGTTGAAAAGCCTGCAAAACGTACGAAACGGCCTGAAATGTCTGAAATGTCTTACTTCACTTCTTCTTTTATTTATTTTTACTTCTATTTTTCTCTCTTTTATTTTCCTTCCTCCATTTTGATAAAATTGTGCAATGGATATGACGACAGTCGGCCTAAGGCAACTAGTTGCAGCCACTAACTATTTGTTAAGTTAGCGTAAAACTAGAGTTTTATATTTGACTTAAATGTTCTCCGAACTGCACTTTGCCTTGCCTTTAACTAAGGATTGTCGGCATCAAAGTGACATTCTCCTCCGTCCTTGCTTGGTGATTGCTTCAGCTGTCTCTCCAGCTCGTTGCACAGTAGCTGGCACTCAATCTATCCTACTTGTCACACTCAATGGCCTTGCATCTGTCAGCGCTGTCTAGTCGGATTTAAGTGCACAAATTTTCCTTGAATTTTAGCCGTGCTTTAGTTTACTTTCTCTCTGAACATTGAATGACCTTCTATTTAATCTTATTTTTAGTTTACATTTATATATATATCATATATATTTTATATTTTTTTTCTGTTTCTATATTTTTATCTACTTTTTTTTATTATTTTTTATATTTTTTGAATATTTATTATATTTTTTATGCTACTCATATTTTCTTTATTTTCTGTAATAATTTCTATATTTTCTTTGCTTTTTATATATTTTATATTTTCTCTGTTTTCTATTTTATTTATACTTTTTAATAATTTATAAATTTTCTGTTTTCTCTGCATTTTCTACTCTTTATTTCTGAATTTATTTTTTATTATATTATTATATTTTAATATATAATATTTTCTATATTTTCTTTTTTTTCATGCTTTCTATATTTTCTAAATTTTCCGTTTTCTATATTTTTAATAATTTGCATATTTACTATATTTTTAAATAATTTCTTTATTTTCTATATTTTCTACATTTTCTATATATATTTGCTATTTTTTTTATGCCAAACTATCTTTAACTGTAGCTAGCTAACTCGCAATCAAGTTTTAGCTGCGACTAACTACACAAAATTGAGTTTAAAGCAAAGCCCTGTTTCTACCTGGCTTTAATTGGGAAAGAGTGCTGGCTGCCTTTTGCTGTTGCTGTTTGCTCTAGCGACCATCTTTAATGGTCTTGCACATATTCTAGCTAGCATTTGCTTAAAATTCAGCACTTTGCGGCTCTACAAACAAGCCGCACCTAGTCTAGTACACGTTGTCAGCCCCTGTGCCAGTCCGGGCCGGGCCGGGCCAGATGACGCAAATCTCGGAACAAGCCAAAATACAGAGAAATTCAGCTGAACTTCAGGCCGTAGACTGACCGCAAGCCAAATATATATATATAAATATATATGTGTTTAAGGTAGTTTCTAGGAATAAAATACTCATCAAGATGTTGCGATATATCATCGTGCCATTTACAAGATATATATATATATAGAGAGAGAGAGAGACATATGCAAATGCGTGGACTCGAGATGCCGCAACTTTGATTAGGCCGAGCGCTGTCGAGGCCTACCTAGCACACTAGCACGACTCAGTTCTCAGTTGTCAGCTCTCAATTCTCAATTTCCAATTCTCCGATATTAAACGATGCCGAAGTCGATGACGCCGATTGCCCTAAAACACGTTTAATACGACGAACACGAGCACGACGAACAAAAATTGCCTATGCATAGGCGATGATGATGATGACGACGATGATGAGAGAAGAGATTTGAAAATTCTGGAAACGTGTACGGGGATCATTTGGTAGCCGGATGTACACGTTCTATTGGAATTTCGATTCGCATATATTTAACAGCTGTGAATGCAAATGACATACCTGAAGAGCCTCCTCCAAGCGCCACTCAATTATGGCAGCTGTTGCCCTGGAAACGTTACAGTTGCTCGATCTTTAATATATATATATACACATGCATATATATAAGTGTAGATAGCATCTATATGAATATATATAGATATATGTATGTGGAGTGTTGACACACGATTTGGTAACTGCACTTGAACTGCGAAACACTTGCGAAACCTTCTCAGCGGTTGTTGTTGTTGTTGTTGGATTTAATTTATAAATTTTTCGTTATTTTTGTTGACACAGACAGCAGAGGCCTCAGTCAGTTAATGTTAATGGTTCTGATTCCATATAGTATCGGTAGAGTGTTGTCTGTAGCGCTCTCTATGGTATGCTATGGTGGCAGAGCCAGAGCCGAGGCACCGGATTGCGCTTTTGCACACACCTTCAACGCCGCCAAACGCTTCTAAACTAAATTCAGTTTTGGTAAAAATGCGACAAACGGGCTCCAGATCAGCTTCTTGAGACGGGCAGCGACGCCGACGCCGGCAGCGGCCAGGTATATAAAGATTTACCTGTGCAAAGGTGTGCGACGCGAGCGAGTGTGTGCGGCCCACGACGACAACGACGACGGCGACGAAGGCAACGACGATGATCCGATCGCTTACCTGTGCCGTGCGCTTGAGACGCTGACGTCGGCATCGCTGCTGCTGTTGCTGCTGCTGCTGCTGAGCCGAGTTGGTTACCTGATTTTCGGGTTTTTGTTTTTGCTGTTGAGAGCGGCTATGATTTCCCGCCAAATGAGAGGCACAGGTAAAGACAAGTACAATAACGTGTATGTGTGAGGCAAGGTGTACATATATATATTTATATGCATGTATATATATACATATTGAATCGGCATAGACAGGCGACGCTGCCTAATGACTGCGTTTCAGCTTATGTGTATGCATGCTGCTCTCTCTTTCTCACTCTCTCTCTCTCCCTTTGTGTGTGTGTGCTGCTATTGATTTTGAATTTCAACAATGCGGGTGAAAAATGTTTGAAATTATATTGTACGCAAGCAGAAATTAACAAAAGTTAACATTAGCATGGCCATACGGGGTGCTGCCTTGAAAAACCTTAGCTATATATGACTAAAATATGAAATATGCCCAAACTATAACTTGATCAATATCAAGTTAATATCCTTCTGATTTATCTAAAATATAAACCAAGTATCTGCAGCCTCAGCCAGAACACCCTGTATGCGGCGGCCATAGCCCAAGAAAATAATCCAAGCTAAAAACCAGTTAAACACACAAAATGTGAACGTTTTTTTTTTGTTTGTCTGCAAATTGCTGCTTGGTAGGCAATGGCGCACAGTTGACTTTTGCCAAAAAGCAAAAATGACAAAAAAGAAAAAAAAACGAGAAACAGTCAACGTAAAAACCTACAGAAACTTGATCAAGAGTTAAGAGGTGAATTGAGAGAGTCGGGCGTATGACTTAGGCGGGTCTAAAAGTGCGCTATACTGACAGCTAATATTGGCTGATGATTAGATCTATGCGAGGGGTTGGGCGTAAATATGAATTGATTTGTATTGCAAATTGAGAGCTACAAATATATAAAATATAATAAAAAAATATATAAATGTTTATATATAAAAAATAAATATAAAAAAATAAAAATTAATAAAATATGAAACTTAAAATATAAATAAAAAAAATTGAAATATATTCAATATATAAATATAAAATTATGTATAAAAAAGGCAAAATATACCAAAATATTTTTATATAAAATAAAGATAAATATAAAAAAATTGATTAAATATAAAAATAAATATATAATTTAAAATATATTAAATTTAAATTTATAAAATATTTTAAGCTATTTCAACTGCAGCTAATGATTTCGATTCAGTCAGTCAAAATAATATTCTACATTTGTCAAATATCTTTAAATATTTTGAAAAATCTGTTTTTAACTTCTTTTTCAGGTAATAAATATTTATAAATTCATAGTTGCAATAAATTTGTTTAACAATAAATATATTATTAAATGAATATAATGTATAATAAAAAATGGGTTTAAAATAAATTAAACAGGGTTTTATATATTTAAAAAATACTGCTTAAAATATAATATAAAAAATATATTTAAATTACAATATATAAAATATTTTATAAATCCATTAAATGATTTTTTTTCTATTTTTCTATGCAATATATAATATATCTAATATATTTAAAATAAATATTATTTAATGAATTCTATAAAACTATGTGAGCTTCTAGATATGTTTGCAATTTTTTTCTATGTTCTATCTTTAAATATTCCTTGAAAAATCAACTCTTATGACTTTATAAACTTCTGTAAAATTGATCGCATTCATATTCATTTTTCTTATTTCCCTCTGAAAGCGACTCATAATTATGTTAATTCCGAACTCTTACTGATAGCACATTGTTATACATAATAACCATAAATAATTCAACATTAACTGATTTCTTATCGGCTCGTTTATCGTTTGCCTGTCTCCCACTGAGCGCATATTTCTTCAGTTTTGTGCTCCGTGTTTCATTAACCCCAATACAACGACTCGAAGCTAAGTGCGAAGAACATTTCTCAATCGGAGAGCTTAAATCAGTGACTCAATTGTTATGCTAACCTTTGGCTGAACTCTCGAGTGGGCCAGCTTCAATCTATAAATCTTGCAGCTTCTCTTGGCACAAAAGTACAGCACACAATTTGCTGTAGCGCAATGGCCACGCAACAGCCAGCAGGGGGAAAAAAATCACTTTTATGGCAAAGATCAAACTGGCAGAAAAAAAAAAACGTAAGCAGCAGCATATACGAAAAAAATACGTTACTAAGGTAGAGCGAGAAAGAGAGAGAGAGAGAGAGAGAGAGAGAGAGAGACGCAGGCGCTGCCGCTCACTGCGCATGCGTGGCAACAACGACAGCAGCAGCAACAGCGCAAAGAAATGGCCGTTAAAGTTGCCAGGCAAATGGCAAAAAGCAGAGGCGTAGCCAATGAGCAGAGCACAGAGGCTACCGCATAGCCAAGACCAACAACGAACAACGAACAACGAAACCCGAACAGCGAACGAAGACCGGGCCTCGAAGATCGAGACGATGACAACGGCCTGGCTACGTGAGCGCAGCTCTTGGCACGTTTTGGCGTGGCCGCCGCCCGTTGGCATCATAAAAGAAGTCAATTGAATTTAAATTTAAAGTACATAATGGCCAGCAGTACGAGTGCGAGTACCAAGCCGGGCCACAAGCGGCTATCGGCGGGGCGTGGAATCGCGGGGAGCATATGAAACGTTGACGCTGCCGCCTTTCGAATTTCACAAAGTCATCTGCTGGCGTCGCTGCTCCAAAGCGTTGTCTGTGTGAGCCTTACATGTGCTTATATACCACACAGTGCTCGCAGACAAACAGACATATGTACATATGTATATGTATGTATATATACATATATGTATATATATTTGTGGAAGACAGCACGCAATACTTATACACATGATCGCTTGGCTGCTTGGTATTTGTGAGCTCTTTTGATTTAAACGTGCTTAAATTTAAAGATCAAATTGCTTTTGGGCTTTTTTTTCGTTTGTTTTTTTTTTTGGTTTTTTTTTTTTTTTTGCACAAGCGCGGCACAGGAATTTTAAATTGTAACCCAAAAATACAGAAAAAAAATCACTGAAAACCGCAATGCACCGAAAATCACAAAAGCTTAAACAAAAATGAAGAAATATATATATATGATACACATATATATACCAGAGCTAGTGAGTCACTATGAATGTCGTTTGCTGGCGGATATGATAGGCAATTTGCTGCCGCTGCTGTTCAGCCCGCAATAGATGAGTTCAATTATTTCGCTAGACGCCCTCTGCTTTCCGTTTCCAGTCGACTGACTGACATTTATGCATACAACATTCCCTGGCTGACGACTTCAGCATGATTAAGTGCTGAGTGGGCAGCGCTAACTTGGAAAACTCAGCGAAGAAAAACAAAAGACTTAGGCAACGAACTTGTGTTTAACCTATTGACATTCGAATGGAGCTGCCGCCAAACACGTTGGCCCCTCTCTCTTTCTCTCTGGCACCCACTCACTCAATTAACGTCTACATCTATCGTCGAAAATTTGCATTGTTTGCATAGCCCAAACCCCCTTCTAGCCAACCAAAAAAGAGAGGAACACAAAAAAGTCAGAAACAGCAACAGACACAGAAAAGTTTCAACGTCGCGACCTCCCGATTTGTCTGGCAAGCAAGCGTGAGGTTTGGCTCGTTGATTGTTGTTTTATTTTTGTCTTTTTCTGTTGCCTCTGGGAACGGTGCAGAGAAAATATTTGACTTTAATGTGTGTATATATGGATATATAAATATGTCAATGTGTTTGTCTTTTGTGGGTTTTCGTTACTTGGGAACTTGGGAACACGGCTATGAACTGTGGGCCGTGTGATCTTCTAGAGACAGCAACTGCAGCCACTGGCACTGTGCCAAAATCAAATGAAATTTGATTTAGTATTTGACTTCGTTTTAACTAACAGCCAATGCGGAAGTTATGCGGTCTTGTTCTCTTTGTATTAGCAGTGAGATTTATGCGGGTTTATTTTCTTGTTGGGTGGGAAGAGGTTTTTTTTATGAATATATCGATGAGCTTATAGATGTTTTGTGGCTAAATTTAAAAACTTTCTTGTTATATAAAGAACTTGATTGTATTTAAATTATTGAGCGCAAAAAATTGTTATCAAATTAATCTGAGTTTATGAATTCAGATTGCCAACTAAATTACTTGAAAATTTATTTAAAAAATGATTTTAAATTATAACAATTATATTTTATTATATTATAAATATTATACATATACATAAATATGTATATAAATATATATTATACAGCATATTTGCTACAAAGTAAATTGTTCCCTTTACTTACAAAAAAAAAAAACTTTAATTTAATTTACTGATTTTTATTCTTATTTTATTTTTTTATTGGCTCACAGCAAACCACGTCTTGCTCATTCTCTGCAAAGCATTTCGTCGCTATTGAGCCTAGAAACTAGAGCCAAAAGAGGTAAAGTTTTTAATCGCGTGAACGCTAATTAAATAAAGTTACTACTATTATTTTAGTATGCTCATTGGGGCATGGTAAATCGTAAATACTCTTACGTTATTTATTATTATTATTAATAGTAGCTCATTCAAATTATTATTCAAATTATTATTAGTTGTTCATTTAAAGTGTAAAAAAAAATATATATATATATATATATATATGTAACATTGTGAGATTTTTTCTACAAAATGTTAAAAATACTTCCTGCAATGATACTGAACCTAATCTTGATTTATTTTACGACGAATAAAGCGGAGTTCAATAGAAAATAAATTAAATAAAGGCTAGCTCAAATGTTATAGAAAATAATCAACATTTATTGCGAATGGATATCAATTTGAACTTTAGACACAAAATTATTCCATTATTTTGATTTTTATTAAAAACAGAAACTAAAAAATATTGATTAGCCAATTTATGCCAATAATACCTTTATTATTTTTTTATAACATATATAAGGATTATTTATTGGATTTTAAATACGATTAGATTGATAGTACTTTATATATATTAATTGTAAAAGCTTTGCTTCATAAATGAATACAATTATAAAGAAAACTAGTCCAGCTCAAGTTCCTCATCTTATAATATTTATTATATAATATTTACATATAAATAATATATATTTAATATACATATTATATGTGAGATTTGCATCATAAAGAATTCTTTGACTAACTAATTAGTATGTAGTTCGAGAGATATCTTTGAACAGAGCAATGCTTTGCATATGCAAAATGAGCTGAGGAAATGTTATATATAGCACATAGCTGTCAGTCAATTGTTGTAGTTCCATTAGGGGCTATCGATTCGACATTCTCGTAGCCAGTTCTGTCTAGATAATTTCCATAGTCAGCATTTCGAAATTATTACTGGCCTTTGTCTATGGTTTAGCATAAGTCCAGCCGGCAACAGTCCATTGGACCAGTTAATAAGCATAAGCATATCGAATAATGCGAGCTAGTTAACTGGTCAAGCTAAGCCAAGCCGAGTCAGGCCAAGCCTCTGAGGTTCCAATGCTTAACTGAATATGCATAGAAAAGCTGTTGGCACTGCTTGAACCATATTTACTTGACCACATCTCAAAGACTTTATAGTATGACTATATATATATGTATCTATATCTTGAATAGTGCTCTATGTTTAAGCTGTTCAGTATTCCGCCAGAGCCAAAGTCAGAGTCAGAGTCAGAGCCAGAACTAATAAAAAGTCATTAAACAAAACATGTTTTGGCCTAAACAAAGGCTTACCACATACATTTGAATAATGTGCACAAAGAACGAATTCGGAAAAAATAAAAAAGTAAGAGAAAAAAACCCAAAAAAGTCAATAATCCGATTGTGAAACAAACAGCAAGAGAACAGCAACGGCAACGGCAACGGCGACGTTCAATTAAAAAAACTCAAATTAATGAAATAAAAATAAAAATAAAAATAAATTAAGTAAATGTTGTTAAGGCGGCCGCCCCAACCAATCCGAACCCGAAAGAAAGCGGCCAAAGCGAAAACAAAAAGAGAGAAAAAAAAAACAAAATAAATGATAACTTTTCAGTTCGAAGCGAAACTGTACCCCCTTGGCGCTGGCTGAGATGCTGATGCCGACCGATGCTGATGCTGCTGCCGTTGCTGTAGCTGCTGCTGCTCATGATGATGATCATGATATTAATGATGATGATGATGCTGCTGCGTAGAACGTTCAGGCAAAGCGTACGGGCCAAAAACAGAACACAAAAGGTAAAAAAAAAAACACCGAAACCCGGCTAAGGCAACGATCGATACAATTTTTTTTTTTCTTTTGTTGGTCGACGAGTTTTGGGCATTGGCATTAAAAAGTCAGAGAACAGTAACAATGCCAAGTCACTAAGACACACACACACATACAATGTTACTTTTGCTTATGGCAGGGAGACAAAAGACAGGAGATTGGAGACCAGACCCAGAGCCAGAGCCAGAGTCAGAGCCAGAATCAGAGACGCAGCTTCATTTTCATTGCATTTTTAGCTGAACCTGAAGCTGTGGCTGCTGCCGCTGCTGCTGCTGCCTCGGAGCCAGTTTCGCCCAGCATGGTAACAAGTTTGGCTGAAAAATTCTAAAAATAATGCCGGCCGGTTTGTCGTTAACAAAAAATGAAGGCAAAAGGAAACAGTGCTGCGCTCACAATCACAACTATCTATATGCATTTGGCTGTGTGTGTGCGTGTGTGGTAACAAAAATAACCAAAATGAATAACATTTTTAAAAGGAACGGACAAAGGAGAGCTGCCTTGTACAGGCAACAGGCAACAGGCACCGGCTTGGGCACAGGCCGGATTGCCAGCCAGCCAAGTGGTGTCCAAGTCACTCGTTTCAGCTTTCAAAGAGGCCCACGGACACAGCAGCAGCAGCAGCAGCAGCAGCAGCGACAGCGGCAGCTGCAATCGGTCAGGTTTTGCCAGGGATGCGATTTCAAGTATTGAAAAGAAAATGTACAAAAATTAAATAAAATATTATATATAAAGTAAACATAATATATCATTAATTAAATGATATAATAAAGAACTAAACATTTTAAAATAAAATTAATAAAAATGATCCCAATGCAAATTATTATATATTTATATTTTATATACAGATAACTATGAATTAAATAAATATGCATATATAAAAAATATATATTTTGTATATTTTGAGATTAAACATATTTTAAGTTTGTTGTTATTTTTATTTATTTGTAAAATATTTAAAATATAAATTTTTTAGTTTTATTAAATATTTTATTTATAATTATTATATTAATTCAATATTATACAAAATATAATATAATATGTTTCTGATATTATAATTTATATTGTTATTTATTACATAAATATTTATATATTAATTAGTGTGTATATATTTTATGCGTATGAAAATATTTAGCATTCATTTTTATATATAAAATTAATTAATAATTATTTTTTATTATTTATATTTGATTATATAATTCATAAATTCAATAAAATTATGTGAAATATAATGCGCTCTGCAAGATTTAGATTTCATTTTAAGTGACGAAAGATTTTATATAACTTTTGACATTTAAAATAAAATTTAAATAAAATCAAAATGTAAATTGACATTTTGTTAAAATTAAAAATATTAAAATTAAATGTTAAAAATAAATAATAAAATATAATTATACTTGTGACCATTTTAATATATATATATATTTATTTTAATTTCAGCAGCCAATTCAGTAAATAAATAAATAATAATAATATTTGTCACAATAACTATGCTAATAGTAATAATAACATTGATCAGGGCTTAGCATCAGCGGAAAATTTAATTAAATTAAGAGTTTATTGACCTAGTGACTAAGCTGGTAAAGCATCATTAAATTAGCTTTAATTTACATACGGAATTTTATCTGATTTTGATATTTAACTTTAGATTATAGAGAGAACTCGTAGTATATGCTATCTATGTGGTTCTCTTTTGAATTTTTTTCGACCTTTCACTGTAAATATATAAAATTTAAATAACAAATTGAGGCTTGCAGGAAAAGTAGCAAAAATACATAAAAAATAGATAAATATTTTTAAAATTTTAAAATTCTTTATATGTTCTTTATATGAAAGTCTTGTGCTGCCAGCCCTGGCTGCTGGCTGCTGGCTGCTGTTGATCATGACGCTGCTTAAATGTTGTTGCTCTTGTTGTTGGGGGTAGCGTGTCGTCGCAGCAGTCGCTGTCGTTGCCGTTGTCGTTCCCTCATCTTAACGTTTGTTTGTAACAAGTAACGCGCATCTGCATCTGCACTTGTGTGTGTCTGTGTGTGTTTGTCTGTTTGCTCGGGCAAAGAGTTACCTGCCCTGCGCTACCTGCGCACAGGTAGGCGTATGCTTGTATGTATGTGTATCTGTATCCTTGGCAATGCAGCAGCAGCAGCAGCAGAAGACGAAGGCAGCCAACGGTCAGCGCAGCATCAGCAAAAAGAAAACCTTAATATGACCATATATATAAGGTACAACAAGTATGTATGTATGTATATAGAGAACCCGAAGTATCAGTCTGACTATACATAAGGGTTATAGTTTGTCCATCTCTCCCTCTCACTCTCTCTCTATCTGTCTCATGTGCATCTTCTTTTCTCCTGGTCTCGGTATGACTTGGCAGCTTGGGGTAGCTAGGCGTCTGCCTTTGCTTAATGGTTTTAGGAAATCGAAAATTAAATAATTTATCTCGATTTTATGACGTTACAAGCAGGTTTTGTCCCCCCTATAGAGGCTAGGCATGCGATAAATCTTCAGCTTACAATCAAACTAAATAAAGAAGACAAAAAAAAAAAAAGAGATGCTTTTAACGCAGCCCAGGCTCTTGTAATTTAAATACTTAACTCTCTAATGCCATATAAGTCCATGCGTGTATGTTAGACGCCCCTAGACTGAGTCAGCTCGGAGCTGAGCTGAGCCCACGTCTTATCGACACGAAATGAATCAAACGGGTGGCTATTTTTAAACCTGGTCCCCTCCGAATCTTATTTTTGTTGATTTTCGTAGTTTTAGTTTTATTTTTATTTTTTTGTCTGGTCATCGCTCTCAAGTGGGGATTCAAATCTGAGAAAGGCGCAGAGAAAGTGCCGAGCCACAGCCAGAGCTCAAGTTGACTAAGTGGTTTGTCATTGTCGTGATGAAAACATGTCAAATGACAGCCCCAAGCTCGCCCATGTGCTCCAAACGGAGCTAAGAATAATGGTAAACTTTGATTATGACCGAGACCGACAGAGCCGCAGCGCCGGCAGCTGGTAGCTGGTAGCCTAAGCGCTCCACATTGATGTGTCTTGCGGTTTGGCTTGAAGCATTTTAATAGTAGCCATAAAAAATCATGTTTATTAATGATGCGGATAATTTTGCTGCGCTTGCCAGAGATGAGCATAAGACTGAGATAAGAGATGGATTTTATCCCAATCGAAATTGTTGTTCTGGTCTAAATATTCTTTGGGATATATAAAGAAAAACTAATATAAATTGATTTAAGAATATGATAGTCATAATAAGCTTATAGACCATAATGCCAAGATGATCGGAACTCAGAGATCGAAGCATATCAAGCTTCAGCTGCTTGAGTTCCCTATGATATCAAATAACTTTAGCTAGCTTCAAGTACAACGATCTCTTCTCACCTTTTACAATTTACAACTAAAAGCTCAATAACTTGGCTATAATGTCTACATTTATTGGCTTAAGGTTTAACAATAATTTGTATTTAGAACAAAGAACTTTAGGCTTAGTTTAGATTTAGTAAAGCTTAACTTTCTCAATGCCATACTGCATGGTGGGATACGGATCCTTCAGCTGGTGTCGCTCAACAATATGCGTGAGCAGCGGTAGCACCTGAGCCAGTGGCTCCAAAGTGCTTGCGTAGATCTGGAACAGTTCTGACCACTGCGTCAGCACAGCCATCAGCTCTTCGTCGTTGGAGATGGTCAGCAGTGTTATGTGTGAGGTCAGCAAGGCGGTCAGCCATTGGAACGCCTGCAGCTCTGTGGGTGAGTTGCCCAGATCAGCATTGTTTTGGTTGGGTCGCTCCTCGAGCAACACATTGGGATCGGTGGCCAGCACGTATAAGTGGCGCAGCAGCCGCTGCACGTGCGACATTTCCAGGCGTCGCTTCAGCGGTTTCTCAATCGCCGTCGTGTTGAAGCTGCAAGCAAGCACCGCATTAAGTAGCTCATCATTAAGCGGCTTGCTGGCTTTGTCGTCCGTTTCCATGGCGCCGCCATTGGTGAGAGCCGCTGGCGCGTTGTCCAGCGCGTAGCGCAAGCACCAGGCCAGCATGTGCTCCGAGATATTGGTGTAGCGCCGCACACACATCAGAATGTGCTCCGTGTTTCGCGTTTTGATGAACAGCGTCAAGAGTTTCTCTGTGATCTCCTGCTCGCCAGCTCCACTGCGCTCCAGTTGTCTGACTATCGCCTGCACGGCCAAGTTCTGTGGTCCCTCATCAAAGTAGTTGGTCATCAGCGTAATATTGATGTCCTCCAGTCCGTTGGCCACCTGCATCACCTCCCCATCCACATGCTGCTTAATTATTTCGTTCAGTTCCTGCTTCGATATTTCTGGCGACTCAAAAGCGATGAATTTGCCATCGGAAGGTGGGAGATCCGCCAGCAGTGGCTTCGGCATCTTGAACTTCTTGAGCACATTTTGCGGGCGACTGCTGCCTGCAAATTTGATCGCCGCTTCCAAAGCTTCCTCCTCGTTAATGTGATCCAGCTCAATGGGCGTCAACTGTGTCTCGTTCAACTGGGAGCCCAGCATGTCCACGAGCAGCTCGTCATTCATGCGATACTGCACTGCGGCAATATTCTGACCCATGGCCAGCAGAATGTGTTCATCGCGCGCCCAGAGTCGCGAGAAGTCCAAGTAAACCTTAAAGTATTGCTTGGCATTCACGATCTTGAACTGCGTATTGTAGACGAGCAGCGAGGCGCCTTCCTGGCCATAGTTCGCACCGTAGATGGCCGCAAAGTTACGCGAGAGGCCATAAACTGACAATTTGCTCTCCACATTGAGCTCGGCAAGCATGGACACGAATTGACCAGGCGCAGATTCGTGGGAGCGCTCTGCCAGGTTTAGAATGAAGATGCGCTTATCGGACCCTGTTAGAAGTGGGTCAGAGAGGATTAGTTTTATGTAAGTAAACACATTATATATTATTACTCACAAATCGTCATCAATTGTGGCCCACTGTCGCCTTCAACGACAGCGTGACCGGTCAGCCGTACCGTCTCCCTCTTTATGGGAAACACACGCTTTTGGAGATTGATCAGAGACCGTCGTATTAAACTAAATTCACCCGTAGCATGTTTCTCCTCAAAGTACGTAAGCAATCTGTGTCCATTTGCCAGTGTGTGAACTGTGGGATTGCTGAGCGTTTTGCTGGCGGCCAGAGTCAACTGTTCGGCCGTATCCGCCTTTTGGTTTTTCCGCGACTCCAAAGCTTTTGAAAGTAGGTGGCAGTTGCCATCGCTGTACAACACGAGCGCTTCCTCATCTGTGTACACCACATGGGCGATGCTCTTTTGGAACTGCGAGAGAAGACTGTTAATAACAATATAATCATATTTAATCACGTACAAACCTTTAACTTTTTGCACTTGGACACATCGGGCGTGTCTACATCCCACAGGCGCAGCGAGTGGTTGCCGAAGACTCCGACGTACTTCTGACTGTGTACATCGTAGACAACCTTTGTGGATAGCTTTTCTGGCATGGACCAGCTGTGCAGCTGCTTGTGGGTACTAATCTGAAGTTGTTTGTGTTATATTAAGTGAAATAATTTTAAGCGCATTCCTACTCACATTTAAAATCACAACAACATTGCGAGCCAGCGTGGTGATCACATTGCCCTTCTCCTTGTCCGCCGCCATGCCCAGAAACTCTTTGGGATCCGGTATGGGAAATAGATTGTAAAACGATAAAAATTTAGACATTTTATAGCAATTTATTTAATAAAACCCGAATCAAAACAATGCAACACGTGCGGTTAAAGTATCTTCTAAGCTATCGAAATGATTTCTTGGCGCCATTATCGATATTTGTTAAAGAATATCGATAGTATTATATTGAGTTTTAATGGCTTTAGATGATAAGCACAGAGCACACAGAATATTGCAATTTTCTACAATTTAGAATGTGTAAAACTTACAAAATTTCACGAACTTAATTATTTAACCTGGATTGAAACTAATTTATTCAAAATAATACCGCGACTGTCGAAAATACCAAACAGCTGTTTGTGGCTTATGACCGCAGAAACTGTTGTTTTTTGCATCTGGCTACGTGCGGCCACATTGCTAACTTACTTCAACGTGTTAGAATGGGTGGAAAAACGAAACACACGCCTCGCACCAAAAACAATGCAAAGGTAAGCAGAAAAACACCCATGCTTGAGGCGTGTAGTATGACTAATTGTTTTGAATTTCGTCAAATTGCGATTAGCCATCGAGTAGCAGCCGCACCGCGGAGCTGCTGGGCACAACAACGCCCATCTTCGTTGGCTTCTCGGCTCAAGCCGATGGCAATTTGGTGCCCTTTGCTCCAGGCTTTGCCAGCGCGGAGCAAATGCCAGAGACATTCGATGCCAGCATTAGTCCACAGACCCAAATCATCTTGCGCAAGCTATCGAAAAAGGATCCACTCACCAAGAAAAAGGCGCTGCAGGAGCTGCATGAGCTTATAACAGAATCCGATTTGGGTGCACTCAAAAACATTTTACCTCTATGGCCCAAGTTCTATCACAATCTGGCCAACGATGTGGAGCACGCGGTGCGTGAACAAACACAGATCGTGCAGCAGCTGTTCGTCTCTAAGTGCAAGCGGGCCATGGCGCCGTACCTTAAGCAACTGGTGCCCGTCTGGCTGGCCAGTCGCTACGACAGCTATGCGCCCGCAGCGAGCATTGCCAGCAACTCATTTCGCGAGACCTTTGCACGTTCCGGCGAAGTGTGCCTGCATTGCGAAAGCGAAATAATTGAATACTGCATACGAAATTTGACCTTTCACACGCCTGCCACGCTGTCCATAGGCAAAAGCCTGAAGCCGGAGGAAGCAGAGCAGAAATATCAACGCGTTGTCATTGGCAGCCTAAAGGTTTTAGCTTTCTTCATCGAGCAAACATCGCAGACAGCGGAGCAGGAGAAGCTGAAGGAGGGCCTCACCAAACTGTTGGCGCATCAAAAGTTCTGGACATTCGCCAAGCACAAGCTGCCCGCCATTAAGTATATATATCATAACAATCAATAGAAAACATGTATAAAATGAACTCTTTCTCTGCAGAGCTGCCTGGTTTGACTGCGTCTATCATATACTGCAATGTGCATCTCTGCTCGAAGTGCTCACAGCCCAGAAATCCCAACTCATAACCACCAGCTTTCAATTAATCGACGATGAGGATCCTCTGGTCGCACCCCATGTTTGGGGGTGCGTGTTGCTGTTGCAAAGCAACTATGCAGATTGGTATGATAGGAGAGCAAACAGTTGACTTTCTTTATACTCATCTCTTATCTCTAATCTCTTCAGGTATGCTCCGCTCAACATACGCAAGGCGCTGCTGCCGAAGCTCGCTTCGCTGCTGCGCAAAGCCTTCAATCGCAATGCTCAGGCAATTTGTCCGAATCTGTTGCCGTTTCTGTCGAAAATTACTGCCGAAAGCTTGCAGGATTTGGATCTTTATGAATTCTATCAGCGCTTCTTCGACGATCTAAAGACAGCTGTCGTGGGCACGCATGAGCCACCGCTCTCCAAAGCGGACATCTCCATCATACACAATGCGTATTTTGAATGCCTCCGGTTTATACTGCAGCAGATCAACAACAATGCACATCGTACGGCAGCAATGGAGGAGTTTGGCTATGGACTGCTGGAGCACCAGCTGTTGGAGCCCATTGGCAATCTGCTGCACAGCGAGAGTAACCACGTCAAGTACTTCTTTCAACACACTTCAGCCCTGGTCGCCTTCTGGGATCGTGAGTGCAATAATAATGCTGATAAGAGCGCCTACGCCTTGTACGTGGAGCTGCTGAAAAAGTTTTGGACGCGCATCTTTGAGCTGGTCACACAAGATCTCGCCGTGGAGGATGTCAATGAGCAACTGCTGAGCCATGTGCTGCTCTTAGTGCAGGATCTGCACGTGGCCAATCCGAGTTTAGAAACGCAGAGCGTCAAGTTTGCTGACGGAGATGAGGAAGAAGCAGAGACAGAGGCGACTTCCCAGCAGTCGACGCCCACCAAAAAGGTTCACGATGCGGCTGCCTTCATACAGAAAGAACTCAAACAGTTGGTTGTGAAACTCGTGCGCATTTGCCTGGAGAAGGCGAGCAGCAGCAGCAACTCTGCCCGCTTCATTACCCAAGTGCGCACACTGACCAAAATGTTCACAGACGTCGAGTTCTACAGGAGTCTGACGGAGCGAGGCGAACTGCGTGCGACGCTGGATAAATTCGTATCGATTGTGGAACAGTTAAATAGCGATGCCTGCGAGTCGGTTGTGGACATTGTCTTTGAGATTCTTTCGCTGCTGGAGCCGGCGCAGCGCTTCGAGTACATTGGCGACACGCTGCTGAAGGTGAGTTGAAGAAATAATTATAAAGGATTATTATTATATTAATATTATTGTATTATAGATACAACAGCAGCGCGTGCAGAATTTACTGCTGCATCGTCTGCTTTCGTATCCGCTCTGCACTGAGCCTGCCGTGCGGCAAATGCTCGCCAGCCCCGAGACGTGCGAGGTAATCACACGCATTGCCAAGGAGGTGGTGGTGGACAATAATCGGGATAAGCTGAATTTGCTGCACAAGTGCTTCTTCCAAACGGACACGGGTGATATTCTAATAAATGCAGCCACAGTGGACAGTATACTGATAGCCATGTGCCAGCCACTGGAGAAGATAGCTGAGAACGACATGGTCGAGGTCTGCGGCAGCTTTATAGCTCAGATTATGCCTGTCATTTGCAGCAAGGCAAATTCATCGCTGGCCGTGCGTCAGCAGGTGTTCTTAAAGTTGTACAAGTTCAGCCTGGAGCAGAAAGTTAGCGATTATCTGTCTGAGGACACGCTGTGGGAGATAACCACCTGCTGGCAGGATGCGCTGTCCAGCAAGGATATTGAAATCAACGACGAGCTGCTGCACAGTTGTGCGCGCATTGTGGAGGAGCTGGTAACGAATGCGGAGCACGATGCGAGCAACTTGCAAGACATGGCTGAGACAATGGCCAAATTCATCATCTGCTCTACGGAGAACATCGAAGATGAGACGCAACGCTTGTCGCGCATAGACGAGACCCTAGTGGCGTTGCTAAGCTCCGAACTAAAGACAAAAGCCATTGTGCAGCAATTCGAACAGCATTCGGTTTACCTGGAGACGGTGCATAGTTCAGTCAGCGCTGGCATTTCCTTCAGCGCCGCAGGCTTTGATGATGCCAAAGTTGTTCCATTGGTGCGGAGAGCAGCGCTCAATTTCACGACCATCTGCAAGCTGGTTTGCCGCGTTGAGAGTCCGCAGATGACGGAAGTGTCCAACGACGGTGAGGATGAGCTCACTGAAGACTATTGTGATCCCAATGCCAATCTGCTGAAGCAATGGAGCGAGTGCTTAATAGCTGAGATGCTGCAGTGCATGCATGTGGCCTCGGCTGCCGATGCCTGGCTGGAGCTCACTGAGAACGTGGATGTACCCAGCGAGGAGCTGGTGCTGTTTCTATCCGAGCAGGTATGCAGCTTGCTGGGCAACGTCATAGAATTGGTTGAGATCATTAAGCAGCGGCTGCAGGAGGAGGCGTTGCAGCAAAATAACCTTATCATCTATCGTCTGTTGGGCTATCTGATTAACACAGATCATTACGAGTCCTTTGAGGACAACGCCACAATTCTGTTGCACGAAGATCTAGCCGAGCTGTTTCTATCGAAGGGCGCGATTAATGCATATGTGCTAACGATGCAGGTTATTATTTATTATTATTTAGTTAATCATTTACTAAAGCCTTGCCCTTTACAGCATTTGCTGCCGAAGCTGGCGCAGAATTCAATCAACTGGAACAGCGCCATCATGAAAACGGAACCGAGTGATATGTGGTCGAAAGCAGCTGTCTTCCGCTGTTTGCTGCTCAATAACTTCGAGTCTGATGAGAATAAGAAAACGGATCATCAATATATTGCCTCCGCAGTGCAGTACATTACCCGCATTGGGGACGAGCAGAGCTCAACGAAGGAGCTGCTGCACTATAATGTGTAGGTTTATTCACGTATTCGGACTATATATTGTATTAAGACTCATTGTACTTGCAGCGAGTTACTTAATCAACCATATGAGTCAGTTATCAATACTGTAGAAATTATAAAGCTGCTTAATGAGCTGCTGCTACGCTTTCCCTATGAGCTGACCATAAAGAACTGGGATACCATACGCATTGGGCTGGGTTCCTGGGTGCTAACAGTTTCCAAATCAATGGCAAATTACAAAGATCCAAAGGTGAGAGGAGGAAATTATATATAAACCGAAGCTAATACCCAATTCCATCTATTGTCAGACATCCTTCTTCATTGTTGCTGTGTTTCAACTATTCGCCACGCTCATTACTTTTATACGATCGGAGAAGCAAAAGAGCTCAACGGAACTACTTAAGAGCATGATTGATGAGTGGGAAGGCCTCTTTGCCAGAGAGGTGAACGTGGTGCTCTTCAAGTCCTACTATAAACTGACTCATGAGATGGAAGTGGAACCCGAATTTCGTGGCTGCTACATGGCTTTGCTGGAGCGCATAATTCCTGCGCTGGAATTGATGGACTTTAGTTTTATTTACGCGGTAACTAAACTCAATTGCAACTATTTTAGAGTCTATTTGAATACCATTTAATGCTTTTAGTTCTGCAAAGTGCCACACTCAGCACTGTCCCTGGATCATCTGTGCAATTTCCTGCTCAAGCAACTGCACAGCTCGCAGCATTCTGTGCGCCTGAGTGCAGTTCAGGCTCTGCGACAGCTGACGCCACAGTTCGTGGCTGACGACATTGAGCTTAATGAAAAGCAAAGCGATAACATGGAAGCCGCCTCTTCGACAATTTCAAAGTGGCATTTTCTCAATCGCTTTGAGGACTATCTGAATCGATATGATGCACTCATACGCAAATATTTGCCAGAGTTCAGCTTTAAGCTGACCGAACTGGAGGATCTGGAGCCGATTGATAGACACGACGCCTACAGCTATCTGCTGATATGGGACTGTATTATAAACTGCTGCGCCAAGTCGCCAGTCGCGTTGCGCTCTGTCTACACGAGCTGGCTAAACGAAAATCATTATGAGGAGGTGAGAGCTTAAAGGGCACTAAAAAATTTTACTTTCGATTTAGACTTATCACACTAAAAATTTGTTTTTTTCACTGAATAGAATTTTCTACACTTCCTGTTTCGTGCCATGCCGGTGGACATATTGAAGAATCATAGCGCCAAAGTACACAGCAATGGTGTATTCAAAGAGTTAACTTGGTCTCAGTTGCAGGGTAAGTTGCCATCTCGCTGTCTCTCCTTTTAGGCATGCTCTAATTTATGAGCGTCTCCTCTGAGGGTAAATTCTCCAAATATAGATAATCCTCGTCGTTGGTCTCATAATCTGGCTGTTCAGACTCGAGATCCTCCTGCATATCATCAGCGTGTTCCTCTGAAAGGGAAATATAATCAGAAATGGGCACGAATGTCTCGTCATTCTCAGCGTGCATCGAACGCGCGACTGGCATTTGTTGTGGCGCCATGTATATGTTCAAGTTCGATATGAATTTGTTGATCCAAACGGTCAGATTGTTGGCCAGAATGCGTTGATAGTCGCGCAAGTTACTGGTCGTATAGAATTCTTGTTCTGCAGAAGATAGAAACAGTATATAGTTACTACCTCTCTCCCCTGTCGAAGCTTTCTCTTACCAGTAAATTCCTTGATACGCTCCAATATGATAGAAGACAGAGGGGATTGCTCGTCAATGATGAACTGATCGTTCAGGAGGAAGTCCTTCATCTCCTCAAAGAGGACACAAATAATTTTCATCATCTGTTTGCGTTGGCGCTCGATGATGAGCTTCTTGAGACCGGCGCAGCGCTGCATATGTTTCTTTCGGAGGACCCGACGTTGTCGGATCTCCTCCTCCAAATACTCCATGGCCTTGTCCATGGACATTGTCTCAATCGGTGGCTTCGGCTTCATTTGCTCCTGCAGCGCTGTCACATGGCGGTCGGATAGGACGTGCCTGAAATATTTGTAAGTGTCCCTGACGCGCATTGGATGGGGGTTCGCCAAGCGCTCCATGCGAGCGGTACATATAGGCACATAGATTTTTTTGGTGATATAGCGCGGCTGCTTAAGTCGCTGGGGCGAGAGGAAATTCTTTTTGGGCGTGGCCAGAAAGCATGTGTGCTCCTCGCGCTTGAGCATATCGCGATCGATGATGATCTGGCCGGTGTGCTGGCAGGGCACATAGCACGGATGGTAGCGCGGGCAGACACAAAAAAACTTGTACATGTGCTGTGGTGATGGAACTTCGGTTTTGACCAAGCGCTTGATGCGCTTTGCCCGGTCCGGTCGCAGCTGAACCATGGCCAGTTGAGCGTTCAGCTCATCTGCCACCGTAATGTCGTCATCTTGGGGCACACGTTTCGTCTGCCGTTGCATCTCGCTCGGAAGCTTATTGAAGTCAATAGTCTCGGCCACGCTCTTTTCGTTATTTAACCTGATTTGGCGATTGGGCGCCTCGCTGGGCATTTCATAAAAGTTCAACGGTTTCTTATCCATAATTAATTCAGTTCAATTTTTACTATTGCAACGAAATGAATAACACAGCAAAAGTATATACATATATCACAAACGAAATGCTTTGAATGAGAGTTCGACATGAGGCTGTGTGTATGTGATGTGTGTGTGTGTGTGTGTTTGTCGTGGCCTGCTCTAATATTGATAAATCATTGCTTGTCTTCGACACAGATCCGCAGCTGTCAGTGGAACGGTATGCCTGCCATCTGTATACCGAGGTGCTGCGCAAGCTGCCCGCCGTGGTGCGCAAGTGGTGGAACTCCAGCCAATCCAGGCAGAAGAACTTCGTGGACAATCTAACATCGAACTATGTGAGCGCGCTCATCTGCAGCGAGGAGCTGAAGGCAATCGTCAATCGCAAGGAAAAACATGAGAACATGCAGGTGGGCCACGTGAACCATTAATTTTTGTTAAGCTCTATTTAGGTCTACTCCTCGAGGCTCAGGCGCAGCACAAACACCACAACGACGGCGGTGAGCAGCAAAAAAATAACAACGGCCCGAAAGACCTCAAGCGGCACCATGTTGTGGCAACGATAATTTAGCTCGGCTTCGTTTACCAGCGGTGCATAAGACTTGTCCAGCACAGAGGGTCCAACAGCAGCAAATATATTTATTCTTGTGCGCGCTGTCCTTATCCTGATCAATGGCAATGCAAGTGCTCTCGAGTGGATTGTTTTGAATGAAACCAGTGCGGAAATATATAAGTTAGATGTGGAGACTTTAAACTACACGGAGCTCTTTGATCTTTATTATATTTCTATTTCTATTTCTGTTTATATTTATATTAAATATATTTTCTTTTGTTCTACAGGTGACTGTGCATACGTCCACTCGAGAGGTTCTGGCCGTTTATGCCATTGACGAGGCACGCATGGAGCTGGTCATTACGCTGGCGCCCAACTATCCACTCGGCGCAGTAAAAGTGGAGTGCGGCAAGCAGATTGGCGGCCGCGCCAATTCACGCAATGTTGGCATGCAGCTGACCATCTTTTTAACGCATCAGGTAAGTGCCTCAGATTAAATATAAATCCAAATTTTAATACAATTTGAATTGCCATACAGAACGGCACCATCAACGATGGTCTGACGCTGTGGAAGAATAACTTGGATAAGAAATTCGAGGGCGTGGAGGAGTGTTATGTTTGTTATACGGTCATACACCAGGACACCTGCCAGCTGCCCAAATTGACATGCAAGACCTGCAAAAAGAAGTTTCACGGACCCTGTTTGGTGAGCCTTGCAAGAACATCCTTTCAATGCCGTTCAGTATTTTCTAATCTTTTTACTTTTCTTACAGTACAAATGGTTCACCACCAGCAGCAAATCTACCTGTCCAATTTGCCGTAACGTCTTCTAAAGCAACTACTTCATTGATGCACCTTTTGACGGCACGTATTAATCTAGGCACAACAAAAACATTGCTGTTAGTCAATAGTCGTATTTTTTGGGCCCTACCTGTAAATCAGTAAATAATTACAATAAATTCGCAATAGGTTTAAATTAAAAAATTGCTGTTATAATAATAATAATAAGGAAATGTAAAGTTGGAGAAAATAGAAAATAATCCGAGTAGGCAGCGAATGCTTTTGTTTTCCCAACTTGATCGAAATATAATTTTATAATCATATTTCTCTGGATATCTAACACGTTCAGACCTAGAAACGAAGGGAACATATTCTAAACAAAAAAATACAAAAATTCGTGTAAATATATTTTTTTCTCCGTCTCATAAGAATGGCGAAACAGATGAAGATTATCGGCAGTTGCCCGTTTTGCCAGCGCGAGGTGGGCAGCGACATGCGCCCGATTAATCAGCTAAATATGAAGCACATCAACATGCTGGCCAACGAGCTCAAGGATCTTAAGCCAGCCTCGACTGCGGACGTGGCAAGTCAGCTTAGCTCAAACGTAACGAAGGAGTCCTGCGCGGCATCAAATAAAGCCGACGATAAGTGTGGGACCATGCTGACCGAGGCCATGCTGAGCATGGTCAAGGAGCGGTTCGAGAATCCAGCTACAACAGCCGATGTAAAATTCACAATTGATTCTAATTTTCAGATTTATTTTTAATTTAAGCATCCACAGCTGAATAACGATCATGCTGAGCTCATTCTGGCAATGCTCTCCGAGGAGCACAATTCGTATGATAAATTCCTGCAAAAACAAAGGTGTTGCATGAGGTCCGCAGGGAAGCGCGCAAAGAAGTAAAAGTGCCCACAGTCAAATAACGGCAAATCAACAACACATCATATTCCTGAAGTCAACTAACTAAATTTTAAGTCTACACATATATCTACTCCGTTTTAAATAGTTTTTTTTTATCTACTTGAATGTGAGGCGGCGTCAGTAAATACATTTATGCATCGGTGTTTCAATGTAAAATTGGAATTTGGCTTTTTCTTTTATTTTATTAGATTTTTATAATATATAATAATAAAATATTTTAAAATAAGTCTATAATTTCTAAATGGTTTGTAATTATATTATAAAGAAGATTATTAATGGACTTTGATAAAGCTTTCTATTGAACGCATCTGGCGAATCTTTATAGTATGATTGCCATCAAATATATTATGTTTAAAAATGAATTTTTTTACATATGTATTATATATATATATAGTTCGCTGCAAAAGCGTACCTGCCAAAAATATGTTAAGGGACCAGAGATAAATGCGCTATAGAGTCTCTGACAATAAGCAGCAAATAAATTCACATATATAAAATTCAAATAAATAAAAAATTGAAAAAACCTTGCAATGAAAGATTGCCAAAAATTATTCAGTTTGCCAATGATTGTATTAAATATTGTTTATTTATCTGTTTATTATTATTTTATATATTATATAGCTGAAAATGAGCGACATATGATCCCATATATTTTATAGATTTATTTAAATATAAATATATATTTTTTTTATTTTAAATTATATATAAATTATTCACTTTATTTTATATTAATTTTTTTTATTTACAAATAATCAACCTATCATATATTCTTAGTAGATATATTTCAATATAAAAAATGAAACTTTAGTGTATTTATTAATGTTATTCATATTTATATTTGTATTTTAATTAGTATTATTTTATATAGTTAAAAATTTTCAGCGTATCCTTTCTTTTAGATATATTTAAATATGAAAAGTGAACATTATTGTAATTTTTTTATTATTATATTTATTATTATTTTCATTTTCTATTTTTAATATTATTATGATTAATATTATTTTTAGTATTATTATTAATTTGTATATTTTTATGTTTTATTATTTTTACTTTAAAAAGTTGCTAATAATTTATTTAACTATATTTATTTATTTATTTAACTATATATGTAGCTATTCGAAACTTTCCTCAAATGCCCATCTGGAGCTGTTGCTCCAACAGCAGCAAGGCTTCAAGCCGCTGCACAGTTGCCTGCTTCCAGCCACGTGCCGTATGCACAGCGATTCGAGCAACCACCTAAAAGAGTTCACGATTCTGCGCCGTGGGTCGCGAACGCCGTCGTTTCACTCCCTTTGGGGTGGGGCGCAAGTAGCGAAATGACGAACGCATCAGTTTTGCAGTGCAGTTTGTCGAGGGTTTGTTAACTGGGATTAGGCACGCCATCGCTCGATATCTAGCGTCGGCGGCAAATGCGTTAAGCCAAAATGACGTAAGCTCGCCACGAATATGTCAACAGCTCAACCGAAACTTGGCCAGCGTGTACAAGTAGCGGGCAAGAATCAACTTTGCGGCCGTGTCGCCTATGTGGGTCGCACCACATTCGCTGGCGGTCAGTGGTTCGGTATTGTGCTGGACGAGCCGCGTGGCAAAAACAATGGCTCTGTCCATGGCAGCACCTACTTCAAGTGTGCGCCCAACTGCGGCCTCTTCGTGCGTGCGCCACAGCTGCAGCTGTTGCTAGGCCCAGGCCAGTCGGAGGAACTCAACCGAAAGCAGGACAATAATCGCACAAAGGACAGCAGCATGCAACGCGAGTCGAACAAGCTGAAGCTGACCCACAGCAGGCAGCAGCGCAGCAGACAGGCAGCCGACGAGCAGGTGAGTCATGGGCAGCGGTGGGCGGAGTTGGAGTTGGATTAGTCTTTTATATGAGGAATGCCATTTGCCATTTGCTCTTAATTAATTAAAAATTAATTCATTCAGCGCCAGGCGAGCTCAGCAGCTGAGCGCTTGAGCAAAAAGCCACCAGAGAACGCAACATTTACAATGACAACTTCCAAGACTTGGATTACTTCCACACAACTGCAGCCACAGGCGCCACCAAAGGTAGTAAGGATCAGAGAGTGCTTTAGTTATTTTAAAGAATATATTCCTTTACAGGAACCAGAGCCGGAGCCAGAGCCAGAGCCTGTGCTGAAGGCTCAAATAGTTAAACAGTCTGAAGCTGTAGCTTCTCCTAAGGTCAGCCAGCAGCAGGAGGCGACGCAAGCACAGCCACAGACTGAGCAACAGGCCCAGTCTCAGGCTCAGCCTCTCTCTGCCCGAGCTGCCGCCAAGTTTGAGCAGGCCTCAGCAGCCGCTGCGGCTGCCTCCGTGTTGACGCCACCGGCCATGACCTGCAATCAGCGTCGCTCCACGTCCTATACGCAGCTGCGGCCGACGCGCATCAGCCAGCCCAAGCCGACGACGGCACAGGCGCAGAGCACCACGGCGCAGCTGACGCTGGCCATGCCCGTGCCGCTGGCGCTGGCGCCCAAGCGCAGCAAGACGAGCATGAGTCCGACGGGCAGCGTGAAGCGTGTGGCGCCCGCTGCCTTTGTGGAGGCTGGATTTCTGGAGATATTGCGGCCGCAATTTACGCCGGGTCCGGCGCTGCGCACGCCCAGCACCGTGGCGCCGCCTATGGACAGCGCCGAGCTGCGGCAGCTTCGGGAGGAGCTGCAGCTGCTGCGGGTGCAGAAGAGCGAGGACAAGCTGAAGCTGCTGGAGCTGGAGCGCATCAAGATCCACAATGAGCAGCTGCTGGAGTTCAAGGCACAGATCATGACGCAGCAGGTGCTGCTGCAGCGCGAGTTGCAGCGCTGCCGGCACGAGCAGCGGGAGTCTCTCGAGATGACAGCGAAATACAAGCGGGAACTGGACGACGTGGCCGAGAGCGTGGAGCTGCTCACGCTGGACAAGGAGATGGCCGAGGAGCGACTGGAGACGCTGCAAATGGAGCTGGAGACGGCGCAGGAGCGCAACGATGAGCTCAGCCTGGATCTGGAAATCCTGCGCGCCGAGCAGGAGCAGGACCACAACGAGGACCAGTGCCTGGGGAAGACTGAGAAACAGTCGACGAACACGACCACGCTGCAGTCCACCGGCGAGTTCCTGCGGCTGGAGCAATACAACCAGAGACTGCGGGAGACGGTGGTACGACTGCGAGATACCCTGGCGCACGAGAAGCAGCTGGCGCAGCGCACACACAAGGAGCTGGAGACCAAGCACTCGGAGATCAACGAACTGAAGAGCATCAAGGAATTGCAGAGCCGACGCGTCGACCAGATGGAAATGCAGATGATGGACCTCAAGGAGCAGGTGGATGCCTCACTGGGCGCGGAGTCGATGGTCACGCAGCTGGCCACGCTCAAGCTGGAGCTGGAGGAGCGCGTGAAGCTCTTGGAGGACGAGGTCTCCGAACTGGAGGCGCTGGAGCAGATACAGGAGCAGCTCATCGAGAGCAACCAGGAGCTGGAATCCGATCTACGTGACGAGATTGACAAGCTCAGCGGTCAGGTGAAATCCCTGGAGCAGCAGAAGAACGCCGCTCTGGAGAGCCTCTACGATCGGGATGTGACCATCTTGAAGTTTAGGGATCTGGTGCGCCAGCTGCAGGAGCAGCTGCAGCTCAAGACAGACGGTGGTAATCTCTCGATTGAGGACTTCAGCAGCGCCAACGAGTCACAGCAGGAGGAGACCTCACAGCAGAGCCTCGCCGACTACCAGCACATCTTCAGCGTGAGCAAGGCCTACGGACGTGCACTGGAGCAGCAGCTGAAGGCAGTGGAGCTGCGGCTCGAGCGGCAGCATCTGGAGCACGTGCTGGCCTTTGTGCCGGAGCAGTTCCTGCTGCGAGGCGGCGAGCACGACGTGGTGCTGGTCATGCTGCTGCTGGAGCGGATGAACGACAAACTGGAGATTGTCTGCCAGGCCATCAATGAGAAGTTTCCCAATGCCTGCGAGTTCGGTAAGTAATCTATATCTAATATCTATATATCTATATATCTATATATCTATATATCTACATATCTATATATCTATATATCTATATATCTGTATATCTACATATCTATATATCTATATATCTATATATCTATATATCTATATATCTATATATCTATATATCTATATATCTATATATCTATATATCTATATATCTATATATCTATATATCTATATATCTATATATCTAATATCTATATATCTATATATCTATATATCTATATATCTGTGTATCTATATATCTATATATCTATATATATATATTTACATATTTTTATACTTATATATCTAAATCTATCTATCTCTGCTTCCTCTGTCTTCCACCAGGTCGCGATGCCATCTTTGAGGGCTACTCCGTGCAGCGCTATATCTTTCGAGCCCAATGCATTTACTTGCTGAAGAGCCTGCAGCTGGTGCTGCAGCAGTTCCGCTACGGCCTGAACCACTGTGACTACGAGCTGTGCACGCATGCGGCAATCTATCGCATGGATCTGGAGACGCAGGAGCAGCAGCTGGATGAGTTTGTGCGCCTGCTCAAGACTGGCCAGCTGGACGAGCACACCAACTGTGAGCCCATACGCCGAGTGCTGCACTACATCAATGGCTTGCACCAGAATCTGATGCCGCCGCAGACGCTGGTGGATCTGCTGGACGAGCAGCAGCTGTATGGCGCCCTGATCGAGGTCTATGAGGCGGGCATGGATTCAGTGAATGCCAATGCTGGCATGCTGCACACCATCATTCAGCTGGGCGACGAGCAGACCGCCTCGTTCCACTGCATGCAGCTGCTCATGGAGCACAGCTGCGCGGCCAAGCAGAAGCTGAAGAAGCTCCAGCGCAAGCTCAGCTCCAACAAGACGGCGGCTGCCTGGACGGGCATGCAGTGCGCTCGCTACCAGCGCATACTGGAGGCCAACGAGGCGCTGGGCGCGCTCATCAGCATGCTGGGCGTGTCCGCGCGAGAGGCGACCAAGGAGTCCAATGGGGGCATAGCGCACGAGAAGCTTTGGCGCATCCTGAGCCTGAACTACAGCAAGTATGCACCGGCGCAGGAGACGGAGCAGCGGGAGCTGGACGCATATAGCCAGCGGTGCATGCAGCTGCTGGAGGAGCAGCTGGAGGAACTCTGTACGCTGCTGGACCCGCGAGACGTGAACACGGAGTATGTGCGCCACTCCAGCTCCAATACGCTGCAGCAGCGCGCGGCCCAAATCAAGCGCCACTACGAGGACGTCAAGAGCTTGGAGCTGTCGGTGGCCGAGCGGGACAAGGAGCTGAAGGCGCTCAAGTACTCGGCCAAGCTGAAGCAACAGGACTACTCGGAGCTGCAGGTGCGCAAAGAGATGGCCGAGAAGCAGGTGCATCGCTTCAGCCAGGACTATTGCCACACGCTCACCCAGATGGCCGAGGGCATGGAGCAGCTCGAGCAGGCCATGCTCTCCAAGGAGGCGGCCATGCAGCATGCGCTCGACACGCTCAACGACAAGCTGTCCGCCCTGGAGCTGGCGCAGCAGGAGTGGCAGCAGCAGCAGCAGGTGGACAGCGCCTGCGTGACCAGCTCGACGCGCATTTGCAACCGGGAGCTGAATATGATGCATCAGGCGCTGCGCCAGGAACGTGCACTGCGCGTCCGCCTGCAGGACAACGAGCTGTGCAAGAGCTTCGCAGCCCTGGAGCCGCTGCATGTGCCGCAGCTGGAGCAGAGTTCAGAGCTGGTCCACTTGGAGGCACAGCTGCGCCGCCTGAAGAACCAGTGGCTGCTCGCCCACCTGGACCTGGGACCCGCTGGCCAGGAGCGTCGCTCGCAAATCAAGCTGCAGGCCAGTCGGCTGCTCCGACATATCTTCCAAGCATATTGCACACAGAATCCACATCGAGCGGCGCCCACAGACTTTGGCTTCTTCATTGGCGACGATCTGCGGCGCGTCTTTTAGGCCAACTTTCATATATATATACCTTATATATATATATATACATATATAGTATTAGACTTCAAGTGTATTACGGCGAAACTAATAGTACATTATGTGATTTGCTGCTTAAACCTATTACCAATTATAAAGTTCATTTTGTTTGTTAATCGAAAACTAATTAAATTTACAGAATATAGCGAAAATATTGAAGAAACTATAAATGCCTTTTTCTATTGTGGAGAAATGAATTCTAAAATATTAAAGAAGGAAGAATCCAAAATATATGATGTTGTTATTATATATAATTTGATTTTCTAGTTATTGAGAGTTCCTTAATGAAGTTGTAGAAAAAAGACGAAAAATTCAGATCAATCAGAAATAGTTGTATATTTGCTTTATTTAAGTCAAAGTTAAAGAATTTTACTTATTACTTAAAATAAAAATTGGAATAGGTTTTTAATTTCTGATAATTTCAAACTTATATATAAAAACAAGTAAGAACGTTGCTGTCGGACGCAACCCACAGCGAAATACTATTTCACGCCCCAACAGCACACAGGGGCATCTATCACATTACATTTTTTAAAATTTAACCTTAAATCCCCACTGTCGCCGCTCAAATCAGCTGCAGATTAAAACTTTTCATTGGAGGTAGCCAGACAGTTTCAATTAGAATCGAAGCTTAGAGATGCCACCTCTTTCGATTTATCTCGATTACCTTACCTTAGCAAGAACACGCACCTAAATCGAGAGATGTGGCATCTCTCCAAATAAGAGAGGTGGCAGCTCCCAAAATGAGAGAGGTGGCAACTCAGAAAATATGATATACATAAGTTCGTTGGCGAGGTGTGGCATCGAACCCCGGTGCGGTCATGTTGATATTTTTGTTACATTTTCTTTATTTAGTTATTTTGTATTAATAAAATATTCTTTTCTAACACATATATATAATTTGGCAAATCAAAAGACAAGGTCAAAGGTCACAAAGTCATTATGTGGCGCGTTATTGGCTCAGAAGCTGCAGATGTTTCAGTTTTGATTTGCCACGCCCCCAGTGGCCGTAGACAAATAATTTTTGGCATGTGCATAGAGTGGGCGTTTAAGAATATAACTGTAAAGTTTGGATGCTTACATTCGAAAAATGCGAAAATTACAGGGTATTTTTCTGTATGTCACGCCCCTTTTGGGGCGTAACAAAAATTTTTGGGGAATCGATAGAGGAGGCCCTCAGTAGCCTAGCATCCAATTTTGAAGCTTCTAGCACTAAAACTGTGGGAGATATAAGCTGATATTTGTTGCCACGCCCCCTGAAGGCGTAGATATATCCGCCATAGCTTATCGGTCGTGGGATGTTAACCCGAGTATATATACCAAGTCTCAAGTCTCTAGCATCAATAGTGCTCAAATTATAACGAAACTAGTAAAATCACTATATATTCAGATCCGATTTGCCACGCCCCTAGTAGGCGTAGCCATACAATTTTTTGAACGATCTTTATAGGATCGTAACAGTAACCCACGTGCCAAATTTGGGCGTTCTAGCTTTAAAACTGTAGAAGATACAGTTTGACCCGATTTGCCACGCCCCCAATGGACGTAGATATATCCGCCATAGCTTTTTGATTTTGGGATGTCGACATGAGTGTTCAGTTAAAATCCCAACTCTCTAGCCCTTCTAGAAGTAGTGTTTCTGAGATACAGGAAAATGCATTTTCCGATTTGCCACGCCCCTAGTGGGCGTATCGGGAAAATCTTGACACTTTATCAGACGAGGGTATACACGAGTATATATTTCAAATTTCAAGTCTCTAGCTTCAATAGCGTGGAAATGGTTTGCGTTCATACGGACAGACGGACAGACGGACAGACGGACAGACGGACAGACGGACGGACAGCATGACGGACATTGCACAAAACCAATATACTATATCACTACGTGAAATAGTATAATAATACAAACATAAATTAAACTTGTTAAATGTTAAATGGAAATTAAAAACCAATTTTTGTTTTGTTTTATATATTTTATATTTATATACATATTATTGATATATTTTTAATGCTACAAATCAAGATTTTATAGGTATATTAAATAAATATTGAAAAATATATGAATATCACAAATGTTTTTAAAAAATAATTATCCAAAAATTTAAATAAGTTTTTTTTTCGAAATATTCCAAATAATATATATTTACTATTCATTTTATATTTATTTATTTTTTACTTTTTCTATTTTTTAATTAATATATATTTTTTATTTTCTTATTTTGTTTATTATATATTTCCTTTCATTTTTGAATCATTTACCTCTTTATTTTCATTTATTTTCTTATATATACTTTCGTTTTTATTTATTTTTAATTTTTTTTTTATTTATTTATTATATATTTTTTTATATTACTTTTTTCTTATTTTTTATTTCATTTTGTTTTTATTTCCCATTTTTTTTATTTACTTTATTTTATTTACTTTCATTATTTATTAAGTTTTAATTTTAATTTTAATTTATTTACTTATTTTTTAAATTTTATTTTTATTTCATTTTGTTTTTTATTTCCCATTTTTTTTAAATTTATATTCTTTTTTTTTACTTTTGTTGTTTATTTATTTTTATTTTTTTTATTTAGTTTTCCATCAACAAAAACTAGAAATAATTCCAATGTCGAGCGCTCTCGACTGTAGCGTTCTTAAATGTTGTTTATTCAGTTTACAATTTACAATTTACAATTTACACAATATATATATATATACACGTATAAACATATGTATGCATGTATGGGCGTCTCTGTGTGTGTCTATGTGTGTGTGCGCATATGCATAGACCATCCATAAGAACGCGCAGTTTAATGAGAAAAAGAGAGCAGTTCAAGCAGTTCAAGCAGTCCAAAAGGAAACGCTTATCACATGAGCAAAAAAAAGAGATAGACAGAGATAGAATGAGTAACGATAACGGTTATGTGCTGGTGCCAGATGGCGGCTCTCAGTTACGTTTTTTTTTGCTTATTGTCGTTGTTGTTGTGGTAGTTGTTGTTGTTGTGGGATTTACATAAATACGTTTAATGTTTAATGAGAAGAAAGTTGAATCGTAGGCTATTTACAGTTGTGCTGGCAAACAAAACAAGTCACTGATGAGGCGTTGGCAGGCGCTATTAAGGACAAGAAGTTAATAGAGATGAACCAGATAGGGATACATTTAGATATATTTAGATATATTCAGATATATTTAGATAAAGTAGAGCGATCTTACCTCATGACTTGGCCGCTGTCTGGCGCTTGGCCACAGTCTTGCCCTGATCGCGGCTGTTGATGACCTCGGCATGGAAGCCCGTCTCCCAGTCGGCGTAGTATTTGACCGTGCGCACATTGCCATCGGGCTCGACCAGGGAGTACTCGCCTTTGACCACATCGCCGTCGCGCTCCTCGCGCTGATGCTTGTTGTCGCCGGTGTGAGGATCGTTTACCGCATACTCAAAGGCGTAGCGTGGATGCGCATCCTGCGAATGAAAAGATATATATATCAATCATAAACCCATCTAAGGACTAGGTCCTGGCCGACTTACAAAATGCTCGAGATGCTTCTCAGGCAGAACCTTCAGCAGCGCAGGCTGAGCTACTGGTGCGGACTTCAGGTAGGCAGCGGGCGTCAGCGGAGCATGGGCACTCAGCGCCGAGACGCTGGGCGCATAACGATTGAAGCCGGCGCCAAAGGCACCAATGCCATGGCCCAGGCTGTAATCAGCCAGTGGGGCGCCCAGATGTGCCAGGCCACCGCCATGCGATAGAGCTCCATGATAGGTGAGTGCGGGCGAGACGGCGGCGTGACCAAGTGAAATGGCGCCGTAGTAGGCGCCATCATGTCCGCCAGCCGAGCCCAAGCCCAATTTACCTGAATAATTAGGAGAGAGAGGGAACAGATCTTATCTAGAATCTAATCTTTCCTAGCTCTTGGCTTACCTGCATTGATGCCGTAGGCTGTGCTGCCGGCATAGCCATGGCCAATGGCTGGCCCAGTCGTCAGCTTGCCAAGTGGAGCCGTGAGCAAGGCAGGCTTGGACACGTATTGAGTGGAGATAGCGCCGTGGCCAGAGGATGAGATTGCGCCATGTCCAGAGGTGGAGTAGCCCCCGGCTAGGCCCAAGCCCAAGCCATGACCAAGTGCTGGACCTGCTCCAATAGCTATCGCCGGCTTGGAGGCGTAGTGCGCGCTGGCGTAGCCTGTGGATGAGACTAAAGCGGGCGCGCCATAGGATACCTTGGCAAGGGCAGGACCAGCTGCAATGCTGGCAATCGCTGGCTTCGACACGTATTGATGGGAAACGGCACCTGATCCTGCATAGCCGTGGCTGGAGCTAATGGCTGGAGCTGCAATAACTGCGGGCGCAGCTGGCAAGTAGCTCTTGGAGAGCGTCGCGCCATAGCTGGCCACAGCAGGAGCTGCATAGCTGGCGATCTTCGTGACGGCTGGAGCTGTGGCATAAGTAGCCACAGCAGGCTTGGACACATACTGATGGGAGACGGCGCCGTGGCCAGAGCTGCCGTAGCTAGTGGATACTTTTGTGATAGCTGGAGCAGCGGCGTAGGTGGCGATGGTGGGTGAGGCATAGCTGGAAATCTTTGATATCGCTGGACCCGTGGAGTAAGTGGCGACAGCTGGTGCATAGCTGGCAACCTTAGCTATGGCTGGAGCCCCAGAGATGGCAACGGCTGGTTTGGACACATACTGGTGGGAGACAGCTCCATGACCAGAGCTGGCATAGCTGCCGGAGCTGCCATAGCTGCTGGATATCTTAGTAATAGCTGGGCCAGCAGAGTAGGTGGATATGGCTGGAGCGGCATAGGTTGCCACCTTGGCCACAGCTGGAGCAGCAGAGATGGCCACAGCTGGCTTCGAGACATACTGATGAGAGAAAGCGCCATGTCCTGAGCTGCCGTAGCTGGTAGAGACCTTAGTGATAGCTGGGCCAGCGGAGTATGTACTGATCGCAGGAGCTGCATAGCTGGATATCTTCGAGATAGCGGGACCCGTTGAATAGGTAGCCACAGCTGGCGCTGCATAGGATGCCACCTTGGCAATGGCTGGAGCAGCTGAGATGACCGCAGCTGGCTTGGAGACATATTGATGGGACACAGCGCCATGCCCAGAGCTGCCGTAGCTAACGGAGGGAGCAGCGGAGTAGCTGGCCACAGCTGGAGCGGCATAGGCTACCTTGGCCACAGCTGGAGCAGCTGCTGGATAGGCAGCCACAATGGGTTTGGAGATGTATTGATGGGAGACATCAGCCGCCTGGCTGTAGGTCGCCACCTTAGCAATGGAAGGAGCCGAGGAGTAGCTGCTGATGGCAGGAGCGGCATAGCTGGCGATCTTGGTGACAGCTGGAGCAGCTGCATAGGTAGCCACTGCAGGCTTGGAGACATACTGGTGCGAGACAGCGCCATGGCCAGAGCTGCCATAGCTAGTGGACAATTTGGGGATTGCAGGCGCAGAGGAGTAGGTGGATATGGCAGGCGCGGCATAGGTGGCCACCTTGGCAATGGCTGGAGCAGCGGCATAAACTGCAGCTGGCTTGGAGATGTATTGGTGAGAGACATCGGCAGCCTGGCTGTAGGTCGCCACCTTGGTAAGAGATGGAGCTGAGGAATATGTGGAGATTGCTGGAGCTGCATAGCTGGCCACCTTGGTGATTGCTGGACCAGTGGAGTAACTGGCCACAGCAGGAGCAGCATAGCCAATCTTTGTGACAGCTGGAGCTGCAGCATAGGTAGCCACTGCTGGCTTGGAGACGTACTGATGGGAGACGGCGCCATGGCCAGAGCTGCCGTAGCTAGTGGATACTTTTGTTATGGCTGGAGCAGCGGAGTAGGTGGAGATGGTGGGTGAGGCATAGCTGGAAATCTTTGAGATTGCTGGACCCGTGGAGTATGTGGCGACAGCTGGTGCATAGCTGGCAACCTTAGCTATGGCTGGAGCCGCAGAGATGGCAACAGCTGGCTTGGACACATACTGGTGGGAGACAGCGCCATGCCCAGAGGTGCCATAGCTGCTGGATATCTTAGTGATAGCTGGGCCAGTGGAATAGGTGGCCACAGCGGGAGCTGCATAGGAAGCCACCTTGGCAATCGCTGGAGCAGCAGAGATGGCAACAGCTGGTTTCGAGACATACTGATGAGAGACAGCGCCATGCCCGCTGCTGCCGTAACTGACTGCAGGAGCAGCGGCATAGCTGGCCACAGCTGGAGCGGCATAGGCTACCTTGGCCACAGCTGGAGCTGCAGCTGGATAGGCAGCCACAATGGGCTTGGAGATGTATTGGTGGGAGACATCGGCCGCTTGGCTGTAGGTCGCCACCTTAGCAATGGAAGGAGCTGAGGAGTACGTGGAGATAGATGGCGCAGCATAGCTGGATATCTTGGTCAGAGCAGGTGCTGCGGAGTAGGTGCTAATGGCAGGAGCAGCGTAGCTCGAAATCTTGGTGACAGCCGGAGCAGCAGCATAGGTAGCTACGGCGGGCTTGGACACGTACTGATGGGATATGGCGCCTGAGCCGCTGGCACCGTAGCTGGTGCTCAGCTTGCTTACGGGAGCTGAGTAGGCGGGAGCACTGTAGGCCACCTTGGCAGGTGAGGAAATGTATTGGGTGGCAATGGCGGGAGCCGCGGGCAAATAGGTCTTGGTTAACGCCGGCGCATAGCTGGCCGAGTAGCCAGTGCCGTGCGAAGAGTACAGCGACGAGGTGGTGGCCAGCTTGAGGGCCGGAGCAGGTGCAGCATAGCTGGCTACCTTGGCGATGGCAGGTGCGCCATACGAAATCGAGGGCGAGTAGGTGGCTATCTTGGCGGCACCAGGCAATGCCTGAGAGTAGCTGTAGCCGGGCGAGCTGTAGGTCTCCACTTTGGAGAAGCCAGGCGTTGCCTTGGAGTACGTGTAGCCTGGCGAGGTATATGTCTCCACCTTGGTGGTTACGGGCGACGCATAGTAGGCTCCGCTGGAAGCCGAGGGTGAGGTGTAGGTAGCCGACTTGGAGATGCCTGGAGTGGATTGGCTGTAGGTGTAGCCGGGCGAGGAGTAGGTGGATACCTTGGTCAACGCTGGCGCAGGCGGCAGATAGCCACTCTCCAGCTTGGGCGCCGTCAGCACTGTCTTGGTTAAGGCTGGTGAAACCAAGTTCCTCAGCTCAATGCCAGAGGGCACCACAGTGGCATATTTGGCGGCTGGCGACTTATCGGCGTAGGTGATGCCAGGTCCGCCATAGTCCGCCGAGGGTGTAAACAGTGACTTCTGTACGGGCGCCACATACTTGTCGATCTGGGTTAGACCGCCGTGCGAGTAGCCCGAAAGTCCTGCCGTGGACTCATACGAGGCAAGGCCGCTGCCCACAGACGCCTGCAACAGTTTCCCATTCTCGGAGTAGCTGGAAATGGCGGGCGTTTGACTGTACTTGGTCACGCCTGGCGTAATGGAGAACTTGACCTCAGCTGGCGGTGGATACGAGTAGCCAGCTGCACCACCCGCATGAATGCACGGCACAATCGGCGGTGCGATTGTGGGCGAGGGTTCTGCCAGGGCTGAGCTGAGCAGCACGCACAGCAGCGCAAAGACTCGGAGCTGTGGATATGGAGGAGATCAATTTACATTTATTAAGAATTTATTTATTCAAATTTATAACTGGAAGAGATGAGAGCTAATTTTAGCATTTAAAACTATGCCTTATATTGCTTAAAAAATTAATTAGCAAAATATATAGAAAGATTGCCTTCAAAAATTAATTAAAACTAAGTCTAAGCTTGATCTTCTGATATAAATTCTATTTTAGCTTAAGCCTGGTTTCTTTTTTATGTTTGGCACATCTTATAAAAACAAAATTATTTAATTTTTTACAATTTTAAAATCCTCACAAAACTCATAAAAATATCTCAAATTATTTGGCTGCATTTCGATTACTAAAAATAATATGAAAATGATGAAATACTTAATAAATGTTGAACTATATTCATGTATTATTTAAAAAATAATGCAAAATATTCTTGGGCTTAAAAAATAATAAACAAAATATTTAAAAAATTTAATATATTTAAAAAATATATATATATATTACCTAAGATAATATAAACTAGCAAAGCATATAAAATATAGAAATTTTAAATTAATTCAATTTAATTAATTCAATGGAATTTTAAGAGAACAAAAACGCAAAATATTCGATTTATATTTTTAACAAAATTGCAAATTAAAAAAAAAAAAGAAAAATGAGATTTTTAACTGAATGTAATTTAAAAGTAAAGTATTATTGCATACGGAAATTGCATTAAAATTTAAATTTAATGTCTCAAAAGTAAGAAGCAAACATTTCTCTATTTTCTATTTAAAAAAAAAATAAATGTTTTAAGCAAAATTCATATTTATACGAATTATTCTTGAATCTGTATTTTACATATAAGTCCTGAGCACATTTAATGCACGATTATGATTTCAAATGCTTTGGAAAATCAGCTTTATGCGCTGACATATCATTATCCTGTCAAATGCAAAAATCAGTCTGTTTCAAGCACACTTCAATTTAAATTTGCATTTATTGTGAAATATATATAATCTGTTAGCTCTGACTGCAGGCCATGTCTTTATTTTGCACTCTCAATAAGGACAATGTATAAAGTCCATAAAAAGGCTTTTGAGACACACATGTGTTTTATATGAATTATATTTATATTTATTGTTAATTATTTGCATGGCTTCGGCCATTAGTTGTAGTCCTTTTTTGGTGTTGGCGACCCACCTTCATGGTTTCACTTTAATTGCACTTATGAAAACGTTCTGATATAGCTGAGCGCACTATATTAAATGTGTTTTATAATTCACAAGTTCGTTTCGATCGAATGTAATCCTTGCTTTAATCCAACGTTTCACGATGAATGTCCTTCGTTGATGCGTATACTTAATATCGTACTGATACGTATTCGAATGATCGGCACACGGCACACGCAACGCACGCTCGATGTAGAGCAACGCGGCTGACTGTTGGCCAGCCCGGCCCTATAATCGCTTATATACGTTCGGTCAGTTTTGGCTCACACGCATGCGCAGCAGCCACGCACCAGTTTAGCGACAGAAAAATAAAAAAAACAAAAAAAAAAAAAGCAGCTTGGAAAAACGAGCAGAAAATCGCCAGCAAAAATATTGCAGTTAGGAAAAGCGAAGTCGAAGTCAAGTCAGAGACTGCAACGGGCTGACTGCCTGAAGAAAAATTGATGACTGCTCGACTGCGCAGTTGGCAGTTGCCAGTTGGCAGTTGGCAGTTCTCTTTGTTATGGGGTTCTCTCGCTGCAACCTGCAATGTCTATCGTTTGGCCCCACCTTCGCGCTGATCTGGGGCTCTGGCATTTTATTAGATCATAGCTAAACGCCTCGGCTTCAAAAAAAGTGCGCGTGGTGCGTTTTATGCCCAGTTCTCTTGATTGCTGCTGCGACTGCTGCTGCTGCTGCTGCGCCTGCTGCATTGTTGGCCAAGTTTGATCATTTTTTTGCTTTTTGCATATGCTTTTAAAGCGACTTAATTTGATTTAGATTTTAATCGCGACCATTGCGTGTAGCTGCAGCAAAAATGCAGCCAACTTTAAAATTCATACGCAATTTGCTCGCAACGCTTGAAAAAAAAAAAAAAAGAAAATCTACAATTTTGTGGTATTAATGTCGCTATCAATAAATTTTGTCTCTGTCTGTGCGTGCCTGGGGCCTTGATTGTGCATTAGTTAGATAAAAGGCGCCATATGTGTGTGCATATGTATATGTACACACACACACATACACTCTCGTTACTAATAGAATAGCTGGCGATATGACCAAGTGTTGACTTGTTGGCAATTAAGGTCACTTTTGTGACTTTTGTATCGCCGCGTTTTAAAACGCGCACAAAACGCGCGCGGGTGCGTTTCGCTAACTGCTGCTCATAACTGTTTAACAATGCCTTGAAATGAGCAGACATATAGTGTGATGATTATATAGACAAGCTGGTTGCATAGAGGTTGATTGTATTCTTAAATTTAACCTAATCGAAAATATATTTAAATAATAGTATCTGATAGATTGAGTCAGATGGCTTGAGCTTGAGCTTGAGCTTGAGCTTAAATATATAAATAGAAAAACATTTTTATTTATAATAAATGTATTTATTCATGTATTCCTATTATTAGTCAACGAATTGATTTCCATTTAAAAGTATTATTAGAATTGCTGCCAAATATTACAATTATCGGAAAAGAGACTTGACTTGAGTTGATTTTAGTTTTTTATTTATATCTTTAATTTTTATTTAACATATTTTTAGAATATAAAAAATAATGTATTAAATATAAAATATAATATTTAAAATTTATTTAAAGAGCTAAATGTTAAATTAAAAATAAAAAGGCTAAAAATAGTCCAAGAAAAATAATAATTTTATATTATTTATATTAAATAAATACAAAATAAAGGAATAATAAAATAAAATAAATTCATAAAAATAAAGACAAACTTTTTCAGACCATATTTGTATTTATATAAATAAGTAATACTTACATAAAAAATATTTATGTTAATTGAAAACTCAACCTATTTTTCGACAATTATATTATATAATTGAATTTAAAATATAAACTCACTCATGCAGGACATAAGAGCCGTCAATTGTTGGCTCTTTGGTTGACATGGCCGATTTTGGCTTAAAAAAAATAAGAAAAAATGCAAATACCTATCAAATATTGTTTTTAATTAGCTGTCTAGGAGTCGCCACAGCACATTTCAACTTCAGAGCTGCCACAGGTTTGTCCCTGACTTGCTGCCGCTGACACCACATGCGACGTGCAAATCAATTAAAAGCGAGCCAATATTGTGAATCGATATGTGAAATCTTGGCGATCTGGGCAGACCAACGGCTGGCCATAAACGGAGCTGGAAAATTGATTGAGCAGCACACGCGTTGACATTTCAATTAGAAGTCCGTGCAGACCAGACCAGACCCGACCCGACCAGACCAGACTAGACCACATCGAAGCGGGCCAGACCAGAAGGTATGCTGATGACAGTTGGCCGGCAGGCGATAAACCTTATGGACCAATTAAGTATTTCGTGTCATGATGTGATTTTTTATCGCACCAAAATGGAGAATAATACGCATACGCAGCGTATAGAGTGAAAGGCTGTCGTTGGTATTGGGATTTTGTATTTTGTTTGCTATTTTTTTTTGTGGGCCTGTTAATTGAACATGAAACATGTTTCAAGCTCTGGCTGCTTGCTTGAGTCTTGAGTCTATCTGTCTGACCGTTTGGCGTTTTCTTTTTATATATATATATATATATATATATATAGGTACATTTTTATTTTTTTCTCTTTTGATTTTGGGGCTTTCGCAATTTGATTGAATTTTAATTTTTGCATTTGCAAACCAATACGCAAAGTCCGAGACTACAAACTGCAATACTCCAACGGCTAGTCAGCTGCAATTTTAACCTACTTCGGCTGGACTGGTCGAGTTTAGTTCGTCGCGCATTTGTCACACACACGCACCGTACGCTGGCTCTGGCTCTGGCTCTGGTTGTGGCTCTGGCTCTGGCCGCGGGGCGTTACGTAATTGCCAACGGGCAGGCACTTGGCTAACACAGCTGGCCATGGCTAACACATACGACCGATGCCTACTTAACATCATGACGAAATCCGCTTGACAACCAAACAGCCTACTAATACAGCTCCTGCTGTTGCTCCTCCCGCCACTGAGCGGCTCCACTCCACCCGCCGCACAGCATCAGTATTTTAATTGAAAAATCTAGATTTCACCTAACAATTTTCACGTCGATTATTTACATATATATATATTTTTTTTTTTGCATACGGCCATATGAGCTCAACTTTGTAGCGACCTGTGGCCGTGCATGCGTGTGTGTTTGCCTATCTAGATTGTTTGTCGCTCATTGAAAATCGAAATGCATGTTGTACATGCCGCATGCGTAAACATTTCAAAATTTGCCAACACATATTCATAAAGTTAGCGATTTAATACCGCTTGCCAATTTGCGCAATTGACGATCTCGAATCTCGAATCTCGAATCTTGAGTCTCTGAATATACTCAATACCCAAATCTTGAATCTAATTCTACACGCATCGAAAAACTGAACCAGTTCTCGTTTTTTTTTGTGTGTGTTTTATTTTTTATTCCAACATTTTCAAAAGTGCAAAAACGCAATAAAAAATGCTGAAAGGCCGAACGGGTTGGGTATCTAACACTCACTAAGTGTGTCTCTCACTGTGTGTATGTGGGGTGTACAACAGTGCGTATGCGTGTTATTTCGTTGGCGCTCTAATAGCCACAGGATTGCCAGCGTGCTGCCATAATAGCCTAAGGTAGCAGCTTATGATCAGTGCTTATGCACCTTGGGCTTAGGCAAATGCTGTGCCAACACGTTTTTCATGCTGAGACACAATTTTGCCTTTAACTTTTATGAAACAAGCAAACGGCAATTGTTTGGCTGCTGTCGTGATTTAAGGCGTTTTATTGGGCCACAGATGAAAGTGGAATTGTTATTGCATAATGCTGAAGTTGGGGAAAATGAAAGGAATTGTTAACTGCTTGATTTTGTGTATATGTATGAATTATACTATGAATGTTGGCTTATTTTTGTAGATTTATTGGCGTAACGGAGTATGGAATGTCGCTGCAGCATTAACTTATTTGATCTACTTTCTGTTTAGTCAAGCAGCTATATCTCTCTAGATTTACTTCTGCTTGCTATGACATTTTCGTCCCTTCTACCTGGGCCTAACAGCCAAAGCAGCTGACTTTCAAACTGTATTGCACTGCTTGCATCCTGAAGCAGGGTTGAAGACTTACTTTACTCCCAAATTTATATTGTGTTTTGGCTAGACTTTTGTTAAATTTTTATTAATTCACAAAGCTTAGCATAGTTTTAAGCCAAATGACCCATTTTTTTAAATCATTAAATATTTTTTTTGCTATTAATAACCTAAGCAGCTGCTAAATAATATATTATTTAAAATAGAATTACTCTTGCTTCTTTAATCTATTTTATATTTTTTTTATGCTGCTAAATGCAGCTAAAAAAAATTATAAAAAATCGTAGGTTACTTTAAATTGATATTGAAGTAGTTGAATTGTTAAATTGGTATAGAAATATAATTTTAAAAATATTTTTATATACAATATCTTTCGATATGAACACTCTATTAGGAAAGCGCAGCCTTCACAAGCTCTGTTGCATATTTTCTATACGATGCAAGCTATACTCCTAAAATTTTTTGTATTCTCTATTTAATTCTTTTTAGTCTGAACTTATACTAAGTAATCTGCACTCAATATATACTTGCATATCTACTTATGCCCAGACAGCTAATCTTGCCTTACTTCTTCTACTTAACCAACTGACTCATTCAGTTTCAAGCTCAGGTTTCTGTAGTTTGCATATATAGACTGCCACATAAATATTCCTAGCTCTTTCGTCTGGCAGTTCATGTAATTCATTTGTAAAGAACTCCCACTAGCAACTCTAAGCATATGCGATTCACAGATGCTCCCGCTCTCTCTCTCTCTCTCTCTCTCTCTCTCTCTCTCTGCTCACTTCTTTTGTTGCACAACAACGGCAACGGCTACGACAACTGTAGCCTGTCATGAAATCAGCATTTGTAAACAATAAAGTACAAATTGTGGGTAGGCAGGAAATTGCTAACAAGCAAAGCAACAATCAAAAAAATGATTTCTGTTTTCTGTTCGCTGGCTGTCGCCTTGCCCAACCTCCAGCAGTCAAGTCAAGTGAGTAGCTGCCGATTATGCCATAGACATACAGACACACGGAGCATATTTACGATTTACGATATGCGATTTACTTAGACAACCATAAATTAACACCCGGTCATTTGGCAGGCGGGGGCATTAATTATTCGAAGCCGCCAAAATCCGAAGCCGCCGATCTGTGTGTGTAATGGAATTTTTGGAATTGTCTCACATTTGTTTTACCAGCTAATTGCTTCGACGGAGTTGACATTCTCTTGACTCTCGACTGCAATTTCCAGATCCTTAATAGGTGTGCGTGTCGCTCGATTGACTACGCTCAGCTTTTCTAGCTGGCAAACCGGATCTAAGTCTCTGACTCTGAGTCATAGCTCTCTGTAGTCGTTCAATGTCGCCGCGTCGCTGGCAGGCGGCGCCAAATCTAGCAAACAAAATTGTAAATTATTTAATTGGGAGCGTTCGGGCAACGCCTCTGCAGTTGCCAAAGCTGCACAGATCTCACAATTGAGAATTTGTTGCATTCGCCTGACATTTCATTTCTCACGCGTCTAAGTGATTCTGTGTGTGTGTGTGTTTTTTTTACACTTTAAGCACATCAATTGTGGATCAACTTTTGCACTCGCTTTATTGATTAACTGGTTGACTCCGAAAACGGCTTAGCTCAGAATGCAGTTCTCGACATCGGCGGGGCTCGATGTGGGAGCCATTTGCATATGCACACATTTGTATTTAAATGCAATCGAGATTGAAAAGTATAACGTGGATGGCATTTGACATGCTTTACATACTCGCACACTATATATAATATATATATATATATATATTTACATATATATGTATCAGCTAGATCTCTTACAAATTGAACGCACTTTAGCCCAGTCGCCGCAAGCCAATGCCAAAGTTGCGTTGACAAAAAAGTACTTTTAATTAGAATACCTGGTACGTACCTGTACGACCATGCATTCGCTGCATATATGTATGTGAGTGAGTCAAACTCGTTATCCGAGATTAAGTTAATTGGATTAGCCAGCAGTTAGCTGCATAGAAGCCATCGCAGGTGGGCAGGGTGCCACAGCAGCAACAGCAGTTCGCATTCGCATTCAAATGCTGCCTAATTTGTGTTAATTATGACAAATGTTTATGACACTGCACCAAAACTGTGGCAAATATGCATGTCTGTGTGCGAGGGTCGCCCGAGCACTTTAATAATGCAGGCAAGGCAAACCACAAGGTTATGGCATGAGTTGCCTGTTCTTTAGACGCTGCGAGGCTTGTTTCAATACCAAATTCATTTCATTTATATTATTATTATTGTTATAGATAAATGAACTTAAATAAATTATTTAAATTAAATTATTTATTTTTGATTTAATTAATTTATTTAAAATTTATTTAATTAATTTAATAAATTTCTTTTAATTTGATCTTTTAAAGTTTATTTATTTGAAATTCATTTATTTAAAATTTATTTATTTAAATTTTGTTTATTTAAAATTTATTTTTTAATATTTTATTTATTTAAATTTTATTTATTCAAAATTTATTTATTTCAAATTTATTTATTTAAAATTTATTTATTTAAATTTAATTTATTTAAATTTTTTTTATTTCAATTTTATTTATTCAAAATTTATTTATTTCAAATTTATTTATTTAAAATTCATTTATTTAAATTTTATTTATTCAAAATTTGTTTATTCAAAATTTATTTGTTAAAAATTAATTTACTGAATATATATTTTATTTATTTAATATTCATTCGCTTGAATACAAATTCATTTGATATTTAAAAGTTTATTTATTATTTAAAATTTATTTTAAAAAACTCATTTATCAAACATTTAATTATTTGAGATTGATTTTATTTAAAACAACTAAACATACAACAATAAATTACGCATAAATAATATCAAATTACATTAATTAAATATCAAATAATATCAAATTAACAAACATAAAGGAAACAGTTCACGAAAAATCACCTCATCGACTCCATCGACTCACACGCCCTCCAGATTCCTATAGCTGGCCGCTGAGAACTGATGGCCGCGGGCATACATGGGCACCATATGCTTTTTGTCCCGGCGCACCATGGACTGCACTAGGCTGGCCGAGGCGGTGCCCTGCTCGTCTGAGTCTGAGATCTCCTCGAAGTCGTCCTCGTCCACGTGGTGGGGAAAGAGCACAGGACCAGAGCCCTCCGGGTGTGGAGCGCGATGGGTGTGCGCCAGGGACTTGCCGTGCAGCTTCTTGGGCTTGCGCTGGAAGTAGCTGGAGTATTCGGGGCGGGCAAAGCTTTTCGTGACAGCCTTATACTTGTAGTGCTTTAGGCCGGGCGTGGTATGCACAATCTTCTTCGGGTGTATGTGGTTCGAGATGGGCTCAGGATTCTTGCCGGGTCGCGGCTTGGAGGGCGAGTAGCTCGTGTGCAGTGGCTGCAGCGGAGCTGCTGGCTTATGCAGATAGTTCTGCGGCAACTCCTTGGGCTGGTAGTGCTCGTAGTAGGGATGCTGATGCGGCTGACTCGTGCTGTAGTGGGGACGATACTCTTGGGGCTCGTTGACTATGACCGCCTTCCAGTCGCTCTCCTGCACCGCGTAGTTGGGCTGCAACTTCTGCGAGAACTCCTCCAGCTTATGTGCGGCGGCTATCTCCTTGTAGTAGTTATCCCGCGCCTGCTGCAGGCGATTCCTGATGTCCGGCTCCAGCTCCATGGGCACCTGCTTGATGCGTGCATGCGGCTTGAACTCGATCAGGCTGGGTATCTTGGGATGCGAGTGCGTCAGATCCTCAATGGGTTTCTTGAGAGGCTTTATATCGGAGCTCAGCACTATGTGCTCCTGATCCTTGCTGTAATGATTGATCTTCGACTGTGAAGTGTCATCGTTGGCGCTGCTTTCGCCCTCGGGCGTCTCTGTAATCGGATGCGAATTGGCGCCCACAGTCTTCACGATGGCATTGAAACCTTTCTTAGCATCCGCTGTGTAGTGCACGGTGCGTATGGAGCCGTCCGGTTCGAGTATGCTATAGTGGCCCTTGACACCATCGCCATCCCGGGACTCCCATTGAGACTTGACATCGCCGGTGTGCAGATCCTTGACTCCATAGCTAAATGCGTATTCCGGATGTTCCTGTGTGATTTGGTTTATTAAATTAAATAAGTTTTTTTATTAGGATTTATTTAAAAAAAATCTTTTGATATAAAAAATTACTTTAAAAATAAATAAATAAAAAAAAAATAAAAAATAAATAAAATAAAAAAATAAATAAAATAAAAAAATAAATAAAATAAAAAAATAAAAAATGTTAATAAATAGAATAATAAAAAAATAATTAATAAATAAAAAAACAAAAATAAAATGTGTAGAAAAAATAATATTTAAAAAATAATATATAATATATATTTTATGTATATGTGTATATATATATTATATATATATTATATATATATTTAATACATATTCTAAGCTAAATACCCCTACTAAATAAGTAGCTAAACTATTTCATATATGTATTAAGAACATTTTCTAAGCATGCCTTCGCAATGCGCTGACCACACCTACTGACAGAAAAAAGTAAAAAAAAAATACCAAAAATCATACCAAATAAACGCACACGCACCGCTGCTCTAATGCCCCAATGACTGCCACAAAAAATCTATAGAATTTATATATATACATATATTCACGACAAAACGTCGACAAAAAATCAAATAAAATAAAATAAGCACCGTTTTGGCTTAGACTTGGGCCACAAATTGTGTCAAGGCAAGAACGCGCGCTGTGCACAGTTTGAAAGCCACTGGAGGCTGGGTTGGGTTCGGTTCGGTTCGGTTCGTTCTTTGGGCTAGTCCATGTCTATATAATGATCTTTTGATCTGCAGCCGACACCGAGTCAAACGACATTTAATTATTAATTGAATATTTCGATAAAGATTTGACTCTCGTGACATTTTAGAAAGCGAATGGGAGCAGCCGCTCGGCTCGAATGGCACTTCAGAACTTTCCATCAAAGTCATTTGCTAGGCGTTCAGTTGTACATGCATTCATTTAATATATTTAAATGTGGAGCATTGTCATTTGTCCTTGTCTCTTTACTGATATTTTTATTTTATTTTATTTGACTTTATTTTAGCACCTTAGCACCAGCGGAGGCAAGAGGCGAAAGAGGCAAAAGTTTTTCGCATGGTTTTGGCTCTGGCGTCAATTAAACGCAGACGTCCATAAATGGCTACAGTCGTGTCCAGGCAACAGTCTACAGTCTACAGTCTGCGGTCTCCAGTCTTAAGAGTCGAGTCTCGCTCGTTGTTGTTGTTGTTCGCTGCCTATCAATTTGCTTTTGCTGGCTGTCGCTGTCCGACGAAAACAAATGATTACATTGCGAGTGCGTAACCTGAGCAGCCAAGGCTTGCAGCAAAAAAATCAAATCTATTTGAGAAAAATATTGTTTTTAATCAGAGCTACTTTTTTGGAGCTAGGCTGCGCTGTGCTCGTTGCATAAGTGGCATGCGGTAGGCGTAGCCGTTGACCACTGGCCACCCAGGAGTCGGACGCATGAGCTGCGCCCGCAGTAGGTGGTCGACAGAAGGCTGCATTGCTGCATTGCTGTATTGGTGGGTGCGTGTGAACTTTGGCTCATAAATTTGCGCGTGCGCTCTGAATTTATGATGGCCTAAGCGAGCTAACTGCGAGTGGTCAACTGGTCAACTGGCCGACTGGGCGTATGCGCAATGTGCCACAATTATATGTAAATTGCGCATACGCTGCGTTGGCCGCGTGCATCATAGTGACAATGTGGCAGCGGACAGATCGTGGGAGACTGCACACAGCATTCTGATAACCAACAGACAGAGAGACAGACCAACTGTCAGGCTGTCAGACAGGCGCTGGCTCAAATCGCGCACAATCCAAGGCGTCGCACCAGGCGGACAGGCGGACCGGCGGACAGGCGGACGGGGCGACAACTTGTTGCTGCAGCACATGAAAAACATTTTAAAATGTTAAACGCGCCTTGTCATAGCTTTACAGTTACAATGAAAACAATTGTCTCCTTTCGCGGCCTTCCCCCGTGCGCGAGTAGGTGCAGCAAGCTGCGTGAGTTTGCCTTATATGGCGCCAGCACTCGATCTCTGATCGGTTCAGATCGGATCGTGTGCGCTGCACGCAAAACGCGAAACGCATTTTCGGCTACCAGCACAAAAGAAAGAAATCAACAATGCCTGAGAGACCGGGAGGCAGCCAGCGAGCCAGGTCGGGCTGGGCCACCAGTTGATTTATGTGGGCGACGATCTGTTGCACACGCTGAAAAATGTCTTGTGGGTGGGGACGATCATAAAACGCATGAACAACATTCACTTTGGATAGCTGGCAATGGCGAAAAATGCGTTTGCCGCACTTAAATCTATATACGTATATACATACATATATAAATATTGTCGGTAGTTGAAACAATTGGCGAATTGGCAACTATGCGAAGGCTATAAAGCATTTGAAAAGTTATCAAATTAAGCTAAACTGAAACGTTTTGCACGGCTTAAGCTCTGGTATTCTGGGCAAAGGCAAAGCGTGAAGTAAGTTTAAGTGTTTGTAATACGAGTGTGAGGTGTGAGGAAATGTTTAATGCAAGCTTAAGATTTGTTAAGTTATAGAAACTCTACTAACTCTCTCTCTCTCATTCTCTTTGATTTGTGGTAATAGGTAATCAGCATATCAGAGATAGATTGGTTTAAATTGCAGATATGCAAGGAATTGGAGAACATTTGTATATATAGTAAGTACTATATACTATATATATATTAGCTGTATTGTCTATATTCCATATTTCTTCTAGTCAGTTGGCCCTTTTGAACTATGAAAGCCGAAGACTCGTAATTTTAATAATCTAATTTAATATGCCATTTATCAAAATTAAAATGAAGAAAAATGTAGAAAAATATATTTAAAATATAATTATTTAGTATTAATATTAATTATTAAATGTCGGAATATTAATATAAATTAATGTAAATTATTTTTATTAATATTGTAAAATATATAAAAGAAGATATGCCTAGTATAAGAAATAAAATATAAATTAGGATTTATTTATCCTATAAATTATTATAAATATTTTTTATTAATTATGTAAATAAGAGAAGTAAAAATAAGTAATAAATAAAGACAGAAATAAAATATAAATTTATAAATAGAGAAAAATATATTTATTATAATATAAACTAAGGTAAATATTAATATTTATTAAAAAAAATATTTTTATAATAATTTGCCATATTTCAAAGATATTCTCAATTTATTTTATATAATCTGCAATATAAATCAATTTACTACTTAAACACATACTAAAAACTTTAATAATAATTTTTATTTTATTTTATAGGCCACTTTTTCTCCCATAAAACCCAATTTCCGCCCCATTGTGCGTGACTTGGCTGTTTTTGGCCCCCCTCGAGAAGCTCGACAGACATATTTAGTTACCATTAGCTGCGGGCTATGCGGGATAGAGATACCCGCAATGTTTATATGTATATATGCGTATATTTGGATACTTACAAATTGTGGAGCATATTCGATCATTTCGTCATCGTCGGCGACGACGACAGGTGCGGCTGTGATACGTTTGCATTCCACTGGGCGTGTCCAGAGGCTGACCGCAAGCAGAGCCGTCGTGAGCAGCAGGAGGCAGCCGGCGCTGGGGGATGGAGGCGGCTGTCGCGTTATCTAAGGCATTTAACAGAAATATGAATGTGCGGTTTTTGTTTTATCAGCGGAGCGCTTAATAAATGCAACGATAAAACAAGTTGACCAACAGCCAACAGTTAATAAATTGGCTACAAAATTATTACGCGAGCATGGGCCAATTAATTGGCCAAACGGGCTAACGGGCAAACAGCCAAACGACGCGTGTTCAGATGCATTGGGACATTTCTCAAGCCCCCAATCCGATTCGGCATGTCATACAGCGTTGTGACAGTTGTCAAATGGTAATGGTAATACGCATACGCCTCGCTCTACCCAAAATTAGGCTCCGCCAGACGCACATTTGTATGTACGATGTGACAGCAATGGCTTCGGAGCGGAGATTGATGGCTTTGCTTAAGACCAGTAGCTTGGATATGGAAACAGGTCTGGCAGGATGGCAGTTGACGCCACGTACAATTCAATTCAATTCAATTTCAATTTCAATTGCCTATTGCCCGTTGCCTATTGCCCGTTGCCTATTGCCTGCTGCCTGTTGCCATTTACAACTTGTAACTGATTTTTAGCTAAGTTTTGGGTCTGGCGCAGTTGCAACACATTTTTGGGCAATTTCTTTTGGTGGCACGATGAAATCTGTCTAATTAGCAGAGCAGTGCCTGCACCAAAGACAGCCACTCACACACACTCACACTCACTCTCATATAGTTGTATGCGTATAATAATGCAAGTTAATCGGCCGTATTAAGATAAATTTGTTGAGACATGTCTGGCATTCGATCAGAATGTGTGGACATGTTTTGCCACAAATTGCATTTCGAATTTTTGCCATTCCACAAGCCAAACGTATTTAAATCTCAACAACTACCAGTTTGTGATATACGTATATAAATATATTTCGATTTTCATATCTGATTCACTTGGCTATTAGTTGATGGGCTGTATCTGCATGAATATCTAGTTCTAGATATGCGAATTGTTCTAGCATTGACAGCTGCCTCATGGAGTTTCTTAACATAAAAAACATAAAATATATGATTGAGTATAAAAAACTATAAGAATGAAAAAAATCTAAAAAAAGGAGCCTTTAATTAAATTTCGTATTTTTTAGGTTTTTTCTGCAACTGAACAAAGCAAGAGCTTTGGTAATGAACAGTCTGAGCATAGAGAGCCATCGAATATAGGAACGTGAGAAGATCGCTTGTGTTCTTCTCACTCCCTGATATCAATAGAAGAAGAGCTGTTTGTAAGAATATTTCTAGTTAATAAGATTCATACACGAAAGTCGTTGCTCTTTCGACAGACAATCAGCTCAGCAGAATATATTAAAATATAATTTAAACTATATTATATTATTGTATTCAAGCTGAAATATTTTTAGTTTAAAAGAGTTTTGCTCTATTGAAAATATTTTATTCAATTTTATTCATTTTGATTTATGTATTACTTTTCTCCATATCTAATCCTGCCTCCATAACATTGCTACCTAAAGGTGCTGATGCTCATCTCTCTATATTATTTAAATATTTATTTAATAATTAATAAGCTCAATCCTTGGCTATGAAGTTATCTTCCTGTTTATATATTAAAAAAAAATATATGTAATAATAATTGGAAACTTTCCCTTTTGCTAAAATTATTTGACAATTCTCAATATTTCATATAGATTTACACATTCGTTTTACTTGTAAAATATACTTAAAAATGTGTACAAAAAATGCATTTGGCAGCAAAATATTGTCTTGCATTTGCATTTGCGTTGCTTTAAGTTTCTGCACTACTTTCACTTTTGGGGGTGAAAGTTTTCGCTCAGCACTTTCGCTCTCATTGCAGTCAAAAGTTGATTTGCAAAACAAAAACACAATTGTCAAATCTGCAACACTTACATAGAAACGCATGGCGTACGCGAATTTGTATATATTTATTTGTAAAAAAATATTTTATGAATATTTTATTCCACACAAAATATTGTTTACGTCACTGAGGCGATTTTTATCGCACGTAAAACGCGTCAAAGTCGCTCGCTGCTTACTGCTCACTGCTCGTCACACACTGGTTCAATGTCAAGGACAAAAACGTAATTAAAGCGTTTGCGCGACATTGCCAAAGTATTTATAGGCAGACAGAAACGAAGACGACCGGCAGCAGTTTTCCCGGCGACAAGATTTTCCGGCCCAACTGGTTCCACAATTGTTGTCGACGCGATCAGGCGAGGCGGCAGCGATGCGCCGAACCGAGCTGAGCTGAGCTGAGCAGAGCAGAGCAGAGCAGCGCACGCTTCCTAAGCTACGTCTAATTGACAATTATATGAAACTTCAGCTGCCATCTGCAACTGTGGAAACGAGTTTTCGTTTCGCTATCACCAGGCAGCAGCATCCAAACACCAATTTGGCTGTCTCCACTTTTGGTTTCAACTGCAAACGAGTAAAAGTCGTCGGCGAACGCAGCTGGCGCTGACTGGCATTATAAAATTTATATCAGGCAGGATTACGTTTTGGATTTAACATAAATTAATAGCGATTGGCTTGCGAATTCGCCAGCCAAGTTAATTTAAGCCCAGCCGCGAGAAACTGCACTCGAGCAATCGCCACGTTTGTTAGCAATAGAAGCAGGCACTTGTACGCCAAGATGGATGGCATGCAACGTGTTAATCACTGCAATCCGCTTAAAGTGCTGCTAAAGATCTCAAAGATATGCTTATCTGATTACATCAATTTCATGGGACAACTCGAATTTGGTAATCGGAACTTAATTGTGCTTCTTTTTGACTGAATGGGAGTGTGGGAATATACTTTATATATATATTTATAAAATTTATAGACACTCCAAATCTGTCATCTATCGTCTATTAATTCTTCCTTTATATAAATATAAATTGATGTATGTTTATATGTAAAGTCAATCTGATCCCCTTCAGCTGCTTCTACATAGCCAAAGTCTTTCACATAAAACACATTTCATTTCTTTCATATATACTTTGTATTCCGTATAAAAATTACTCTTAAGTTTACTGTATAAAGCTCATTTGGTCGTCTGTTATGTCTGCATAGGGATTACAATATAATAAGGTTCAGATCGGTTCACATTTGTCTCCTGTAAGTCGTCATCAGATTCTCTAGTGCAGCTGCTTTATGCTCACATAGCTGCTGGCGTGGCCGTGGCCGTGTCCGTGTCCGTGTCCATGATCGTAGCCGCCATAGTGGGCCACATCGTTGGCGTAGCCATAGCCAGCGCCATAAACATCGCCATGGCCGTAGCTCTTGTACACCTGTGGGTGGTGGGCGTGGCCCAGTTTCTTGACCACCGCATTGAAGCCGTTGTGATCGTCGGCAGTGTACTCCACCACACGAGTCGTGCCATCGGCCTCCTTGAGCGAGTAGCTGCCGTGCACCTTGTCGCCGTCCCTGGCCTCCCACTGGCTCTTGTGGTCGCCTGTGTGCGCGTCCTTGACTCCGTAGTCGAACTGATACTTGGGATAATGGTCGGGCTCGTGCTTCTCGTAGCCATGTCCATAGCCATGTCCGTAGCCAGCGTAGCCCAGCCCTAAGGCCTCGTATCCATAGCCGTGATCAATGTGTCCATGTCCGTAGCTCTTGTGCACCGGCTCCTCGTGCTTGGTCAGCACGCTGTAGCTCGTCGCATGTCCATGTCCATGCGGCGCCGCCAGCGCCAAGCCCAGCAGGCCGAATACCAAGACTCCACTGAATGGCTGCATTGTTGCTGAGAGCTGAGAACTGATTGACGATGTGCTGATGTCTGTTGGTTCTTGCCGCTGCCACAAGTCGTTTTTATAGCGCTGCCCACGGCCCATCGGGTGGTCCGTGCTCCGCCGCTCTCTTCCTCAGCCATTCACCTGCCTTCGATTGGCTAATTAGTTGCTTATAATTATAGTTTACCTACGAGCGCTGAGCTGCATAGAAAATATAATAATAAATTGTATTTGGCCCATTGTTGCCAAAGAATCGAACAAATTGGAGGGCATTTGCGATCGAAATTGGAATGCATTTGTATTGAAAAAGAGAGGCACAATCTAGACGTTCTGCAAAGTTCTGTTTTCGCTTCTCGTTTTATGAATTGAGGTATGGACATGAACAAAATTATTTTGTTTGTTATTTATTAATTAACATAAATTTGTTAAATTTTTTTATTTTTTTTTAGTTTATGCAGACAACAACAAGATTAATTGCAAAGTTGGGCAAACAATAGAAAACAATAAAGCGGAATTAAATTCTTGAAATATTTTAAATTATATTAATAATTGAAGTTACCATTTTTTTTTATACATAAATAAAAATAAAAATAAAATAAATATTCTTAGTGCAAATAATTTGTGTAAAATTTTTAAAATAATATTTAAAATTAAATCAAATAATATTATATTAGTTTAAATATTTATATATATCTTTTTTTTTATATTTTAAATATATGTATCTTTATAATAAATAATTTTTAGCTAGCCTAACGTTAATTAAAAAAATAAAAATCAGAAGAAAATTAATAAATATTATTAAATAAAGTATAAATTTATAAATATAAAAAAATAAATTCATAAAACTATGTATAATAAATAATTAGATATTCTATTGAAACATTATGTAATTTATTTATTTTAATAACAATATAAGTAATTTATATTATATTCATTACATACATTCAATTTATATACATATGTATGTATATATATGTATATATATATATATATATATATATATATATATATATATATATATATATTTTAGTATAATATATAAATAATGTTTACCTTAATTTGTATACAGCAAAGCAATAAATTCTAATTTTATTATTTGAAAATTGTGCTAAAAATATTCTAAAATTATTTAGCTCTCAAGATACTTCCTTATTTGATTTTTTCTTTGACATACAAATAATTTGCTAGCTGGAGATTTGTGAATGTCGATTGTTTAATTAGAATTCGTTTACTTTAGTTTTTTTTTTTTTTTTTTTTTTTGGTAAATTCCAACCTTCGTTCCTGCTAACGAGCCTAGTCTGGCGGCAAACGTTTAATGGCCAGCACACCCTTTTGGCGCCTCGCAACATGATAAATCAGGCAACAACAATTAATCATATTTTATGCTCGAAAACAAATCAGTTTCATTAGCCGGTCTTTAGTTTAGCACTAATTCGGAAGCACTAGACCGGCGTGTACTTTGCTTATTGCTGGCCAAATCCCCTGCTGCAATGCGTCTCAAGGTCATTTCAGAGTTTTGGCCTGGGCGAAGTAAAAACAACAAGCCTCTTGAAGCTTGGCTTGCAAATGCAGCGAGCCGAGGCATTTGTTGTTTTTGGTTAAAAATTGAAAGCGGGCCACACTTGTTGATTGATTTCTAACAGCCAAAGCAACAACAACAACAACAACAACAACAAGAGCTACAACAACAAAAACAATAGTTGTTCAAGCGTTGCGGTGCTTTTTGGTCTGTTAACGCCCCATTTATTAATTGTTGTTGGCGCTGTTGAAGTGGCTTTTGGGCCGCTTTTAATTGGGCAACGAGCAATCGGGCTCACACAAATTTTGAATACGTTATTTGGAAATGGAAAATTTGCACAAATATTTGAAGCATTTTTTGTTTTCCTCTTCGTTTTGTATATTCACTTATGCTAGCCTATTTAACCTCCAGAAAACTCATTAATTCACATTTCATTTCAGCTCGAGAATGTTTTGTTTGGTGGCTATAAAAAGGTTCGGAACCGTTCGTCTGGCATCACAGTTCCATTTGCGCTTTACATCAAGTCAGCTCAGCTCCTCAGGTCTTCAAAATGGCTCAGAAATTGACTTTGGTTTGCTGCGCTTTGCTGGGCGTTGCTACTGCCAGCTATCTGCCGCATGGTGGCTATGAGCATGGACATGGCGTGGGCTTCAGCATCAAGACGCACCATGAGGCGCCCAAGAAGTGGCACAGCCACGAGCAGGTGCAGCACTGGGCACCGCAGCAGGAGCATTATCTTGTGGCGCCGCAGCAGGTGCACTGGGCACCGCAGCACCACCATGTGGCTGAGGAGGCCCATCATCACCCCAAGTATCAGTTCGACTATGGCGTCAAGGATACCAAGACGGGCGACATTAAGCAGCAGTGGGAGACGCGCGATGGCGACAAGGTGAAGGGCGGCTACACCATGAAGGAGGCCGATGGACGCACTCGCATCGTGGAGTACACAGCTGATGACCACAATGGCTTCCAGGCTGTGGTCAAGCACATTGGACACGCTCACCAGCAGCCGGAGCACAAGTCATACGATCATAGCTATGGCTCATATGGACATGGTCATGGGCATGCCAGCAGCTATGTGGATGTGAAACAGGACACGGGCAGCAAATGGTGGTAAACTGAAACGGACGCTAACTTTTGATAAAAAAAAAACAACCGCTAGAAACTCCTTTAAAAATGAATGAAAACATAATACAAATACAATAAACTTTATGCATAAGCACAGATAAATTTAACCAAGTTTGTTTTATTCTCGTGAATCTTTGAGATTTTTCAAAGCATACTTTTAGGCATATAATTAAAGTTTGAGAGGCGTAGGACATATAAAATGCGAAGCAGTGCACTGCTTTGAAGTACGCACTGCTTGAACTGCTTTATGCACTGCTTCACAAATTTAATTTAAATTAAAGCCGCCAAATTTTGTTCAGAATTTGCATGAAAACTTGGATTATTTTTTAATAAATAAAGTTTCAAGCAAAATTTGAATATGTAAATTAACTAAAGATTTGATTAGGGCAATAAAATACTTATATTCTTTAATATTTATTACTAGGAACAGTTTTATTGGCATAATTGCTTAATTTTAAGCTCCACATTAAATTGCTTCTTCTTCTTGTGCAAATCTAATCAAAAAAGTTTGCAAATTAAGCAAAATATCCGATTAGTGCCGCAGTCTCATTCAAATTCATCAATTCAACATTAATTTATGCCGTGCAGCAAAGTTTTGCGGTCACATAAATCTGCAAGTGTTGCGAGACCGCAAGGCAAAGATTTTCCCAGAATTTGGCATCTGGTCAAACTGATTGAAGCGCCGGAACGGAATAAGCTTTTAAGTCCGCAGCAAAGCTGCCTATGTAAATGATGGGATGCATTTATTGTCTACAGAAGAATTTCGTCCACCGAGCTGTGTGGACAATTTGGTGCAGCGCCTCTGCGCCCAGATAAGAAAACCTCACATGTGTACCTACATATGTATATATATATGTATACTATGTAAAGATGTATATTTATTCGCATTCGTGCTGAATGAACGAAAATAAAAACCTGTGCATTTTTGGCTCATAATTTGCCTACGTACTTACGCTTGACCTATCCCGACCCCTTGCCGCTTTATACGGTTTCATTAAATATGCAAATGAGCAGTGGAAATTGCGGCTGCCTTAACGAAAAAAGAGGAGAAATGAAAAAAAAAAAACAAAATAAAGTTAAATTGGGAAGGTGAAAACGGCCAGGTGAGCTCGCAAGACAAACGCATGCCAGCGCCGGTCTGAGTTGGCGGCGGAGACCCATCAGACCAGCCGTGAAATTTATACAAAGAGTTCACATTGCACTTTGTTAGCTTACTGAAATACACTAACAGCAAGAAGAGACGTGGATTGTACAGCAAAGAGTCGTCAAGTAGTTGAAAATAAATATATATAACAGATTCTTGTAAACAAATAATATTTATTATTATTTTATATTATTTTTTATTCAAATATCAGCTTGGAATTACGCTGCAGAGGTCTACTTATAAGTTAAACCCAGTGAAAGGATTTGATCACAGCTCACATAGAGACATAGTAAGCTATATGTAGACACATATAGGGATATCAAATCATGATGATTCATGAGAACCATGAGATTCTCACAAGTTTAAATATCATAAGGAACACAACTATCATATAGACAAATTGTCCCCAAAGACTCTCTTGGCTTTTTATTCATAACTAATCTATTTCACTCTTCCTTTCCAGCTTTTGGCAGCGCATACAGCATTCGTCAGCTTTCGTAATCCACAACATAAGTCCAATGTTGTGCAGGCGGGCGGTCGGGCGGCGGCTGTAGGAAATTGGGACCCGGAGTTACTGAGCGAACGAGTCGAAAGTCGAATTAAATCGCCAAGTCTGAAATGAATAAAGGCAGTCAGAGAGAGAGAGAGAGAGAGAGAGAGAGAGAGAGAGAGAGAGAGAGAGAGAGAGAGAGAGAGAGCGTGGAATAAATGAATGAAACGAAATGTAATGAAAACGAAGGCGACGCTCACAACGAAAAGTGCAACGCGTGGAAAAACTGTTGCCCTCTTTTGGGCGTCTTTACTTTCTTCTTCCTCTGCTTCTGCTGCTGCTGCTGCTGCTGTTGCTGCAACTTCAACTGTTATGACAAAAATAAAAAAATAAAAATAAAGAAATGCAGCAGCGGCAGCAGTAGCGGCCAAACAGAAAGTTTTGCCTGATTTCGGCGCCGCTCAAAGTATAATAATGTGCTGCTGCTGCTGCTGCTGCTGCTGCTGCCTTCAACGACAACGCCAACGACGCAGGGGGCGTGGCCACGGGCTATGTAGCATGCGGCTTGTGCCGCTTCAAGTGCACACTTTCTCATGGCTTAGCACTTTGGTGCATAGTTCGTTGGTTTTTGTAGTGGGCCGAAGGCGGTTGCGGGCAGGGGTGCCGACTCGGCTGCCCAGCTTATGCAACAAATAATTTAATTTTATGCTGCATACAAAAAGGGAGCACGAGCCACGAACCAAACGAACCAGCGAAGGACGACGACAACGGAAATGCCACTTTACGGCCTGTTTGACGGCGAAGTGGACGTTAAGTTGTGAATATGATGACGGAGATGAAGAGATGCAGCAACGATTATGACAATCATTATGATGATGATGATTATAGTGATGACGACGGCGACATGAGCAACAAGCGGCAAGCGGCCAACTGAAATATTGCGCATACGCCGCCTGGGACAGCAGCGGAAAATCGTTGGCAATGAGGTCGAGCCGTAAAACTGGGCTAAATGTCACATCAGGCAGAGGCAGACGAACAGCCAGACAGTCGCAGACAAGCGCAGTAGTCACCCGAGATGGATGTCATAAAAAAATAAAACGAAGGCTTAGGCATAAAACTGAATTGCAGCAATCGAGTCTAAGCAAATTATGCAATCGTAAATTTACACATAGAACCACATGTGAATCGAATCGTAAAGTTTCTGGCTGCTAAATATATTTTAAATAAACTGAGCTGGCGTGAGGGGGTACATGAGAGATGGGCTTAAGTTTATTTCATAGGCAGATGCTGGGGGTTAGTGAGAAGAAGCTGAGTGGATGACAGAAGCTGACCGTCAATACCATGTTCTTGCCTGAATGGGGATTTGATAAGTTCAAGAATTTGCAGCTAATTCTTTTCACAGTCTTTCTTTTCCTCTATCTGTAAAAACTCTATATAATCAAGCCATAAATACCATCCTATTAGCTCTTTTCAAGCTAATTTGATTTCTAGAAATCTCACTGCTTCCAGGAAGCAGTGCTATACAGTTTGAAAGCCGTTGGCACTTGCCCCTGCTTAGCTATGTTGAGCAGCGCCTAAATAAATTTTAATAATTGCTTTTAAGTTTCCAGGAAAAAGTCTCTAAGCTTGTATCTCTCTTTCTCCCTTTCCCTTTCTAGGTTTGCTGGCAATTCAAAGACATCAGCAGTCAGCTTTGTCTGCCCCATTTGAAATGTTTATGTTGTTGCCTGCTTTTTCAGCACGAACAGCAGATGTTTCGGCCACAATTAAAGCACTCAAATAGCCGCAAATGTTGGCATTGACGACGATGAGGCTGACCTTCGAGCGAATCTCAGACTACACTACATAAATACATATAATTTGGCTTAATTGCGCAAAATAATCATAATTTTTTTTCGGCCACAGGGCAACAGCAACCATCATCTAATATCCTGGTTGGTGTCGAGTGGGTGGGCTGGGCTGGGCTGCGCTGGGCTGGGCTGGTGTTGACCTGCTTTTGTTATCATCAAATGTTTGGCCAGCACATGTGTGCGGAAAGTTTTCGCCGCCGTCGACACATTAAATGAAATTTAATTCCTGCTGCCGTCATAAGCAGGCGGCCGGGCCAGCAGCTGCTGGACAGGCTTAGAGCCAAGGCAAACCGCCAAAAACTGTAGCCGATGTGGCTGTCTTGCCTCAACGGCCTCAGCCAGCCACGCCCACTTCTCTTTTTACCCCCTTTTGGCCTGTGTATACGTGTGATGCCGCCATTTAAATGTTATTTAACGCTGCCACCCAGAAAGTGGCCTGGCCACTGCTGCTGCTGATGTGCGCTACGCTGCGCTGCTCTGGCTCTGCTCTGGCCCTGGTCTGTCCTGGTCTGTCCTGGTCTGCTGTTTGTGTTATATTCTGTGGGCGTGGCATACTCATAAAACGTCGCACAGTTGTTGCAAAATTTGTGGCCTCAACGCTTGTCGTTTGCTTAAAAGCCGCACAAGATCCGAGCCAAAATTACCACAGAGAAAAAAAAAATACAAAAAAAGGAAAAAATTTCACGCTCATCTGACTAAATGGTTTTATAGCTTTTGATATTTGCTCATTTGTGTGTTTGGGGCCAAAAATACGTAGATATTATTTGGTTGTTGTTGTTGTTGCTGTTGTAATTTATGAGCGGTCAGTTTTGGGGCCAACACGTACACCCCGTCGCACCCTTCGCTTGCTTCGTTAGCCCTTTCCTCCTTTGGGCGGCCCGAATTCATAAGCCCACTCAAAAACCAATCATATCAAATTTGTGTAGCCCACTTTGGATCGTTTCGGCTGTCCGAAATGCTTGCGTTGGCTATATTTCTCTGATTTTTCATTGCCTCGTTTGCCTTTTGCTCTCCGCTTTCTTTCTCTTTTTGCTTTCCCTTTTTCTTTGGCTCTTTCAGGATTTGTATGTCTTAATCATATTTTATGTTTCATATTTCGCGCTTCAAGTATTTGATGGCTGACTAGCCCAAACGGAGCTGGCTAAGGCGCATAATTTGTGACTCGACGGCGCCGGCAGACAAGAGTCATGTGCGGTGGGCACCAATTAGTGTTTATGTGTGCATTAATCTTCATTTTGCATAAGCAAGCGAGCGGATAATAGTTAAGAGGAGAGAGGGCGAGAAAGAGAGAGTGGCATTATAATTTAGGAAGTGTGTGACATAAACAGATTTGCGCTTATGTGTCAAAGGTAAGTAAAGCTGAATTAAAATATAAATATATCAAATTAATTATATAAACAAAATAAACCATGAATAAATAAATATAAATGTAAATAAATAAATATATAAAATTGCATAAATTAAATATGTTTTTATTTAAAAATGATTATGATAGATGAGAGAGAATTTAATTAGCTGAAACTAAATACATTAATTTTTATTTAAAAAAATATATATTACATATATATATTTTTTAGATTTTACAGGCTAATTTTAATCTGATAAAATTGCATAAATTAAATATTATTTTATTTTCAAGTCATTATAGCTGACTGCAAATAAATAAAGTCTCTCTTAGGGTCACATTTATCTCCATTTATGCGCATTTATCCTCCTCAAAAATATTCATGTTTATCTAATTATTTATTCAAGCACATTTAACACGTTTCGTTGTGTTTCTAAGCCCAGCATAAGCATAATTCGCTTGTAGTAAAGTATTTATTTATGGCCAAATTGAGGCATTTTGAATGCCTAGCTCTCTCTATCGCACTCAGTCTGTTAGCTCAAGTGGCCGAGAAGGACTTGACTCGATTTTACATAAATGCCAAATAAAAATCTTGGCCAAAATGCAACGGCGGGCACGGCGCGGCTGCGGCTGCGGCTGCGGTAGCATCCGTCGTTAGGCTGCCCACAAATGCTCCACTTAACGGTCGACTAGGCACAAGGTCGGTAAAATCAACAAAAGCTGCGCTGCGGACTTTCAATAATTGGGGCCGGCATGAGCCCTAGGGATAGGGCCAAGACGGGGCGCCACAATGGAGGCCTGGCTCGGCCGGCACTTCATCAGCGGGGCAATTGAAGCGTGTGGCCCGGGCCGGACTCAGGTTTCTGGCCGGGCACTAAATTACGTTTAGTGGGTTAATAAAATGCCAAGCACTTTATGCAAATTGAATTAAATGGAGCTTAGCTCAGGATCTGGCTCGTTGGCCTGACTTCCGGCAGGACAAGCGAAAGCGCTTGTAAAATGCGCTCCCAGCTGCTTTCTCAGAAGCTCTCACTCACTCAATCTCAATCTCCCTCTCTCTCTCACCCTCCCTTCCTGCGTCTGTGTCTCCCGCTCCTGCAGTGAACGTAAGCAACATTTCAATGCATTATTTATAAAGGATTAGCACCGAGAGCAACTGTCATGCATGCCAAACGGAAGATGGCACAAACAGGAACAGGAAGGAAAACCCTTTGCCTAACGAGAATTACTAATTGCCCACGTTCATGTCTGTGTGCGCTCTATTGTTGTTGGCTTTAATTATATGCATTATGAGACGCTCATTAACAAAGCAAATGAAGAAAGTCAAAAGTGTGTAAGTCGAAATGACGGACGAAACCCACACACGGCCAGCGAAACGCCAGACCCCACTTACCCATCACCACCCATCAAATCCGACAGACACCTGCCCGCAGAGCTGCTCTGAGCAAACATCATTTAAATTTATAAAACCACAACAGAAATAACAGCTGCAACAACAGCAGCAACAACGCTGCGACAATGTGACTAGCATATTTCTGAGATGCGCTAACAGGCAGTTGTAAAGGATTATGTACGTGCATAAGCTTTATGTTTGCTCTGAAGAAAATAACGAAAAGTTCACTTGGGAAAATATGAATAAGTCATTAGAATTTTATTATTGTAATACATATATAAATACATTTTTTGTTTATAAGACTATATTTTAAATGAATGTAATTTAATCTCTACTTCAACTCGAACTTTAATTTACATAGAAAATAAATTAAATAATATATCCCAATAAAAATAAATTAAAATATCAATCAAAGCAAGAAATTCAACAATAGAAATATATTTTTAACACAAAATTTATATTTGCCTTGGGATAACAGAGTTTTCCCTTTTCCTGCCCTCAATTAAGTTCTTACAAAAATGTCTAATAATAATATTTTCACGCTCATCTCTAATTCCCATATGTCTGGCGCACCTGTACATGTTTGTAGGTTTGCTGCACGTGTCTGGAAAATGGAATGAATGGAAAATCCTTTTGTGCGGAAAAGAAAAAAAGACAGCTTTTTTTTTTTAATGAAAATATACGCCTCGGAATTTTACATAATTAACTGACAATGTGTGTCGTGTGTGTGTGCGTATTTATGCAAGAACATAAAAAGACAGCCCTGCCACACTGAACACGTGAGTCTGTCTGCGTGTGTGTGTGTGAGGCATTTAAGCAGAAAGCAGCTACTGACAACAACAACAACAACAACAACAGCCCGTTCAGCAATTCCCAGAGGACTTAAGTTAATTATCACATTTTTACACACAATTTTACTTTGCATTGATGCGTTACTGTGGGCGTTAATGCTGGGGGCATGGCTAGGGCGCACATTAAAGCGTAATTATGTGTATAATTTGGTTGTAATTTGCTGTAAAGCACATAATATGAACAGCTCCAAAAAGTTAAAACAGCTAATTAATATGTAATTGAAAATCATTCGAAAATATGCAAAGGAAATATACAAAGGAAAAGCCGAAATTCAATTTGGAAAAGTTTATATTTATATAAACAATATATATATTCGTTTTACTTTTAGCTCTTACCATTTAGCAACTCTTTTAATCTGTCTCCCTTTCCCTTCCTCTCAATCTCTTTCATGCAATGCTCGTGCTTGACTCTTTGGCCTTGTTATCAGTGTTAACAATTCGCGAATGACTTTCGCTTTATTCGCGAGGACTGCGCAATTTGTAGCCCTTGCGAGAAACAGACAAACAAATAAATGGAATTATTTTTAACAAACATGCTCGTAAGCACTCACTCGAAACTCTATCGAACGCGCTGAATGTGTAGGCTGGCCACGTGCTAAGCTCCCATAACATGCACATTAGAATGAGCAGTGATGGGATGGACTAGCAGATGCCCTAGGTAAATGTGGTTTATACATCATATAACAATAAATGTAAGTAAGAGCAGCAAGAGCAGTATATCTTCGATTCTTGCAGGTTTCAGCCAGAGATTCCTTAGATATAGAACAGGCGAAGCAGAGGAACTAGATGTTTGATAAGTGTTTAAGCAGCTGGAAAGCTGAAACAATAAAATAGTATATAAATAAATATAGAAGCATCTCTTGCTCAGATGTATTGCTTCGGATGTATTTAGCTTGATATATGTATAAGTCCTTATCCATACATTTTATATGCGTCACACACTATTTTGTAACTTTAGATAAATTTTAGACTTTTTATTATTATATTTATAATTACTTTTCAGAACTGTTGTACTTGCAACGAGAACTCCCCTTCTCCGTCCACATTCCGATACCAGGGTATCTGTAGAAACGTTTTGGGGCAGGAAACAGCATCGGCAGCAGGATCTTCGCGCATTACATTAATATTTATCAGGCATGCAATTACGATTAGAGCAGACAAACTATTGACTGAGGCGATGGCTCTATGGCTCGATGGCTCGTTTGCGGGTGAAGCGCCAACAAAACATGCCAGCCAAATTGTCAGACAAAGCGATGCGATTGCCTGGCACAATTTATTGATTCGACGCATTGAAATAGTTCTCAGCGGAGCCATTTCAAAGATTTGTACGACAACATTTTTCGCCAGTTCCTGTGTTTCATTTTTTCTCGGTTTTTGTTTTTCGTGCCTTTTCGCTGAAATTGCTGAAAATTCTAACAGACGCGCATAAAAATTCGAATGCGCGCAGTTAAACGCCCCGGCACACGGACGGGGTCATCCTATAAAAGGGGGCGTGGCAGCGGCTATTCAATGAGACAAAGCGCAATTCAAGCCAGCATATTGGGATTTCGTCCGTCCACAAATCGTTTTCTCTCTCTCTCTCTCTCTCTCTCTCTCTCTCTCTCTCTCTCTCTCTCTCTCTCTCTCTCTCTCTCTGTATTTTGGCAGGGGGATCATTTAGGGGCGGCAGGGATGTCGCTTTTGACTGCTATGTGTCGCCCGAACGATAAAGCAATGACAAAAGTCACGGCGATTAAAGCTCAATTGGTGTAACTATCGACTATTAGAAATTTCGTCGAGCGGAAGGGGAAAAAACACAGATAAAAATCTGCGATTGCTGCATGGAAAACAATTTCAATTCGTTTATGAAATGGGCTTGCTGTTTGTTGTGTGTAAATAATAAATGAGAGATGTCTGATAAATATTTGAAAAAAATTCTTTTTATTTTATTAGCATTTATTTTTAAAAGGACTCGCGTTATTAATGTTTGCTAATGTTTTAAATTCTCTTCTATCTGTAAATAGAATTTTTAATTTTATTTTTAACTGGAGTAACGGCCTATAAAATATATAAATATATACAAAAACATCAAAATCAATCAATCATTTAAATAAAATAAAAAAATTCAAAATAAATAAAATTAAATTAAAATAAATACAAGATAAAAATATTAATTAAATTTAAATAAATAATAAATACTAATAAGATTATTTAAATAAAATAAAAAAAAAAAAACAAAATAAATCAAATTAAATTAAAATAAATACAAGATAAAAATATTAATTAAATTTAAATAAATAATGAATACTAATAAGATGCAGAGGTAAGTAAATTCCTTATCAATACAAAGAATGCGTACAGAGAAGGTCTCGAGTAGTTCACAATTAGGCTTGATAGCTCTAAGTTTATGAAATATATACATATATTATATATATAGCTGTCTTTTCAGATTTCGCATGGCTTGTGTGGCAGCAACTTCTCATTTCTATTTCTTAGCTGTATCATACTAAATGTCTGAGCAAATATACTCAAGTGTGCACAGGGTTAATTGTAAGTGAAAGTTTTAATGATGTTCTTCGGAGATAAGTGTTTCAACTACTTTTACTTTGGCTTTTTAGCGCAATTAAAAATGTCAACTCTCGAATGACAAGACTCGCTGAAAGTTTGCAAACACTTAACTCGAATAAACGCAAATCAATTATTCAGTCCAGTTTCAAAGATCTTCCGGCCATGTCAAATTTCGCTATTTAATTAGTTCTAATCGCTTGGCAGCTGATGCAATTCAAATGTCAATTGCGTTGATACGTTGATATAGTGATTCGAATCCCATTCGATCGGATGAGATCAGAACTGTTATGTCGACTGTCTGCTCTGTCTCTCTCTATGCAGGTACGCTGCCAATTATGAAACGAACTACAACTAAATGCGAACTAAAAATAAATAAAAATAAAAAAAAAAAATCAGCAAATAAATTCAAGTTGACAGACAATTTCATGATTTGCGCTGTCTGTCACCAATTCAAGTTATTCAGCACACTTTTTTCTCTTTCAGCCGCTAATTGCATATTTCGGAAGTTCTATAAAGGCATTGAATTTGGACGAATTCTAACGGTGTCTATTAACTAACCTCTAAAAGGCAATGCCAACCACCGAGAACAATCTCTGAACTGAACTGAACTGAACTATTGCCTAGCAGCCAGTTAACTGGATTAGTCCACTGCGAAAACAAGACACTACATGAAAAGACTAAATAACGTTTATCTACTAATAAGTGCTTATCTATATGCCGTTAGCTTTTATATCATACTTTGACTCGCCTGTCTATATACTTAGTATAGCCACCACAAAAAAAAACCAAACAACTTGTTCAAACAATGCATAGCCAGATTATGTCTGTGGCTCAGTGTCAATAGAGTACGACAAAATTGTGAAAAGCCAAATAATTTGTTGCAAAAACTCAGTAAATTATTTCTTGGGTTTTTTGTTATGATATTCTGCGGGGATTTTGATACCCTGTAAGTGTTAAAATATGCAGAAAAATATTGAAAGGAAATTTACTTAAATTTAAAGACAATAATAAAGGCATTCAATAGCTCTATTAAATATTTAAAATATAAATTTGAGTTTTATAATTAATTTAATAATTTTTAGAGTATTAAATCAAATAATGATTTATATAAATATTCAAAATATTTAATATTTATATTTTATTTAATATATAAGCAAATATTTTTTATTAAAAAAAGCAACGCTTGAAGTACCCCAAAAAACTTGTTAGGGTAGCAAAACTCGAGTTCTGACAATTGTAAGTTTTGTATTTTTGGCAAAGCAATTAGACCACATTGTTTCTTGGTATAATTTGTGAGTAGCAAAGCTCAAGGTCTTGGCTTCGTTTGCCTAACAAACATAGCATACCTAAGCTCAGAACAACATTCAATTGAAACAATATTTAAATTCTAGTTAAGCTCGCATCATATGAATAGAAATTTGATTAGCATTTGTATTCCAATTCCCTGGCTGAATAATGTAAACTACTTAAAAACTTTAGCTCACTTGATCGCCTGTGATTTGAATCCCATCATAATTCATGTTAATCAACAAAATAATTGGCAAGCAATCAATTTTCCAGTCAGTGGCGAGCAGATTGAATATGCCCGATTGTTTTGCATGCTCATTATAATATAATTTGCATGAAGTTGCTAACAAAAATCTTCTCATGAGCAAACACAATCCAAGCGCAAATCATATCGCTGGCTTAAATATGTATCTGCTGCGAGGGGAAAACAACAATTATAGATTTCAGTCAAGAGGAGAAATGCCAAAAAGGAAAACTGGATCTGTAACACGTGTCTAAAAATAGACGTGGGAATTGAGTTTTCCCGATGCCTGCAGACCTGCAACTAAGGTAATTACATGGTTAACAGAAACCGAAATAACCAATTAATTGGTTCGGCTTTATGCCCGATATTTCAATGGAAAATCGGCTCAGGTTGTAGTTACAGTTACAGTTAGTCGGGTTAGTCACTCGTCAGCGCACGTCAATCTCTCTCTCTCTCTCTCTCTCTTTCTCTCTCTGTCTGTCTCGTTGAGACAATAAAAGGCAATTCCAAGCGCACGGCCGTTGATTTATCTAGTGTTTAAGTTCTCCGCATCCACTTGTCTAGGTTTTATTTGAGTGTCAGCTGCGCTAGCAACTGCACGCGCCAAACGCACACGCTGTCCACTCCGTTGACAACTCCATTGCGAATGCATTTCGAATTACGATCCGAGTCCCGCTGATCTGAAATATCACGTTTCACTGATATTTACGACTCACCGTTGTTGTCGTCGTCGTCGCGCCTTCCTCGTTACTTCCGCCTCTGTGTGTGCATATATAAGAAACAACTTCGCCAAAATGATATTCGGTCGCTGCACGCGTAAACAAATGCTCACGATGAGTGCCCTGGCTGCTGGCGTCGTCTTGGCAATCGTTGCCATCATTGTGTTCAACAACCAGGCGGAGGCCAAGCTGCCGCCCTGGGCCCAGCCCAACAGATTGAACAAATGCCTCAAATCACGGCCCAACACAACTGAGTCGACGCTGGAACTGGTGCACATTGTGTTCAGACATGGCATACGCACGCCTGTCGATACCTTTCCCAACGATCCTTACATCAAGGACGGCTTCAAGCCCACCGGCTGGGGGCATGTGACCAATGTGAGTTGTTGAATATTGAACAAAATTAGTTTTTTGATAGAGGAAAATATTTTTAAAAACTATTTTAAATTCAAATTCAGATTCAGGCATTATTTATATTTGTATTTTATAAATAAAAAATATAAAATATATTAAAAAAAAAAATAAATAAAAAAAGTAAAAAATATACAAAAAATAAAATAAAATTTATTTTTGCTGTAAATAAATTCTTATAAATTATACGAAAAATTTCAAAATATTTTTATTTATTTTACTTTGCAGCGTGGCAAGAAGGAGCTCTTCGACATGGGTCGCTGGCTGCATCGACGCTATGGCGACTTTATGGGTCCCTTTTACAGACCCGACGTAAGTTTTCCTTTTACTCTCAGCCATCTTATAATAAAATATATACTATATATTCTATATCCCATACAGCGCCTACACGCCCAATCGACAGCTTCGCCGCGTGCCATGATGTCGCTGCAAACTACGCTGGCGAGCATGTTTGAGCCGAGGGGCACTGCCATGGAGTGGAATAAGCAGCTCAACTGGCAGCCCATACCCATACTCTCAGAGCCGCTGGATCAGGATTCGGTAGGCAGAGTGAAATATATAAATCTGTTAGACTAATCTAATGCAAAGTTTTTCAACAGCTGCTGCTGGTGCGCACGCCCTGTCCGCGCTACTTCGAGGCACGCGACGAGGTGTTCGAGCTGCCCGAGGTGATTGCTCAGCAGGCGCCCTATGCGGAGATGCTGCGAGAGCTGAGCAATCTGACGGGCATGGCTATGCGCAACGCCGAGGATGTGAACTCCTTGTACATAACTCTGCTGGCCGAGCAGGAGTTTGGCTATAAGCTGCCCGCCTGGGCCAAGGATTACTTTCCAGAGCGCATGCAGTTCCTGGCCGAGCAGAGCTACATCTACAATGCGTATACGCCCGAGATGCAGAAGATCAAGGGCGGCCCCTTTCTGCGTAAGATGTACGACGAGATGCTGGCCAAGCAGGCGGGCACACTGAAGCCCAAGGATCGCGGCATGTTCATCTACACGGGCCACGATTGGACCGTGGGCAATATACTCTCCGCTCTGGGCCTGTGGAAGCGGCAAATGCCGCGCTTCGCTGTGATGGCCATCTTTGAAACGCATCGAAATGTCAAGACAGGGGAATACTATGTGGAGGTAGAGGAACTTAGAGTTTCAATTTGCAATGGGTAATCAAATATCTTCGATCATCTTTGCAGATCTTCCTACGCAACGATGAATTTGGCTGCCTGGAGCAGCTGAAGATGGCCGACTGCGAGCTGCAGTGCCCACTCAATCGCCTCGTCGAGCTGAGCGAATCGGTGCTGCCCAACGAGCCCATGGAGCAGCGTTGCCGCGCCCGCAACGCCGATTTTGTGGAGCCGCCGCCACGCAAAATCGATCAGTAATAAATTTGATGGCAAGCAACGTAGAGCGCTCAGTATACAGTATTAGATGATGACAGCTGGTCGTGAAATCAGCGACAAAAAAAAAAAAATCCAAATCGAAATAAACTATGAAAAAACCCCAGAAAGAAATCAAATAATTGCTCGCCAAAATTGCTTTTTACTTTTTTCGGGTAAATTAGCTTTTTGTGCGGGGCACTTTCGCCCCGATTATACTTAATTTCGTATATTATTAAAAGTCTTTTTTGCCATTTCATTTTTATTGTGCAGCAACTGTTTGCGTATCGCGCAACGTCATCTCTCGCACTTTGTGCTATCTGGGCAAACATATTCTCGATTCTCTCGATTTTCGTTCTACATAATCGCGACTTAAAAGCCGCTCGGCGGCTATAAGTGCAGTCACTAGACGAGCGAGTCTCAACGTAGCTGGAAGTTCGCAAATCAAATAAAACGTTGTACATATATATATAAGTATATAAAGCTATATATATATATAAGTTAAATCAAATTATTTATAATGTGGCTTAAGTATTTGGTTATTCTGTGGCTTTGTGTGCTGCTTGTGCGCGCAGGCATTGTGCCCGTCGAGGAGCCGCAGGATGAGCATAAACAAGGACTGTGCAAGTCAGACTCAACGCTGGAGCTTGTGCATTTGGTAAATTATTCTCAAGTCTTATAATTGTTTGTATATATGTATATATGTATGTATATATCTGTTTATAGTGGCAAAAATAATTCATATACATTGCAAGTCGTAGGCTCTAGACCATAAAATTATTAAATGTGTGTTTCCACTTTTGTGAGCTATTTAATCTTTATAATGAGACTATAAAGAGGCTCTAATTTACGCACTCATATAGTGTGGCGGCTGAGGGGTTCATATATCTTTAGAAAATATGAATTCAGGTCAGACGAACTCAGCGTTAAGTGAAATTAGGAGATAATCAAATATATATTTCGAAATGCATAAGTGAATTGATAGAGTATTAAATGCGAGTCTTCTGCCAGCGCTTCATTTATCATAATAATTAATTGGAGCTCGCTTGGGCCACGGGGCGTATACTCATTGCGCTTATTGAAATATTAAGATATTTAAATATAAATTTAAGCAAATGAATAAATTCAAATTCAAATTCATTTAGCATTCATTGTTTAAACTTGATTTATATTCAATTATTCTGGTTATACGCTATGCAATTTAGGGCGCATGGCGTATACTTAATATGGAAATTAGAAATTTAATTACAAATGTGCTGAAAGTCTTTTATTTATAATTAAGACTGCAATTAGTGTGGCAACCATTGTTAGAACTTGATTTATAATAATATTAATTTGCTGAGCTTTATGCAATTTGAACCAGTTTAGGCCACATGACGTATACTTAATGCCAAGTGGTGTTAACATGATTTCAAGCAATCCAACCGGTTTGCTAAACAAATTAAAAAATGTTTGCGCAAAACTAATTACTTTAATGTATTCATAATTGGAATGCAATAAGCAGCTACATATAAAAAATTATAGTTAATGAGCTACAGATACCCTATGTATAAATTTTAGAATAATAAAATAAAATTATATTTTATATTTTGTTGCAGTTTGTATTTTATGGAATTCCTTAAGCTGACTTCATCTTTTAATAAGTGTTTAATATATAAGAAATATTTAATTAAACTCTCTTTAAAATTTATTTATAGAGTATTTATTTGCTTATTTATTTGTTAATAAATTCTCTTACTTATGTTTTGATACATTTTCTTTATATTTACAGGTGTTTCGGCATGGCACACGCACGCCTGTTAATACTTACCCCAAAGATCCGCATATGAACGAGACCTATGAGCCCTACGGCTGGGGTCAGCTGACGAATGTAAGTAAAATTATTTTAAATACAAATTTAAATATATGAAATAAATATTCAATTTCTCGTTCAACAGGCAGCCAAGGTGGAGCTCTACAAAATAGGAAAACAATTGCGCAAGCGTTACAAAAACTATCTGACGCCCTTCTATCAGCCCGATGTGAGTGGCCCAAGTCAGTCTTAGTGTAATACATGACTAATTGATTTGCTTATTTCAGCTGCTGCACGCCCAGGCGACGCAGTCGTCACGCACTATTATGTCGCTGCAGATGGTGCTGGCTGGCATGTTTCCGCCCGAGAATACGCCCCTGGAGTGGAATATGATGCTGAACTGGCAGCCCATACCCATCTACACGGAGCCCGAGGCCAGTGATAAGGTAAGGATGGCAGGCAGGCCCATTAATGGGTATTAATATAAATCTATTTGCAGATCCTGCGCCAGAAGGTGCCCTGCCCGCGTTACGACGAGGCCGTCTGGGAGGTGATGCATTCGCCAGAGGTGCTCGCCCTGCACGAGGAGAACGCTGAGCTGCTGCACGAACTGAGCGACTTGACGGGCCTTAATGTGAGCTATGCTCATGATGTGACTAATGTGTTCATTTCACTGCAAACAGAGCTGGCCTACGGCCTGGAGCTTCCGGAATGGACGAAGGATTACTTCCCAGACAGAATGCGTCCACTGGCAGCCAAAGCGTATGCATATGATGCCTATACGCCGGAGATGCGCAAGATCAAAGGTGGCTACTACCTTGAGGACGTTTACAAGCACATCCAGGCCAAGATTGAAGGCGAACTGGAGCCTGCGGGCAGGAAGCTGTTCATATCCTGTGCCCACGATTGGACCATATCGAATGTGCTCAGCGCTCTGAATGTGTGGGGCGACAGAATGCCCCGCTTCTCGGCACTGATTGCCATCGAGTTGCATCGCCGCCCAAACTGTGGTGAATACTTCGTGGAGATCTACTTGCAAAACGATCCCAACAAGCCGCCAGAGCTGCTGAAGGTGCCCGGCTGCGACAAGCAGTGTCCCGTTGAGCAGCTGCTGAAGCTGTCACAGGATGTGCTGCCCGATGCGCCATACGAGGAGCTGTGCATTGCCAAGGGCACCAGCGACGGCACAATAATCACATATCACTAACGAGTGGCACTCAGCTTACGATAGCAGTATTATCTAAAGTCTATATGTATAGAAATGGCTTATATAAGAGGTGAAAATATATATACTCAAGTCTATTCGCATTAGCTTGATTTGCCGTTTGATTGATTTGCACGCCACACGAACAGCCTAGGTCAATCGGGAAGTGGGTGTGCGTGCCATACTCCAGCTGGCAGAGGGTAGTCTCAAAGGTTTCATGGCGCAGGCTTAGATATAGTTTCTCAGATAAGATAAAGACTTTAAAAGGTGATAGCCTAATTACTGAGAATTATTGTTGAATTATGTGGGTTCAAGTATTTAAATGTTAAATAAATATTTGTTTGGTAAAAATGATTTTTAAATGATATTTTATGATATATAAAAGTTGTATACGTTATGAATTGTTTATTGTAATATAAAATTAAATGTAAAAAATAAATTTAATGTAAATAAAAATAAAAAAGTAATAGAAATTTAAATATCGGTTATTTTTTATTTATTAAAATGCCTTATTTTTTTATTTATTTGTATTATTTATTATTTCTTTTTATGGTATTTTATTTGTGTTATTATTATTGGTATTTTATTTGTGTTATTTATTACTTAATTTTATTATTTTTTATTTATTTGTAATATTTATTATTTCTTTTTATTATATTTTATTGTATTATTTATTATTCATTTTTATTATTTATTATTTCTTTTTTTTTGTATTTTATTTGTATTATTTATTATTTATTTGTATTATTTATTATTTATTATTTATTTATATTATTTATTATTTCTTTTTTATTTTATTTTATTTGTATTATTTATTATATATTTTTATTATTATTTCTTTATCTCTATTTATATTCATTTGTATTTTTTTGTATTTATTTATTTATATTTACTTCCTTATTTCAATTGTTTTTTTTTTTTTTAATATTTAATTCTATATACCCCAAAACCTTTCTTTCTTTACAAAATCTTCAAGTCTAATTTCTGTTCAGCTTTAAGATCCACTTTAAGTTTGATTGAATTTCCTCAACTTAATTTATTTCCACGTACTTCTCAAGCTGCTCCGCCTTCAAATGCAGCACACGTGTTGTAAAAAGGCTTTTTTGTGTGCTGTTTTACAGCGTTCTTATAAAACAAGCTGTAGTTGATCTTCGAGCAAGCAGTTGGCAGTCGAACATTTTGTGTTGCAGATTTCTATATATATACATATATTTGATACATAAAAGGATGCAAACAACTTCCGTGCAGCAATAAAGATGAGATGTAAATTTATATATGGCAAATTGAGGCGTAATTTACAAAACAATAAACAAACGCAAAAACAACATGCATAACATTAAATAATTAACATATGTTCGATAAAACAACAACAAACACAAAGCAAAAGACGAAAAAAGAGCTGAGATTTATTACAGCTTGAATCCGGTGACGAATTTTGTTGGCTCCATAAAAATTAGGCAGCTGTCAAAATATGTGAGTGCCTGTGTGTGTGTGTGTGTGTGTGTGTGTGTGTGTGTGTGTGTGTGTGTGTGTTGTGTGTGTGTGCGTATTATAAATGTAAATCGCGAGCGCGTTTTAAAACGCCTCAAATGTTGAGGCATTGTTGTGGCGACTGCTCAATGTACGATCAGTTACGAGCCACGCAACACACACAATAGACACACTCGACGAATAAAAGTAATAATAGTCGAAAAGCGACGACGGTGACGAAAGCATTTGGCGATAATGAAACGATAAAAGACATATGTTCTGCTGCTCGGTCGCCCGGCTGCCCGACTGCACGCTGGCATGTGTGCATGAGACAGTACGGCATAAGTGCTCCGGTGAACAGCTGAGCTATCCGTTATCCGGTTACAGACGCTTATCAGCGCAGTCCATTCGAAAACTCATCAGGCAACTAAGTCTCGAGTTTGCCAAAGACAAACTAATATTGATGATAAGCGCGGGAATAAGACAAATAGTGCCCCCCAAATATAGCTATTCGTATGCTGATGAAAGGGGCGGTCTCTCTCTCTTGAAACCCGTTCCCATAACGACTTTGCAAATTAACAATAACACGTTTTATTTTTTGGTTTCTTTGTTTTATGAACAGCATAATTAAAAGCACCGACAAAAAAGCGACAATGCCCGCAGAAACCAAAAAAGAATCGAGTTGTTTGTGCTTCTTCTGATTTGCGTGTCTCTGGCCGTACAGATCGCGTCTACGTTTCGGGGCTCTGCTATTGGCGCCAAGCAAATATACATACACTCATATAATTACAATAAAAACGGAGAACGGAGATCGGAGAGCCCCCCCGTCGCCCGAGCTCGAGCACCGGCTAAAGCCCATATAAAGCGTCTCCGCCAAAATGCCGCGTTCGCATTTCACTCGAAGGCATTGTCTAGCGATGACGGGCGCCTTAGTTGCATTTACTTTGCTGATCTTGTGTTTTACACACTCCACGATCATCTCCGGCAAGATCACCGATCCGGGCACCGACGAGTCTACGCTTGAGCTGCTGCATGTGGTAAGTCCGCGAGCCAATCGCAAAACGACATCAAACAAAACCAACAACAACAAAATACAAAGCTGTAAAACAGCTGTGCAATACCAGCTGCGCTTGCTACACTGTCGAGCAGGGCTTGAGCTACTCAGAGAAGCTTTAAGCTTATATAGATGAAATAGAGCACATAAAACGCTTGAGTTTGAGGTGAGCAGCTTTGGGGGGCTTAAGATTTGCAGTGGATTAAACTGGGCTGAGCTTTAGCAAGGCAAGAGATTCCAGCGATTTAGATAGATATTAAAATATATGAACTAAATTATCTTTTAGCTCGAAGCTGATAGAACTTTAAATTAGAGAAAATATACAAAAAAAAAAAAAAAATTATAAAAATGTTAATTCATACATAATCGTCATTACCTTTTAGCCCAAAGCACTTTCAACTCAAAGAACAATACTCAAAAAATTCCCTTGCCAACTGAAAGCATTATACAAACTCCTTCAAGAGCACTTTTTCTGCTAAGTCTCACTCCAATATACTTCAAAGTCAACATTTCTTTGATTACCTTCTAAATTTGCATTTTATGGCTATTTATAGCAGCTTTACACCTTATCGAACTAATTAAGAGTGCCCAGCTCAGGTGTTAGTCGTCGGGTAATTACTATCATCACGTTTGTCCAAGAAACACCAGCTGATAATACAAAAATTCACTCCCAAAGCATTGGCATTGAAAGTGACTGACAGTGCTGCAGCGAAAACATTTCTGCTGATAAATACACTATAAACAATATGTTGACGCTGGCAGTTTTTCCCCCGAGCAGTCTCAGTTGTGTTGCCCAGTGTGGCGTTGTGTTTAATTACTGCATGGAATAATAAAAATTTAGTACGCTTCGAGCGGAGGTAATAGACGAATGTCGCGCGATAAGAGCCCAAGCTCGAAGCGAATATACAACAAATGCCACACAAGTGAGCAACATCAGAGTGAAAAGTGAAGGCGTCCAGAAAGGTAGAACGCCGATAGTAGATGTGTTTAGCTAACTATGATACCATAAACTACTTAAATCAAAACAAATCAGTGTGACTAGTGCTGTATCAGCTGTCTTAATTGATCTATAATTGTATCATGCGAGTGTTTTATTAATAGCACAACATTGATTAACGTGCCACAGGCTAGCAGAGCTGTTGCCAGCGATTAAAATAGTTAGTTCTATCATGAACTAATGAGCAGCCAGCCGTGAAGTGATGTAAAACTGTGCTGTTATGACTTTGACTGTGAATGTGTATATATAAGTATATATATATATATTGCATGCATTTATAAATGTTGTAAAAGTTAATATATTAGTATATATTAGAGATGGGCGCAATTAATGTCTTTTTTGTTGGAGCAAAACAAAGAGCTTTAAAATAATTTTAAAATATTTTTATATTTATGTACAAGTTTTTATAATTTTTGTATATATGCTATAAAAATAAATAAAATATAAATATATTTTTAAGAATATTTAAATGACATGTATAAATTATTCAATATAATTTATATATTTCTTTTATGAAAGATATTTTTAAATATTATTTATATATATTTATTGACGAGGGCAAAATTAAAGCCTTAAAAATTGTAATATATAATTGAATATATATTTAAAGAAAAATATTTTTGTTCAAGTTTTTAAATATAAAGTATTGAATATGTAATATAATAAAATATATATAAAATTGTAATATATTTAATTTATACGCATTATATAATATGTGTATAAACTATTACAATTTTATATTTATTAAAAGTATATTAAAATATTTTATATACATATTCCAATTTTATATTAAAAATTGACAGAAAATACAACATAGTTGTATTTTTTGCGGCAACAAATCACACTTCTACCCTGATATAAAAAAAAAAAAAAAACAAGAAAAGACTGTAAAAATAGTTATTGTATTTTTTATATGCACAAAATCAACTCTCGCCCATCTCTAAGTAATACTTAATTAGTTAATGAGTTCTCTAATTACCTCGTAGAATTTTTTTATTTATATATAATTATTTAATGCTTATGCAGGTATCATGCGCTCAAAGCGCTGTCAGCTTTGTTACACCTCAAGCGTATTTCTGGTATTTTTCAAAATATTCAATTGCTGTTAATACGTTTTAGTGCGCTTTTCATTAACTCGCTCGTATTACAAGCGTCAGTAAATTGAGTTGAATTTCACTTGAGCTGCGCTGTTCAAGCTCTCCAAACTGGTTCATAAATCAGCGCTGAGCATCATCCAATCCACAAAAAAAAAAAAACAAACCAACAAAAGCGAAAAAAGCCAAATCAAATCAATTCCAAACCAGCTACATGCCTAATTACAATTTTTAGCTACTCGTTTCGCAGGCAAACTAAAAATAAAACCAGTTCACCAACCTTTTTGTTTTGTTTTGTTTATGGCCACAAAACACAAACTGCGACGCACTTTTTTGTTATATAAACAATATTTGAAAACGCCAAGTCAAGCGCTAATATTGATGGTCCGAAAACCTAATTAACTGATACAGAGATTAGCCGAGTCAGTGTCAAGTCCGAGGCTGCTGACCCTCAGCCTTATCAGAGAACAGCAGCCACGCGTTATTCAAACCGAATCACCAATACTTCCGCATCGCTGTAATGCTAATGCCAGCTCAAACGTGCATGACCAGCCTGGCATGGTTGGGGTATGCGCTTCAGTTCCTCTCCCCTTCCCCCCCTCGCGAGTTATACAAGCAGTGTAGTTGCCGTCGCCTCTTATCAGAGTCGCGTGCGCGCTTGTAATTTCTCTTTGCAATTGTGGCCGAAGAAGCTTTAGACGCTGGCCAGACAGACGCACGCAACAAAGCTTCAATGACACTGGCTATAAATAGAGTTGTTTACAAGTTCTTATCTGGAAAATGAAAGCAAGATGAGAGCTTAAAGCTATTTTTAGTAAATAATAAAATAAACAATAAATATTATTAAGTATTAAATATATTGAATATATTAAAAATGTATTTATAAATCTTAAATTTAAGCCTTATTTTCATCTATTGCCATTTTAGCTTGGCTAATTAAAGCAACTCATGGAAATAGGAGTTAAAAACTTGTAACTAACACTGCATACATTTGTACGAATTTGCAGGTCTTTCGACATGGACCACGCACACCGGCGGACACATATCCCCTGGATCCGCATGTAAATGAAACCTACTATCCATTTGGCTGGGGACAAGTAACAAATGTGAGTCGAGCGCAAGTTGCAGCAAAACTTTTGCCCAAAAAATATATCGAGAAAAACTAAAAACAAAAGCACCAACAAAAAAAAAAAAAAAAAAAAAAAATAGAAGGAAAATGTGGAAATGTGAAAAGAGAACCTCTATCTGCCCAGCTTTTCCGTTCAGCCCGAAAACCACGCAGCAAAGCATTTAAATAAATTGAAATGCAAATGTTTGTCGTGGCTAAGGGAGGGGGGAATGAGTGCGGGGGTCGGCATCTGTGTTGCATTAACATATACACATGCATATGTTTATGCAATTGCAAAAATGCAAGGCATTTATTATTTTATAACATTGCTACATGTCTCTCTCTCTCTCTCTCTCTCTCTCTCTCTCTCTCTCTGTCTCTCTATGACTGCGTATATATTTCTCTTTGTGGATTCGCCGGCTGTTGTCTCACGTGCCATCCGCCCATGCCATGTAATAAATCAACGCTCAGAATGGCAAACGCGAGCTGTTCAACATTGGAAGCTGGCTGCGTAAGCGTTATGGCAAATTCCTGGCACCCTACTACAGTCCCGATGTGAGTAACCCAACGCTAACGAACCACCAGACGCCCATGCTCACTCGCTCGCTCGCTCACTCCACCAGCTGGAGGAGGTTTGGGCTGAACGGGTGTCTGATAGTGCGGACGTTTACAAATTGCAAAGCTCAAGCGCGCGCTCGCCTCATCACTCAATTTCTTTTTAACGTTCTCTCTCTCTCTCTCTCTCTCTCTCTCTCTTTCGCTCACTCTCGTCTGCCTTAACATCTTCAGTTGGTGCACGCACAGGCGACGGGCGTGCCACGCACACACATGACCATGCAAACGGTGCTGGCCAGCTTCTTCCCGCCCAAGGGCACGGCCATGGAGTGGAACAGCAAGTACAATTGGCAGCCCATTCCAGTGTTCTCGCAGGAGCTAAATGAGGATACGGTATGTCAACCAATCAATAATGATGCCATCAATTGATCAATTGATATTGATTTATAGCAGCACAGGGCATGATTAGGCTAGTTTAGCTTTTTTTATCTAAGCCTTTTTTCTTTGGCAAAATGGCTTCAAAACCAATTTAATTGAGAAATTGCTAGAGATTTGTATTAACGAAAACAATTTGATTGAGCCTTAAAATATCCAATAGAATTTTATTTGCTGAAGATGAGCGGAAGATGAAATTGTGCTTATATGGAATATTTATATGCATATTATCTCGATTCTAATCAAAATGAATCAGAATGAAGAGGAGTATTGCTCTAGCTATAACCATCTATTACTCAAATATCTAGTGAGGTTTCAGTTGATAAAGATGAGCGCAAATCTGTATTTATATTCAGTATTTAAATGTATCTGTACACTTATCAGTTTAATCAAGCTGAAGAACAAAATTGCTCCTGATGTATCTATCAGTTGGTATTCAATATAGCATAAAAAAGTATTATTAATTAATTAGTATAATATTTTAAATGTTATTTATAATATTTTTAAAATTATTTATAATTTTTAAAAATTATTTATAATTTTTTAAATTATTTGTAATTTTTAAATATTAATTACACTTTTTAAAAATCAAATACAATTTTTAAAAATCAAATATAATTTTTAAAATTGATTTAAAATATGTACATTAAAAATTATAAATTATTTACATATTATATAAAATAATTTAATTTTTAAAAATATATATTATTTATAAACAATTATTATATATTTTTAAAAAAATATGTATAATAATTTTGAGACATAGTTAACGTTTATAGTTTGTAATATATTTTATTCTCTCTCCTATATTCCCTTACCACTACTAATAAATTGACAAACTCCACATTCTCTCATTTCAGTTACTTCTCGTGCGCACGCCCTGCCCGCGCTACTTCGAGGCCCTGCACGAGGTTTACGAGCTGCCCGAGGTGAAGAAGGAAATTGAACCGTATCTGGATATGTTTAAGGAGCTGGCAGCACACACCGGCCTCAGCTTCAATGAGCCAGAGGATGTGCAGTCGCTGTACCTAACGCTGCTGGCCGAGCAGGAGTGGGGTCTGGACTTGCCCGAGTGGACAAAGCAATATTTTCCGGAGAAAATGCAGTTTCTGACCGAGCAGAGTTATGTGTACAATGTGTATACGCCGGAGATGCAGAAGATCAAGGCGGGTCCATTCCTCAAGAAGATGTTCGACGAGATGCAGCAGAAGCGCAACGAGACCCTGAAGCCCGACAAGCGCAAGCTGTTTATTTATACGGGCCACGACTCGACTGTGGTTAATGTGCTGTCCGCTCTGAAGATCTGGGAGCGTCAGCTGCCGCGCTACTCGGTGATGGCGCTGTTTGAGCTGCACAAGAACAAAGAGACCGGCGATTACTGGGTGGAGATTTATTTCCGTAACAATCCCAAGGCGCCGGCACAGAAGCTGACCGTGCCTGGCTGTGAGTTCCAGTGCCCGCTGGACAAGCTGCTCGAGCTGGTCAAGGATGTGGTGCCCACCGAGGCGGATGCCAAGCGCTGCGATGCCCAGAACGAGCAGTTCACAGAGCCGCCACTGCGTGGCCCATAGAAGAGGGCCAAGAATCCAGCTTGGCATCGAACAAGTGCTGCTATAACTCAGGGAGCTTAAAGTTAGTTAGTCTAAGTAAAAAAGTCTATACTTATTATTAAAGATCGAGTCGGAATTGTCAGCTGTCGGGCGTTTGAGTTAGCACCAGAGCCAACGCCAGTGCCAGCGCCTCATGTGCCAGCCAAGTTGGCTCATTTCCGCTTGTGGCGCCGCCATTGCCCAATAGGCCGCTTCCGTTTGCCTTTTGCCAGCTCCGCAAACAACTTCCGCACTTATTTTACCAGCTGAACCACAACTCTAACAACTCCTGCCCCTCCCGGTCTCTCTCTCTCTCTCTCTCTCTCTCTGGCTATGTTTTGTGCTTTGTATCTTTGAATCTCGCCCGCCCTTTGGCTTTGCTCATTTTTGCCAAGAGGTGACATTTTTCGCATTGCGGTTTACCATAAACTATTTCATTGGGGAGTTGTTGTCTGTGTACATTAGCAGTGCGCTCCGAGCCTCGTGCATGGCGCTGCCATTGCCACATGACCCCCGCAACCCATTCAGTTCCACATTGTTTGCTCTTGTGCGTTCCCCATCTGTCTCTCACTGTGTCTCCGCTCTCTCTGCCTCTGTCTGCTCCATGCACATATCTGTAAACTTTATTTGTCAACGGGACGCATATGTTGTGTGCTTGCCAAAAAAAAAGAGAAAAAAAAAGAAGAGAAGAGAAATAAATAGAGGAAAAAAAATATTAAATAAAGGAATCATATCCTGGCTTACGCTCGCATTCGCTTTGCCATCCTTGTCTGTTTGTTGTTGCATTTAATTTTGCTTAATTTGATTTCGGTGGGCAGAGCAGAAGAGATTCTTAGCCAGCGGCAGGAAGTATAAATCATTATGCATGATTAATGGCAAGGCTCAAGTCTTGTTCAGGATTAAAGCCATAACAATATATCCGAAAATCTTTGTAATTTTCCCTGTTTGCACAGAGCATATACTCGAATGCAGTTCAGCTTGAGCTGAGAATCCAGTTAGCTGAGGTCCACTTTAATCAACACACACCGCACAATTGTGAACTCTGGCAATAAAATTGCAAATAAACCTTTTTTTGACAAATGAAACGTGCAACAAACAAGACGCCAAAGCAGCCCCAGAGAGAGAGAGAGAGAGAGAGTGAGAGAGAGAGGGAGAGCAGCCAGGCGCAGAGCCAGTGCCAACAAAGATTTATGCATTTTGCAGTGAGCACGCTTTATGCGAAACTAAACGGCAAACAGTTTGAGTGAAGAAAGGCACTGGTTGCGCTTCTGGCCTGGCCCGGGCTTGGCTTGGTATGTTTTGCATGCTGCCTGGCAGTCGGCAGTTCGGGACGGTCATAAGTCTATTGTGCCGCTTAATAGACTGAACTGCAGCAGGATCTGGCAGCTGGCAAACATTTGCGCAGCTTATTAATATGCAGCCCATTTGGGGCTCACGCAGCTATCGGAGATTAGGCGAGGGCAGGTGCAAGGCCAGCTACGGCTACGGCTAAGGCTATCGTCAATTTTATCTACTAGGCCAAGCGCAGAACTTTTCCGCTCCGTATCGAAAAGTCGTTAGTAAGCTGACCGCAAAGCGAGATGTGGGCAAAGCGCAGTCGACAGGGCCGACTGGCTCGGCGAGGCTTTTATGCTTTAGTCGTTGCAAAAAGTGAAAAACCAAAAACGAAAACAACGAAAAATTAAAGTTTTTGCCAAAGACTTGCACTTAGCCTTAAAAGTTTTGTGCACCAAAGTTTTCTGACTGAGCTTGTCTCTCGGCTCTCTCTCTTTATCTCTCTCTCTCTCTGTCTCTTTGCCTCTAAGTAGATTTGCTGCCCCGGCCATATGTCTGCCAAAGGCTGACCACGCCCAGCCCCTAAAGTAGCTGCATAATGGGCGTAAAAACAATGCGTAATAAATACGTGTAAGGTGAAAAGCCTGCGAAAGCTGTTCCAACTGAAGCGAGAGGAAAATAAATTAGTTCAATTTGAGATTCCGTAAATTTACTAAGCTAAAAAAATCAGTAGAAACCCAACTCCAGCTCTATAAACTTCAAATACTTTCACTACACAAATTTATACTTACGTGTTTTTTTTAAGGATAACTCGTAATGGAGAGAGCGAAGAAATTCTTCAGGCGAAACATCCTGCTCATTGCCACCTTAGTCATAATGACGCTGTGCCTCATCATGATCTCCGTGCTGTCGGGCTATAAGCACAAGCTGACTGTGATGGAGGGCATCGTGATACACACTTTTCTGGCGCTGATGCTGATGTACGTCGTGGGCGATTCGATCAAGTTTGTGCTTCTGGCGATTGACAGGGCCTGGTGGCCGCGTCGCCAGGACAGCTACACCATCGATAGGAGCGCCAAGGTGCACACGCGCACGAGTTACCTGAAGATGAGGCTGAAGATTCTGCGCTCCCAGCTGGTGGCCACGGACAAGCACTGCAACGAGGCGCTGAATATCGTCTACCAGGCCATCACCACTGACCTCTGGCTCTACGGCAGGTACTTCTTTCTGCTGATGTTCGTGGTGCTGACGACGTGGGACCAACTGCTCTACTACAACACCAAGCAGATGGAGTCGGTAATTCTAACGCCAAGAAAATTCAGCTGGGGCCTGCGGCAGGTGCGCTCGTTTAAGGACTTCTACAAGTTTCTCGAGGTGTCCCTTTTCATGGCATTCGACCCGGAGTTTACCGTGGACGGGACCAGGGAGGGCTTCTGGAGCCAGCAGACCGTCAAGCTGGGCGTGATTCGACTGCGCCAGCTGCGCAGAAAAGAATCCTTTCACATGGGCTGGCGGCACCCGGAGCTCTCGCAAACCGAGTACATGCCCAAATGGCAGCTGCCCTACGAGCGAACGGCCTACACGGATAAGTACTGGAAAATCTTCGGGCCCTGGCTGCCCTTGTATCCCCAGCGCACCGCAAAGGAGAAGTTCCTTTTGAATTTCGACCACATCGGCTATGCGCACAACTATCCCGAGCTCTACGGCTACTCGACGCTGATGGCGCGCTCCTATCGCAGCAGCATGCTGATCATTCAGTATTTGAAGAGCATGGACTGGCTAACGCCGTATACGTTGGCCATTTTCGTGGACTTTACGGTCTTCAACATGGACTCGAACATCTTCAGCGTGACCACGCTGTTTGTCGAACGGACGGCGTATGGCACGATCGAGGTCTCCGTCAGCGTTGAGAGCGTCTCGCTGCTCATCCTCAATAAACTGCGATCGACACTCAATTTGATTATTGTCTTCCTCTACATATTGGTGTTGATCCAGTTCGGCAAGTCGATTATCCTCATGCTGTGGTTCGAGCCCTCCAAGTTTCGCAACTCGTGGAACCGGATTGATCTGATCATCATCGTGCTGAACGTTCTGCTGATCTGCCTGCTGGTCACCCATCAAGTCATGCTGGCGAATCTGCTCAGGAACGCGGAGGGCGCCAGCATCCTTGTCTTTCTCGACTTTGGCATCCCGGCCCGCTTGCATATGGCGGTGATCATTGTGCTGGGGTTTCTCGTCTGCATAACGACGTTGCGGCTGTGGCGGGTCTTTCAGTTCGCCAGGGTGTTTCGACTGATAACGACCACGCTGCATACCGCGTGGCGGCCACTGGCCAGCTCCTCCATGTTGATTTTGATATTCCTAATCGGCTACGGCATGGCCGTGTCCATCATCAATGGCAACTACACGGCGAGCTTCTCGAAGCTAACGAACAGCATTGTCTCGTCGATGTGCTTCGCCTTCGGCTTCAGCCGTCACATTAAGTCCACCGACATGCTGCTTAACAACAAGTATATTGGCCTCTTTCTCTATGCGATCTTGACCTTCTTCATTGTCATCTTGATGATGAAGTTCTTTGCCTCGACCATCAACGATTATTTCTGCACTGTCCGGCTCCGGGAAGAGGACCGCCAGCAAGGCGACATAACTTTCCTGCAGTTTCTACGGGCTGAGTACGCTCCGGTCTTTAGGTTCTTCTCGAACTGGCTGTGCTTTCGCAGGGGCTACAGGCGGCACAATCGCACTGTTCATGAGAATATCGAACTCGCCCTGAAGGCCAAAGAGAAGCGACACACGCCAAAGGTGTCCAACTTCTCACCGCTAGCGCCCGTTAGCCAGCTGGACACGACGGAGGAAAAGAAAAAGCACGCTAAATACAAGGAACGCATCGAGCGGATGCACACGATTGCGGCTCTCATGCAGACCCAAATGGATCTGCTGGATCACCTGCTCTCCGGGAAGGACATGCCATTCGTCTCCGATGAGTCGTCGTATAGCGTTACGGAATCAGAGACGACGGAATCAGAAACCGAGTCTCGCATTAACTGGCGCTAAACTAAAAGTGTATCCGTGTCCCCTAAAAGAAGAGTAATAAAGAAATTTAAGCAGAACTTAGAAAGTTTGTTCGAATTTCAATTGAAATGGGAATAATGCGGGCAGGGTAAAAATATATAAGTATCTCATGCACCATAAATGTTAAATATCTTCTATATCATTTCAGCTAAAGTCTTAAATTTTCCTTAAAATAAAATAAGATTGGGCTGTGTATCATTTCAAAAATTATTTTGAAAATTTTTTTTCCTTTGGCAATGGAAACATCCAAAAGTTGAGAATTCCCTTTAAATAGATGCAACTATTGGTAATTTATATATATTATATTTCAGTTTTACTCTGTGAAGCAATGAGGAGTTAATTCTGGTTACGCTGAGCACAAAAAGGGTTGACCACGCAAGTCTGATAGTATTTACAATGCTTATATTTCAGCAACTATTTGAGCTATTGTTAACATTTTACTTTTAAAATATTATATAAGGCATGCCAATTGGGATAAAGTAAACTTTGGCATGCCAAGCACTCAATTTACCAAAAAAACGCTACATGCTTGTATTGTACCGAATTACAAAAGTATGGATCTAAGGCAAGCATTGCTCAAGTTTAGGATACTTTTGGAATGCAATTGTACTTTATCCAAATTGAAATGAATGCAGCTTTCAAATAAAGTTAGAATTATTAAAATATCTCAAACCGTTTCGGATTAATAAGAACTTATTTTCCTATCAGACTTATGCGTTCAGCCTTCACAACAGCAGATTCTCACCCTGAAGCTGTATTTTCATATATTTTGCGCTATATATGATAAAATTTATATGTATATACACTAACTAAGCTGTATTAGGTGTACTTTCAGCTAATCAAGCATTGACCAATGGCTCACTTAATCAAACCAACTCCTGTGAGTACTTCAATCAAGCACAGCTAGCTGCGCTCCAAGGGTTTCAACGTTTATCTAGAAGCTGAAATGAGTCAGCTATTGGCATATCATTAAAATTGATAAAGCTCTTAAAGAAAATAAACTTTGTGGCCTACATGAGCTAGCCAAACTGAGCGAGATATTAACAATATTATTAACAATAAGGATTTAAAAAAAAAAACATTAAAAATACTTCCTGAAATGATACTGAGCCCAATTTTGTTTTATTTTAAAGAGCATAAAACAGAGTTTCGTAGAAAATAAATGATAAGAATCTAGCTTAAATGATATAAAAGATATTCAACATAGACGCCGAATGATAAAGTATCTTCTGCATTCATCTTCTAATAAAGATTGTTTAATTTAATAAAGATTATTTAAGTGTTCTTTTAGAACTCTCATCTGTGAGTAATTCTCATAGCTACTCACTAACTACATTTACTATAGCCATAAATGGCTCTCACTAAGTTTGTTTTGACCCCTGCCCGACCGAGTAGTTGGCCTTGTTCGATCGGATGCTCTTGCCTAATCACTTCACATTTATTTTGTATGATGAGAGGCAAATTACAAAAATAGAAATTTATTTTATCAGCTAGACAAAGAGGCTAGAAATCATCTCGATCATGAATGCCGCAGCCAAACGCTCCTTCTTCATGCTGTTAGCCACGTGCCTCATCGCGACCTGCATGGCGCTAGCGAGTCAATTGTCGGGCTTCGACCACGAGACGATGAATGCGAAGAACGTGTTCATTGCCATCGTGATTGTGCTGATCTTCCAGCAGATCTTCGTCGACCCGGTGCGGTTCTTTATACTCTCAATCGACGTCTCCATCTGGCCGCATCTCATGGCCAGGTACCGCATGTACAGGCCGAAGGAGGACGACGCTATCAAGTACAATCGCCTGAGCTTTCTGAAGCAGCGACTGGGAGCGATGAAGTCGCAGATACGCATCACGGAGCGCTACCGCAACGAGCAGCTGAACATGGAGTTCCGCGGCATCGTCCAGGATCTGTACCTCTACGGCAAGTACTTTCTCGTGCTGACGGGCTTTGTGCTCGTCTCGCGCAACCAGCTGGCCTACTACAACACGGCCACGCTGCACCAGCTGTTCATGTACAATCACTCGACGTACATTGGCCTGAATGAGGTCTACCACCTGAATCAGCTGTTCGACTTTATCCAGTCGACGCTGATCGACGCCTTCAACGGGGGCGACAGCGCCAACGGCGTCTCCATCTGGGTGCACATCGAGCAGACGAAGCTGCTGGGCGTGGTGCGGATGCGCCAGCTGCGGCTGGCCAAGGAGCAGTTCGGCTTTGGCAACCCCGTCTACACGGAGGAGCACTACAAGCCCGACTGGCAGCTGCCCTACCAGCAGTACCATTACGCGGACAAGTATTGGCGCATCTACGATCCCTGGACACCAATGGAACAGACCGAAATGTACGAGTCGATTGTGCTCGACTTCGAGCACCACGGCCACATGCACACCTATCCGGAGCTGAAGGGCTATGTGGCGCTGCTCGGCCGCTCCAAGCAGAACAGCCTGAAGATACTCGAGTTCCTGACCGACTACCACTGGCTGACGTACAACACGAGCGCGGTGTTCCTGGACTTCACGCTGTACAACATCGACGCCGACATGTTCAGCGTGTGCACGCTGCGGGTGGAGCAGACGGCCTTCGGCAGCATCCTGCCCGACTCGAACTGCAACAGCATCCAGCTGATCGGGGACTCCTTGCAGACGCCCTACGGAGTGCTGATCATCCTGCTGATCTATGGGATAACGTTCTTCCAGTTCATCTACTCGGTGATCGTGCACGTCTGGTTCGAGCCAGCCAAGCTGCGCAGCATGTGGTACGTCCTGGACGTGTTCATTATCGTGGTCAACATTTGCCTCATTGTCGTGGTGGTGGTGCGCGCCGCGATTGTCTCCGCCATGCTGAAGCGACTGGAGGGCGCCAACAAGCTGGAGTTTCTCGACTTTCGCGTTCCATCGCGCCTCTACGAGATGTGCAATGTGCTGACCGGCTTCCTGATCAGCGCCACCACGCTGCGGCTGTGGAAGATACTGCAGTTCGCCAAGGTGTTCCAGATCTTCACGCGGACTCTCTCCTCGGCCTGGACGGCGCTGGTGACCACCTGCCTGGCCATTTTCATATTTCTGGAGGCACTGGGCATCGCCACGAATGTGATCAATGGCAGCAACAACATCCACTTCATTCACAGCTTCAGGAGCATCATATCCATCCTGTGCTTCTCGTTTGGCTTCACCAGCGAGATCCGGCCGCGGGATCTCTTCCACGGCGGCAAGTACATGGGCATCATTCTGTACGCGACAATGGGCTTTGTGGTCTCCGTGCTGCTGCTCAACGTCTTCTCCACGCTGATCTACACCTACTTCACCGAGGCCAAGATTCTCGGCGACGCCAAGTTCAAGGAGCAAATAACCTTCGCTCAGTTCCTGCGCGTGGAGTTCGACATTTTCTTCCGGATCTGCCGCAAGCTCTTCGTGGCCGAGAAGTCGTACAAGCGCAATGATCGCACCGTCGCGGAAAACGTCCAGATCATATTGGACAAGCGCGCGAAGAAGAAGAAGACGCGTGCCAAGTATGGCAAGGACGAGCACTCCCAGCAGGTGCACTACAGGGAGCGCCTAGAGATCGTTATAAATACCTCACGCGTTCTGTACCTGCAAATGGAAATGCTGGAGACGATCCTCTTTAGGGACATCGCAGAGGAGCAGCAGAAAAATAAGAAGCAGAAATCAGCCAAGCCCCCAGGCCAAGCACCACGCAAAGGCCAGAAGCCGTCCCACAACTATGACAGCATGGTCTAAGCTCAGCAAATATTTTATAATTGCAGCTTATAGTTATCCCTCACTCTCTCTCTCTGTCTGTCTCCTTTTATCTCTGTGTCTGTCTCTGTCTGTGTTGATGTTTTTACATTTTCCATTTAATTTGATTTCGGTTCACAAATAAATAATTATGCGCAAACAGAGAAAACTTTGGACTCGAAAAGGCTTTTAGGGCAATTTGGTGATGGCTTTGTTGGACTTGTTTGCGAAAAACTTGCGGAACCTGAGCCTGGCCACGGTCCAAAAGCGGAATGACTTATAAGTAGCGCAGCGTCAGCGCGCTGACTCGAAAGAGCCATTCCCGAGCGCGCACAATTGCTATAGAGGTTGGCAAATAAAAATTTAATACCTCATGCTTTTAGGCTGCTGCCGCTGGAAACTATTTGCGCGCTGTGTAATCGGAGGCTGCAGTCATTGTTGGGGCCCACACTAGCAAAGTTCCGCAAACAGTTTTGATCAACAGCAAATGTAGCTAAACTAAACAATTGCGAGCGGCGCTAAACCTTCTGCCCCACATCCCTCCACTGCCCAGGCTGACTGTCTGCAACTTTTTGGGTTGCATAATAATGTGTGCACATATGTACGGACGATGTCCCTTGGGAGAGCTGTGTAAACTTTTATAATTATTAGCAACAAATGAGCAGTGACAGAGCTCTGCTGCAGTCGGCGCAACTTTGGCCAGACAGCAGCGACAACATTCCATCCCAAACACTGAAATCAGAAATGATTCCCATTCCTGCCCGCTCAGGCTCAATATAAAACTTTTAACTACCTGACTATTCGCATGTCCAAATGTATGTATGTGTGTGTGCCAGACACTAAGAAATAGTGTTCCAATCAAAAGTCCTATAAAGTTTTAAATGCTTTAAGTGGAGGGCGGAGCGTAAAAAGAACTTTCTAATGCCAGTCCGAGTGGAGCAAGTTTTTATGGAATGTTTTTTTGGCGGGGATGGAGTGCATTAAATGCATGTTAACATATTTTTATGCCAACTTTAAACTGTTTAAACGTGTAAGAGGGAGGAACTAAGGGAGCTAGCGAAGAGCAGAAGATATTATAGAAGAGTGAGGAGAAACTTACTTGGGCTAGATTAAATGATATGATATTGCTGCAGCAGGAAAAATACTCACAGCTATAAAAGAAGTGTTGTTACAGAGCACCTTATCGATAATTGTATCAGAAACAGTGTTGTATAATTTGTTAACGTTTGATAGTAGTAAGCATAGTAAACACTAATGTCAAGGGAGCGAGCAAGTAATGCTGACTTGGCAAATAAGCTCGCCGAGAAAAGCAGCAGGACGAGCAGCAGAACGAGCTGAAAATTTTATAAAATCTCTATTAGCTGTTAGCAGGTATGTACAGTTATCCTAATTCAATATATTATTAATTTAATAGAGCCTTGAAAGACAAAAATCGAACTAATTGCTTGAAATTTGATCAGCAACGCAGAGGGAACGCTTAAGCAGACAAAAATGTATAGACCTAAAATTATTACAGAACTTAGCTACAAATACGAATAAATCTTTTTTATACTATTTCACGTAGTGATATAGTATATTGGTTTTGTGCAATGTCCGTCTGTCCGTCTGTCCGTATGAACGGAAACCATTTCGACGCTATTGAAGCTAGAGACTTGAAATTTGAAATATATACTCGTGTATACCCTCGTCTGATAAAGTGTCAAGATTTTCCCGATACGCCCACTAGGGGCGTGGCAAATCGGAAAATGCATTTTCCTGTATCTCAGAAACACTACTTCTAGAAGGGCTAGAGAGTTGAGATTTTAACTCATGTCGCCATCCCAAAATCAAAAAGCTATGGCGGATATATCTACGCCCATTGGGGGCGTGGCAAATCGGGTCAAACTGTATCTTCTACAGTTTTAAAGCTAGAACGCCCGTGGGCACGTGGGTTACTGTTACGATCCTATAAAGATCGCCCAAAAAATTTTATGGCCACGCCTACTAGGGGCGTGGCAAATCGGATCTGAATGTGTAGTGATTTTACTAGTTTCGTTATATTTTGAACACTATTGATGCTAGAGACTTGAGACTTGGTATATATACTCGGGTTAACATCCCACGACCGATAAGCTATGGCGGATATATCTACGCCTTCAAGGGGCGTGGCAACAAATATCAGCTTATATCTCCCACAGTTTTAGTGCTAGAAGCTTCAAAATTGGATGCTAGGTTACTGAGGGCCTCCTCTATCGATTTCTCAAAAATTATTGTTACGCCCCAAAAGGGGCGTGACATACAGAAAAATACCCTGTAATTTTCGCATTTTTCAAATCTAAGCATCCAAACTTTACAGTTATATTCCTGAACGTCCACTCTATGCACATGCCAAAAATTATTTGTCTACGGCCACTGGGGGCGTGGCAAATCAAAACTGAAACATCTGCAGCTTCTGAGCCAATAACGCGCAACATAATGACTTTGTGACCTTTGACCTCGTCTTTTGATTTGCCAAATTATATATATGGGCTTGAAAAGAATATTTTATTAATACAAAATAACTAAATAAAGAAAATGTAACAAAAATATCAACATGACCGCACCGGGGTTCGATGCCACACCTCGCCAACGAACTTATGTATATCACATTTTCTGAGTTGCCACCTCTCTCATTTTGGGAGTTGCCACCTCTCTTATTTGGAGAGATGCCACATCTCTCGATTTAGGTGCGTGTTCTTGCTAAGGTAAGGCAATCGAGATAAATCGAGAGAGGTGGCATCTCTAAGCTTCGATTCTAATTGAAACTGTCTGGCTACCTCCAATGAAAAGTTTTAATCTGCAGCTAATTTGAGCGGCGACAGTGGGGATTTAAGGTTAAATTTAAAAAAATGTAATGTGATAGATGCCCCTGTGTGCTGTTGGGGCGTGAAATAGTATTTCGCTGTGGGTTGCGTCCGACAGCAACGTTCTTACTTGTTATGGAATGTTTTTTGTTTGGGGGGATGGAGTGCATTAAATGCATGTTAACATATTTTTATGCCAACTTTAAACTGTTTAAACGTGTAAGAGGGAGGAACTAAGGGAGCTAGCGAAGAGCAGAAGATATTATAGAAGAGTGAGGAGAAACTTACTTGGGCTAGATTAAATGATATGATATTGCTGCAGCAGGAAAAATACTCACAGTTACAAAAGAAGAGTTGTTACAGAGCAGCTTATCGATAATTGTATCAGAAACAGTGTTGTATAATTTGTTAACGTTTGATAGTAGTAAGCATAGTAAACACTAATGTCAAGGGAGCGAGCGAGCAATGCTGACTTGGCAAATCAGCTCGCCGAGAAAAGCAGCAGAACGAGCAGCAGGACGAACTGAAAATTTTATAAAATCTCTATTAGCTGTTAGCAGGTATGTACAGTTATCCTAATTCAATATATTATTAATTTAATAGAGCCTTGAAAGACAAAAATCGAACTAATTGCTTGAAATTTGATCAGCAACGCAGAGGGAACGCTTAAGCAGACAAAAATGTATAGACCTAAAATTATTACAGAACTTAGCTACAAATACGAATAAATCTTTTTCTTTTTGTGATTCATTTCACAAAAAAAAAGATTTTTTATTTATTTAACATATTTTTTATATCATATATATATATATACATTTATTTACATATATATACATATGTATGTATATATATGTATATATAGTTAAATGTGGAAGGAGATAAGTTGTATAATAATATTAATATGTCTACAATAATATATAAACAAAAAATAAAATTTAAAAAATATGTATATTGTATACATATATTGTAAAATATTCTTTTTATTTAATTATTATTATTATTATTATTATTATTATTATTATTATTATTATTATTATGTTCATAGATATTATCTCTCAGTTTCTTAATAAGTGATTAACCAATATTAATTTTCATTGTTTTTAATGCAATTTCCTCTTCTTGCATTTTCCAACACTTTCACATATCAAAAATATCTGAAGTGCCTGGAAAGGAGAAGATGGATTCCAAAGAGCTCGACACAAGCAAGAAGCACAGTAAAGAGTATAAAAAGAAAGACAAAGAAAGTTCCCAATCGGAGCAAGAGCCAACGCGAGGCCCGTTTCCCAATGCAATTCCAGTATCACCGCCACGTTCGCCGCCGAAAATGCAGGCTATGCGTCAGACAGTGGTGCAGACGGTGAAGGGGCGGACGGTGCAGCAGGAATCGGGCACCACCACCCAAGAGCAGTAAGTGTTAAGCCACAAAATATTAACCAAAATATGGATTCAACAACAAATTCTCTTTGAATAGTGAAACCCTGCCGACGACTTACAAGTTTAGCCATGCGCAGCTCGACTTCAACCTGCCAGGCGCTCAGGCGCTGCAGGTCAGCCAGCCGATTCCCCAATATTCGACCTTCGTCATACCCCAGCTGCCGAGCAAGCCGAAGATGTTGCTTACGGCGACCCGCGACACGAAAGGCGATAAGATCTCGATACACGATCCGAACTGTAATGAATCGGCCAAGCAGATAAACGAGATTGAGAAGTTGCCCACCTCGGAGCAGATTTGGCAGGACTACTTGGCGTCCAAGGAGGGCGCCGAGGTCAAGTGGCCCCTTTGCTGCTTCCCAATCAGTCAAAGTGGTAAAGTGTGTTTGCCGGAGTATCCCCTGCCCGATAGGCGGGCTCGGCCCCACCGTGATGCTGACATCGATCAGGCCGTTGCCAGCATCGAGAGCGACAACTTTCAAGGCGTTCAGAAGAAGGAGCAAGCCCAGGAGACGCTTGGCAGCAGCTTCACCTCGTGCATGGACATGGAGAGCCAGGATCTCACGCTGGACGAGGAAGGCAACTTGCTGGACTTCCTCAAGTCGGAGCGACTGCACACGCCGCTCAGCGACATCAAAACCTACGATATGCTCCTGAGCATGACCAGAACGGAGGAGAAGCGACAGGCGCTGCGCGACTTGCTGAGGAGCGCGCTGAAGCAGCGCAAGCGGCCGGCAAAGCCCCCGAAGCCCGTTCCCAAAAAAACTCAAGTGCCGCCGGCGGAACCACCGAAAATTATTCCTCTGGAACCAGCACTTCCTCAGCCTCAGCGAGTGTCTGAAACTGTCGAGAAACCAAATGCGGCTGCACGACTCGTGGTCAAGAACGAGGATCTGCAGAAGGCCATCGACTCGATAACTATTGTGGAGCCACCGGAGGACAAAAAGTTGCCGGAAGTGCAGCAGCCGGTGGCCGCGATCCTGCCGCCACTGGTGGGTGCGCCCAAGGAGGCAGCCGTGCAGCTGTGGCTGCAGCAGCTGGGCAAGGACATATCGCGCGTGGTGCAGAGCCGGCTCGACTCAATGCCCGACAATGATCCACCCACAGCTGAGCCCGTCGACTTCGAGGCGAAGATCAGCGAGAGTGCGCAGGCGCCGCCCAAGGAGAAGAAGCCGGGCGAGTGGAAGAGCAACTTCAAGCGGAGATTGGATGACTTCGAGGAGATCATCGACCAGAACATGACCCAGTTCCGAGATCCGCAGGGCAAGCGACTGCACACCAGCATGCCAATGGAGCCGTCCAAGAGCCTGGACAGCCTGAAGCGCAGCCTGCTGATGCCGCCGCTGCCCATGCACCTCGACCAGCGACTGCAGCAGCTGCGCATCCTGCGGCAGCCGATCAAGCGCAAAGTGGAGCGCACGAGCCTCACAATCGAAATGAAGATGGTGCCAGTGTACAGCATGCTGCAGGCGAATCGTAGCATAGATCTCAACCAGCTGGCCATGGAGCTGGACAATGCGATCTACAACTCGGACATCCAGGTGCTGCAGAAGAGCTACGAGTCCGGGCAGGTGGCCTGGATGTGGGCGAACGGCCACATTCTGATCACCAATGCCCGCAACAAGGCCACCCTCGTGGACACGCAAAGGACTCTGCTGACCAAGATCCTGGGCGACGCGCTCGCCGCGAACCTGTTCCAGCACAATGCGCTCCACTCGCAGATGATCCACATGACGCAGTTCGCGTGGCAGATCTACATCGAGGAGTTCAGCCAGACGTATTCCCTCAGCGTCGAGACGTTGCAGGATAGCCTGAGATACGCCTACTACGTCAACAAGGCTGTGCCCGGCGTTGCGGCTAAGGTGTACGAGTCTGGCGCGATTCAGGTGTACGCCATGACCTCAACGCTGGCCGACTCCATGCTGGAGAAGCTCTACCTGCTCACGGCCAATCATCGGAAGCCGAAGTCAACGGCAATCATGCCCAAGCCCAAGCCCAAGTCTCCGTGACAGGGCACATTCATACCGCTCTTTCCGAACTGACTATCTGTATTTGAGTCTGAGACTACCCAATAAACAATTAACCGAAAGCAAGTTCTCTTTAAGTTCGAGTCTAAGAGCTGAGCTCTGCTGGCTAAGAGCGCGCTGAATGGAAAGTCACAGAGAAAGCTTCCTCTCTTACGCGCGCTCTCTCTCTCTCTCTCTCTCTCACTGTCTCTCTGAAGCTTTTGGCAGCTGCCCGCAGCGCTTTTTGGGTTAAAGTTGTGAGTGCTGGGTCATAAAATATGCCGTCGTACGGACAGCAGGATTTGCGGAGCGCAGGAATTTAATTCATAAGTTAAGTGGCGTGTCCTCGGCCGTATATAGCCAAGGTTAAGTGTGGCTCGCTGCAGCGAAACACGTCAGCAACGAGCGCTGAGCGAGCGAGTCCTGTCCTGAGTCCCGATTCCTGTCGCCCACAGCGCGTGGGTGTTATTGCCTGTGCCCCCGAGAAGTGGCTGCCGCTGCTGCCATATTTTTTTTCTTTTAAGGTTTTGCTGCTTGAACACGAAGCCGCAACGCAACTTCAACAATTGCCTGGAAATATAATACATGGCTTATTGTCTGGATTTTGGCTGAACTTTGCTTGCGCCGGGCGAGCCATTGTCTTCGGCGTTTTGATTGAATCTGTGTGGGGCGGTGTGTGCGAGCGCGACAAACAAATTAAGCAAATGACACCGCGAGCGAAGCCCTGACCAGCAACAATGACATAATCAGGCCTTGTCACGCCCACAGCCAATGCAAATGCCGCCCCCAATCCCTAGCGATGATTTGCATAAAGGAATAACCCAAAAGGCGGCTGGAAACACTTTTTTTTACGGCCTTGCTGACCTTTGTATGCCAATTCAAATAGGCGCCTGCCCCGCCCACCGCTGCTCTCCCCCTTTTTATCAACCTTTTTTATTTGCTTGACACGTTCGAAGCCCAACTGGCCAACCGACCAGCCGACCCACTCGACACCTACAAATAAACAGCAAAAGGCAATGCAGCAAATATTGTAGTAATCAAAAATGCAAATGTCACTACGTGAATTGTAAAATATCTGCGATTTCTTCTATTTGCTTCTACAGGGTATGTATCGCCGGCGTAGCCCGGGGATAGCCATAAATCTGCACATTAATTCCTCTCGCAGTTGTTTATCGCAAAAAGTTAATTGCTTTCCCGTACTCTCTCTCTCTCTATTAATTATATTCCATAATTTGCTTAGCCTAATTAGCGACAGGCAGACGAACTGGGGACAGGACGCTTAGCAGGCTTAGCAAGGACGTTAGCTCGGCCAAAGGTCGGTGTGGGCACGCTTCTGACTGGGTCATTAGCAGTCGTCTCGAGCATGAACAGAGTCCTGCAATTGGGTCAATCAAATTTTAAACTTAAATCAAGACAAATTTGCTTTCTAGATGGACATTTTTATATTTTATGGCCGTCTCTTAAAAATTATCTAAATTTGAGAGTTTTGAGCTGTTTAGAAATATTTTAGCTAGCTTTTAGCGAGAATAGATTTAGGCACAAATTAAGTTAGACTAAGGCTGTTAATAAATACAAATTTAATAACTAAAATAAAATACTTATCTTGATACATTTTGAATGCTTATTTATTTGTTTATAAATTTTTAAAGTTGTATGAAATTTTATATTATCAATTTATATTTTTAGACTCATTTACAAATATTTTTGCAGCTGAAACATATGTAAATGGTTGCATAAGAGATTTATGTCCTCAAGATATTTTTAAAGTCATTTAAAACTATTTCCTTTTATTAGTTATTTATTTATTTTTTTTTAATATTATTTATTTATTTATTTTCTTATGTATTTATTTATTTGTTTATTTTTTTATATATTTAATTAATTAATTAATTAATTTATATATATTATTATTTTTTCTTTATTTTTATAATTATTTTATTTTTTGTTTTAATTTACTTTCTCTTATTTTAATTATTTTATTTTATTTTAATTCATTTATTTCATATATTTTTTTTTATTTTATTATTTATTTATTTATTGATATATTTATTTATTGATTAATTTTTTTATTTATGTATGTATTTATTGATTATTTTTTTAATTTATAATATTTTTTATTAATTATTTAACTTTCTTTAATTTTTTTTTATTCATTTATTAATAAATGAAATTATTCTTTTATTTATTTATATATATATTTATTTATTATATTTATTTTTTATTTTTTTAATACATCAGCAGCCCTTTACCTACTCTTAGCTTTCTACATAGCCAAATATATATTCCTATTTTCATATATCTAAAGCTAATCGTATTACGCAAACTTCTCCCTGAGCAGAAATCGGTTTACTTACCAACTAACTTTCAAGTAAGTCTCAGCTCCTCACCTCCTCTCCCCTCGACATGTCACATTTGCACCTTTTCACATTTGCATATATCCGAACGCTAATCAAATTATCAACAAAAACTTTTCCTCCACATTATTATAATGTGTAACTGTCGCTATATATCAAATTTCTTCACTCAACACACACCGAGGCAAAAAGAGAAAAATAAATGTTTACTTGTTTACATAAATACATGAGTTCCACTTTTTGACTAGTCCGTGGCGCTGCAGTCGCTCTTTGGGCTGGGCGCGTGATTTTTTAATGCAAAATCCGTGTAGTGTTGCGCGCTGCCAAGTTGTTGCTGGGCGGAGTTGGGGTGGGGCAAGGTGGTTCTGTGTTTTTTCCCGCAGGTTAACAAAAGGCCATGTACCGTTGCTTGTTTTTGCCATTAACAGCAATTACAAATGGCAAACAAAAACGCAAAATGGGCGGCCAGCGCGCTGCCTGGGCAAGGACGAACTTTTAATTATTTAGAGGAGAACGCGAAAGTCGCACACTTTTTCACACAATTCTGGTTGCAGTTGCCAGTTTTGGCCATGGCTATGGCTCCCGTTCCGGCCACCCCGAAAGGTAAATTCAATTACGCAGCTGCTGTCATTGTAGTTCGGTTTTTGTAATTACAAACAACTTCACCAAGTTGCAACTAATCAAATTACAGCGGACTGCCGACTGGCTGTTGGTGTTGAACGATGGGCGAAGGGTGTTAGACGCCGCGCCAGCTCTGGCAAAGCCTAAACAAATTCGGGGCGAAGCAATAAGCGATAACATATGGCAAGGATTTGGCAGTGCTTTGCTCGCATGCTAAGGATTTTATCGTCTATCAGCAAGCGCGAGCCCAAAAATGGCTTTTTAAATTGTGCATCAATGCATGAAATGCGCCATGAAAGCATTTCAGATAAATTCGCGAAACTAACAAATAACCATGTGGAAAAGCCACGCGCAAGGATAACGCAAGCAGCGAGAGAGATAGAGAGAGAAAGAGAGAGACAGACAGAGAGAGAGAGACAGAAGTAGAGAGAGAGAGAGGAGCGAGTTTGTGTATGCTAAGCAAACAGTTTTGAAACATTTAGGCAGTTTAAAGGATATGCAGTCGATGATGAGTTTTTATTTAGCTTGAAATTGCTTGAGACTCAGCGCCAGGAAGCAGCTCGAGTGCTGCCAGAACAGCAGGCAAGCCAGCTACAGCATATTTGGCAACGTGCATAGCAGCAGAAACACATTGCTGGAGCTGCAGCTTTAGCTAAAGGAAAATTTAGGTAACTTACTCCAATGGCAGCTTCATCGGCTGAATTCCTTGACTTGATTTAAAAATGTTCATTTTAACAAAATTACGAATTTAATTAAGTCTGCATAAAGCTCTAAAAAGCCGACCTTATGTCTGCATTTTTGGCATTTTTAGACCCCGCGACGTGTTATACATTAATCAGTGGGAAATAACAGAAAAAGACATGCGAAGTGGTTAAACTTTAAATGTATTAACCAACTGCCTCTGCATTCCAATGAACCAAGTGAATCACAACTGAATGCAGACTGTTTTGGGTATAAATGTGGACTGCCAGCTGTAGTTCGATATCAAACAGTCTTCAGCTACTCCCAACAGCAGCAAAACAAACAAATCCTCAACATGTTCAAATACGTAAGTATTTTTGGAAGGAATATCTTATGAATCCTTAACTTAAATACTCTTGTTTATAGGCCGTTGTTATCTTTGCCATCGTCGCCGCCGTCTCTGCCAAGCCTGGCGTGCTCCTGGGCAACCATCTGGCCTACAGCGCACCACTGGTGGCTGCTGCTCCCGCTGCAGTGGTTGCTGCTCCTGCTCCCTATGTGACTGCCACCAGCAGCCAGGTCTTCGCCCGCAACTACAATGGCATCGCCGCTGCTCCAGTGATCGCTGCTGCCCCAGTTGCTGCTCCAGTTGCTGCTCCAGTCATCGCCAAGTACGCTGCTGCTCCTTTGGCTGCTCCTCTGGCTGCTCCTTTGACTGCTCCTCTGGCTTACAGCAGTCCCTTGGCCTACAGCTCGCCCTTGGCTTATGCTGCTCCCGCTCCAGTTCTTTTGTAAAATAAAGACATGAATAGCTTGAAATATGTAAATAAATAACGCTTAACTAAAACCTTAAATACAACTTATGGAATGTTAGAGTGGAACTCGCGCTAGAACATAGTTGTTTGACAGATTGTTTTCTATGAGTGCTAAAATCGGTAGTTAATATGTCTATTAAACATTTATATATTCATATATAAGCAGATCAGGCACTGCCTTTGACAGAGTCAGAACTCAGCCAGCAACAGTTGAGTCAGAGAAGACAAAATGCACGGCCATTGGTAGAGCTAGAAAGCAAGATGAGTTTTCAGATAAAAAAATATCTATATATATCAATGGATAGCCTTGTTGGTAATTTTTTGGATCTTATAATTCTCATGCTTATAGGTCTATTTGTTTAACAGTTGAAATTAGGGAATTTTATGTACATGACATGTGTAAAGATATGTAGATACTTATATATTGAGATACTTTTATGTCAGATGATCTGAGATGCCTGAGTCTGAGCTACCAAATAATTTTTAACAGAAATCGCTGTCTTTCTAATACAATATAATTAATATATGCCTATAGATGTATATACATATTTTATATTTTTTGGTATTATCTGATATATTTATATATATTTTTTATATATATATTTTTTTTTTTTAAAGATTTTTTTATCAATTTATTTGCTGCTTTTTTGTCAGAGACTCTATAGCGCATTTATCACTTTATTTACTTCAACTTATTTTTGGAAGAAATATAAGTGAGGTAGAATTTATTATGGTTTTATTATTTTTTATGCATTTTTATGATTAAAATTGATATAAATACATTTTAAATAAATTTAATAAGAAAATTTAAATATGTATTTAATAAAAGTTGACTCATGCTTTCGACTTTCAATTAACCCACAGCCCAGAGTTCATTAAACTGCGAAGACCTTGCCGAGGCAGCCCTTTGAGACCTTGACACACATGCAAAGTATCAATGCCACACGAAACACTCGACGTCAATTATTTGGTCAACGTTGTCAACAATTATTTTCCCCCGAGCACGTGACTCGAATACCAAATGAACTAAAGGTGCTCCACAGTAGTCCACATTCAATCAATAAAAATTCGGATTTTAAGCGTTTAAAGTTTTATTTGCAGTCATTGGAGAAGCTCTTACAAAAGAACTGGAGCGGGAGCAGCATAAGCCAAGGGCGAGCTGTAGGCCAAGGGACTGCTGTAAGCCAGAGGAGCAGCCAAAGGAGCAGCAGCGTACTTGGCGATGACTGGAGCAGCAACTGGAGCAGCAGCGATCACTGGAGCAGCGGCGATGCCATTGTAGTTGCGGGCGAAGACCTGGCTGCTGGTGGCAGTCACATAGGGGGCAGGAGCAGCAACCACTGCAGCGGGAGCAGCAGCCACCAGTGGTGCGCTGTAGGCCAGATGGTTGCCCAGGAGCACGCCAGGCTTGGCAGAGACGGCGGCGACGATGGCGAAGATAACAACGGCCTATAAACAAGAGTATTTAAGTTAAGGATTCATAAGATATTCCTTCCAAAAATACTTACGTATTTGAACATGTTAAGGATTTGTTGACTTTTGCTGCTGTTGGGAGTAGCTGAAGACTGTTTGATATCGAACTACAGCTGGCAGTCCATATTTATACCCAAAACAGTCTGCATTCAGTTGTGATTCACTTGGTTCATTTGAATGCAGACGCAGTTGGTTAATACAGTTAAAGTTTAACATTTCTGTTGCTTCCCATTGATTAATGTATAACACGTCGCGTCGTAGCGCCAACGATTTCAAAGGTCAACTTGGCAGTCCTCTGTGGGTATAAATACCACAGTTGCAACTGTTGAATGGCATCAAAGATTTTTAATCTCTCATCAGACTAAGACACTAACTAAAAACCAAGCCAAAATGTTCAAATTCGTATGTTAAATATTTATTTATTTAATTTAACTAAATTTGTAACTAATTTCACTTCGTCTTTCCAGGCTGTTGTCATCCTTGCCGTCATCGCGTGCGCTGCTGCTAAACCTGGTCTCCTTGGTGCTCCTCTCGCTTATACTGCTCCATTGATTGCCGCTCCTGCCCCGTATGTCACCGCTTCCAGCAGCCAGGTGTTCGCCCGTAATTACAATGGCATCGCTACTGCTCCGGTCGTCGCCAGCTATGTGAGCGCGCCTTTGGCTGCACCAATTGCTGCTCCTGTGATCTCCAAGTATGTGGCATCTCCATTGGCTGCTCCTCTGGCCTACAGTGCTCCACTCGGCTACGCTGCTGCCCCAGCTCCTCTTTTACTTTAAGAAATGCAACTGTGATCAGCCTAAACTATAATTAAATGAAATGTGAATCTAAAATATAATCACTCTGGGTTTTAATATTGAAAATGAAAATATGATAACAATATCTCTTCAGAAATTGGGCGAACGAAAGTCTTAGCTCATATTCAGTGCCAATTGAAGTACTTATAGCTGGGCTTAATTATTAAATAAATATAGGATTTTATAAATCGATTTATATTCAGCTTTGCAGTAAGGTGCTCTGAGCTCGATTGCTGCTGTTTCTTTAAGGTTTTTACTATATTATTATAATCATAATTAAATAATACAATCAAGCAGAATTTTTCTGTTCAATTTGCAGCTCACTGAGCTTCCCTTGAATTAAGCAAATTCCTCACATTAGTTTTTCAGTTTATTAAATACAATTTTTAACTGCGAATGCGAGCAAACCTTTGCTTTAATTACTAATACATTTTTCTAAGCTATTCTCGCAATTGAAATGATTATTTTATTAATGAAATTTAATGATTTTTAATATGTGAAATATTTTTAATATATCATAATAAATTTATATTGTTTATGAAACCCCACCTTTGATAACAGTTCATAAAATATATAGTTAATTCCAGTGCTAAAATATTATTTTGAATAATTACATATATTATCCAGTAGCAACTGATGACTATTTTAGGCATATGATTGAAGCTTGCAGTAGTAAGCAATTTTTTTAATTCCCATATCAAACAGCAAATATTTCATTTTTCTTTTCGTTTATTTTATGTTAACTGGATGTTCTTACAACAAAATGGGGGAAGCAGCAGCGGCGTATGTCAAAGGCGAGCTGTAGGCCAGAGGAGCAGCCAATGGAGCAGCAGCGTACTTGGCAATGACTGGAGCAGCAACTGGAGCAGCAACTCTGGCAGCAGCGATCACTGGAGCAGCGGCGATGCCATTGTAGTTGCGGGCGAAGACCTGGCTGCTGGTGGCAGTCACATAGGGGGCAGGAGCAGCAACCACTGCAGCAGGAGCAGCAGCCACCAGTGGTGCGCTGTAGGCCAGATGGTTGCCAAGGAGCACGCCAGGCTTGGCAGAGACGGCGGCGACGATGGCGAAGATAACAACGGCCTATAAACAAGAGTATTTAAGTTAAGGATTCATAAGATATTCCTTCCCAAAATGCTTACGTATTTGAACATGTTAAGGATTTGTTGGCTTTTGCTGCTGTTGGGAGTAGCTGAAGACTGTTTGATATCGAACTACAGCTGGCAGTCCATATTTATACCCAAAACAGTCTGCATTCAGTTGTGATTCACTTGGTTCATTGGAATGCAGAGGCAGTTGGTTAATACAGTTAAAGTTTAACCACTTCGCATGTCTTTTTCTGTTATTTCCCACTGATTAATGTATAACACGTCGCGGGGTCTAAAAATGCCAAAAATGCAGCTGTAAGGTCAATGCTATTTTGTTCCTTGCTGTATAAATTGTATTTGTAGATATTTTATTTCTCATAATTTCTATGCTTTTCTGGTCTTTCTGGTAAGCCTCGACTCTAGGCTAAGCAGCTTACCCACACGAGTATAGCTGGCAATGCCTTAAGTTTCCCATTCAGTTATTTTTAAGGAACTTTTCTGCTCACAATGCCATGATGTAACGTGATGAATATATATCAAAAGCAAATATGTAATCTCGAAATTAATGTCAACTTTGCGTATTTCTGTGTGTCCATTGCTTATTCTAATTGGACTTGCGGCCCGGCCATAAACAAAAGGTCCGCAACGGCAACGACCGTTGTCCGATTGGAGTGCACGTCACGTAGGCCACGTTAAAATTATTGTCAACACTGGCCAAGCGACGCGTGACATTAAAGTGTCCAAAGGCAACTTTGAGTTTGTTTTGAAAAAAGACATGCAATTATGTCAAGGTCATGGGGAAATGGACAGCAAAACCGTTAACTGTGAGATTAAGCTCGATTTTAATTAAAATATATTCAGAGAGTGTGAAAAATGGGACTGAATAATTTTATAGGTGCATCAAAGATGCCAAAGGTGAAGAAACTGCAGCTGAATTATTTTTAATAATTTAATAAAATTACTTAATAAATGTTATTGATTTTTTTTACATAAATAAATAAATTGCTTGACTAAAATAATGTCTGCTAAATGAATAATTTTGTATGCGAAAATAAAATTATATTTTAAATTATATAAAAAAAAATAATTATTTTATTATTTCTGTATATTAAACATATTAAAAAAATATAAAGTTGCATATATTTAATGTTGAAAATAATAATTTCCATATATTAAATATTAAAATTATTTATTTGTATATATTTAATATTAAACATATTTATTTTTTATATTTATGTAATGAAATATTAAATACATTAATTTTTATATATTTAATATATACAAATTTATATTTATATGGTCCATAGTAGTTGTCAGAGATTTTTTAAATCCTTTTTCCAATAATGTACAACTCGTTTCATTTAGAAATAATATTTATACATTTTTTTAGTCCAATGTAGGAGCTTGTAAAGGAGATGAATATATACCAAATTCCTTGTAGAGCTTTGCGATAAAATAATATTTCAAATTTCAAAAATAATTAAACTCAACGAAAACTTTGTTTAAAATATGTTTGTTTTAATTGTTACTCATTTACTTATGTACATTTTTACATGGGATCACAGAATACTTTTTGTTTAAATCAAAAGTGGCGCTGGAGCAGCAGCATAGTTGAGCGGGGCGACTGGAGCAGCTGCATATCTGGAGTAGAGAGGAGCAGCGAGAGGAGCAGCAATTGGTGCAGACAGAGGAGCAGCAGCGTACTTAGCAATCAGAGGTGCAGCTAGAGGAGCAGCGGCGTACCTGGAGTAGAGAGGAGCAGCGAGAGGAGCAGCCAGAGGTGCAGCAACGGGCGCCACAGCCCTGACGACTGGAGCAACGGGAGCGACTGGAACCTGAGCTATCAATGGAGCAGCAGCAATGCCATTGAAGTTCCTGGCCACTACTTGACTGCTGGTGGCAGTTATAACAGGTGCAGGTGCAGCAGCAAGGACAGCAGCTGGAGCAGCCAACGGAGCGTGGAGCAGACCTGGCTTGCCGGCGGCGCAGGCGACCAGAGCGCAGAGGACAAAGGCCTGAAGGAAAGGATATGTGTGTGTATGAGCAAGAGGAGAACAGGACAACATAAAATGCAGACAACTTACGTATTTGAACATGTTGAGGGATTTCTGATTGCTTTTTGGAGTTGCCACTTGAAAAGCGAAACTGTGTTTGATGACATGTCTTCGTTTTCGATTTATTTTTATAGCAAATCAAAACGCACGTGACGGACGCGCCATAGCCGAAGAAGAAGACCAGCAAAAAGTACAAAAAGAGAGAGAAAAAAATGTTTAAATTAGCATGCAGAGCGTGCAGGCAAAGTAAAGCAAAGCAAAGCGAAGCAGGCGAAACACAGACACACCTGGGCTAACTGTAACGGTGCTGCGACGAGGCGTTGGCTAATACTGCAATTTTATTTGATTTTCAAATGCATAAGCTTTCAGCTGCAGTTGAATGGTGACACTCTTGAATTATCTTTAAAAATGAGAGATAAATTAGCAGCTGAATTCAAAGAATAGAGAATAGAATGACTCGGCTATTTACTATCAGAATATCTTTGCTGTGGAGAAATGATATTAATATTTCTTGTTCACTCTATCGATTATCTTCACAAGCTCTCATACTCGCTCATTATATCTCTCTCTCTCAGCCTCTTCTTCTTCATTTATAATTAACTTTATTTTATCAAGTTCAGTAAACCTTAAAGTAAAATCGAATTGCATCAGCCTTGACCTGATAAAAATGTGTAAAATAAAACGAAATAATTTTTGTGTCAACCAGCAAAAGTGTTCACTCTTCGTTTGTTTACACACACAAACATACACACACAATCACATACATATATATATATTTATATATATTTTCGTGTATGTGTGTTTTTGCTGACCTGAACTGTGTGGGCGGGCAATAATTTGAAGTTCGCTTTGGCCGCTTGTACGTGCTCAAAATGTTTAATTGCTCGAATTTCTCTCAGCCAAATGGGATTCCTGCTGGCAGTCTCCACCTGGAGCGGAATTGAGCTTTAAGTGTTTAGCATTTGTTTAAAATATGACTAAAATAAATAAAAAATCGATACGCGAGAACAGTAGCTGTATCTGTATATCTTATATGTATCTATATCTGTATCTGATTAAGGGAAAAAGCATTTACATTTATATGACAGACGATGGCTTTCATTATTGATATTTATATATCTATTTATATTTCTATCTATTCATATTAATATCCATTTGTTTGCTTGGTCTTTGCGTCAAGTAGTCGAGTGCTTACTTCTAGCTTTCATACACCTTTAAGGCGCTTTGCAAACACCACACACAATCATATCAAATGCACAAACTTATGCACATTTGCCGTGTGGCGTTCTCTACGTCTGCAGTTTTGATCGTCGCTTGCTTGGCTTTGGCTAGAACATCGGTTTATGGGAAATGACATGCAGAAAAATAATAGACAGAAGAAAAAAAATGCTGGCATTTTTATTATGCGTTCACTGTCGTCTGAGCAGAGCTGAGCTGACAGAAGCTCATCGCATTAGACTCAAGCCGCAAAGACTCAAAGTTGACGCAAAGTAACAATCGCAACGTCACATAGAATTTTATAGGAAACCACTTTTATGGGAAACAATTTAAATTTAAATAAAAAAATAGATAAATTGATTATTGAAATTATATCAAAATAAAATACACAAATTTATATTAATTTATATTCAAATAAAATATTATTAAGCAATTAAATATTTTATTGAATAAATAATAATAAAATATGAATATTAAAAAATAATATAATATTGATTTAAATTCAAATAAAATATTTAAAAAATGAATTTTGGTAAAAAAAATAATAAATATTAATTTATATTAAAAAAAAAAAACAAAGAATATTAATTTTATACTATTATTAAATAAATAAATAAAAAAATATTAATTTACATTCATATAAAAGGCATACAAATAAATATATAAAATTATTATTAATTTTATATTATTATTAAATATACTAAATCAAATTTTTGTTAAAATAAATTATTAAAATAAATAATATTTTTATATATTTAATAAATATTATTTCTTTTTACCAAAACTAGGTCTCTTTTGCCATTCATTTCCAAATCTATTTACAGCTATTTATAAAAGCTCATATTAAATTTAGTGCATCATAATACTGTACGTTTCTTAATCAATTTAATTTCATGCACTTTGATTTTCATACAAATTTTGTATAATTAGCTGCGGCAATCGCAGTTGGCTGCCCTTCGGGTTTTGTCAGCTGGCCGCCGGTCGCAGATACCCTCAAAGACATTTGCTGGAACCAGCCAGCGGCGCAGCGACCAATTATAATGCCAGCACTTATAATGGGCAACGTGCTGGACGCAGGGCGCATTTTAAGTAGCTTCGATAGCTCCACGAGTGCGTATAAATATGCGCTGCATGGCCCCAGTTCGACATCAGTTAGCTTCTCGCTTTCAAGCCACCAGCAAGCCAGCAAACACAAATCAATCCAAGATGTTCAAATACGTTAGTTGTCTATGACTTATGGATACCACTAGAGTGTCTTCACCTAATCCTTGTTCTATATTTTACAGGCCGTTGTCATTTGCGCTCTGATTGCCTGCGTTGCCGCCAAGCCAGGCTTGTTGCACGCTCCGCTGCTTGCACCTGCGCCGCTTCTCGCTGCGCCCGCTCCTGTGGTGACCGCCGCCAGTAGCCAAGTGGTGGCCAGAACCTTCAATGGTATCGCAGCTGCTCCCGTGATTGCTGCTCCAGTGCCAGTGCCAGTGCCAGTGGCGCCAGTTGCTCCAGTCGTTCGCGCTGTGGCACCAGTTGCTGCTCCTCTGGCTGCTCCAGTTTTCCGACCAGTTGCTGCCCCATTGGCTGCCCCCTTGGCCGCTCCCTTCGCCGCGCCCTACGTCAAGGCTGTGGCCCCATTCGCCGCTCCATTGGCTGCTCCATTTGCGGCTCCCATTGCTCATCCCTATGCGGCACCTGTGTTTGCCAAGTACACAGCTCCCTTGGCTTATGGACCAGCTCCGCTCAGCTACGCCGCCGCAGCTCCCGCATTGTGGTAGAGCAAGGATTAACAACGTGTGTGTGTGTATGCTCAATGACTGATAGCCTTTAATAAAAATCGTTCAACTCGGTACAAAAAGTAAAAGAAACTGCAGCTCCTCCATTGTTTGTCTAGACCGCAGGGCTGGCCACTTTTTCGGTGCTTTATGGCTGGGCATAACAGCTTTATAATTGATTTGGCTGCGCTGTCGAGTCCTTTGATGCCGAGCCAGTGGCAGGGTGTGGAGCTAAGAGGGGCGTGGGTACATTATTTATGGGAGACGATGGGACTTTCTTCTTGTTCTCTTTTCAGTTTTGAGCAGATCGAATAGCAGAGCTGCTAAGCGGAGCTGCTAAGCAGAGCTGCAAAATTTAAGTTTGCGACTTGTATACAAATTTATTTTAAGCTTTAAAATTGGATAACTAAAATTTAATATTTTTTTTTTATATTATTCAAGCTTAACTTAAATTGTTATGTTAGTTTTTTATTTTTATTTTATTTAGTTATAAATTTAAATTTATTGTATTATTTTTTAAACTTTAAATTTTACTTAAAAATAAATTTAAGATGTTTTTGTATATTTTTTCTTTGCAAAAAAGTGTATTGGAAATTCTCTAGAACAACTCCTTGATTTGCCCCTTAAGTCCCTTAAATGGTTTGTTTTTTTTTTTGGCTGCACTGTAGGTAGTGAGGTTGGCCAAGTCAATCGTTTGTGGTGCAATGCTTTTATTCAGGTCATTTGTGCTCCATTGTCCTGCGTCTTTCACTTGCGTCCATCTAAAACGAATTATGGCACATGTCCCTGTTCTCGTCTGTGTGTGTGTTTGTGTGTGTGTGGGTGGGTGGGAGGTCAGTTGCTGCACTGGACCTCGACTCGGCTCGAGTTGACTGCAGTGCTGGCCGGAGTTCAGGTTCAGGTCGTTTCTCATGCGCTTTTCCCTCATATTTGCCATTCATTTGGCTTTGGCAAACAAAAGACGAGCGAACGGACCAATAAATGTTCCAATAATTTCATTCAATTCTCTCTCTCTCTCTCTCTGTCTCATGTGCATGTGCTGCAGAAATTTAAGGCTTTAAGGAACAAGGACTGTGGGCTGTGTGTTGCATCAAGCGAACTAATGCAAAGTTGAAAGCGAAAACTTAAACGGCAAAGATAAGCGGCACACGCTTGCCACGCCCTCGCCGCCCTTTCGTCTTAGTTGATTTTCAACAGCAGCGCAAACGCAGCAAAGTTTATCCTCAATTAAACTTTTTGTTGTTGCGTAAAATTGCGCCAGAGTTCAGTTTGTCTGCGCCTCAGTGTGCGAGGGCGTAGAGACGAGTGTGTGTGTGTGTGTGTGTGTGCGATAGGCCATACATGCAGGCATCTGTCTCTCTCTATGTCTATCTCTGTCTATCGAAATGGCAGCCTCATCTTCATTTGTTGGCTTAACTTTTAACTCCACTTGCCTTAATTTTCGCTCACATTATTCTTGTTTTTGTTGTGCTCGGCACATTTTTGGTAATTTCCGCCTTTGGCAAGTGCTCGACACAAGAAATTCTCTGAACTTCACTTATTTCATCTGGAAATCAACCCCATCTCCGGCAACAGCCCAGACCCACACCCACACCCACACTCAGTCCCAGTCCCAGTCTCAGGCACATTTCATTAGCTTTCTTCACATGCGTTTTTTCTTTTCATTTTAATTTATTGCATCATTGCGCTGCCGTCTCCTTCCTATTTGGTAATTGATTTTACATCGACTTCTTGTGCAAACTTTTAATGCACATTCACGTGTAATTAGAAAGGCTTTCGCAAGAATTCGCTTCAGTATTCCATGGGGAAGTATTTTTCATTTAATATTTGGGGCTTACAGCTTGTGAGTCATTTGGAAATGTTTTTTTATTTAAATTGGAATAGCTTGAAGATAAATTTTTTTTTTTAAATAAATGAAAATAAAATTATAAAAAAGGATACAAAAAAGTAAAAAAATAAAATGAAATATAAATTATTTTCTATTAAATAATAATAAAAGTAAAATAATTAATATAAAATATTTATTATTTCTGAAATAAAATAACAATAAAAATAAAAAAAAAATTATTTTTAGTAAATAAATAAAATAAAATATAAATTGTATTCTATTAAATGAATAAAAGTTATTATTGATATAAACAAATAAATAAGAAATAATAACACGTAAATTATTTTTAATATTTAATAAATAAAAATAAAATAACTATATTAAATTAAATAAGTAAACATAAAAAAGCAAAATAATATTATAAATAAAATGTAAATTATTTTCTATTAAAATAAATAAAATAAAATATTAATATAAGTGAAATATAAATTTATTTTCTAGATAAACATAAGTGAGCAGCTCGTAGTTTGATATCTATTTCTACACCTGAATATCTTGGCTGAAAATAAAGAAGAAACGTGAAAAATTTTCATAGCAAACACTTAGCATTCGAAAGCTGAAGATTCGCCAGACAAGAGAACAGTCGCTATGACGGCTTTCGTGGCAGCATTTGCAGCTCGCGTCTGGATAAGTGGTGGTGGCGGTGGTGCTGCTGCTGGTGGTGGTGGCAGTGGCTTTCAGCCTTTCAGCTAACACACCGCTGCGAAAATCCAGCAGCAGCTTCTGGCTTCTGGCTTTTGATATGGGAACGACGACAAGGCTTGCACGGTGCTTGGTACACCGACTACGTGATTTGTTTGCCAGAGCAATTTACATGTCCGGGCATGCCGGAGATGTATAGATGACAACAACATCTCTCTATTTCTCTCTCTCTCTCTCCCTCTGTTAGCACTTTGACATTTGGCACCCGGCGCCAAGGATTGCGAGGGAAAAATTGAATGCGTGTAAAGCGTGGCAGCTCCAGCAATTGGAAGCGAAAACAAAAACCGCATTGCTCCACAAAAATGTCAATGGACGCGAACGCACAAAGCGTAATTTGAGCAGCCAGCGGCAGGTGGCGCTGCAAAACTTAATCACCTAATGCAAAGCGACGCACGTTAAGCGTCTAAATAATGAGCAGCCGTCGAACGGAAAATGGCAAACGCTTTGCCAATTTGCATAGCCAGCTAAATGCAATTGACTGAGTCGCTGGGGCGGACAACACAGAGCCACACTGACGGGGCTTAACAATGCTGCCACCAGCCACCGTGCGCATATATATTAGAAGAGAGAGAGAGAGAGAGAGAGAGAGGGAGAGAGAGGCAGAAAAAAGTACAGGGAGACGCGCCTTATTTAAATGAAACAAAAAGCGCTCGGGCATGTCTGCATCGTTGCCCGTCAATTGACATAAGCTGGGAATTTGCACGCTAAGCCATTTCATTGGGGGATTGATTTTGCTCCACGCATATTACGCATACGCCGCGTGTGCCACCGAGGTGCCACGAACTGCCAACTGCATTTGCGAATCTCTCACAAATTCTCCTTCAGTCGAAAAAGCAATCTTCACGTCTGCCTGGCTACATGCCACCAAAAAAGGAGGAGAACAAAAAATAATAAAATAAGAGAAAAATTGAAAAGGAGAAAGTTTTTGTCGAAGTTTGTTTTGCCAGGCTCGGGGCTGAAGGGTTGGCCTGGCAAGCCCTGGCCCACATGTGGTGTGCGAGCCGCTTATTTGCTGACACAGCTCCGATCCGCATTTAGTTGCGAAAGCGAAAAATAATTAATTAAGAAGTGCAAATCATAGCAAAATTATGCGGGCTGTCAAATTAAAACTAAAAGTAAACGCCAGCAGCAGACGCCCGGAAATAAGCAGACATCGCTTAAAGATACACAAAAGGCTTGAATCATCCACAAACACGCACATGGAAAGGGAGCTCCTGCCAGGAAATTGCCAGAGATTCCTGACATAGCAATTAGCACTTTCCTTTTCTCTCTCTCTCTCTCTCTCTCTCTCTCTGTTTTCCAGGCATACCTTGGGGAAATTTTAACTTGAACTGGGCTTTATGTACATAAAATATATATAGCCGAAGTATATATAGTTCTGCTCTGCTCTGCCTTAACTATCAATTAAAGCTAATCTGAGGCAATTAGTTGGCTGCTCAATGTCAGTGCCGATACCAGGCGCAATTACCTGCAGTTCACAGGGCTTCGCAGCTGTCCCGTTGCCTACTTTTTGACATCTTCAAACTTGGAAGCAAACAATTTACGATCTGACGACATACTCGAGCCCACGAGCTCTTTGGAAACTCTGCCATGTGCAATTGTAGCTGCCAAGGCTATTTGAAAGCCTCAACTCGAACAGAGTTTTGGCTCCTTGAGAGCATCTCTGGGCCAGGCACTCGTCCTCGTCCTCGTCCCCGCCGTCGACAGGCAGAACTCAAAACACCAAAGGCCTTTATACAAGCACAACTTGCCGTCGCTCTATCTGTGTCTGTGTATTTAAACTTTTGTAATAATCTACAGCAAATGCGCAGCATCAGCGTCTTCACCTGGGCCCCCGCCTCACTACGGCGACTTCGAGTCCACAACAAGCAAAGTTCCGGGGCGCCATTTTGCTTTTACTATTTGTTTTTGCGACTTCTGTTGACGTTGTCTCCAGTCTTTCAGCTCACTGCCAGTTGCCATCTAGCTAGCCTAGCCACCTAGCCAGCTGCAGCCCCCCTGCTGCTCCCTTTCATCGGCTGCTCAGGCTGCCCGCGGCGCACAAACTTTACCTTTGCCCAAATTTCATTTATAAACATTGCGAAGCGAGGGACTGCAAATTGAGTGTTTAATTGCAATGAAGTTGCATTTGGATGTCTGCGGCAACATATGCACCGGGGCAGCGCCAACGACCGGAAGCCCGAATCAGATTAGCTGTTGCATGGCAACTGCTTGAACTTCCAATTCTATGTATCTGCAGTTGCAGCACAGCTTTGCGAGTGACTCGTAAACTCTTTGATTGGTTGCAGCTTTTCGGGTTTTTTTAAATTAGCTGAAGCCATTGTGTCTAAAATTTAATATATTATAAATATATTTCATAGCTAGACTAATTCATTATTAAAATTATTTAAATATAATTTTCTTACATGCTAAAAAAATAAAAATGTTATATTATGCGTATAATTATAATTTAAATGTATTTTAATTTTTATTCAAAAAAATTTTTTTATTTAAATATATTTTTATTATAAAAAAAAAATAATAATATTTAATATTTATATTATATTTATGTATTTAAATTTTATATATATTTCTTTAATTTATTTTTTTACATAGTTTTATTATATATAAACAAAAAATGTTAAGTAGAAAATCTAAATAAGTTGTATGAATAATATATAAAAATATTTCATATATATTTTATATTTATTTATTTATTAATATTTCAGAAATATGTTCTTTGAGTTTTCGCCTTTTAAAAATATCTTTTTAATATACTTTCATTATAAATTCACAAAAATTGTTATTAAAAATATTTAAATCATTTTTATAAGTAATGTATAAGTAAATTTAGTATTTATAACATATTTTTTTATTTAATAATATTTAAGAAACGTTTTCTTTAAACTTTCCTCTTTTAAATCTCTTCACTTCATTTTCAGTTTCTTTGCAAAACAAAACAAAGTACTCAAAATATTAAGTGTAAGACAGTCAAATGTCATTCTTAATGGTTAGGCCAGAGTGCGCTCGCCTCGCGCTCGCTCAACTCTTGTGTAATCTGTCACCTCAACGAAACTCTCCTGTGATCTCTGAAGCTGCTATTTTTTTGTATTATTATTTTGCTGGGGCCTTTGATTGCCAGGCAGGCAGGCACTCGTAGAGTCTGTGGGAGCCAATCATTTCGTTTGCGTTTTCATGACGCTGAGCGTCAAAAGTAATTTGCATTTAGCAAATATTTGTTGGCAAGCAGGCCGCCAACTCGACTCGACTCGGCTTGGTGGGCCTCCATCTGCAGAGCCTAACATCAAAGCCTCGCGCCGCGATGCGTGTCAAAGGCGTTGGCATAGCTTTAAATGTAACTCGCTTACTGTAGCGCCAGACAGAGAGACAGACAGACAGCCAGCCAGACTGTCAGTCCTGTGGCTGTCGGTCCTTTGCAATTTGCAGCATTTGTCAAAATATTCAGCCAACAATTTTATTTACCTTTTTTTTTTTCTTCTTATTTTTTGTTGGCTGAGCGGCGCCTTCTGGCGCTGGTCGAGGACGCGTCACTTGACGACGTGCCGCAAATGAGTTTCAACTCGGGTGTTGCCTCGTCGCTCGCGGCATCGGCGTCGGTCTGAGCTAATTTTTTGATGGATTCGCTTGCGCTTTTATGCTTTTTATATGCCATTTCCCGTCTTGGCGCTGCGCGCTTTAAAGCGATATGTCTGTGGCTTCAAGCCGTCAGCCCGAGACCTCAGTTCTCAGTCCTCAGTCGCCTTGCCATAAACTGAGCTCTAAACTGGTTGAGGTGCGAGTTGCTCCTAAACTGCAATTGAACTTCTGCTGCTGGGAGTTATTGTTTCGTGTGAGGGCAACTTTTGTGTGATTTTTAAGTCATCAATGGGGCCAGCAGCGAGAGTTGCAACTTTGCCGCACCTAACAAAGTGCAGAGCTATGCCAGTTGCTGTTGTTGCCGTTTGTTTGCGTTGAATTTTTCAAATCGTCCACCGAACAACCATTTGCCAAAGCTGCTGCTGCTGCTGCCGCTGCCGCTGCTGTTGCCTTTTCTCTATGCTTCCGTGCATTTTGTTGCACTTTGGGTGCAGAGGTGAATGAGCGAGGGTTGCGCCTAAAGTTGATATGGTCAGATAGAGTAAGGTAAGTCTACAGAGAATAGCTTATGATCATTGAAGAGACTTAAATTTACACAAATTTTAAATTTATATTAGCTCACAAAGTTCTTTCCAAATTGGCCTTCATCTCTCATCCTGTAACTTCTCTTACCGCCCTCCGGTGCCCACTCAGCGCACGTTTTTTGCTTCGCTTTTTAGCACACTGAGAGCTGGGGGTAAGGGCAAAGCTCTTTGTTTTGCTTTTGACGATGGCTGTTGCCGCTTGCATTTGTTGGCTGCGACGTGTTCAATAACAATTGTGTTGCATACTTTAGTGCGTTCGGGGCATGGCATTAAATTTTAAAGGAGCGAACGTCGGTGCTGAGTCGTGCGGCCGCCGCGTCAAACAGTTTGCTGCAAATCAATTACAAACTAACAACTTTGCCAGCGCTAATTGCAAGGAGTTTTTCCCTTTGGCCGGACTTTTGCGTCCGGCACTTTGTTGACTTTGTGCAGGCAGCCAAAAACGAACGGGACTGAAAATAAAAATAAGTTGTAGTTTGTTGAACGGCAAGACGTTCGGCTGCTTTGTGACTTGGCCCCAAAATCTTGGGGATTTATCATGGAGCGCTTTGTAAGGCTTTCCCGGAGTAGATTCTGAGACGGGTCCGGGGCCACGTCTGCATTGCGCACTTCTCGCTGCAGTCGAAATTAATGTTCTAGCCTTTTAATTACACGACAAATAAGCAAACAGCCGAAAAGTTTTGCGCTAGTTACTCGAACAGCGATGAGAAACCACTTGAAAGACGTTTTAAGAATTAAGGACTGCCGAGGCATGGGCATGGGCATGGGCAATCCACGAACTGGTTCGCCGCTCGGAACTTGTTTAGTTTTGAGCACTGGCTTTGTCGACGGCGCGTTGACAGCGGCTGAAGAGATTTCTGAATTTGCAGCAAGTTTAGCTGCATTTAATTAAAAACTTAATTGGAATGAGACTGCACATAAAATATTATATATATTTGGCAGCTGTATAATATAGCAGAGGCTGCCAAACATTCTTTTTGCTAATATATAAATATGATATATATGTATAAATTCGTACAATGCGATTAAATTGTCATCAAAAATAAAGAGGTATTTATTGTTTTTCCTTGGCAAATATTTCTTAAATATATTTAATTAAAATAAAAAAATGGGAGTAGACTCCTTTTTTTAGTTAATTAGTTATTGTTTGTATATTATTTAATTATTTATTCATAAAATAAAAATATATAAATATATATTTAATTTTTTGCTATTAAGATTAAGTTTCTTAGAAGCATTTTATAAAAAAAAAATATTTATATATATAATATTTTTAATATATTATATCCTTCCTTCCATATATCCTTCCTTACCCAACTTTTGATTCACTTGCCTTTATTCACACTTGCGAACAGGAATCCATCTGAGTCAGCCCCTCCTGACTTCTCCCTGTTCGACGCAAATGGTTTTGTCTCGAGTGCATCTTCAGCTTGTCATCATTAATTTGGCTTTGAGTGAATGAAGCTGCTGAGATATTGCTGCATGCTCTTAGGCCACAATATTCTTGACAAATTGGCTAAAAAGTGGGGAAAGCCGCATTGCGGCTTCGGGCTGCCAAAAGTAGTTGCAGCAGGCTCCATTTGTATCTGCAGGCAATGCGTATGGACAACAACAAGGCCAACTGCTTAATCAGCTTTATTTGCATTGATAGCGTTGCATTTTTTCACGCTGCTGCAAAGTTAAACAATGCGAAGAGGAAGCCAGCAAAGCGTAAAATGCATTAAAAGCGCGGCAAACAAGCTGCCCGAAGTGGACAGAACAACCCCTTCGGCTGGCTGCCGCTCGCTCCGCACTCCTCGCTGGCATTCCGAAGTTATGCATTTTGAAGTGTCTGGCCGGGGTCTGTGTTGCTGTCTGAAGGAGGGCGAGTGGGAGGGAGCGGGGGTACTAGCCCGCCGCTCGCCTGCTGTTTACAGAGCTACTTAATCGAAGTGCTGCCAATGCTGCAGCTCGTCCTGCTGCTCGTCCTGTTCACATTAAATGCAAAAATGTTTTTTGCCTGCCCCAGTCTGCTGGGCGTGCTGCATTTTATTATTATTTTATTTCGTTTTACTTTCTGCCCGTGTTGGCCTCCAATTTCTTTTTTTTCATTTCGTTCTGTTTGCTTCCGGTTTTCATTAATGGTCTTAACATAAAAATACAATTTGCTGACGTTTAACTGGTTTGGCGGCTGTGAATAAATTGTCGAGCGTTGTTTGATTTCGTTTTCTCCCCACTGCATTTAATTGATTATGCTCCAATCGATGGACGCCGTCGAGGCTTTAAGTGTGTGCAGCGAAATATGAGTTTCCGCTCTGTGCAGCTATCCTCTGGCAATATGAGATTAGCAGCAGATCGATAGTCGATTCCAGTTCAATAAATTGCAGTATTGATTGTGTTGAGGCTATTGAGGGAATTTTTATTGAAAGAAATGGTGAACAGAGTATAAAGGTTGAGGGAAATAATAGTGTTCATTCAAATTAAATTGTCTAAATGAAATTTATTGAAGATATATGATTAATATATTTATTTAGTATTTTGATTAAATATTTAATTTGTTTTAAAAGTCTTCTGAATATTTGTTTATATCACAATTTAATTTATATTCTTCATAATTATTTGCTTTGACTTTTCAGCGCTGCTCAGAAATTGAAATCTCATCTTCAATTGCGTTCTTCAATGCTATGAAGCTCTTAAGTTGCTGATGTTGCTGATGCTTATAGGAGTAAGAGGAGCAGCAGCAGCAGTAAGTATAGAATGTATATAAATATTTGTATATTATTTTATTATAATTTATTTAATATTTTATTTATGTGATAATCAGTTCATAAATTCTAATTTTCTTCACAGATTTTCCGATCATAAATAATGTAAATATAAAATTAAAAATTAGGTAAGTATATTACTACATTTTTATTATATATAAGAAAATACGTTGAGGGAATTTAGATGTGTTTTCTAGAAGTATTTTATTACTCGTTTCTTATTTTTACATTGTTTTATTCTCTTTCTGCTTCAGCTACAGCGATCTATGCTTAGCTGCTTGTCGCTCCACAGCGCAACTCTTTCTCTTTAAAATTCTTTTCAGCTGGGAACATTCTTCTAACAAATAAACATCTCTTTTCTGTCAAGAGTAACTCTTTTCCTATAAAAATATCTCTTTTCCTATAAAAATGGATTATATCTATTGCTGAAGTCTGCCCACTCCAATTTCCTCTCTCATTTTTAGCCTCTACCTACTGACCACCTCCTCTGCTCTTCTCACAGCAAAATACATCCAACAATCTACATTAATTTCTGCCACAAAACTCTTTTCCTCTCTCACTGCCTCTACGTCTCATGTTCTTTCGCTCTCTCTATCTCTCTCTACTTGCCATTAATCCGCAATTAACCATAAACATCACTCGAATAAGTTTAATTAGTTGAATAAACTGTCAAATGCTGATATTGATTCGATTAACTACGGAGTTAATGGCAAGTGTCGCCTCGCCTGGTCTCGTCTCTTTGATGTTTGGCCGCATGTAACGTTGACAACTGCAGTTCAAGTACTCATCAGCGGGCGCTTTGCCCTCTCTGACTGCCTGCCTGCCTCGACTGCTGCTGGTGCTGCTGCAATAAACCAAAACAGCAGCTCAAATTGGCCGACAACACCAGTCGAAACACTCCGCACATTTCAACGCCCTTTGCAGCCGCTGCTTTTCATTTAATTGCGGTTGACTTTTGGGGCTTTGACAGACTGACAGACAGACGGAGAGTTGGAGAGACAGAGCGACAGTCAGACTGTCAGACAGGGCATTTCACATTGGGGAAATTGGCAAGCAGCTTTCTGGGCCCCGAGCCCTATCCACTTGGCAACAAAATGCCAATCATCAATCAAGGTGATTTGTTTCAATGCCCCAGCCACAGATTTCACGCTGTTCCGACTGCAGATGGACACGGAACACACACAGCCACATAGCCAACAGTCGATGAGCTCGGCTAGCTACCAGCTTCCTGTTGCTCCACATTGCTTACCACATGCGGCCAATCACTTGCATACACTTCAATTGATGCGATTGCAGACCCTCCCAGCAACAGCAGCAACAGCTGCTGCTACTGTTGCTGCTGCTGCTGTTGTTGTTCATCAATGAATTCAATCACGAAAATGTTGCTGATCCCCTGTCCCAGGCCATGCCTCCATTTGTTGCATATTCATGAGCCCTGCCAGCCTGCCTGCCTGCCTGCCTGAGTTACTGACGTGGCTTTGATTTAATTGCCTTGATTTTGTCTATAATTTATTTTGAGCCATGTCCGCCAACAATAAACTATGCCCCGCCATAAATGCTGACGCCTCAATATTTAAGTTTTCTTTGTCTTTCGCTGTCGCTTTCCTCTTCTTGCTTTACTCCCTGTCTCGCATTTAGCTGCCAGCAAATGTTTCGTATAATTTACCCATGACTGCGCCGCACCGAACTTGTCGTCGCGATTCCGCTTAACTGTGCGGCTGTAGTCGGGAGTTTTATGGCCAAAGGGGCCAGTACATTAAGCTGTGTCGCAGATTTGGGTTCATGATGAGGAAACAGGTGAATGAAATCTATGTGTGTAGCTAGAATTTGGCGTATGTTTAAGGCAATAAATGCAAACGGAATATGTAACTAATATGTACAGAATTTTAGCATTAGATTTCATTTGGGGCCTTGAGGATCGCTGAGTAAAGATTGACTTTTTCAAATTCTCTCTGTTTGGTTAATTAGATTTTAATTTGTTTGCTTGTTGCATATACTTGTAGTTTATTATATTTATTTTTATTATTATATAAATTGGTACATTTTCATTTATATATTTTTTTATTTCTTTTTTAAAATACATTTGTTTTTATATTTCTTTTCTTAATTTTTTAAGACAAAGTTGTACCACATTTTTTTTTAATTTATAAATTTGCAATTTATTATCATTTGTAAAATTCGTATAAAACTGTTATTTATTTTGATCTATTTTTTAGTATTTTTATTAGTATTATTTTCATTTAATTTTTTTTCATTTTTCTTCGTTTAGATTTTTATTTATTTATATTATTTTTCTACTATTATTTATTTTTTATTAATTTATATTCGAATATAATTTGCACTTATCTATTTTACATTATTATTATTTTTTTTTCAAATTCAATTTATTTTCCTCTTGTTTTTCAGAGAATCTTTCGGCAAATAAATTGCGTTATTTATTTTATTTTTAATTTAATATATTTTGTTCATTTTGTATTTTATTTCCTTATCTTTTAAAACGCAGAAGAAAGTATTCTCGCTCTCAACCTCAAATAATTTTTAAATATTTTTATATATCTTTAATTTATTACCATAAGTAAAAGTCGTGCTTTCTATTCAAATTTTAAATATATTAATTAAGTTTATATTTTTATGTTAGATATTGAGACTCAAGCTAAAGTCTCCTTCTTTAGTTAACAATCTGTATCTTTAAATGAACTTTAGTTTATCTCTTAAGCTGAACTTGATACCAAAAATCAATGATCTCTCTCTTCTAGCCTTCTCCCTGCTTCCCACCATTTTCCACTGCTCTACAGGGTATTGATTAAGCCCGCCTTTTATCAAACTCGATTCGATTTTGCTCTATTTCTGCGCTGTTTTATTTTTTATAATTTTTCCCTGCGTACACAAAAATTGCGGAAATATTTCATTTTTGCCGCGGAGCTGTTCGCCTTGCTGCACGTTCGCCTTCGCCGTCGTCACTGCCTTCGCCTGGCAGCTGCAGACCGCAGCTTTACATTTTTAACGCTTTAAGAAGTATTTTTTTCTCTCGCATTTTTGTCGCCATTTCGTGCACGCCTTGGCTGCCACAGCTCCAGCTCCAGTTGCCTGCCTGCATTGCTCACGCTTGTATTCAGCAGTTTATTTTTTTCTCCACTTTTTTTTTTCGTTTAAATTCCAGAGAGGTGTGCGCATAAATTTTTGGCGCCCGAGCCCTGCAGCTAGCACTTATGCAAAGGGTATGCTGGCGGAGCATTCAGCCAGCTGCATGCTGTAGCCCCAAAAAAACATGAAATGGGAGACGCAACGATTGGTCGAGGACTAAACTCATTTTAAAGCCAGACTGATTATAATTTCATTTGGTGCTCAGCCCAAGTGACGGCGCGCCCACCTCGAGGCGGCACTCGTTTGGTGCCTATTACCGATTTTGGTTATTTCATTTTCCAAGCGACTTCAAATGTCATTTCCTTTAGCCTGCCTGCGCAGCTGCCCGCCCGCCTGCCTGCCCGCCTGTCGCCCTGTGATTTGTGACCTGAGTAAGCGTAATCGCGCTTTATCTATTAGTTACATTGCCGCCTTCATTTCGCTGGGTCTGTCGTCCTGTGCTGCTGCTCAGCTCGGCGTCTTTAATGAAATTTACTCGGGTTGCCCTTCTATTTACTTTGTGGCACGAAATTAATAAAGGCGAGGTGCACGGTAGCGGCAAAGGCAAAGCCAAGTGGAAACTTAATCCCCAAGGAAATTATGTGAAAAATGTGCGTGAGCCCAGCCACCCAGCCAACCAGCCATCCAACCACCCAACCGCTGGCCATCATCATTTCATCTCAGCTCAGCTGCTGTGGGCGAGCGTGTTTGGGCATTCAGCTTCGACCTTTCCCAGTTTAAGTTGTTAAACGGCGCATAGCTGTAAATATTTTTGCACAAACGTGCAGCTTATGGCCCAAAAAGCCCAACTGAAACCTTTCTTTCCTTCTCTCTGCTGTTGTTGGCCTGTTTTTAATGTAGTCCGGTCTCATTTTATTTTATTTTCACTCTTTGTATAGTAGCCCAGCGCAATTATTATTAAGTGTTCGCCGATCAGAGGCGGGACGCAAATGCAAAAGTCGCTTAGGCAGAAGGTTGTTAAAATTTAGGCGGATAATCTATAGAGCTAAAGAGACATAATAGGTGAGAGTCCAAGAGTCTATGAGTTCCATAAAGATATATTCTAGGCAAAGAGGCAAAGACTTATTCCAGCTCAATCAGAACTTTATTCGACTTTATTTAAAATTCATCAGGTCCCCCTTTAAACAACGCCTCTGCGCACAGCATTCATTTTTATAGCCATTTTATTTTCTTTTTACAGTATTTCGGGTTACGGGCTTACTGAAAAAATACAAAAAATACCACAAAAAAAAGGTCGCCGTCAAGCCATGTTAAATTTGTATGAGTTGCTTTGTTCTTTGCCGATGGGGTGTTAAGGGGTTTGGTTAATTTCAGGCTGCGTATGAGTTATGTACGGGACAACTAATGTTGTTTGCCAGGTGTGTGTGTGTGTGTGTGTGTGGGTGTGGGCTCCCTAATCTGAACATGCCCAGCAGCGTTACCTTGTGAACCTGTCCCACTGGCCTTTGAGCTGGTCGCGTAATAAGCACAATTGTCTTTTGGCCGCACCAAAGTGTCAATTACAGCCATCGAAAGGAACAGACTGGATGGTGGGGATGGATTGGAGGGGGGCGGAAGTCTGCTCACAGCTGGACGTTGAAGTTGAGCGAAGAAAATTCCCAGAAGCCGGCTAAACGGCTTGTCACACGGCTGGCCGCTCGTCGGGCTGTTGCATAATACTAATGTAATTGTCAGCTCATTGTTTGTCGCAAGGATAATATCGCAATTAGCCCGAACATGGCAGGATAATTAGTTGCATAAGCCGAGAGGAGACAGACAGAGAGAGAGAGAGAGAGAGAGAGAGAGTGGCAATGACACTTGCTGAAAACAAATGTAAATTGTATTAACAACAATTTATTGATGAGGTAGGAATAAGTTGAAGTAGACTTGAGCTGAAGAGACAGAGCTGAAAGTGGATCGAGATAAATAATTTGAGTTGAGAAGGAGCTCAATAAAAGCTGAGAATCACATATATATTTATATATACTTATGCAATTTTATATGTATATTTATATATATTTGTATATATTCATATATATTTTAAGTTTACTTTATCCCTATTGGCATGCCTTATTACATATTTTAAAAGTAAAATGTTAACAATAACTCAAATAGTTGCTAAAATATAAGCATTGTAAATACTATCAGACTTGCGTGGTCACCCATTTCTGTGCCTAGAATTCATTTCTCATTGCTTCACAGAGTAAAACTTATATATAATATGTATAATTTAGCAAAATTTGCATCTATTTAAAGGCAATTCTCAACTTTTGAATGTCTTTGCATTGCTAAAGGCAAACTATTCCAGTTCCGCCCATGATCTTTATAAGCTCATATAGTCTATAGTTAAAATTTATTGCCACATTTCGTGGCAAGAGGTCAGTGAATGAATTGATTTACTATAAAATTTATTTAACATGCTCTACATATTGTGCATATATACTATATATATATATATATATATATATATATATATATATATATATATATATATATATATATATATATATATATATATATATATATATATATATATATATATATATATATATATATATATATATATATATATATATATATAAATAATCCCAGCTGATTTGTCTCCATTTCTTTTGCAGCTCATCTGCTTAGTTTATTTTTAATTACTTGGTTCATTTGCTGAAGGCTGAGTCCAGCTCAAATCAGGCGTACAATAAATTGATTGCAAAAGCACATAAAGGCGCTCTTTGTATTTGCTTTCAAATGTTCAAGCATAAATCAGATGAGTCATGTATATTATCTACGTATGCATTCATTGTACTAATTGAATAATTTGTTTAGCTTTTAATTGCATTTAGTTATTTGTCGAGCTTAAAGCTAGCAGCTGGATGTAGGCCAAAATTTATAGCTGTCTTTTGTTGACCTGATGGGAAACTTGCCTTAAATAAGACTTTAATTTGCATTAAATAATTATAAATTAGTTTTGTTGCCTTTTTCCACATGTCTTCAGCTACTTAATATCACTTAAGATTAATTAATTATTATAACAAAAATCGACTTAAATTTTTAAGTTCTTTGCGCTGACGAATTGTAAACTGTAAATTGTAAATTGTTTTTCTTTCTGTTGAAATTCAATTATTTCCTGTTTTCATATTCAGTGTCATTTCCGTCTTAAGCTTCTTATGTGTCAATTAAATGCATTTCAGTCATTTTATGTGCTTAACGCAGCTGCAAATTGTTGGCGGACTTTAAGCTGATATTGATATATGCTGAGCGAGAGAATAAATATATAAAATATGCCTACCCTGCCTGCCTTTGGTAAGGGTATTCACCAGTCGAGCTTGTGGCTTTATTTCTTGTGGAAAAATGAAAGCCCGAATGCAAGCCACAGAGCAGCAACCGCTGAAACATTTTAAAGACATGCCAGTTACAACAGCAAGAACATCAACTACACTAACAGCAACAACAACAACCAGAAGAACAACAACAGCAGCATTAACTACAACAACAATAACGACGGATTAACTCTCAAACCTGTAACTGAATGACCGCACACAGACACGCAGCTGGAGAGGCAGCAACTGAGGCTGATTTGAGGGTGTCTGGGTGGGTGTGGGTGGGTGTAGGTGTGGGGCAGCACTGAGTCAGCCACATGTCAGAGACATTATGGAATCATGAACTTACTGCTGTTGTGCGGTGATGTGTGTGTGTGTGTGTACCTGTGCGAGCAGAACTCCATTTGTGATATAGCTGTGGCTGCGACAACGATTTGCGGTCCAACACAACACACAAAGCCAACCATACACCCACCCACCCACACACACACACATATGTGAGTATCTACAGTTGCCAATACGCTTGGCCATTTGAATCATCAATCAAAGTGTTTTGTTACGACTTTCATACGTCATGTTTCGCCCCAAAAAATCCCACCATGCCACACTGTTGTCTCTTCCGCTGTCTGTCCATGTGTGTATGTGTGTGTAGGTGTGACACAAGTCGACATTTATGGTGTCGACAAGGATAGGAAACGAGCACGTGGAGGATTCCATGCAGCTGCCAGACGACAATCAATCACACGCCTCAATTCAATTCTCGATGCTGTCATTTTCAATTTCATTCCATGCCCCCCTCATTATGCTAAATATTTATGAGCACGTAAACAGGCCCGGCAACGCTCCATTGTGTTTCCTAATGAAGCGTAATTAAAAAACATTAAATTTGTTGACAAATCGCTGGCGGTTTGTATGTGTGCGTGTGGGCGTCAAATCAATCAAGCATCCATTTATCGGCGGCTTTGTCGTGCGGCATTTGACAAACTTAAACAACAAACTTAAGTTTCAATTTGTGAGCTTAGCTGGCCCAGTTTGTTGCCAGTTTGTTCTCGCTGATTGCCGTTGTTCAGGCCAGCTTTTGTGCGCCTCTTGATTTATAGATATTGGATCGCGAGCAGCCCGGACTCGACCCAAACAAACTCTGCTACCATTTAGTGCCCGTACAGAGATAAAGTTAATTAGGGTATTCATAGCCAGCTTGCAGGTGTGGCCTAGCCAGTCTTAAAGGCTAGTTTAAAGCCCCGCAGACGGTCGGGCGTCTTTTGCGGTTGCTGCGCCTCGCTTTGTGCGCTGATCCTTTGTTGCATACTTTTAGGCGCGTCTCGATTTGTTTACAGTCAGACACGCTGACCGGCAGCAGCAGCAGCAGCAGCAGCATAAGCAACAGACTAAGAGACGGGGCGAGTGGAGCCTGTTCTGGGTAAGCCAAAGCAGCCGCACAATTTGCTCGCTTGTTTTTGTATCTTTGCAGTGTCTGTTGCCTGTTGTTTGCCAGTTTTGTGTTGCTGTTTCGCTCTATTGTGTTGGGGGTAAAAACTTTGTGCACTGATTGCAAACTTGTTTCAATTGTTTCGTAACCGACTAAGGAGCGATACCAGTTGAGAGGGGCTTGAGGGGACTGAAGGGGGGCGAGCTGCCATGAAAGTCAAGGCAAAGCGTGTGCACAAATGGCCAAAGCTGCGGCTGAGCGGCAACAGCCATTCACTTGCATATTTCTGTGGCTTAGTTTCCGTTTTCAAACCAAACGAACAGCATAAAAACCTATTGAAAATTTGCATACGAAAATGAAATTCAAATGGGTTTCACCCACACAACCGCCATTTCTCTCCCTCTCACCCCCCCCCCCCCCTCTCTCTCTCTCTCTCTCACTCTCTTTCTCTTTTTGTCGCCGTCTCAATGTTTTGTCCAAGCTGCAATCAGGCAAGTTGGCTTTTCTGGACAAACTTTTAAATTTTTTTCTTATTTTTGTTCCAGCTGAAACACCACTTTAATACACTTTGAACTATACATATTTATAGCTGAAATAACAGCAAACATCAGAGGGACAGAGAGAGAGAGGGCGAGTTGCTGAAGGAGTTTCGCCTGCCCCAATGAGTGGGCACTTTTAATCTAAAACGTTTTGATTTGCAGGACGCACCCACAAAAAAGCCGACAAAAGTGATTTTCATTGAGCATCTCGTAACTTTGTAATGCAAATCTCTTGGCTCCCATCCGTGGAACACAATCTGCTGGGCTGTCTCCTAGCCTGTCTCTCTGTCCGTCTGTCTGTCTGTCTGACTGTTTGGCTGCCCGTCTATCCTTCATTGATTGCTGCTATCACTTTTGGCCTTTCTGCCAGCCCGGGTTACACAGCCTTTGCTGCGGCCAATAAAATGCAAATTGTTTTCCGCGTAAACAAAACGTTTTTAATGAAGCCATCAGCTAGAGATGAGCGCGTAACGGTAAGGAATGGCTTTACATAAATATTATATACAAATATATTAGACAGATTTATATAAATATTAGCTTTATTTATATATACTATATACATATGTAATAAATACTCTGCAGAAAGACAAGCATCAAACTTATATATATTTTGTTTTATTTTTAATAATTATACTTTTTTTATATTAATATTATATTATTAATTTATATACTATAAAATATATTTATAATAAATAAATAAATATATTTTTAATATATAAATATTTGTTGGATTCTCCTTCAATTAAAATTTATTTTATTAGTTGACCCAAAAATCTAATTTTAAAATTTTTTATAAATAAATTTCAATTATAAATAAATTTCAATATACATAAGTTATATTTTATATTTATAAATTATATTATCTACATAACAATTACATTCAAAATAAAATATTTAGATTAGACTTTAAAATATTAATATTTTTAACAAATATCACTCTTCAAGGATAAATATATAAGATTTATAATTAACTTATATCAAAAATTCTTGAAATATATTTTATTCACAAATTTTGGGAATTGGTAATTTATATACATTATATATAATATTTAAATATATTATATATTTCCTTTATAGTTTCCTTACCTCAAATTTCTTAATATTTTTACTTTTTCACATCTCTTATCCCATCACGCTTTTCTGCTTACTCACGCCTTTCTCTCTCTCTCTCTCTCTCTCTCCACTCTCTGTTTGGGCAATCATTATTCCTATTATCGCATTTCTTTAATGCTAAACTGTTGAATTTTGATGGCTTTTAATTGTCTTGAGCAACCCAATCAGTGGTGGTTGCTTTGCTGTTTCACTCTTTGCTTTGCTCACTCAACTCAACTCTCGCTCCCTCGCTGCCCCGCTCTGCGTCAGCAATAATAGTTTTTTGGGCTTCAGTTTTGTGCTGACTGGCTGACCCACTTATTGGTCACTTCTGGCACTGTTTCCGCTCGCCTTGCAGCCACTTGACTAAACAGCACTCAAATTTGATTTTGATTTATGCTGGCCGCAAACACGAATCCCAATTCCAACTCGAATGGCCAACTTAGGGCCCACTCCCCACTCAAAGCGATTGCATCTCATAACTCTGGCATCAATCGGCCGCTTCTCGTATTTACATGCTGCTTACACGCGCATTGGCGTGTAACGGAAATTGAGTAGCATTGAGCACTTGTGAAAGGGTTGCTCCAAATGGACCCGGGCTCAGCCTCGCTTACCTCTCCCCCTCTCTGCCTCTCAGAGGCTTGTGCTGTTCGGCCATAGTTCCGGTCTAACAATTGAAACATTTTCTTCTCTTATTTCTCTTTCTTTTTTTTTTTTTGATATTTTCTTTTTGTTTTGTTCTGGCTTTGGCGTAGACACCCTCAGCTTTCCCGCTTTCCATAGAAAAACACAATTTTCGCAATCTTTGCTTATCTTTTCATCTCACTCGCTGCATGTACATAGTGCTAGCTGCTTTGAAGTGTTGCACTCGGTATGAAGTGCCCGCCACACTACTTTGGCATTAATGTTAATATGCAGCGAGGGTTGATTGAAGAGTTTAACTATTAGTAATACAAAATATATATATTAATTATTTTTATTTAAATTATTTAGCATCTCAATTTATATTAAAGGTATTAACTCTTTCATTTTCTGCTTTATTTCCCATATTGGCTGTAAGTTTCTCTCTCAACTTTAGAGTTGCATCTCTTTATCTTATCACTCAGCGCCTTTTTGTTGCTGTATATTGCTCTGCTACGTTTTATTGTTGTCATAATCTGGTGGCTTGCTGCAGCTTCAGTTCACTTGCTCCGCCTACCACGCGCCGTCTGCCGAGGCGCAGTTGCTGCTGCCGCCCCGAAACCCGCCTCTCAATCACTTTTTGCATCTTGGTCGGAGTTTATGCCGCCCCCACTCTATATTGTTCTCTGTCTGTTCCTTTTTCCTTGCCATGTTTTGCCGCTTTGTTTTCATTTTATGCAGCACAAAGGTGTACGCTGGCTGCTCGCATACAATGTTATCGTTGCTGCTAAGGATATTAAATTCGAGCTCGATATACTTGCACTTTATGATATGCATATATATATATATATTGGTACAGAGGACTGCCCACAAGCCGACTGTGCGTTAAGTTAATGCGATGCTTGTGAAACTTATTGGAAATCAAAGCAATCATACGCCACATTGGCTCAGCTGCCAAAGTGCTAGACTGAGAAAAACTGTGCCCTGACTTTGTCTAAAACTAAGCTGTTGGAGTAGAAACTTTAGGCTAGTATTGACTTCGCGTTTTCATATATTTTGCGGCTAAATATATGCGAACTGCACTTTGGTTATTCTGAGTGTAACCGGTGCCAGGGGTCAGTCATGAATATGCACTCAAGCGTCGTCAAGTCCTGACTGATTGCAACGCATTACGTTTCACATTTTTGGCACTCGATCTTTCTGCCCCCCAAGCAGCGGCAGCCCAAAGCCCCGCCCAGTGGCCATCCAGCAGACAAATCGCTTTGATTGATGCCCCTGGTCCAGTGCATTTGAGCTGCATACTGCAGTTAGTTACTGCTGGCGGTGCCCGGCGGTTCGGTAATTGCTTTTGGGGCGCACCGTAAGGCAGCATAGACTCGATTCTGAGTCCCGCTTCCCTTACCGTTCCCGTTTCCGATTTTATGTTCAACAATACGCACGCAATTACCGCAGTTGGGAGCAGTCGAAAAAAAGAAGAAGTAGAAAAGAAGAGAAAAAGTTCAACTCTCCGGAGACGGAGCCTGACGAAAGTTGTCATAGCTGCTGGGCCCAGGCGCAAACTTTTAGCTCTAATTGCCCAAGTGGTTTTCGAGTGGCATCACCGTCGCCAAGACGCTGCGTAATAGAGCTTCCTCCGCGCTTCTGCTTCTGCTTCTGCTTCTTCCACTTCTTCTTCTGCCCATCTGCAGTCAAAGTTTCTGTCAGAATGGTCGCCCCCAAAAAGTTGTTGGCACAAAATGCACAATCAAAGCTGACCGTTGGCGTTATTAACACAAATGAAAATTGTGGTCCAGCTCTCACATGGCAGTTACTTATATTTCAATTTATTAGACGGCAAAGTTTTGCCGGCCAGCCCTCGCTTGCTGGCCGACAGCCACTTGGCCTAATGAAGTTTCGGATTAGGACTGCAGAATGCATATGTCGCCTCGCCTGCATGCGAATATCTTTAAAGTCAGGCACACATGTGCCTGAATTGAAGATGCCAGCAAAGTTCATCCTCCACACACACACGCACACACACACACGCATACACGCCCACATATTTGCCGAGAGTCCTGCATATTTACACACTGTGGCCCCCGCAATTACGTTGCCAGGACACACAGGTTGTAGCTTTTGACGCCGAGCATTTAACTTTTGCCCTTTGGATAATAACTTTTTAGCGAGCGCAAATGTTTACGTTATCAAATTTGTTTCGAATTTAATAATCTGCTGCCAGGAGCTCGCCAAATGCGTTTTAATTAGATAAACAATTTTATTTCCCATTCTTTTTCTCTTGAATTTACCACATATATAAACTATTTTTTTTTTAATTAGGTAAAATATCGCACTAGCATATTTACGATGTCAGCTTAAATTAAGTCGTAGCCAGCTTTTATTGGATCTGATTAGCGCAGTTTCCAGCCACCAGCAAAGCACATAAAATAAAATTGTCATTGGATTTTGTTTACGATTTGAGATCGATTTTTTTAAATAATTAAATTTGCAGAGGATATATTGCTAATTTAAAAAATACACACAAATTAAAGTATATTATATAATTATTATTTAGCTCAAATTAAATTTAAGAGTATTCGAGTTGAATCTATATATAATATTATTTTCAAGTCAAAGTTAATCTATAAAATATATTTTGTGCAGCACAAACATTTTCTTTAATATTTTTTACTTTTGTTTAAAATTAAACATTTTTTTATTTTTTTTTTTAATTTAATTAATTTGCATAATTATTTTTTTGTCGAAATATATTTCTGTTCACTTAAGAAGCTGAAATTTTTAAACTTATTAAATAATATTTATTTTGTTCTTAACTATTATTGTGTATACATTTTCAGTTATTTTCAAGTCAAAATTATTATGTAAAATATATTTTATTGTGTATAAAAATAGGTCTAATATTTTTTATATTATTTTATTTCACATAATAAATATTTTTATAAATTTTTAAAACTATTTTTACCTTAAAATTAATACAGAAAATATTAAAAAAAAAAAAAAAACATATTTGTTCACCAAAAAATAATAAACCATTTTACCTTAAAACTATTAATTAAATACAAATATATAATAATATTTTGTTCTTTAAATATGCTCATGGCATAGCCAAATATATATCATGTTTAATTTATGAACACATTTCATGAAAACATGACTTTTATCTGTCTATCTTATGTAGCGCATTGCCAAGTCCCGGCTAGATTTATTGTCAAAATTGCGTGGGGTTATCAATTCGGCAAATGCCGTGAATCATTATCAATGCTTATGCAAATGTTGACGCCTTTTGGCTGCTCCAGTTTCGTGTTCCGTGTTTCGCGTTTCGCGCGCAGCAAATCAAAATTCCATTAAACTTTTCGGGTGCCCGCATAATTTTGCAACATTTTGCGGTTGAACTTTACTTTTTGGCACTTTTTTACAATGCTGCGCTGTGGTTTTTAATTAAAATTTGTTTGCTAACATAAAGCTGGCAACGTTTCGCTGTTCGCTGCTCGCTGCCATTTGCCATTTTCCATTGTTGATTGTTGTTGTCTTGCGACGGGCTGGCTGGAATGTTAGATGGAGCAGTGGTGCTGGTACTGGCGGTGGGGGTGGGGCAAATATGTCTGGCCGTCTAATTAGGAGCGCACATCCACAGTAAAATTACATTGCGTATACGCAGCGTGTGCCTTTTAATAATGCCGACAACATTTTGACAGACAAGAGCCGAAAAGGGCTGCGCTCAACAATGAAAGAGGGTTGCAAAAGCCAAGCCAAGCCAAGCAACATGATAAAAGCGAAATGAAAAGGAGTGGGCGAGAGACAGACAGAGAGAGAGGGGGTAAAAGAGAGAGAGGGGAGAGCGTGTTGGCTAATTGAAAAAATACATTTTAATAGCATAATTTTTGGCGCTGCGGTTGTGACAGCTTTTAAATCGGCCGTCTGGCGGTTGCGGTTGTCAAGGGCTGTGGCTGCGACTGTGGCTGGTCTCATTATTAGCCCAGCTATCACCTGGCCGCAATCTGAGGTAAGATGTCACGTTCTCGGCGCTGCGGCGATGACATCAAACACTATTCAAATGAAATTTGATATTGATTAGACGATTCGTATGCCGAAATCAGCGCGCCTTATGTTTAATAAAAGAAATTGTATTTGCTGCTGCTGCTGCTGTTGCTGTTGCTGTTGCTGTGCATTCCAGCTGGCGTTGCCCTGAGCTAAATTAAATTAAAAATTCAATGACAGCGCATTAACAGCGTCTCGTCAGAGATTGGTTCGCTCATCTCAACGGTCTGACAGGCGATTGAACAAATTTGTTATACCAAATAATCGAACTGTGTCGGTGGCGCGGCGGGTTCATCTTGATGCTCTCGCCTCAGCTTCAGCTGCTGCCTTAGCTATTGATTTTGCGCCTCAAGTTGAGGCGTCAAAGTACACTCAAAGCTGTTGGATTCAGCTCTGCGGTATGTGGCCTGAAAACTGTAAGCTGTAAGCTGTAAGCTGTCTGCAATGCGAAGGTTTACTCTAAGCGCTTACAACGTGCACGCCAGACGCTTATTGAAGTATTTCTTTTTGATTATATATATTTATATATATTTATATATGTATATATATATATATAAGAAATGTTGTTGATTTAAGGCAAAGGCTTGGTTAAAGTCTTTTTTAAATATTATTTTTCTATTTAGTTTTAGCTGCTTCATCAGCAGTCTCTGTTTTCTATCACTGCAGTAATATAAATATGTTTATATAAAAGTGAAAATAAATTGATATTTATTAATATTTACCTGCCTTTCTATATGTTTATTTTATTTCTCATGCAAATGTGTCTTTAGCTGTATAAATATTTATTACAAAATAATTATTAATCTGACACTTTGTTGCTCTGGTGACAAATATCTGTTCGGCCACGCTTCGCTTATGAATTTCACTCAATTATAAGTCGAGTCTCATGTTTCATTGTCGCAATTGTTGCTGCTTAGCTAGGCTAAGCTATTTTTACTTGTTGGCTTGCCAACTCGAACGAGAAATTGTCTGTCAGTGTCGCAAGACAATCAAATTACTTTGCCGAGCTTAGAACATCAATCGAAGAGGTGTTTGTAGTCTTAATTAAAATCATATTCGCCAAAGCTTAGCATTTAATGATTGTTTATTGCAAATTGCAGATTTCTCAGCTGCTCAGCATTTTTGAGTCTGCTCAAACATAAATAATTACTCTGCTTGACTGTGCACTATTGAGAGTCTGTGTGGAGCGGGCGTGCATAAGGAGAGCAGACAAATGCAGCCCAGGCAAACAACACACAAATGGTTTCTAGATCGATAAACTTTGCAAGCAGCAATGTTTGTGTGTGTGTTGAACCCGCCACGCCCACATCCTGGATGCTATAGCATAGACAATAAATTCGAACAAAAGGCAACACATTCATCGAGTGGCAACATCAAAAGAAGAAAATTGTCGAGCTGAAGTTGGAGTACGAGCGAAGCAAAAGCAAAAAGACAGCGAGAGAGGAGGCGTGGCAGTGGGAGGCGGACAAAAAAAACATAGTGAAAACTGAAACCAAATACCCAAACACAAAATGGCAGCTCTTTAGCTGCGATTTATATTTGAAATGCCTTTGGGTGGCCACTGAAGCGGCAAATGCTTTTGCGGCATCGCCTCAAATGGAGCGAGGACCCTAAAAAAAAAAAAGATATAAAATATATGTATATATAAATCTGTATATTGCACCAAAATTTATTCATCGACGGCAGTTGCAACTTATTTTTATGCCTGTTAATTGTCAGGCGGAGCCTCGGCCCGCGCCGCTCCGAGTGGGCACTTTGCATACCCAAATGTCAACTTTTGCCATTTTGGCCAACTTCACACCAGCCGGCTGGCTGCTGGCGGCTGGCAGCTCCCAGGAGTTGCTTGTCTGCCGCCGCCTTCCGCTCCAACGACCCCCCGCCTAGTCGCCCATATGTGGGCATCATAAATATTTTCCAGTCCATTGATTTTTGGTCGCTGTGGATGCTGTCGATGCTGATGATGTCGGACGGACGAAGCAGCAGCAGCAGCCGCAGCAGGAGCTTCTGATGCGTCCACACTATATATGCACTTGTTCCGTACAACAGTTTCTGAATTATTTCCACAAAATTATTAGACATTGAAATTGGCTGGAGCTAAAGTCTAGGATAAATATTTTTATATACATTTTCAGTATACTTATAAATATAAATGTCTTTTGAACTAAGATTTCTGAGATACTTTATTTTAATAAGTTGAGGGAGATTCAAATGATTTAATATATATTAGACAATTCTTTACATTTATTTATATATATATATATAGATATTTTATATTTTATAGTTTGTAGGAATAAGGTAGAAAATATCTTTTTTTATGTATTTTCAATTTTAGATTTAAATAATAAAATATAAATATATTAGTATTCATATATTTATTTTTTTTTTTTATTATTCTTTTTCATTTCATATCATTTTATTTTTCTTTCTTTATTTATTTTATAACTATTTGTACTTTTATTTATTTTTGTTTAGTCTGCTTTTATTTTCATTTTAATTTTTGTTTTTTTATATTCTAAAAAAATTGCATTTATATAATTTTATATTCCATGTGTATATTTTATTTTATATTTTTATTTATTTTTGTATATTAGTTAATATTTATTAGTTATAATTTTAATATAAATTAATTTTTATATTTATTATTCTGCTAAAATTTAAGCATTTCATTAGTTGAGTTTTAGTAATATTATTTTAGCTTATTAATTTTCATATTTATTTATACATTTATAAACTAATTTTTGTTTTCTTTTATTATCCTAGTTAATGTATTTTTTGTATAATTAAAATTTCAAAATTATTATCTTATTCTGCCATTAAAAATTTGTCGCAATTCGGATGTTAGTGATTTCAAAGTTACTTCCAATTATTAACATATATTAACCGTTTTATTGTGTGCTACGCATACGCTACCGCTTCCACTGTCAGTCACCTCTCCGGCGCAACTCTACGGCTGCCGCTTGCTCTTTGGCCGTGCTTTGTTTTGTTTCGCAGCGACACTTGATTGCTTTTATGTGTGGTTGTTGTCTTTGTTGGGGCCGTGCGTCAGTCAGGCTGACGCTGAAAAGTATGCTACACGCCACATAGACTCAAATTATGCTGTGTATGGCTGAGCATAACAGTATGTGTGTGTGTGTGTGCGGGTGTGTGTGTTTTGGTGTGTGTGTGCGGGTGTGTGTGTGCTTGGCTGTTGTATGTTCGCTGCTTGCCTAACGCTTTTTTTATGCCAGCAAAACAATTTCATGTGCTTCTCGTTCGTAAATATTTTTGCTCAAGTTAATTGAAACATTACCAAAAAATGCTTGTCGGCAAATATTGAAATATGCCCCAAGTGGGGGGCACCCCCAAAAGCCCTCCTCGCACCCTGTATACATGACGTATTATTGGCATAAAACATTTTTGTGTATTGATTTATTTGCGACTGCCTGATGAGTGTGGCTCTGATTGAATGTAAAGCCCGAGGAACTTTTTTTTTTTACTTTAATAAAAATGGAAATTTAAATTTGAGTGAATTTTAAATGAACAAATAAATATGAGTAGAGCGCAAAGTTTTAAATAAATATTTAAATATTAAGTGAAATAGACCTGATAAACTCTTTAGCACCCTCACGACTTGCTGGATCGAGTTTTGACATTTTTAAATAATTATAATAATAATATGTAAATAAATAGAAAACCTTTAAGCTTAGTTATGTTTCCTTTTACTGTAGTTTACTATAGTTAATGTATCGATTTTAATTATTTTCTGTTTATTTTAAATCTGTTTAAATTTCTAAAAGAATATTCAACAATAAATAGTTCATTAAATTTCATTAAATTTTATCTGAAATATGAAATCAATATTTTAATAATATTTTAACTTTATCAAGATTAATTCATATTATATTTTAAGTTTTATATTATTTTTATAGATTTTCTTTACATGTTACATATGTTTCTTGAACGAATTCTGAAAGCTTTTAAATGAACCTTTAATTTATATATATTATATTTATATAAATTATGCTTATACATATTATTTTTATATACATTATTATTGAATTATTATTTAGTTTTGCACTTCTATTTCGACTCATAAAACAAAGTTTAAGCACATATAAATGATTTATTTTGCAAATAGTAGTAAATCATGAATATGTAAATTGTGCGTTGGACAACACGTGTTGAATTTGCTTTAAAATGAAATTGTTTGGAAGTATTTGATCTTGATTAAAAACAAAATTTCTAGTTCAAATGCAGAAATTTGAAATTCTCTCTCATCTCTGTGTTTAGGTCTTGGCTTCACTTCTCCTCACAGTCGCTACCAGCTTCTTCTGATTGCTTAACAGTTTTTTCTGGCTGCTTAACAGTTTTCTCTGGCTGCTTAACAGTTTTTTCTGACTTCTTAGCAGCTTCTTCTGACTTCTTAGCAGGTTCTTTAGGCTGCTTAACAGTTTTTTCTGACTTCTTAACAGTTTTTTCTGATTGCTTAACAGTTTTTTCTGACTGCATAACAACTTCACAGATCGATCTGGCCACATAATCGATATTCGTTGAGTTCAGGCCACACATATTTATTCGACTGTTGCTGAGCAAATAAATGTGCTTATCCACTATAAGTCTTTCGCATTGTTTCTCTGGCAAAGTAGGTAGCTCCTCAGCTGAGAATTTAGTTATAGTTACTTTAATATACTCACCATCTAGGCCCAAGTAGGCGAACATGCCGGACCCATTCAGTATGTGATCCCATGTGCCCGGTGTTTCCAGCTCCACGAGCATCCGAGCCAAGCAATATCGCATTTGCCTCACGCGACATGCCATTTCGGCCAGAGTTTGTTTCCTGAATTAAATATAATGTAGATTTTAGTATATAATTTATGTTTCTGTGCTTTGCTTACCATTTAGCTTTATTTTTCTTGTTGCCCAGCACCTTGGTGACAATGCGACTGCCGAAAGCGGGCGGACTTGAGTAGTCGACGCGGATCAGATTGGTTATCTCCGAGGCGACAGCGGGCGCATATTTCTTGTTATTTAAGACGGCTATTAATTGGCCAACGCGTTCATCTGAAAGCAAACAGAATATGAATAAAGGTATTTAGTTCCAGAAGAGATACTTACTGTAGAGCCCCATGTTCTTGGAGAACGATTGTGCGATGAGCGCTTCGTGGCCCTGCTCGAGAAAGTATCTGATTCCGAAGGCATCGCGATCCGGACAGCCGCTCGAGAAGCCAATATAGGCCGCATCAAAGAAGGGGAAGAGATTGCGCAGTTTGATAACTTCAGAGATCTGTTTCCATTGCTCCTCTGAGGGATCCATGCCCGTGGGATTGTGGCCCGAGGCCTGGAGCAGGACTACAGCACCCTCGGGCGCATCGCTGAGGCCGGCCAAGAGCTTGGAGATATCGATGTTCTTCTTCTTGGCACTCCAGTAGGGATATGTCTTGAACTGCTTAAAGCCAGCCTGCCTCAGAATATTGATGTGATTGATGTAAGTGGGCTCCGACAGTAGACAGACACGTTTCTTCAGGCAGTGGCACAGAAACTCCGAGCCGACTCGCAGGGCGCTGGTGCCGGCCACAGTTTGAGCCGACACAGTCTGAGCAGATATATATCTCTTTATCTATTATAATTATAGTTAAACTGATTCAGCTCACGCGTTTCTTTTTTAGTGCTTTGCACTTCTTGCCCAACAGCATTTCAGTGGCCAGCTTCGTGAACACCGCGTTGCCCATGATCGGCAGATACTCATGATTGAGCTTCTGGTCCTTAACTAGTTCCAGCTCGCACTTTTTGACGACTGGCAAGACGAATGGATTGTTCTCCTCAGTGCGATAGGCTGGCAAGCAGATGACTGAGATTTGGGCGTGGATAACGTAGGCAACTTACCTCCAATTCCCAGATTTACTTTCTGCTTATGCCTATCTCTCACGTAGAGATTGCGCAAGTGGAAAAGCTCGACGGGCGGCGTTCGCTTAACATTTTCAAAGGCCGATTTTGGGCGTTCCTTCGCGTCCCCGTAGCCACGCTGAAAAATTTGCAAAGTGCTGCGAGAGAAGCCTTGAGAACTTAAATCGACTCTGATCACAGCTTGCAGTTGGACGCTTACCCTGCTCTGGAAGCTAGACAATTGCTTGCCCACTTCAGCATGACGGAGAAATACCGCTAAACGTTAATTTGGATATGCCAAAATGAAAAGATTTGAAGAAGACAACTAAATTTAGAATAAAAAAAGATAAAAATGTTTAAATGACATTTAAGGCAAAGTCAAGTGTGTCTCAGTTGAGCTGCAGTCGAATGAGATGGATTTGCATACGATTGGGGCTGGTGTATGGTGCGGGTTATGGCAAGCTGGCCAGCAGAGGGCGCTTCTGTTTGTGTATAGCAACAATAACAGGCGCAACAACAACACGTTGCATGTTGTCATTGCTGCTGCGTCATGTTTGGATTTTAGTGCTTCGCTTGGCAGCGGGTAGAGTCAAGCTGATGTGTGGTTGAGTGAGCGGGAAGTAAGTAAGAGGCGAGCCATTGACAATGTATCTTTAGGTTTTTAAACTACTTTCAGTTTGACAAACTAGGCCATAAACTTGCTTAATTGTATGGCTAATGCCTTCAGACTGATTAACCGCTGGAGGCTAGGCTTGGCTTGAGCTGCATATGAACTTGAAGGCTTTAAATAGTTCTTTCTGTATTATATTTTATTACATATTATTTCGGCTTGTTAAACAAGTTCGTCAAGCGCCCCATTTCAGCTGGCGCTGTTATTGTAACTGTTACAGTTACTGCTGCTGCTGTCGCCTGTCGCTTGACCTTATCTATAAAACGTTTCGTATTCCGCTTCCGCTGCACTCGACTCGACACGACCGCAGCGGTGTGGCGTGCTTAATGGCCTGGCATTGTGGCAGCGGGGCAAACGCAGCGAGGAAATCATTTTTGTAAATATTATGCACACACGCACACCTATACACTCACACTCACACTCCCACATCCACCCACTGCCAGCCACCCAACTCTCAGCTCTTGGCTCGTCCTTGCTCATCAATTGGCGCAGACGCCGCTGCGACTGCAATTTATTTTTTATGCATGAACTGTGAATGAAAATTAAATTGACTGTGTTCGGGCCGCGACGTTAGAAGCGCCGCGTGCCACGCGGCGTATGAATAATGCAAACAGCCACGGCTCACGGCTCAGGTCGCAAGCACGCACTGACCTCCGCTTAACATTTTATTTATTATCACATATTCATATGAGGCTTTTATTTTGTGTTTTTAATTAAGTTATAAAATATTAATCTGCCTCCGCTGCCGCTGTTGCTGCGGTTGACATGCATTTTGTGGTCTTCTCGCTGCTGCACTCTCTGCCGTCTTCTGCCTGCCTGCTTGCCTGCCTGCTGCCCGCTGTGCTCGACGCTGCCAGTGGCAGCAGCTCAGGTTTATGGTGTCGGCCAGAGTATTCAATATCGCTCTCAGTATAACTTGCTATAACTGCTGCTGCTGCTACTGGCATTTTACGCGTCATTTAACCCGTTCGATTTGGGTTTCAAATGCAACAAATTCTCGCTGCCAGCTGCTTCTGGCGCTGCCTCTGCCACTGCCTCTGCCTCTGCCTCTGCCCGTGCTTCAGTAAACAATGGAATTGAATTGAACCTGGCAACGGCTGCTGATGGCCTGTCGTGAGGGCAGACAGCGGAAAAAAGAATATAAACAAAGTAATTTGTGATAGACTTGGGTAAGAAGTGAATTGCTAGCCTTAAGGGTTTGCAGTGAAATCGTAGCCAAGTTTAGCTAGAGATAAGTTGCTATAAGCTATGTATAAGGCATAATCTAAGACATATTTTAGTTTAAAAATAAATGTAAACTGTTGATATGCTTAAAATGAATATGAAATAAATATGTTATAAATAAAATTATACAAAAAATGTACTAAAAATATAAAGTTTAATACAAAAATGATCGTTGAAAGAAAAAAAAATATATTCATATATTATATATTATATACATATATATGTGCACATATATAATATTTAAAATATAAAAATACACAATTTTAAATATTTATTATCAAATAAATTAAATTATGTACATTTATAAAAATTAAATATTTTTATATATATTTTATATTTATTATATTTTTATGTCATGTTTTATTTGCATAATTTTTGATTCGCATTATTTTTAAAATATTTTTTGTGCTTAATTTATTTCACTAAATATTTTTTTTAATATTTATTATTAAACATATGTATATACAAATTAAATATTTATATTTATATATATATTAATATTTATTTATTTTATTTTTTTTTTAATATACATTATCATAATATATCTATCTTACACTATGCCTGACATATACAGACAATATCTTCAATTTAACTTAGCTACAATTTCAATATATTTATATATAGACATACTTACATAAATACATATTTATATCTATTCCCTCAGTTTGCCATTTTAATTAGCGCTTCTTAAGTCTCCGCTTTCATGTATTTTATCTGCCACATCAATTGCCTCGCAGCAGTTCATAGAGCTCTGGCATAAAGCACTTCCCCGTCAGCTTATCTATCTGTCTTCATTCAGTTATTCATTGACAACTTTATAATCCTTTGTATCTGTTAATCCCGCATCACTTCTTCCGGCACATCATCCAGGCGCTTCCTCCTTTCAATTCTTGTCCTTCTCTTTCTCCATTTCTCTTCTTCTTTTTTAATCTTACAATTCCACAACCTAACCCAACTTTCATTGTGCTGGCTCTGGCTCTAGCTCTGGCTCTGGCTGCTGCTGCGGACTTAAACATGACAGCTGTCATATGTTGCTATTCCATATCACATTTTATAGCATAGTTTTTGTTGCTTTCGTTTTTTCTGATTTTTTTTTTTGCAGCCGACATTCCGCTCTATCTAAGCTTTGTTTTGTGGCATTACGCTTTATTTTCCGCTTCTGCTATTCGTATCACAACACTTTTACGCACAGCACGTGCTGTGACAGTGTCTCTCTCTGTCTCTCTCTCCTCATCTCTCAGTGTGTGTTACTCTCTTTCAGCTTGAGCTTTTGCTGCTGGCTTTGCGCACTCTCCTGCGCTGACTGGCTGCCTGCGTTCTCTTTGAGCTGATTGGAAGCTGAAACATTTACTGTATTTTTTCTGCACTTTTATACTTGTTGTTGTTGCTATTGGGCTTTTCATTGTTTCTGTTTTGCTCTGTTTCACATGCTTCAGCTGTGCCACATTTAGCCCATGACTTTGGCAGCGCATGGAACTCAGACTCGGCAGAGCCACTGTGAGTCCTGCTTGCATTTAAAAATAAATTATTGTGGTAGCACACACACACACACAGAGGCACACATACACTTGAAGAGTCCTTTATTTTAGTCATAGTTGCTCTTGGGCGTACGTTGAACTGCTGACCCAAACACCTGTCTAGATTGCGGCCTGCGATTGTACCTTGCTCTTGTTTTTGTTGTTGTTGACTTGTCATTTCGTCACTTGGCTAAAATAGTTTTTGGCTTCCGTTGCGGCCTGAGCTCTGCTTAATTTTATTACTACAGCTGGGCCCGTGCTGTCCTCTGTGATTCAGTGCGTAAAATTAAAAGGGTTTACGGCCCTATAGATAAGTGCTCGCACGGGGAAATGACTAGATCCGCCACGCAGACACATTGACATTGGCTTTTTATCAGCGGATTAGCTACAAGTTTCGGCAGTCAACTGTGTTTGACTTGCTTGAAAAGGGTTTACTTTATGAAGTCATGGGAAATTGGACTGAGCCTCGAGATTTCTTGCAGGAAATGGTGAGAAATTCTGTTTATTAATTTAGAATTTATTTAAAGCTTTTATTTTTATATTTTACATTAAATTTCTTTAATTGTACTTTTTAAGCATTTTTATAATCAGTTTTCTCCATCTGCCAAATATTTACAAGTTTTTTTCTTTTCCTTTCAGTTGTTTTTAATGTTTTCAATATTTATAATAATAATTTTCTACAGCTAACAGCTAGTTTCTTTAATAATCTTTTTATTTATTTCTTATTTTATTTTTTTATATAATTATTTTAATAATAATTTTCTATATCTAACAAGTTTCTCAAATTCTTCTTCTTTTTATAGTAATTTTCAATAGCTAAAAACAAGTTTCTTATATTTATATATATTTTTCCTTTTACCTCTCCAATAATTTCATAAACATTTTCTTTTAATTTTACTTTTTTAATAGTACTTTTTATTTATTTTTATAATAATTTTCCCAGTCTATCAACAAGCTTTCAACTTTTCTTTTTATTTTTTAACCTTTTTTTACTTCTTCATTATATTTTATAATATTTTGCTAGTTTCTTCTGCCGCGCCATATTAAGTTTCCTCTCTTTCAGAGCATATTTTTGCAACATAAAAAATTGTAAGCATTATCCATACCTGTCAGCGGCACAAACTGCCAATTGAGCTCAATCAACGGCTAAACAAAGGCAGCAGCAATGGCAACAGTCTAAAATAAAGAGCCACGTGAAAACGTGAGCCCTACTCATCATCAGCAACTTCGTCATCATCATCATCATCATCATCATTGGCAGCATCGTCGTCAAATGATGACATATCCCTGGCTCACGTTTCTCGTCCATCGACAGCGCGCAGCGCAAAGCAGCTCATTAATGTTTTTGTCCGCCATTTAGTCTGCATCTTTCCGTCCGTTTCTATGCACAGGTCTTCGTCGCTGCCGCTGCCGCTGCCTCAACGTTACGTCAAGTACTTCAATTATTTGCTGTGCTTTCAGTTCTGCCATTGAATAGAATTTAACGCTCATTGTTTGGTCAGCCAGCGTCGTGGGCGGCCCTATTGTTCGGCGCTAATTAAAGGAATTTTTTAGCAGGTGTTTGCGGTGGCTCCTCAACGTTTTTCGGCATCGGCTGCAGCTCTTGTGCCATTGTGGGCTGGCCAGTGCCACAGTCACAGCCACAGCCAAAGGTGGAACACGTACTTCTGTTTCACACGTTCGCCCAGTTTTCAGCTAATTGAATATGCATTTTAATGGCATAATTTCTGTATGTGTGTGGTCTCTTACCCATTCTACCTTTCTCTCTCTCATTCTCTCTTAGGCATATTGAGTCAGCCAAATGAACCCAAATGAACTTTTCGGTGGGGGCAAACAGTTTAAGGCCTAAAAATGGTTTTGTTCACTTCGCTCTGTTTTTGCTTTGTTGTTGCCTTTCTGCGCGTTGGCCCAGAAAATGTTGTTGTTGCTGCTGTTTTTGCTGTTCGCTTTGCTCTTTGCATAAAATGTTTTTCAAAGCAGCAAAAGAATAACAAATAAGCAGCAGCAGAAGTGTATATAGCGAAATCGGCGGTTTTTAAATGGTGTCTTTGACAGCTAACGAAGTGTAAATATTTGTATAAAAGCGCCAGATATTCTTAGCACTTGGCTGCATCCGATGTCGACGCCCCCAAGCCCCGATGTATGTATACACATATATTTGTAATTGGTTTTCTCTGTGCTGTTAATGTGTCACAAGCAGGAAGTGATTTGTCGACCAGAAACAGATGCTTTAAGCTCTGAACTGAAATTTATAAATATAAAATGTATGTATTTATAGCGCTTTGATTTGTTAAGGCATTTCATATGCCCTTAGACCACGTGGCGTATGAGCTATGCGCTGGCAATGGGACCGCAAGGTAACCTGTAATGGTTTCACGGCTAGACACTTTAACAAGCTGCCGCGCGCACCACACACACACACACACACACACACACACACACACACACGCATACATAGACAACCTAGCCACTTGCCGACATAAGCATTTTGTAATTTCAATATAATTTTGTTGCCACACGTATTAAGTATACGACGCATTGCGCTTGTGGTATTTTGTGTTTGCCTATAATGTGAGCGACTGTATGTGTGTGTGTTGTGTGTATTTGCTGCAGCTGCTTTTGTTTGCTAATATAATATTTTGTAGCATGCTTTAGTAGCAAGAGCAACAGTAGCAGCGGCAGGCGGCAGGCGGCTGTTGCCTGGAATTTTTCTACTTAAGAGTATTTTGTGCTTAGCTTTGCAGTTCAGTCAACTTTTGCTTGGCTACCTGTGCAAAGAACAGTGTCTAGACGCAGTACACGTACCACACACCCACACACACTGCCATACATATTGAGTGAAGAAAAATGCTTAATATGATAGACGCATTAAACCCTTTTGGCATCTTTTGTGGCTTTGCTTTGCCATTCGCCACGTTGCTGTGGCAATTTCGAAAAAATAAAACGAAACATAAAAACGATAACAAATTTTCCATGCCACTGTTTTTGAGATTACAAATTACGACACATAACCCGTGGCCATGGCAGCGGCTACAGAGAAATACGAGTAGCATCCCACAGCAGCAGCAGCAGCAGCAGTCACAGCGGCAGCAGCAGAGAACTTCAAACAGTTGCAATTATATAATGAGCACAGAGTTTGCCCGCTAAGCTGCCAACATGTGTTCCACAAACACACACACCCACATGTGTGTGTCTTTTTGTACAAATATGTGTACATTATGTTTGTATGTTTCTAAAGTGGGCTGATTAAACGTAAAGCAAATGTTTTATTGATCGGCAATCGAATTTGAGAAAAAATACTAATTTATAATCAATAACTACAATTTTATTTTATTGTTATTTATTTTTATTGTTATAAATACTAATTTAAAATATACAAATTTTATAATGCATTTACAAACTATTTTATTAAATATAAAAAATATTCTGAAACAAATAACCAAAATATATAAAAATACATTTCTTTAATATATAAAATCTTCTTTAAAAATATATATTTTATTATTAAATATATATAAAGTTTTTTTGAAAAAACTTAATTTATTTTTAAGTTGAATTTAAAATATTTAAAAATATATAATTCGTTTAAAAATGTATAAAATATATATGTAAAAAATATTCATTTAAAATATATATAAATTTGCCAAATATTTTCATAATATATTCTTTGTAATTTATATATATTTTTTTTACTTTTTTAATATTGCGAAAATTGTACTTAAAATATTTAAAAATATTCTGAAAAAATGTATATTTTGGTTATAGATATTTTAAATATTTTATTTAAATCCTAAGCAAAATCTAAAATATTTTTTCAATTTTTAACATATTTCATTTAAAATTTATCAAATATTCTTCAAAATTTATATTCACATTTGCAAATTTAACAAATAATTAATTTTTAAATATTCCTTTCAACAATTTTGATTTTATAAACAATTTAAACTAATACCTCTATTAAATATATCAAAAATTCTAAAAAAAAAATGAATTTTGTTTCTCTATATCTATATCTATTTAAAATTCTTCAGCAACTCTCGCTGCGCCCCTCGCATTCAATATGTCTGCCTGTGCTCGTATGCGCGGGTGTTTGCTTTTTAGTTTATCAGACATTTCCTGCGGCGCTTTTTGAGACGTGGTGTTAGGGTTGTGCTGGGGATCGCGCTGCTGAAGTGTTGGGGAGGGGCGCATAAACTTTTGCAACTATCGGAAGTCGTTAACGCATTCACACACAAGCAGCAGCAGCAGCTGTAGCAGGGCTAGTCTTAGTGCTGCCACGCCCACTTCAATGGGCAGAGCGGCCGTCAGTGGTGTATCCCATTCATTCAGTCTATGTATGTATGTGTGTGTGTGTCTTTGTCACTCACCCACACACACACACACACACCCATACACAGAGGGAAGCGAGAGAACTGCCATGTTTGATTTCTCGCTTTATATGTAGGCTAACTTGTGTTTGCCGCTGTCACACAGCTGTGCCGCAGACCACCCACAACGCACGACCCAACCTACCACCACCCTCCCGCCTCGCGACCCTTGAAGCCGGCGCACGCCCACAAATGTTGGCACATTAATTAATTGAAATGCTGCCGGCCACGGCAAGCGGACAGAACTTGTGTGAGCGAGTGGGTGGGGGCCTGGGTGGGGGTGTGTGGAAGTCGTGTGTTTTGCACGCTTGTTAGTTTAACTAGCGCCTGGCAATTAAACGAAAATTAATTATGCTACCTAACAGAGAAGCGCGCCCCGAGGCAAAAACGCGCCGGCCTTGAACTTAGCAACGGCAGCGCATTTAAATGGAATACGCCCAGCCGGGGCAACCTTGCGACCCAAGGGCCCCACAGTCAAACGGGAAGCCAATCAGCTGTCATTTTTTGTTTTCGCTGCTTTTTCTAGGCCGACGGAAATGTGCGTCCAGCCGGCTCGAGTTCTCATCTCAAGTTTCCTCTCGCTATCTGTTTCCCCTGGCTAATGCCTGCTTAACTTTGACTTTGGTGACAGCGCGACTGTAATCAATGCCACGTCCTTCCAGGATACTCAGACCAGCAAGGTTAAAATGTCGCACTTGCCCCGAAACACCACCACCACCACCGCCACATAGTTTCCCAGTTTGAAGTGCTCCCGCAATTCATAATCCCCGCCAGGCGCAGTGCGAAGATCATTTTTCATTTTTTCACGTAGCACGCCATCAATCAATTTCATGCTGCTTGGCGATGTAAAACTGCTTAAGTTACGTTGTACTTACATTTCACTTCAAAGACTTCATCGGAACTAAAGTTCTCCAATTTGGATACCGACTGAAAATGGCGAGAGAGGGAGAGAGGATGTTATGAAATGTAGACTTGAAAATGTGGAGAGAGAATATTATGAACTAAAGAATTATAGTGGAGACGGGGCTAGAAAGGCAGAGGGGGAGACCTGTAAAATGAATTTTCATAGATATATATACTTGATCTGTATGTATTGCAGAAATATAAGAATATGAATACGCATTAAATAATTTTTAATAATATAAGGAATTAATAAATAATTATAATTTAATAATAAATAAAACTCTAAACTAATAGTAAATAATATTAAATATTATAAAGTTCGATATTCAATATTATTATTATATTTATTTATTGTTGAATTATACTAAATATATATTTTTTTACTTTCCATTAATATATTACAGTTAATTATACAACAAAATAAATAATACAAAATAATTAAATATTGCATATTATATAAATTAAAAATTATAAATTTAAAAAACTAAAATTATAAATATATAAATTAAAATATTCTTTTCGTTAGAATTTACTGCCTGCGCGTAAAGCTACTGCTAAACATTCATATAAAGCATGCTTCAGTCTTATTAATTAATTAATTTTTTGGTCAATATATTTTTAACATACCTATATTTATAATAATATATAATGTGCCTATATTTATAATGTACGTATAATATACATTTTCATCCCTCCTTCTATCTCGAGGGTATTTGCTAGTCTTCTCTTCCAAATTTGCATTTTTTTTCTGCACTTCTTTTTGTTGATCCGTCTCTACTTTTCATCTTTTTTTTTTTGTGAGAAATTTTGGTTTGTATGGACTGCTCCAACTAGTCAATGTTGGGTCAGGCATTCAGGGCCGGTTGATGCGCTGCTTTGGCTTATTATTAATTTAGCAACCTACTTATGTAAATTGTATAACATTTAAACTTCACCTTTCACTATTTATATATATTAAATATACGATAATTATTTCAGGCCAAATTATAAATATTATAAAAATGATGTTAGATAATAACATTAATTATTTTGCTATATGATTTCATATTCATATTTCTATCTATATTTTCAACTTTCTATATATCTTTTCTTGGCGTAAAGGCATTTCCCGCTGGCCTTAAATACTTCACTTTATTACGTTCTCCATTTTCAAGCTTTTGCGTTTGTCGTTACGTTTCGTTAGACCCTAAAAAAAGAAAAAAATATAATATAATTTTTTTGCTTTTTATTTTTCGCTCACGCCCGGCAGACTTTGCCTCTTGGCCTGGTCAATGCTTCCTTGGTATTATTATTATGATGTTCTTTTTTATTTTTTGTATTATATATATATATTTTTTTTTGCTTTTTTTTCGTTTTGCTGGTTGCCGCGTCCGGTGCATTGGCTCCGCACTCTGATGATTTATGTGCCGTCGAGCCGTGTCATGAGCCCAATTAACATTTGGGCTTAAAAATGTTTCAGCTTGACATGATTTTCGGGGAATCTTTGACAGCAGCTAAATTGGCCCATGCACTTTGGAGCTGAAGTTGTTTTTTATATAATTATTTAAGATATTTTATATAGTTAAATATGTAAGTAAAGCTATATAGCTTAGCCTTAATCTGGCCTTTCATTGCTGATGGCAATTAATAGGCTTTAGTCTTGTGTAATATGTCTTTCACAAATCAATTAGCCCAGTTCCAGTGAGCGCATTTTGCTTGTATTCCCAGGTGTGGATACGCTTGTCCTTCGAGTCATGCATCGCATGGATAATGTGCATACTTAATAAACGTTAACAGCATGGCGTATATAACAATGTGGGCGGGCGTGCCGCCACCCACTCAATGCGTTTATGTTTAATCTGCTGTTAAGCCGATGGCCCACACCCACTCGCACTCGCACTCGCTCTCGCACAGAGTCGAGTTGAGTCGACTTTGGCAATTTAGTTTATTTATAGCTACCAAAATATGAGCACCAAAGTTACATACATGCTGCTGCTCTTGTTGTACATGAGTGTGTATGCGCGTGTGAGTCTGTGTGTGTGTGTGTGTGACTATGTGCGCTGACACATCATAATTTGGCTGTTGTTATGTGTGTGCGAGCGAGTCTCAGCCTTGTGCTCATGTTTCCAGTTCATGTTGTAATATTTTAATGTGTGAAGCTACAACTGCTGCCGTTGTCGTTTTGCTAAGAGCCAACCACCCCGCCCACCCCACACACTCTCTATGAACAGCAGCAGCACCTACCCCACCCACCCCTTAGCTATATAAATCACAAATTTTGATAACATTAATTTACGCAACGGGTCCTATATCATTCCAATATGTTCTCAACTTGATCACATTTGATATTTGCGCACATAAATTTCAGCAAAAAATCGACTTTTTTTTCAGCTGCTCATCTGTTATACGTATAACAGTGAAAGTCACTGGCAGGCGAGACAACAAGGCTTATATAATATGCCTACTCTGATTTCAATGATGTCAATTAGCCATAAATATATATAAATATACTTATAAATCTGCTTAATAAGAAATTGATAAATTTATAGAATAGAGTAGAGAATAGAGAAGGGAGAATAGATAATAAAAGAAATAGGCAGAAAAAGGAGGAAATGAGGAAGAGAAAAGATAGAGAATAGTGATAGGGATATAAACATATATTTAAAATTTGTATACACACTTAAGCCAGCTACTTCAACAGAGTCCTTACCTTCGCCTGAGTTTTCCTCAATTTCCATCATCAGTTGGCAGTTGGCAGTTGGCAAATTTGCCCAGGCCAAAGGCCCAGAGCTGAAATACAATTAAAACCCAATTCCAACTGCAATTTGAAATCAGAAAACTTATCTGTTACCTTTTGGCAAACGAAGAGGAGCCTGAGCTGGCTCTCTGTTGAATTTTTGGTCAAGAGATACGGCAATAATAGAAAGTAGATTGAGTATACGCACCTTCGGCAAGCACACACTCTGCTGGCAAAGTTCTCTCCATGGCTTATCGACGTGTCTGGCTGGTGGCCTAGGCGTTTGCATTTGTCTTTTGCTTGTGCTGTGTTGGCATTGCATTTGCAATTCCAAACTGGTTTCAATTGATTAAGTTTCTGGTTAATGGATTGCTTACATATTTGAGCAGGGCACAAGGCCGACTGCAGCTGCATAACTCCTGGCCATGTTACAGTAAATACTGGCCAAGCAGCAGAGATCTATGGCCAACACGTAGGCGCCTCGTAAGCTAATCAAAACGGAACTTCGAACCGACGAAACTATTTCGCTCCCCCAGGATATTTTCATGCTTACTTAAAGCTAAATCTAAGCGAGTCGGCTTAGGCACATATACGCATGCAAATGCCCGAGGCAAAGAAGTTTCCTAAAAATAGAATAAGAGAATATTAAGAAGCAGAAGAAGAAGAAGAAGTTATGACATGTTTGCGTGCTTTTGTGCGAGTTAATTGTGAATAATTATTTGCTTATGCCATAAAGCAGATTAAAAAACTTTTGTTTTTAATTAGAAGCAGCGGGAAAACAAAAGATGCGGCGGCAGCAGCAGCAGACAACCCCCTCATCCACTAACCCCCCAAAGCCATCCCCAGCAGCAACAACTTTAGCAACTTTACAAACATTTTTCGCGCGTATAAATTACACAAAGAGCTGAGAGACACAAAGACCGTATAAAATTAAAGTTTTCGCATCTTTTATGCACAAAGACAATGCGGCGTATGCGCAATGAGCTGCTGCATATTACGCATACGCCGCGTGACGCATTGACAGCGGCTTTAAGCGCTCTGTCACCCCGAATGTTAATTAATTTCATTTTAATTAAGTCGCTGGAGTTTATTAAATTTTACAAGCAACAAACAACAACTTGAATAAACGAATTTTCATGCCTCGCTCTTATGTGAGTATATGTTGGTGTATGTGTGTGTGTGTATGTGTGTGTGATGTTTATCAAGCATTTCAAAATTAATCAACAACTTATTTATGTAGGCGTTGCGGGTCTGCATGGGGTCTGCTGTGCTAATCACATCCCTGCCAGCGCCAGAGCCTGAGCTCAGACATCCTTTCGCCAGGATACTTGTGCTCTACTGATTGATACTGAGTGTTTGCTACTTTTCGCAAAATATTGTTTCAATCTGAGTGCTTTTCATGCACTCTTACTGCGGCCAGTTGATAAAGATATGCAGCAATATTTTATGGATAATTTTTGGCAATTAGTTTAGAGTTTGTTGTAACAGGTCCAACTGGACTGGGTCTGGGGGTCGTCAGCTATAATGAAAATTGAATAACTAATTCAATTTGTTATTTTTTAATTTAATTTTCATATCGTGGTGTTGTGTTCGCACTGCACATTTCAATTACTGCATAAACTTCGGCATTTGTTACGCTCGAGCCAAATTAGTTGTTCAATTTGTTGCTTATCGCTTTATTGTTTATGTTAATTTTGGCTCATTTAATTTTAGTATTTTGTGCACACACACACACACACAGAGAGACTGGCGGGTCGGTTTGTTGTGGTTGCGATATCTGTGCACAGAGCACATTAAATGCGGTATGCAAATGTTGACGTTTTGCCAAATGCGCCGCATAAGCCTCTAATTAAGTTTTCATGAATTCAAACATTATATTGTTTGGAGGACCGACCGCCGCTTATCGAGGTAATTGTGGGTGTGCGAAATGCGAGCAGCGTCGCGGGGCTGCCACTTCAGCAATAATTGCCACTGAAGTGGTTGAGGGCGTGAAACACAGAAATGCGAGACTTCAAATGGCGAACAATTTCATTCATTTGTGCCGAGAATGCGTAGAAGACTTCTTGAAGCGCACTTCACATATTTGTGTCCTTTTGAATTTGTATGAGCTCAACTGGATTTTTAAAATGCTATACTTTAATATCTAATATTTTTTTTAAATTTAATATTATATATTTATATATAGATATATTTAATTTCAGTCAACTCTCTAAGTTACACAAATTCAGCTCAATTCTGATTTGTTTTTTTGAATTTGCTTAGGGTTGCTGAAAAATATAATCCAACTGCTCATTGGCTCAACCAGGGAGTGTGGCTGTTGCGGAGTGTAAGAGCCTGCGAGGGCCTCACTGGCTTGCATGCTCCATTCATTTCAGTCTCACTCAGTGCAAGAAGTAGACGAGGCAAGTAAACTCTTTTGCAGAAATATATTTGATTTGATATTAGATAATTTGGCATAATAACTTTTTAGGCAAGTATACAAATATGCTAATCCTTAGTTATTTTTCTTTACAGAAATATGCATTAGCCCATGTCTAAGGTAATTAATTTATATACATAGCCCCGACAATGTACACCTGCTAACAGGCTTCAGCTTGTTAACCTGTTAATGTCATAAATTTCAATGAAAGTCAAAAGAATGTCGCACATGCCACTCGCCCCTCTCTTTCTCTCTCTCTCTCTCTCTCTCTCTCTCTCTCTCTCTGGAGAATTCTCCACATGCAACTCGCATTAGCTCACTTCTGTATGTCAGCTGCCAGCAAATGTCAAAGCTGCTTGCCAATGGGGCCTCTCAGCTGCGTTGGAATTGCAATTATCTCGCGCCGAGAGACTTGACATCAGCAAATAACGATAAATGCAGCAATTCCCAGGCATATGGCCCGAACTAATGCCCAAATTGATGTCAAGGTGTCTGACTGCAGCTTGAATTTAAGCTCTAACTGAGCTGAGTTGCAGTTTTTCAATATATTTTTCTAGTTTTGTTGCACATCTCTGCAATATGTAGCAGTCAAATATTTCTCGCCCAGCTGCTTTCTGATATTTAAATATCTCTGAGTTGCTGGCCTTTGACAGCTCTCTCTCAATTCTCATAAATCTAGTGCAATTCAAATGCCGTTCTGCATGCAATAAATAAAAATCTTCAAAATACACGCAGCTAACATGGCGATGCTGACGCTGCCGCTGCCTCGCCCATTCCGCTGGCGATGCCACTTTGGCAAGTCATTGAGGCGGGCCGTGCTTCCTGCGCTGATCCTGCGCCTCGCTGCCAGCCTGCCTGCTCACAGCTTGAAAGCTGCATTTCCGGTCACTAATATAAGTCAAAGTACAAAGTTGGCTGGCTGGCTGGCTGGCTGGCTGGTTGGCTGACTTTGCTTCACTTCGCTTCTCTCTCGCTTATAATGCAACGGCACTTAGCCAACGCCATTTTGAAAGGATGGGCGGGGCCGCATTCGGAAGGGGTTCGTCTATCTGACTGTGTGTGTCGCCGTGCCTCGCTGATGATTTAAGTGCACTTTGATGCACATTTTTCGTTGCTGCTGCCTCTGCCGCTGCAGCTGCCCCAGATAATTTAATTAAATTATACGCTTCCTTACGTGCATCGGTACGAAGTGGGAGAGAGGTGGGCCACAGGGCCAGGTTGGGTTCAGTTTAGGGTGTGCAGCTCACATTTTAATAAGGTTTGTTGGTTAGCTAGTTTTGAGGTTGAGCTGAGTGTAGTTTTGGTTTAGTTTTCTGCGCTGTCGAAAGGCTTTGTAAGAGGCTTTGGGGTTAAAGTCATTTGGGTTAGCTAAAAAGAGGTCGAACCGGAGAGAACAGACTAGGCGAATGCTCGATGCACACACACACACATTCACAAGCTGAAAGCTTTCACTTAAGCATCTCTATTATCTGTGCAACAAATACAAGAGCACATAGAGCGGGATTTATGAATTATGATGTTGGGGCAGAAAACGAGAAATTAATATAAAGACTTTGTGCTCCTCTCAACGGAAATTGTTTTTGCTTCAGCGGGGCACAGCGTTAGATTAGAACAGATGTTAATGAAATGTTGAGGGTGTAAATTGAATTTAAATAGAGGAAGTTATTAATATGAAAAATTTTATAAAATTATTTTAAAAGAAATTTAATTAGGCTGTGTTAATTCTTTCACATTTCAATATTAAAAAAAATATACATAAAATATAATTTAATACCAAATATTAAAAATAAAAATGATCATATATATACAAAATTATAAAATAACTTCAAGTTTGTTTATATGTTGTATATACTCGACTATATTTTCATTTTCAATTTATATTTAAATTTAATTAATTAATAAACTATATTGAAATTAATCAAGTTATGAAACTAGGCTATTTAGCTCTCACCTTATTAATATAATATTTTAATATTAAAAAAAAAAAAAACATGGAATGTAAATGAATGGCAAATATTAAAAAATAAATTAGAAAATTATAATATACAATATGCATATACTCCACCATATTATTATTATAAAATTACATTAAATTTATTTCAAGACTTTTTATATATATATTTAATTATGTATTTTATTTAAATAATATTAAATTTAGAGCGCAGTAATGTCTCTTCATCTTAATCCTGCACAATTAGTAAATATGAATTGAAATTTACAGCAACATTTCTATGCTGGCTGCTTCAGCACATTAAAAAGTCGTTGCAGCTTGAAAAAAGTACATAAAATAAAACATTTGCTGCAATCCTTTTGCCAGCCCTTGGCTTGGCCAAAAAGTGTTGATGTTATTCATCAACGTCAAAGTGATTACGTTGTTGTTGCAGTCGCTGTTGTTGTTGTTCTCCTCGTCGTCGTCTCTCTGGTGTTGGTGACGCGTCATGCGGCTGTCAGCAAGGCGACATCAACTGGTAGCTGGCAACTGGCAATGGGCAACTGGCAACTGGTAAAAAGCAAGCCGGGCCGAGGCCGAGTCGAGTCGAGTCGAGGCTGGAGGAGAGCAAAACCCATCACAGAAGCCACAGCAGGCAGTCATCAACAACAGTCAGGAGTCGGGCAACATAATTTTTAGTGTCGCAGCAGAGACAGCACGAAAAAAGCGAAAAATAACAAAAAATTGTATCAAAAACATTGACGAAAAACATTTTTAATGCACCAGAAGTCATAATATTTTCATATTTCATGCTTGCTGCGCCATTTTCCTGCACGTACATGTCACAATGTGTCCTTAAAGTGGTAAATATGGTACTCAAAAGTTGTCCAAAATGTTCCAACCGAGCAGCAAACAGCGGCCAAACACACAAACACACTCTCACACACACACACACACACACACACACACGCTCGCACACTTGCACACAGAGTGAAATTTTCACCTGGCAAAGTTCAGGCGCAAAAATGTCTTGATTTTCGTCGACTCCAAACATGCCCGGCACAGTGACTAAATAACCAACACGAACAGCACACAAAAGCCAGCGACTACGCTCCGTCCACAACATATTTACATAAACAGCAGCATTTTTTGTGCACTAACTGCGGATGGGGTCGCTGGACCCAATGACTTTGAATGCTACTGCGAGGCAAGGCAAATGAATATTTGAGTGGATATATAGGATAGTGGGAGTTGGAGTGGAGCTTTGTTAAGCGGACTGTAGAAAATAAGAATGGTTAGCTTTGAAAAATATAAAAATAAGATTTATGTAAATATGTCAAAAAACAAAGATACAAAAATAAAAAAAATAAAAATAAAAAAACTAATATTAAATAAAAGTATAAAAGGAAAATAAATAAGAAAATATATAAAACCAAAATTCAAAACTAAACAAAATAAAATGTAAATAAAAAAATAGAGAAGCTTTGTAATGTAATTAAATTATATAAATAAAAATATTATTTTAAATTGAATAAAATAAAAAAATAAATATTAAAAATTTTTTAAATGAAATATAAAAAAAATAAAAAAAAAATAAACAAATAAATAAATAAAAATGAAAAATATATATTATTAAAAAAAAACTGCATTACAAATTTATAAAATATTGCTAAGAAGTCAAATCAACTCATAAATCTAGAGTTATGATTGAAAAGAACAAAACGAAAGCTCAATATTAATGCTTCATATTTTATTTAAAAAAATGAATGCTTTATATTTTATTTAAAAATATAGAGCTGACAGCAGTTTGTCATATAAAAGCTTCGATATTTTGCTAGTAATGTCGACTTATACATAATTAAACTTTTTCTGTTTTTAATATTTATATTAACTTTGTTTTCCGCCTACTTTTATTTTAGCTTTCTCTCTCGCTTTCTTCCACAAGCTAGAGAGCATTTAAAATTCTTCGAAACTCATTTGATATCTTCTTTGTTTTTGTTTTTGTTTTTGTTATTTTTGTGTGGTGTTTGCCGTCATCAGGTTAGTGTTTAACCTCTGCAGTGTGCTGCAGTCCACTCGAAAAGTCTTTGACTTGCTGCCGCTACCCTTAAAGCTGCGCTTACCTGTAGACCAAACGTCGTGGCAGGCAAGTCAGGCCAGGCTAGGGCAGGCCAGGGCAAGCCAGCCAAAGCAGTCAGCCAGTCAGCCAGTCAACCGGGCTGGCATTGTGCTCACCCCCCGCCCATCCGTCCGCCCACTACTTGTGCTGCCTGCTGGCATAGCTTTTAACCACTCGTTTGCTCTTTAACGCGTTAACGGGTTAAGTTGCCTATGTGCCATGTTCGCAGCCTCCATCTGCAGTCATATTTGCTGTCGCTGCTGTCGCTGCTGCTGCTGCTGTTGTTGTCAGCAGCGCTGCTTGCGGTGCCTTTTTTATGCGCCCATCAAAGCAGGACGACAACAAGAGTTTCGGCTCGGCCTGGCCCCGACCACATGTGTAATTAGTTGGCGCTGACTTTGTCATAGCTGGTCGAAGGGGGATTGGAGAGGCTTAAAAGGGGGGCGGAAGGGGGCGTGAGTATTTGTCGCTTTTAAATGCCTTGTGGCCACATTTTAAAGTCATTTTGAGGTGGGGCGCCAAAGCCGCCGCAAAGCCGACTCAAGCCACGCAGTTTTTGCCAACGCGCTAATCGACGCCCATTATAAACTGGCCAGCGGGATGAACTCTTCCTGCTCTTGGCTGCAGCAGAAGTGGCTTGCCGGCAACTTCAGTGCCGGCCAACAACTGCGGCTACTTCAATTTTTTGTTAAGCTGCATTCATTTCAGATTTTGCAGCTTTCAGTTTTCAGTTTTCAGTTGCAGGCGGCCCCAAAACTGACAGCCGTTGACGAGGCCCCGTCTGAGGGCTGCGGCTTTGTCGCCTCGCTCCCGCCCCCTCGCGCCAGCTGTCTGCTGTGTCGCACGGCCTGCGGTTACAGCAGCGTCTGCCTCAGCTTCAGCTTCAGCTTTTGTTTTCAGTTTTATTTTTTTGCCAAGTGCTGCACAAAGCTGCCGCGGTCAGCGCTCAGGTGGGGCATAGATAAATCTGAAAGGGAACTCATAGAATACTAAAACTAATTATTATATTATGGCCAAGCAGGCCGTATTGAGATCTGTCGTGTTTTCTCCTTTTTAATATATTTATAATACATAATCTGTGGTCTGGCGCGGCGGGCACTCGAGCTGGCGGAGTAAGTGTGCTTGAGGCGCATTGCTTTCGCTGTTTTGACGCTTCTTTATTAGTCCTTGGCAGGGCGGCAGCTTCATTTTTCTCCATCAGAGGGCTTGTCATAATTTTATTAGGGCCACGTCGGCTGCGCTCTGGCCTCGTCCTGTCAGCGTGATAACTCCTTTTCGTGTTGGAACATTTTCAGCTTGGCTCTGCTCTGGTGGCTGCTCTCTGCCGACTCTGTATGTTCTGCATTATGCGGCAGCTGTCGACTGCGGACACACACACACACACACACACACACACACACATACACTTGCACACTCATTCACATTTAGATGCGGCTTTGGTCACACTCTCAAGCGTCCGTTGCACGCCACGTCCTGGTCCATGTACGCGACGACTCCTCTGGAGTCAACTGCATGTCAGCTCGACAGGGCAGGGGGCTGGGTGTGGGTGGGCGTGATTGTTGCTCGAGTGTTGCAGCTGCCTGCGCTTGATTACAATGCGCCTCATGTTGGAGTTCTGGGTGTGTGTGCTCTGGCATCGTTTGCACTGATAACACGTTAAGTGCGCTGGTTTATCCTGCAAGATAATTTGGACAAGTGTCACCTCTCGGATTTTCACGCGCCGGCCAAAATAGCAGAAAAAAAAACACACAGAGAAAATGGCGAAAAAACGTAGGAAAAAGCAGCAACGATGACAACGTTGGAAGCGCCGCAACTTTTCTGAAATATGCACAAAATTTGTTGGCAGCCAGGTTTTGGGGCTTGTTAACTGGCCGGCTACAGTTGCACCTGCAGCTGCTCCAGCTTCCAGTTGCCCGTTGCCAGTTTCTAGTTGCTGAACTGATGGTATTTTGCGTTAGTTTTCCTCTTCTCTCTACTTTTTTTTGTAGCATACTTTTCGGGGTGGCTCACGCGTAATTGGCGCTTGGTCGGTGCCTCGCACTGCTGCGGCTTTTAAATATTAGTTTAGACGAGCGACAACTCCGGTCGTGTGGCTGGCAGCTGTTGGCCCGCAAATGCAGGTGTAGCAATTACGGTCTCACGGCAACCGCAACGAGGCACACAGAAGATTTGCCAAATCTCACCTTGTAACGGATTACAATGAATGTATATAGGACTGATGGAACTCTGGTAAATCTGTCTGGAAAATGAACTTTCACTTGATATATTTATTAGATTAATTAGCTTCATTATGCAGCGGAAACTTAAGTCTTGCGGGAGTTCAAGTTCGACTTGAAAGCTGTTTATAATTAGATAATCGAGTGTTTGCCAAATTTGAATTTAATCAAAGCTGCGAACTCATAAATTAAATATGCTAATTTAGGCATGAGGGCAGTGAACTTGGCCAAGCAAATATTTCAGCTCAATGTTATAAGATGAAAGATATTTTTGCATTAGATAGATACAAAGTACTCCCACTCTCCTCATTAGCATGACTTAAGATATAGTTGCCAATTAATTTTTGTATGTTAATCTTAGGTCTTGGAAATTAATTAAAATCTCTAGCTTAATATTATAATTATGTAATATATTTTTCTACCAACTATGTAGAAATTCTTTTTACTGCCTCCATGTATATGTCTTTAGCTGTAGGAGGCAATCCATTTAATTTCAGCTAGCTGAAAGTTAGAGTTTGTAAAGGTATTTGTATAAACTAAATCTCTTTTGACATGCGTCTTGCCAAAAGTTAGTATATATAAATATATTTATAATATGTATAAAAATATCTGACTATATCTGACTGTCTACTTCAACTAAGCTGATTTAATTGGCATTCAATTTCTGTATTAAAAACTATAGTCACATAAATTAAGTTAGCCCAAGATACATTTATCTAGCTAAGATTCACATTTTTTTGATATTTTTTCTATAAATTAAATAAAATGAAATTTAAACAAATGAATACTAATTTCTTCGACTTTCTTCATTGAAATCTCTCAAGTCAAAGTAGACAATCCACTTCAGTATTCTGAATATAAAACTACGCCAAACTTACGTTTGTCTAACAGAAGAAGAATTTTATTCTCATATATATATATATATATATATATATATATATATATATATATATATGAGAATAAAATTCTTCTTCTGTTAGACAAACGTAAGTAAAGAAGAAGGGGAGGAGACAAAATTGGTATTTCATTTATTGAAATATATATATATATATATATATATATATATATATATATATATATATATATATATATATATCAATAAATGGAATACCAATTTTGTCTCCTCCCCTTCTTCTTTACTTTTACACAAACCAAAAACAAATTTCACTTCTCTTTAACTTATCTTGATAATCTATTCTAGTATTCTAGTTAATAATCAGTTCGATGAACTAAGCCTGGACTAACTGGAAATTTTTATTCCTAAAATGTAATTTGCTCTAAGCTAAATACTAATTGTTCCCACTGTCTTCATTAGTTTTTATTCTTCTATATATTTTTGTATAAGCCAAAGACAAACTTCTAATTTGCTAAACTCTTCTTTAACTTGAATTCAGCTAATTTAGGCCATGGATTCCAGTATTCTAATTTATAATTACTAAACTGTAGTCAGTCATAAAACCTTTTGCTAATTCAATTTTAGAATTTTTAAAGATATTTTTTAATTTTAAAGATACTTTTCTTTGACAAAGATACTTTTCTATAAAACTAACTACAAATTCCTTCTACTTCTACTTCTACTTCTAGCTACAAATCCATTCCAATGTTATCAATTCTAACAGCTGGCTCTGAGACTCTCGACATCCATAATGGACAAGTTAAATATGGGAGACAGGCGACTAGTACTAAATACTTTTTGGGGGCTGTCAAGTTGATTGCGCATGTGCCGCAGTTTGACAGCAATCAGATGTTTTGGGCTATTTGGCGCCAGGCAGCTGCGTTTGTTGTTAACCTTGTCAGCGAAGCAGGCAAACAAAACAAAAGCCAGAAAAGCGCTCAGATGGAGAAGGGCCAAAGAGCAACAACAACAGAGAGACGCAGCGACGGCTGGCCACGTGCAGGAGAGAGAGTGAGGGAGAGTAAAAGCGAGAGAGAGTGAGTCTGAGCTAACAGAAAGCGCAGTGAGCGCTAAGCTTTACAGCGCTTGCTGAATGGAAAGCGGAGAGCAGAGAGAGCGAGAGACTTCGCACGACTGCGAAAGCTTTGGCGAATGCCGTCGCTGTCGCTGGCGCTGCTGCTGCTGCTGCTGCTGCTTTCGGGGGCGTCCAGGACCCGTCAGCGAATCGAGTTGTGGCCGTTGTGCGTTGCGTTGAACGTCAGTAGTTGGAACAAGGACGCGTAGCGTGCAGAAGCTCGAGCGCAAAAAGCGTTCTCGCGTAACGGGCCCCAAAAACCAAAAAGTGAAGCCTAAATCACACATCCGCCGCGTGTCGCACTGTGAGTGTACGTGTGTGTGTCTCCGTGTGTGCGTGTGTTTGCAATTGAATTGAAAGTCAAGAGTGAAATGCAGCCAAATCAGCTGGCAAATCACATCAGTTTGTGGGATATGCGCTAGCGTTACGTATACGCAACGTGTGACCGCTTGAGCGCTCCTCGCCTGGCTGTGTGTGCGTGTGTTCTTTTATTGATTGCACCTTATCTCTGCGGCGCTCTCAAGGATACGAAACATCAAGCTCACGCTTTAAAATGCTGCCACAGCGAAGTCGGCCAGCTGCAGTGGCGCCATAAAACTGTTGCCCAAACGACAGTCGGACAGCCAGCCAGCCAGACTGTCTGTCTCTCTGTGTCCGTGTCTCAGTGTGTGTGTGTGTGTGTGTGCGCCCGTTCAAGGTCACATTTTTTGTGCGGTCACACTGACAAAATGTCAGCAGCAAAAACCTAAAAACAAATACAAACAACAGCATTTGCCACATATTCCAAAGCGAACAACAAAGAGTCGGCAGCAGCCGCAGCCGCCGCCGCATCAGCAGCTTCAACACAAATTAAAGTAAGCAAAACAAAATTGTGAAAAAAAAACAAAAAAACATCGAATCGGTTGAATGAATATCAGAAAAAATCAAAGGCAACGAACTGCGAAAGTTCACAGTGTGTCCATAAGTTTATCCTTCAGTTTAGTCTTAGCGAGCGCAGCGGCAGACAGCCTTAAGCCTTAAGCCGGCTACAACAACAGCGGCCCATTGAGTGTGAGTGCCGCACAGGTCATGTGGCCTGGCCCTGTTTTGTAGGACAACGAACTGAACATCAGCTTCTGCATTATTTTGTTCCTTCCTATCGAAAATACATATTTTTTGCAGCATTTTTGTTGTTGCTTTTCGGTGGCCTGACACAGTTTGTGTCTCTCTTTGAGTAAGCTGCCATAAAAAACTAGCAAATCGCTTGCAATACGAAGGCAATTTTTTGCAGGTAGTGTTAAGAGATTGCCTGAACACAAATTTGATAGCTCCAGCTGTGACATATTTTAGAGATTGCTAAATATTGAGGGAGACGTGGGGGACTGTGAGCTAATAAAGGGCGGATGAGATGCAGATTTAGGGAAATGATTGGCTTTAATATTAAGTAATATTTATATATAATAATATTGTGCATGACTTTGAGCCTTAGATAAATTTAGTTTGAAACTACAGAAAGTCATAGATTCATCAATCACTATTAATATTTTGCATTAAATTATATTTCACATTTTTGCATATACTTTTTTTAATATTTACAATTAAATAATTTGTTACATATGCATATATATTTCTTTATATATACATATATTTATTATAAAAATTTATATCATATTTATTTACATATAAATACATATTTATATATAAATATTTATTTTTTTAATATTTATTATAAAATTGAATCTTAAAAATATATATTTTTTAAATTTAAACTTTTAACTTTTTCCTTAAACTATTTTTTTATTTTCCTTTTATTTTTATTTATGTAATAAACAAGTATTTTATATTTATACATAAACCTTATTTTTAATATTTGACCGGTAAATATTATTCTATATTTTTTTATATATAAAAACTTAAATACAAAATGAAGTAAAATCTTTTATTTATTTCAATAATTTTAAAATAAATGTAAATATTTACAAATATTTAGCCTTGAATTTTATTCCATATTTATAAATATTTTTTCTTTTTATTTATTATATTTAATACTAATGCTTAAAATTGATAAAAAAAAATATATATATATATTTATAAATATAAAATATTAAATATTGATAAATGCAAAAAAAAATTATATATATTTAAATATAATATCTAATTTACATAATTTTATATTTTAATACATATATATTTTTTTTTGCATTTATCATTATCGAATATTTTTTATTTATATATATACATATTTTTAATAAATTTTTAGCATTAACTTATATTTATATATACTTACATATTCTTTCAATATTAAAATATCATAAAATAGAAAAGCCAAAGTTATTCTGCAAAAAACTCGATATCAATCTACTATTCAAATTGAGTTGTTCTCCATTTAGCAGCTAGCTGTCTTGGGCACTCAAGGCACTTCGCTGCCAGTTGATTGTGAATAATTTTATGATTCATTCACACATGGGCGAAGCAGTGAGAGTGAGAGAGAACTAGAGAGAGAGAGGTAGAGTGCGATTGGTATGGCATGCCGAAGTCAGTTGAGCAACCGTCGCATATTTGGCAACTGAAGCAACAAATTTATTCCAGCTCAGGCAGTTTAGTATGCACAAAATGTAAGAATATCTTAGAGATGCTCGCTTTCGCTCTCTGTTGGAGCTATCTAAATAAACACTTCATTTGTGCCCGGAGTCAAGTGTTGTAAGCAAGTTTTGTGCTGGGCCTTCGGGGCTGCATTGCTGATAAATCATAGCCGAAAGTGTTTTGCCACGCCCGCACCTACACACTCGGACACTTGTAGGTCTGCTTGGGCCCGCAGGGCGGCCAACTGATTTATCCGACTAAGAACAAAAAACACATTACATTGACCACACACTCATACACACTCTCGCACACTCGCCCAGTTCATGTTGTGCTGACATCAGCTGTTTGGCTAGCTAAGGGCTTAGATTTTGGACTGACCTCGTTTTACTTCGACTAGGCAAGAAAAACCTAAAAATCCAGCTAGCACCACCAACAACAACAACAATGACAAGCTACAGAAATATGTTGTTGTCCAATGCGCAAATATTTGTCGTAATGCGTTGCACAAACAAGCGCACTAAGCAGACCCAGACCAAGACCCAGACCCATAGCCAGAGCCAGAGCCAGAGCCAAGCCGAGCTGGAGCAAGAAATGAAAGCACATAATGCATAACTCATACGCAACGTGGGCGAAACTCTGTTTGATATTTTCTCTTTTCGGGGGGCAGCAACAAACGACAAACGACAAACTTACTTAGCCAACATAAAATATGCAGCATGGCCAAATTATATGTGCACCAACATCTGACATCCATTATTGATATAGACAAAGCCGGAACGTTGCCTTCAGGGCGACAACTCGAACATTTTGCTAAATTAATTTGTGTTTTTTATCGGAAGGAGGGACTCAGTTTGGGATGAGAAATCTTTAATAAATATGGGAAAAACTTATATAAAATGTAATTTAATTTAATTTTAAGCGAGAGTTATTATAAATAATATTTTATTTAAATTTAGATAATATATTTTATATACATAAATACATAAATATATAAATATATAAATTTATAAATATATCAATATATAAATACATAAATATATAAATATGTAAATATATAAATAGATAAATACATAAATATATAAATATGTAAATATATTTTTATTTTTGGAGCAGATATAAAATAGTTTTTCTTTAGTATTTATTGTTTTATAGTATGGTTTGTCTTTACCTTCACAATAAGTTTTAGTGTTGGCGATCAGCTCTAAACTTCTTCCCAGCAAACATGCGCGTGCAGTCTGAGAACATCAAGACGTCAATTCATGCAATTTGCTAAAATAAACATTTAAAAATTTTATTTTAAATCAAATTTGATTGCAGCTTAAGCAAGAGTCTAGCCAAGCTCAACTTGAGGCATTTCGTTCACGCTATGAATTCATATAAATATATATGTATATATATACATTTTTATGTATATTCCCTCACTTGACATCCATGCGCTGCTTAAGATATACACTTTTATATTTAAAAGCTAATGCCGTATGCACAACTCAATTCCATGAGCCAGCTCTCGTTGATTTATGTGCCAGTTTTTTTCCCTCTATTTTTCCCCTCACTTCTTTTTTTTTGTGGAACGCTGCTTCTTTTTCCATTTTGCTTTCTATTGCAACGTTAACTAGTTTTCGAGAGTTGTGTGGCAGCATTTTACTCCAATTAAATTTTCATGCCATATGAGCATTTTGTGCAGCAGCAACAACAGCAACAACACGAGCTGGAGTGCCAAGCGAACGTGGCGCTATTTTCAATTTCCGTTCTCACAAAAACTGCAAAAGGAATGCGATTTTTTGTCAACACCAGCTCACATAGGAATAGCAGTCGAGCAGCGAGCAGCAAGCAGCGAGAGAATCTTGGTATATGTTAACGACAAAAGTCGGACAGTCAGCTAGTCAGTCAGGCAGTCGGCCACTGAGTTAGTTGGCACACAAAATTGTTGACGTTTTTAAAACTAAAAATAAGGAAAGAGGCAAGAGAGATAGACCAAGAAGTGAAATGAAATGAATCGATTGAGTCACTGACTGAGTGACCAACTGACTGACTGACTGCCTGGCTGCCTTATTGCCACACTGATTGACAGCTGAGGTCAGTTGCCCGCTGCCCTCTACTTGCATTTGGGTCATTTCCGAATTGTGTTTGTGTAACTAGCTTTACGTTTAAATATAGCAAAAAAAAACCTTGTGACAAAGCATTTGTCTACCGACTTACATATAAATTGGTAAGGAAGAAGAGCTGTTGTTGAATTATACCCCGTATGAAATGCAGCTAGAAAGAGTAATATTAGCTGTACCTATTGTAGTTGCTGTAGGTTGAATGGTATTCTGTAGTAGCTGTAGCTGAAATGAGACCTAAATAGAAAGACGCACAGATAAAATAAGATTTATTTTCCATTTTTTGTTGAGATTTTTATGTTAGATTTATTTACAATTTTTAGATTTTTTTCTATATGCTACCAATTGCTGCCCAGTTCTGTACTTATAAAACTACATCAAATCACAAAATCATCTCTTAGATTTATTTTAGATTTTTTTTTTTAATTTTTTTCACATTTTTTAAAGATTTTTTTTTAGTTTTTTTTTAGATTTTTTTTCGATTTTTTATCTATGCAAATGCCGCCTAGTTCTGTATACCTCTTTCCCTTCAAGCCTTAACCTTTTATCAATAAAAAAATCAATAAGGCCAAAGCAACGGCCAGCTAAAAGTGTGAGGCATAACAACAACCAGCAACAACAGCAACAATTTAGCTAGCTTAAACACTCAGCTGGTCTAAAAACAGAAAAAAGGTCAAATCACATGCCTCCATCGCCATGCATAAAAGACGAGCAGCAGCAGCGCGCGCCGAGCTTGTTTTTCGCCTCTGTTACTTTTTATTTAGTTTAATTTTTGTGTTTTTCTCTTTTTTCCGTATTGGAATTTAGTTGTTAAACTGTCTGCCGAACACACAAATTGTACATATTGTAATGGAAATTGTTGCGTCGACAGGGTTGCATTTGTTATTTAAAATGTTTCCCAGTTTCTGGGTCATTTGCCAGGCCGGGGCCAGGCCAGATATGTTGGCTCTGTTGGCCACTGGCTGTTACTTGTAGGCAAGTCTGAGTTACATGCATTTGTCGCATTGATTTCGATTTTTCTTCCCTTTTATGTGTGCAACTGAGTGAGCCTAGCTGGAGCTGTTGGGTTAGTTTAGAGGAGGTTATGAACCTACAATGTGCATATTAGATCTATTGCGAGTCTCGAACTCTGGCTAATGCGAGTAGAGTGATTTTTCTTGTATCTCATACTTTTTTGATTGACTTGGCTGAGTGTTCTATAGAATTGACATTCAATTGATTATTATGAGCAAACGGAAATAAGGCTTAGAGTAATTAAATTATAATAACAGAAAAACTGCAAAAGGAATAATATAATTTGTAATTAAATTAAACTGCATCAATTGAAAACTGTATTCAAAATTTAAACTGAACGTATTTTCAATAAATAAAATAAAATAAAATAAAAAATATTTAATATTTATATAACATAAGAATTTATTTATATAAAGTTTCATATATATTTTGTTTATTTATTTATTTATACAATATCTCATTTACATATGATCTCAACTCCATCTAGTTATTCATAACTCTTAAGTTGCCACCTCAACTCTGTCACTGACTGAGCTATGCTTATAGGGAATTCATAAACATGATGAGACCTTTATAGCCAACGCTGACAGACGTAGAACAAAGGCAGTGAAATTCAATTAAAGGCACTCACTTTCCTTAGCTTATTTTGAATTTTATGCATGTTGGTGGCTCAGCAGCTGTATAAAGATATGTATATACAAAAGCTACATCTACATCTGTTCTACATATGTTACGCTGTTATGCATTATCAATAAAATATAGCTGAGTCTGTTTGACTATTAGCAAATGAATGCACACTCAACCCAACTCAACCCTACTCCCACCTCTCCCACTCCACATTGCTTCCAGCAACTCTTAACTCTTATTTGTTATTGTTTCTCATTTAACATACGAAACTTTTGGCATGAGCGGCGAGCACATAATTTAATGCCTGCATTTATATTACGAGCCTGCTGTGGCCTTCAATTCGTAATACTTTCACTCTGACTGGGCTGGGCAGAGTCTATCCAGTGTCAGCCAACTCTAGTAGGCAACATTTTTATTGGCTTTCGTTTTTTAAATGTTTTTCTTCTCTCACCCTCTCTCTCTCTCCCTCTCCCGCTCCCACTGTGCCCCTGTTTGCGTGTATGCGCTTAATATATTGTGCTATATATGATGTATGTGTGTGTGTGTGTGTGTGTGAGCTCGTATGTGCGCTGCTCTTTGCCTTGCATGTTGAAAATGTTTTTCGGGCATACAAAACTCGGCTAAAACAAATTACGTACGAGCTCAAGGCCGCAGCGGCGGTCAGGCCAGAGTTTTGCTGGCCGCTGCTCGCTCGCAATTATATTGTAAAGCATCGGGGCTTTTGGCCACTCGACGCCCGCAATAATGAAAAATGCTGGCTCGACTCGTTGCTCCTGCTTGCCACTCTACGACTGTGGCACTTTGGCCAGTTGGCCAGCTGGCCATTTGGCACTTTGGCCCATTGCATGTGTTCATAAATAATTAAATTTTTCTTTAGCTGCGCACCGAGTGAGAAATGGCACAGGGTCGCCCACTAATTAGGTGCATATTTCATTTTCGGGCTTCCACAGCGCCGAAGTCTGTCAAAAAGTCGCCCAGGCAGCCGGACGACAGGCGGACAGGCAGGCAGCTGCCCAGCCGGAAGCGGATGCATGAAATTTCCATGCACACAAATGTCAAATGCAATGTCCGAGCTCGTCAGCCACGCAACTTGTAGACGGATTTGCAGTCAGTTGTTGTTGTTGCTGCCGTTTCCTGCCTAACATTGGACACAATAATGCAGCTGTTGTCGTCGCCAATTACACAGACTTGACGTGGCCTAGTTGTGGCTTGATTTCTTTGATCAAATATACCCGAGAGTCCAGCGAGATGTGTGATTCGGCCACAGGCAAAACATGAGTTTAATTTAATTAAGTAAAACAGACAGAGCGAGAGAGAGAGAGAGAGAGAGAGAGAGAGAGAGAAAGAGAGAGAGAAGAGAGAGAGAGAGAGAGAGAGAGAGAGAGAGAGTGAGATAGATAGAAATGTTATTTACAAATATGCTTGCTCTCAATTTTAATTCCAGCTAAAAGCTAGCTCACTCTTCTCTGCAAATCATCTCCAGTTATTGTTCGATTAAGTTGACTATTTCGGGCTCCTCCTCCGCCTCTCCTTCTATTCGCATTGAAATTGAACTGTGTCATGGCACAGGCCCACAGGAGTGCGCCAATGGCTGCTGTCATATAACAAGCGAAACAATTGTGGCAAACATCCATGTTACGTGTCCGTTGCGCTCTGCTTGCGTGGCCCGCTTCTCCCATGGCTGGCCCAACTTGCTCCGACTCACATGCAATTGCATTTGCTGCATTTTGAAATTTTGGCATTTTTTGTTCCCAGTTCGCAGTGCAAAAGTTTATAAGTTATATAGCTTGGCTGTTGGCCCAAAAGCCAAGCATCAATTTGATCAACTTGGCGCCAGTCTTTAATATGTTTTCGTTTCGTCCATTTCCATTTCTTTGCTGGCTGTGCGAGTTTTCTTTTTATTTTTCATTCTTATTCTTATTTTTCCTTTTTGGCTCTTTGTCTGCTTGTTACACGCCATTTAGTTTCACTTTGCATATTCATGGAATTTCTGCCTGGCCAGGACCACAAACATATTATACATGCATTTGGTCAGATGCTTCGACTGCTGCACATATCCCAGGCAATCGCACACATTTTCCTCATTTGGGGCAGGAGCTTACACACAAGCCAAATGACAACTGAAGTTCTGTGGCCAAACTTGAAATGTGGCTACAATTTTTCGTCTACAGAAATTGCTTTTCATATGTGTGTGTGTGTGTGTGTGTGTGTGTTGATAAATTTATATAGTTTTTGCTTGTAGAATTGCTGTTTTCTCAGTCTCGTAGCTAATTTGAAGTTTGTCATATGAGGAATTACAGATTTTATTGATACAAAGTAAAAGAGAAATGAAAAGCGAAAAATTGTCAAAAATAATAAATTGAAAATTGCAAATATATATATGTAAGTCCGAGACACATAAATAAATAACCAAGAGGCAAAAAATGATTTAAATATGAATTAAGCAATTTATATTTAAATCAAACCAAATTGCTCGCCTCCCATTGCACATAATTCCGGGCTCGAGTTTTTATTATTGTCCTGTGGTCTGTCAAAGCAATGCAATCAATTAATTAAAAGCCTCTAACAAACTGCCGGCAGGCAATGCGACACGCACTTATGGCCAGCAAATATGTGAGCCAAACAGAATTTCAATTGCGAGTCGAGTTTAGCAATGAAAACTCTGCTTTTTGTCTCTGTAATTTGATTTGCATGAAAACTAAATAAATTGCCAGCGAGCAGCGTTTTTTATGCCAGCCAGATAGAGAGAGGGAGGGGGATAGACAGATAAAATCCAGCTAACATATGACAGAGGCAATGCAAGAAGAGCGCGTCCCATGAATAAACAAAATGTCATTGAAAATTGTATCCATAAGCATGCAGAGCTGCCAGTCTGACAGGCAGACAGCGGCAGCTGGGCTGGGCGGCCAGGCAGTGAAGTGTGGCCTTATCAAGAGCCAATAAATATGAACAATTTCACAATAAACACGCTTCAGCACTGAGCAGCAGCAAATGCAAGAATGCCAATCAAAAAGTCAACTTAAATAAAGAGGAAAAAAAAAGGAAAAATAAATAAAATATATTCATGTACTTCAGCAGGCGAGTTAGTGCTCTGCAAATGGCAGCAATTAGGCTAGAGCTTTGTTTTGTGGGTCTATGAAAAAGCAGCTACAATTTGATTTTCTTTTCAGCCCAAACACTCAGCTGACATTTGCATACATCCATATGCGCTGCGTTGATTGAGCGCCTGAATGTGGGCCAAACCTGACAGGGACTTCAATTCCAAGTCTTTTCTCTCTCTCGTATGTGTGTGTGTGTGTGTTGGTAAATGTGTGCTAAGTTGTTTGTTTGCTGTTTGTCTATTGATTACATTAAAGGCAACAGCGCAGGCGCCTTGCCCATTGTCTTATGTGGCGTATACGCAATATTACGTATACGCAGCGCAGACATTAAAATTCAATTTACGTTCGCACTGACAGTTTGAACTTTAATTAAAGCCACGACAGCAGCAGCAGCAGCAGCACCAGGGTGACAAGGGTCATTGATTAGGCAGGCACGTGTGCTACACCTTGAAAGAGCTAGAGAGAGAGGGAGAGAGAGAGAGAGAAGACACAGACACATAATAATCAGAAATCAGCACACAAAAAGCTAATGTCTTATGTAATTTATGTGACACCAACGCATCCGCTTGCCCGCCAAAAGCTAATATAGAATAAAGGTCTTGCCAGCCGCACACTCGAATGACATTTTGACAGCTCTAGAGAGGAGGGTAGGGGATAGAGTGGGCGCCCAGGCAAAAATTCTTGAAATTTTCGACTAATTAAGTCATTGACTGCCGCACGCTGTTGGCGCTGGCAATGGCAATGGCAATGACGGTGGCAATGGCAGTGACTGCTTCTAATATACAGGTGACACGCAAACACGTCGACAATTATCAGCCGCCCACTGGCAATAGACAGCGAACGGCGCAACTTTAGCATATTTGAAAGTTTTGCTGCCCGAAATTAAATATAGCTATTTGTCGTGGGCGTAGCGGGCGGGTGTGGGCGTGAGCCATGAGCAGATATATATATATACATATATATAAACAAATTAACGCCATTTGATGTAGGAAATGAGAGTGCTTAGCTATGGCAATGAAACAATTTGATATGAATGCCGCCAGGCAGGCAAAAGCCAGCCAAGAGCGCACTTCAGTTGAGCTTGCATAGAAATAAATTCCTGAAAATTCCTGAACAATTCTATAACATTCTCTATGCCAAGTTCTTTGTGTTGCGTATAATAATACTCAAGTTTTAGCATATTTAAATACTTTGTTAGTTGTATAACAAATAATTCTAAAGGCATTTCATAACTTTCTTTGCATTTTTATGGCCGGCTCTCCGCACAGACAGTTGTTAATCCCGTTTTTTATAGTCTACCTGCACACTTTATAGCTTTGGCCGCATTAAAACTTTTACATGCCAGGCTGTCCCTAGCTGCTCTAGCCCACACTTTTAATTAAAGCCGCAAAAAATTGTTCCATTTTATGCACATATGCAACTAGGGACAGAGACAGAGAGAGGGAGACTGAGAGAGAGGGAGAGTGGAGGATACACGTTTTACTGCAACCAATTAAACCATATCGCATACATTATAATTTTATTTTTATTTTAATATTTATGTGTGCTCGCTATGCCTCCCTTGTGGCTAGCAGAGACTCGCACACACACGCACACTGTCTCAGCGTGTCCCATAAAAATGGCGCCCAATTACTTAAAACTAACGAAAATTCCCCAAGCGTTTGCCGTACAATTTGCGTTCATAAATATAAATATCACACCTTTGCAGGGTTTTCGTTAGTTACGTAGGCTTTGTCCCATTGGAGTGTGTGCGCCACTCTCTCTCTCTCTCTCTCTCTCTGTATGTGTGTGTGTTAACCAGGCCAAGACAATGCTAGTTTGCTATTGCTCTATTTCCATCTCTATATGTTTGGCCAGTCCCTTTGGTCGTCTCACTCTCACTCTCCATCTCTCTCTCTCTCTCTCGCTCTCTCTCTCTCTCTCTCTCTCTCTCTCTCTCTCTCTCTCGCTCTGCATGTGGTGTATTCAAGTAATCAAAAATGCAAATCGAGCCCATGAATTTCGAATTAGTTTTTAGCTCGTCTCGCAACAACAAGCAGAACAACAACAATGGCAGGCTTATAGCCAACGCGGATTTTAGGCTAACGAACACACGTACACACACACACACACACACACACACACAAACAGATAGTGTGTATGTGGAGCACTATTGAGTTCTGTACGTGTAACAAATTTGTATCAGTTAGTTGGCGGCCTCCCTCGCAGCGTTTACCTGACAGATAAAAAGAGCGCAGCGAATGAGAATAGTTAGTGGCGCAGCGCGTGCAACGCGTTTTGACAGTCAACTGCACTGAGCGAAAAGGCTGACTCAATTAGGCATTATAGATATGAATAACATGAATAAATTGAAAATATAAAATAAAATAATTTGGCTTTGAAATTTCTCTCTAGCCAAATAAAGTCGTTGGCTGAGCACTCATAATTGTTTGCCTTTTAATTTTTGAAACTTTTATTTGCAAAATTTATTATAAGTTGCTTAAATTGAATTTTAAATTTAATTAAATTTATTTGTTATAGTTTTTCATACTTAGACTTAGAAAATAATGTGAAAACTTTTCTAGTAAATAATATAAATAATTTTATTTTTTTTTTTAGCAGACTTTATTTATTATTGGCTTTAACATTATTTTTGAGTTGAAAATGATTTTTAATACTATGACTTATTGTCATTATTAATTATTAATATTAAATTTTTATTATTATTATTTGTTTTAATAATTTTGCACATATAAAACTATATTTTTAAATATAAATCTCTTCAACTAAATACAGTAATAATTTTTCATAGATTTTTTCTATTTATTTTGGAACTTTAATTCGCAGCTTAAATATAAAAAATTTACTTTACATGATATTAAATATAAAAATATAATATTATATATTTTTTATTAATAGTATTAAACTAAAATTTAATTTACTATTTATTGATTTTCTCATGCCTTAAATAAATCTATAAAATATAATATATTCCTTATATGTCCGCAAAGCATTTTTTGCAATTTTCTTAATTTTTTTAGCATAAATTTTCGATTTTTCCTTTAAGTTTCAAATATATTTGCTGTAAATTCCGTTGCAACAACACTTTATATTCCAAAGTAATATTTATTTCGTTCAGTATCTCACTCGTTTTACGCTCCTTTTGGCTTTTTTTATACTTTTTTTTTCGGTAGGTGGTTTCTGGGTGGCTCGTGGTCCGTTTTGATTTGCGGCGTGTTGGTTTTTGAGTCTGTGTGGCGCTGTACGTGACGCGCATTTGCGCTCGATGCCCATCAAATATAAAGTGCCTGCAATTTATACTTGAATTCCAACTGCAAAAGCAGAGCAGCGCAGAGTAGAGCACAGAACCAGGAAATCAATGTAAATATTTTGGGAACGCCTTTTAGCGCGGCTTAAAACGCTTCCGAATAGTTGCCAGTGCCTGTGCCCAGATGAAGTAGTTGTAGATGCCATTGCATTTTCCAGTTGTTGTTGTTGTTGTGGTTGTTATGCTCTGCCAGCTGAGAGCTGCATTCCTCTGGTTTTGGCTTTCTTTTGGGCCCGTTTTAGAGTTGGGGATTTCGGTTCTTGTTCTCCATTCCCGCTGGCATTTTCAATTTTACTTTATATGCAAATTTGGCATTTTGGCAACGGCGCCTGCCATTGATAGCTGCCGCCCCTGCTGACCCCGCCCCACCACCTGCTTCGGCCTTGGTTTGAGCGCTTTAAGCCAGCTTTATGTCCGCCTCCACCGCCACCGCCACCGCCACCTCCAGCTCCACCTCCCCATTGCATTTGAATTTCTATAAATTTTACATTTTCTATTTAGTTGCAGTTGCCAGTGCCAAGCACAAAAGTCCAGGCCAAATCCGAGCCTGTCTCTATGCGATATTTCATTTAATTTCTGCCAACAATACAGAGATTTTGAAATATTTATAAATACTTGATTGGCAGCGTGTGAAATTGAATGGATTGCTTGGCAAATATTGTTTATTGACTATTTTCCCAAACAATCATTCTATTGTGTGCCTGTCGACTTTGGAGCGGCAGCAGAGCAATTAAGGTATTGAGTTATTATCTAAGCCATTTGCAATATGTATTACGTTTCGCTTCGTTTCGTTTATCTAACAACAATTGTCAGTTAATCTCTGCTGCGAGTTATAAACAAGATCTCGAATCAGAGCCTAAAAATAAACGTAGCATACATTAAAGCGCACTCAGGCACGTAGCCCACACGCAATGGCATCGTCAACGCCAAATGCCAACTGCCGACTGCCGACTGCCGACTGCTGAATGCTGACTGCCTGCCGCCTGCTATTAATCTAAGACAGGCGCTAAGCCAGCTGCACGACACGTAGATAAACCCATCGCTGCCCCACCCCTGCCCTCTCTCCGCCTACAACATGGCCGCTCTCCATATTTAATGGCCACCGCACGCTGGCCTCAGCCTCAGCCTCAGCTTTAGCTCAGCAAAGTCAAAATAGCGCCCAAAAATGCTATTGCCGCTGCCGCAGCCATTGCCATTTGCCGTCGGCAAAAGTGTCAAAGTGCTAAAGTATGTTCAAAGATTCATAAGATTTTCGCCCGGCCTGCTCTGTCTCTCTGTTTGTCTGTCTGTTTCAGTTTTTGTGGTTTCTCTGCTAAAATCAACGATAAAAGGTACTGACTGGTCCAGGGCCAGAATAGAAGAGGACACGGCCGTCGCAATGGGAAGAGTTTAGCATCTGAATGCCTGTTGTGCCCAAGTGTTGTGTACATGGCATTGCTTTCAATTCGAGTAACAAGAGAAACACACACGGCGTATGCGTGATGTGCTGACTGCACAGCTCATTATGTCGCCTCGCAAAGACAATATGCACACAGAGAAATTCATGGGTTATTTTTAAACGAATTTGAGAAAGTTTAAGCTTTGCTATATATTTATAAATGAAGACATTTCCTCGATTTTATTTATTTAAATTTTATTTAATAATATTAGTATTTATATTAATAAATTTTAAACACTTTTAGGGACATTTCCTTGAGTTTATTTATACATGTATAAATTCAAAATTATTTAGTTTATCTTAAAAATATTTTTTTAATTATTTCGGTGTAATATAATATATATATATAAAAATCAGTTTGAAAATATCTAAATATTAATCAAGAAATTTCTTTACTTTTCATTATTAAAATTAAAATTGTTTATTTTTATTTTTTATATATATTTTTTCCCAGTTTATAATATGTATACATACTTATATATTTATTTTTGTCAACTTTAAGATATATTAATATTTTTAAACAAATTTCTTTCTTGAATTTAGTTTTATTTTATTTATGAATATAAATTTTACTCTTTTTTTTCTTATTTTTTATTATATTTTTTCAGTGAAATAAATCCTTTTATATATACAATATAAATATTTTTGTAGAAATATCTTTCATTTTATTTATTCTAATTTTATTTTATAAATATTTATTTTATTCTATTTGTATTTTTATATATTTTCCCCCAGTGCAGTTGCTTGGCCTTGCCTACGCCTACGCCTATGCCTGGCGGCTTTAAGCGTCTGCTCGCCTTGAAGATGCCAAAGCATTTGCCTGGCTGAGCTGAGCCTTTTGCACTTTGCTATTAGCCCGGCCCGGAGTTCATTGCACTGGCGCAGCAGGCGCTATTATGAATCACATTTCACATTTTATTCTTTTGCATTTCTTGGCCGGAAATTTCAATTTACACTCTGTGCGCGCCCGGAAGCGCGGAAAAAATGTAAATTGGAAAATGCTCATATGCAATTTGTTTGGCTTGCAGCGCAGCTAAAATCGTTGAACACAAATTTTGCCATACAGTTTGCTGTTTTTTATTCATCTTCCTTTTCCGCGCCGTGGCATAAAATGCCGGGCCATACATTGTTGTCAGTGTTGGCCTGGTGTGTGTGTGTGTGTATGTGTTTGTGTGGCAACAATCGTTGGCTTTACGATCTCACAAAAGTATTTGGCATTTTATGCGAAATGTTTGCTGAGGCACTGTAAAAGCGCCAGACTCAAGACCACTGGGATCGCCCATTATAGTTGCAGCCGTGGCACCCGTAACAGCCCTAGCACCCCTAGCACCCCTAACACCCCTAGCACCCCTCTCACTCACACTCCCACGCAACGCAGTGCTTTAAAATTAAACTTACATTTTTAATGCGCCGACTGGCATGAACTCAGCTCAAGCCCAGCGCCGCCCACTGACACAGCAGCTTTATGATGGCAACTTTAATGTCCATGACGCCAGCGGAGAAGGAGGAGGAGGAGGAGCGGGAGAGGGAGAGGGAGAGGGAGTCAAGTCACTAGTTGAGTCAGCTTGGTACATAGTTAGAGTCATGGCATGTGGAAATAAGTCCAATCATGTCGCAGCATTTCAAGCAAATGACAACAATAGAATGTCAAATAAGTCATATTTTTGATAGCCCAGAGAGCGATATAGAGAGAGAAAAGCGAGTTGAGACTTTGAAGTGTTGTATTTATGCTGCTTGAGCAGTTGTTAGGAATTTAAAGCTCATTCGGCTGGAGTGAAAGAGTTCAGTTGAATGAGACTATGGGGACTGCTCTCTCTCTCTCTCTCTCTCTCTCTCTCTCTCTCTCTCTCTCTCTCTCTCTCTCTCTCTCTCTCTCTCTCAGCTGATATATAATTAAATATTACTCATACGCCGCATGGCCGCTGCAATACATCACAATGGCTCCCCGCGCGCTGCAGGCAAGCGTGATTGAGCTGCGGCATTTCGTGGCGCCAAATCACGTTGCAATTGCCACGAGACGACAAAGACAGCAACGACGACGACGACGACACTCATTAGAGCAAAGTGTGATGCGTGACACCAACTTTAAATTGTCCAAAGACACGCCCTAATACCCGGCCACAGCCACAGCCAGTGGTGCTCCAGCTGGTGCCGCTGCTCCATCTATCTTCTGCCTGCACACTGCAGCGTAATCTTGGCCATTACTCAAAAAGTAGCCGGGCACGTAACGGGCCAGAGCAAACGCAAAAAAAAAGCCAAAGGAAAATTGAGGCAATGTTAACGAGAGAGAGAGAGAGAGAGAGAGAGAGAGCGAGGATAAGGGGCAGCCCCGAGCTGGAATTGAAGCGGGACTGCGGACTGACACCCAAAATGGCAACGGCTGCAACCGCTGTTACGGCCGCTGCCGCTGATATTTGCTGCCGCTGACATTTGTAGTCTGCGCTTGGGTTTCTCTCTTTGTGTTTGTTTGTGTTTGGACTGCGTCCTTGGTCCACTGTCAGTGGCACAGCGACATCGCCGCGCCATTGCCATTGCGTTGGCCTTTGAAATCAGAAGCGTTATTCCTTTGTTTTTTGTTTGACTCGCCGTTGTTGCCGTTTCTGCTGGCTCCGCGCGTCGCCCCTCTAATGGCTTTGTTATGCTAATTTCCTGACGCCTTCTGGCCATTGGAGCCGCCTCGCTGTCTCCGCCGCCTGTTGTTGTTGTTGTTGTTATTGCGGGCTTTGATGCCGCTTTTTTGGGATTTTTTCCTGCTTTTAATACAACAATTTTGGCGTCCCTCGACACTAATTTAATTATATTTCTTCTTTTTTTTTCGCTGAGCTGTGTGGGGATTTCTATTGGGCGGAGTTTGGCCTAATTCATATTTGGCTTAAAGTTTATTTAAATATTTTCTTTTGCTGCTACTATTTTTGTGATTAAATAAACAATGAATCAAATAAGTAAAATATGCTACAAATATTTAAAATATATAAAAATATATCAAAAATATATGAAATATATAAAATAAAGTACAAAAAATATTTAAAAATATATATATAAAAAGTATATAAAATATTTAAAACTTTTAAAAAATCTAAATTGTATAAAATATAGAGAAAAATATACAAAAATATTTCTTTTGTTGATTTTTGTATATTGGCTAGAGTTTTCTCTAACTCATAATTTAATTTGAATATTTTTTAAATAATTTAAAACACAATTTTTATAAAAAATATATTAGAGATATGCATATTTAATAAATTTATGTTGGGTGAAGTTAGGCTTTTTAAGGTTTTTTGTTTGTTTATTTTAATATAAAAAATAAATATAAAATATAAGAGGGATATAGTAAAGTAAACAATATTATGTATATAAAAAAAATATATAAAATATATAAAAAATAAGACATATAAAATTTATTTAAATTTTTGTCAGTATGTATATAAAATGTATTCTATTTTAATTAATTGCCATGTTTTGTATACGCATATTTTGTTTTTTTTTTTTTTTTTGTTTGCATAAAACATTTCGTGGCTCGTGCCTCGGAACGAAAGTGCCTGAACAGCCAAATGTACAGAAATACAAATGTTCACATTTGCAACATCATTTTCCAGCAATTTCGCTGCGCGACTTTTCAGTTTTCCTTTTCCACTTGCCTTGGCTCGACTTCGCCCAGCTTTATTTACTGTTGTCACTTTGGCTACCCCAACATCGTCATTTCTCTAGCGAGTAAAAAGTGAAATTCTCTTTCGTCTCTGTGCGCATTGCCAGCATCCAGCATCCACATGTGTGTGTGTGTGTGTCTGTCTGGGTGAAAGGACTTACCCTATAAGCCTTTTATAAGCATCGCATAAATTCTTTGTCAATTGTGGCAAATGTTGGTTGCCTGGCTGCCTCGTTGGCTGCCTCGTAGCCTGCCTTGTTGCCTGCCACTCAGCTAGTTTGCCAGTTTGCTTTGCAGCTCGTCATTGTCATTGTCCTGGTTCTGGCTCTGGCTCTGGCTCTGGTTGTGGCCTCAGCATGTGTGTGCGTCCTTTGGCTAAGTATTTTTTTCCCTTTTGCTCTACGTGCTCTCTAATTGTGCCACGCATATCTGGCTAAGACTCCAGTTTGGTAACTAGAATTTGATTGTGTCGAGGCATGAGAGTGCATTGATTGGATTACCAATGAAGGCACTGCCAGAACATCTCTCTCCCCCTCTTTCTATTGCCCATTAATGGGACAGAGGCTCTGCGACATAAGCTCGAGCAGTTGGGTGGAGATAATGTCGCTGGAAATAGCCCAAGCGGAAGTGGGGATTATTGCTGGCAGTTGGGCGAGTGCGAGTGCGAGTGCTGATATCAAAAGCTCACAAATTAATCTGAATGCTGTCAATTATATTCATCCACCTGCATATGCCAGGCATCTGCAGAGAGAGAGAGAAAGAGAGAGAGCGAGAGAGGGGGTATAAACTTTGGCATTCTTAAAGCTATGACAGTCAACTATGCTCGCTATCCCAACAGCAAACTTTGGCTTTATTTATTCTCTTTTCTTTTGTCGTGTGTGCCGCAAAGTCCCTCAGCACTTGCAGCAGCTCGTGCAACCTTTTTATGTTATATTGTTTAATATGTATTTTCTTGTAAACTCTCTGGTGCCCCGAACTAATCATCTCGGCCTCCACGTTGGCCACTTTCAGGTTCCTGTCAACTGACAACTCCCATGCAGCACTGCAGTCCCCGGACGGCACTCCAGTCATTGGCTTAGTAACTTAAAGTGCTCCTCATGCAAAATATTCCCCAACAGACAACACACACACACACACACACATACAATTATAACATAACTCATGCGGGAAGCATATTGACAGGCCAAGGGAAGGCAGCCTGGCTGGCCCACTTCGTTGTCTGCTCGCTGGCGAAGTGGGGCAATCCAAGCGTTATGAGTGCTTCCCATTCGACACGCACCTTCCGCTTAATGCGCTGGCCGCGCTCGCCCCTTTCGCTGAGTTGGGTTTGTCATCACGCATTATTATGCTTTATTTCCGTGCCTTCTTTTATTTTTATTAAAACTGTCGTCAAATTTACATACAGCCAAGTGGCAGGGCGACGGCGTCCCGCTGACTCGCTGTCTCGGCATGCTGTCCAGCCGAGTTCGAGGGGGAATAGGAGCTAACGGCGCGGCGCAGGGACTTGGCTTGAGACTTCCTGCTGCCGACAGTCTGCAGAAGTTGTTGCTTGCTGTTATTGTTTTCAGGCCGTAGCTGATTCGTTTTTCTTCTGTTTTTTCTGCTTTTTTCTGTTTTTTTTTTTTTGCTTTCCCCCTTTGAAGTGTTTACAACACTTCCGGCGCATAATGGAAAACAAAAGGCTTAAAAGGATACACAAAGGATTTGAGCAATCAAGTACGCTTTAAGAACTTTCGCCCCATCCACGATAACCGGCTACCGATAACACTTTTTGCACCTGCCATTTACCTGGACTTGCAACGCTTCATGCTGCACGCGTCTCTCCCCTCCGCTGCCAACTCATAACAATGCTGAGTTTTCAATATGCCCAGATCCACGTGTGCCCCGTAAAATGTGTATGTATGTGTGTGTGTGTGAGAAAAAAGGGTTGACGGCAACATAAAACTTGAAGTAGTTACGTCCAAATGTCTGCACGGTTTTAGCCAGACAACGAACAACAATAACCAAAAGAAAAGCAGCAACAACAAAGCCTGCTAAACTCTGAGGCTGCCCGAGCAAGACGATCTATTTTCGTCCGTTGCGCCTTTTATGTCGAAAGTTTTCACTTAGGCACACGTACGTGTTGGCTGGAAAAGACTAAAATGCATTAAATAAAATGGAAATTGTAATTATGAAAAGAAAATTGTTGGAAATATCTTAATATATATAAAGATATAGATTCCAGCTTAATTCTAAGCTTTCCCAATGCAAGCTGTGCTTGGGTTACTTAAGCAGAAAATTTTATATATATATATTCAGCAATAATCCATAATCAAGTAAATCAAGAATTGAAACTGATGTAAAAATAGATTTTTACTTAAAAAAAATTTTATTTATGCAAACTTTAAGATACTTTTGCAGATTTTTTTTGATTATATATTCTGCAGCAATCCACGATACTTATAATATAATAAGAAATACATTTAAAAAAAAAATAAAATAAAAATAATTAAAAAATAAACATTTATTAAAATAATTTTTGTATACGAAATATTTTTTTTTTATTTTTTTAAGCAAAAAAGTTTTTTGGAAATATAAATATTATTTAAAAATAAAAAAAAATATTTATTTTAATAAAAAAACATTTTTTTTTACAATGAGTAAATTATTAAGTAAAAATAGTACTTTTTAAACAAAACAGTATTTTATTTGTAATACAAAATATATTTATTTAAATAAACAAAAGTTTTTTAACATAAAAAAAAATCATTTTTTTTATAAATTAAACATTTTTTAGTTTAAATAATATTTTTATTCCCATTCAAATTGTTTAAAGATTCTATAATCCACACCGAAACACCTCTCTCTCTTCCTGCAGATGCTCAAATCACGTAACCTGGACAGCTATGGCCAGCCCTGGCAGCTGTTAGCGCTGCTCGTATTGGCCACGTTAAGCCTGTGTCTCGCCTGTCGTGTCTCGGAGTTCTCGTGCAAAGGCAGCGGCAACAGCGGCAACATCTGCGTGCCTCTGGACAAATATTGCGATGGACGCAGCGACTGTGCCGATGGCAGTGACGAGCCGAAGCACTGTTCCGGTTAGTGCCACACGCAGCCCTCTCTCTCTATATATATATATATGACTTTGTCTTTATATATATGCTATTTATATGCCTTTTCTTATCCCAACTCGAACAGTCTGCAATCGGACATACTATGGCGATATTGGACGCACCTATGCCATAAAAGTGCCAACGCCACAGTGGAATAAATTGCCGTTCCTGTGTCACTTGACATTCACCGCGTCCGGCCATGATCAAGGCGACATAGTCCAGGTGAGTCAACAGTCAGAACAATGGCTGGCTGCGTGTGTGTGCTCAACTCGACTCGGCTCTCTGCTGTTTGCCTGGTTGTTGTTGGCTTCTGCATGCCGTAGGCCAAAGATTAGCAGCCTGTGCCGGCGACATAAAACTGCTCTACACACACATACACATAACGATATATAGATGAGTATCTCTATGTATGTATATGTATATATGCGTGCACACGCACGCCCACACCAGCAGCGGCAGCAGCAGCTGCTGCAACTGCAACTGAAAGTGGACTTGTGACTCGCTCACAGAACACCGTGAAATATTTCGGTACAATGCAGTTGCAAAAACAAACACGAAAATGTATGCTGGAATACCCTAACTAAGATACTGGGATACTTGCAACTGCTGGGTTTTATTGAGCTTATAATAAAATTAGAGAAAAATATGAAGTCTATTATATATAAAATTTATATTCGAGTAATTTTCTATTTAAAAATCTCTGTCATGAATTTGTTTTTAAATAGTTTAAACAGTTCTTCAAGTTCTTTTTACAAGTCAAGGAAATATCCCTAAAATATTAAAAAACAAAGTGCAGTGTAATAGAAATATAATCAAAGAATACACTTAGTATATTCTAAAGTATATTTCTTTGAATTACACAACTTATTTATAATTCATGAAATGAATTATTTACTTTTTCTATAATGCCAGAGGAATATATTGCTTTTATATAAAATGAAATATATTTTAAAAATAGTAGAAGAAAGCACAAAAGTAAATAAATTTCATAACTGAATTCATATTTTTCAATAATAAAAATTAAAAAATTATTTTTATCATAATGATTCAGGGCTAAACTTCCTAAATTGAATGCATTTTTGGACTAAATACTCTAAAAATACTCAATAAAATAATTTTGCAATATTTATTACTCAGAAAAATACTAAGAATTATAAAGAATAAATGAAAAGCCTTGGCAAAGAAATACCGAATATTACAGATAATAAATAAAAAGGCTTTGTGAGAAAATACTCAGAATTACACAGAATAAAATTGATTTATTAGAAAAAAATCTAAAAAAAAAATATATGTATATAAATTATTTGAATAGAATATTTTATTCAGAAAAAAAAAAGAAGAATTCCTATACCTGTACCTTACTCCCCATATTTATTCATATAAAAATTCATATAAAAATAATCCCGCATTATAATGCCAAATGCCTTCACCCATAACTCTCACACTCTCTCTCTCTCCTGCCGAATCTCAGTGTATTCACGTTTCGTTTGTCTGCTGATTTCGCTGGCGTCCGTATGTGTGCTTTTCCGTTTCTTTTACACCATGATGGATGTCTGGCATTTGCGTTGCTCTGAGTTTATGTGCGTGCTCAATTAGGGGTATGACTGTATGTAGTCTGAGCTATGGGCCAAAAGCAACGCCCCGTCCACGCCAAATAGTTAAGCAAGGGGCACTTTAACGCTTAAAGCGAAAATCTAGGCTTTAAACAGTCCATCGAGACAGGGGACTGGGGCTGGCATAAGCGTTGACAATAAAATTAGACACGCTTCAAAACATTTTTGGCGAACTGTCAGAAAAACGTCAATTTCAATTTCGAAAATAATTGATTTCCATGCAATTTGCGTAACAGCGCAATGAGCAGTTAGCAGCAGCGAGGATAAGACTCGAGACAGTTAGGGTGGCCCAAAAGCCCAGACCCTGCCGGGGTGAGCATGGGAGGCAAGCTGCTGGCAAGCAGCTGTAAATAGGACAGACAGCGAGCTGAGGGTACAACTCAGATCCAGAGCCAGAGCCAGAGCCAGAGCATTGCCTCTACTTTATGGAATGATATATGCAAAAATTTGCTGGCTGCTGCTACGGCAGCTTTGCACCTTGCACCAAATCTGTCATGCATAAGTTATAACTTTTATTTTGTGTTTCCGCATTTGTAGACCACGCTGATAAACGTGGCAGATTCTCCGCCTGGCAATGCATATAAATCATGTGCTTGGCTTTCACTTTATCCAGTTAGCTTTGCCGACCGCACTCCTCTCTTTATTTTTTGCACCCCCTGCTGCTCGTCTACGTGGGAAATGGCTTGAAATAATAATGTTACGCGCCGGCTTAGGGGGCGACAACAAGAGCAACAACATCGACGACGCAATCGTCCTGTCTGTCAGCATGTCCTGCTGTACATATTGATTGATGATTGTCGGTGTGTGTTTGCTCCCAGCGAGAGCAAAAGTTTAAATTACCCTAGCTACCCGACCTACCCCTAAAGTACATATCGCTGCAACTTTGCTCGCGGCTAATTTTTAATGGAAATAACTTGGCCCCCAAACTTCTGACGCTTATTTCATTTTCATTCTCCTCCTCCTCCTCCCCTTTTTTTGCTACTTCAATTTTTTATGCTTTAATCAAATATCCTGTTTGCTGCACTCTGTAATTTGCGCCACAAGCTGAGCGCATTTTTCACGCCCCCCGACGAATTCATATTGTCGAACGCCTGAGTTAAAGCTTTAGCTAGATGGAATATATATGAATATATATGTTTCTATATAAATAAAGAAAAACAAGATACGGTAAATGCTGCGGGCATTTCTCGTATTTCTCTCGCTTTTTCGCAGCATTTCAAATTTTTAGCATGCAGCGATATTAAATTGCCAGCAATAAAAGCCATGCGAATTTTACCGGCCACATAAATCAACAGATATTTTTCCACACACCAAAATACTCATAGCTGCATTATATACATATAAATATATTTTTTTTATATTCCATTTGCATTTTATTTTGTGTCCCTATTTTATTTTGTGCACAATATTTTAAGTGTGCTCTTTATATTTGTTTATGCACCGCCAACGAGATTTTCGCTTTGTTTGTTTTGCGAGCAATTTTCATGCACAAACCCATTTTTTCCTTAATGCCATTAATGATGGACGATTTTGTACTTTGTTTGGCATTATTCCGCCGCTGATTACAAAGCCATGGGAGAGTGCGCTTCAATCATTTTCTATTTATTATTTATTATTTTGAATGAGCAGAGATGGAAATATCAAGCTTTTCAGTGGCCAAAGAGCCAGTGAGTACCAGTCTCTGCCCATGTGCTTATTGTTCAGCTCTTTTCTATTAATATATTTTTAAGTCCGTCCGTCTCTCTTTTTCTTTTTCTCCATTTCTCATTGTATATCTATACTTGCCTATGTTTACTTCTATCTCTCTAGCTATCTATCTCTCAGCATCCTTCTACCTGTTTGATGCTCTGTTGTGACACCTTAGCTCTCTACTTTCACCTTCTGTCTTACTCTAGACTTCCAATTCTCTCTCTCTCTCTCTCTCTCTCTCTCTCTCTCTCTCTCTTCATAAAATAACCTGCACCTCTCCTACTTCTATCTCTAGTTCCCGTTCGTAGCTCTTTCTGTCTTCATATCCTCTATTTTACATTGACTTGCTGATTCTCTGTCAATCTATCTTCGGCTTGCCACGTTTCTCTGCAATTCTCACACATTCTGTGGACATTTGCTAATAATGTTGTATTTGCATAAAAATTGTGAGTAATTCCACAATGTCAACAGTACATTTTCAGGCATTAGCATCGTCTATCAGCTCGCATTTGAGAGAAAAACAAATAAATTTCGACTGCAGATAGGTCTTATTCCGTAGTTAGGTGCAATTTGCATAAAAAGCTAATAATAACAGCTACCCATTCTCTCTCTCTCTCTCTCTCTCTGTCTCTCCCTCTCTCTGGGCCAGTTGCGAATGCGTTTTGAACTTTTAGCAGCTTGTAAAACTTGAGCTGCAAAGTGCAGAGAAATAAGACTATTTTGCCCACTTACAAGCGTTGCATGCGGCAACAACTCTGCCACAAGTTTCATTTAACATGCAAAACTCCATAAAGAAGATACACATAAATTTACTTGACCACCCACTGCCCAGGAGACTGTTGCTCTGTGTGTCCAGCTGTCCAGGTGGCCAGGTGGCCAGGTGTCCAGAGCACCTTGAAAAGTTGTCCTGCCTGCGGTTGCCAGAGGAGAGTACGTGCTTGGCGTCTCTCTAATATTCGAAATTAAAATCGTGTTTCGTTATATTTGCTGTTTGTGACTGTTTATGTGGTAGGTGTTAAAAAATGTATAAAGCCTCGCAAGCTTCAACCCTTTTTGCCCAAGTTTTGTTTGCAATTTGCGAAATGCCAAGCACACGCAACTTTATTTGCATATTTTATTAAATATATATATATATATATATATATGTATATGTATATATATACTTATATGTGTTATATATAGCAGCAGACACTTGACTTGGGCTTAGCCCTCGTCTTATATTTGTGTTTTCACTTTCTCTCTCTCTCTCTCTCTCTCTCTCTCTCTCTCTCTCTTTCTCTCTCTCTATCTCCTCTGTTCATTTCGGTGTCCGCCCTGACCTTGCTTCACGCTTCGGCGTGTGCTCTTTGGCGCCTGCTGTGTGTTGTCTTTTTTATGGGCAATCTAATATGCAAACAGAGGGGCGTGGCCGAGGCTGCCTTTTCGCAATTGAATTTCATTTGCATAACTTTAACGTGTGCAGAGCTAAACTAACATAAAATATATAGCTTGAGTATGCAAAGCTTCCCCTCTCCCTCTCCCTCCCTCCCTCTCTCTCTGTCGCTCTCTCTGTAGCAGAGCATCTGGCAGTCGTGCAGGCCCATTGCTTGCATTTTTATCTGTTACACTTATTTATATATGTTTCTCTCACCATTCGCAGATCATATTTGATGGCTTTACGGTGGGCCGCTTCGATGAGGGCATGGTCGACACGGATGTGGACGGTTATGAAACGAATCTGAGCCCGACCGGCGAGCTGCCCGGCTGTCCCGAGGGCTTCATGCAGGTGAGTGCAAATTTAATTTATTAAAATTTGAATTGAATATTACGTAAGCCAGGCCACGTTTCCACTGGCAACTTGCTTGCACTCCATTTGCCGCTACGCTCGACTATAATTTTATGCCGCACAGACTCGGGCGAGCATAAGGGCGTAATGGCAGCACATCCACGTCCGCTGTAAGCCTGACCGTTCGCTTCGCCGCTCCGTTCGATTCAATCAATGTCCGAGTAATTCTGTAATTTTCTGTTGGCTCTGTTGACAAATGCCACATTAGCCCAGCAAATTGAATTGAATTGTGCGCCTGTCCGACTACCCGCCTCTGTCTGTGTGTGTCTGTGTGTGTGTGTGTGTGTGTGTGTGTGTGTGCTGTGCTCGTGTCCGGCGTATCTTGTGTCCGCAGATTGAAGTTTGAGTGCTGGAAAGGAATAAAAGCGAACGAAGGAACAGCAAACTATTTAACATACATATATTTTTATCACAACTTTTGCGGCTCCACGTTGTTGACATTGCTACTTTGTCGAGACATTTGCCCCGCCCCTCTGACATTCCGGAGTTCTTTTCCGCATAGAGGGATAGATGGTTGCTAAAATAAAACTAAAGCCCCGGCGCTGGCCAAATAAAATGTACCAAATCCCTGTAATTGACTTGTGCAATATGTTCAAATATACAAATGTATATATACATATACATGTATATATATATATCGTATAGCATACAAAAATCGGAGTCTGTCTGCCTGTGTGTGCTTTGATAATCTGATGCTGCCTGCATTACATTAAATGGAGTTTTGCAGCAGCAAAAGCAATACCCATCGACTGGGCATCGACTGGGCGGGGGGCAGGGACTGTAGCCAGCATTCAATACAGCTCCCGTCTCTAAATATATATATATATCAGTATATATATGTATCGCCTGTGCACTTTGCATGCGCTTTTAGTTGCCTTAATCTACCTTTCGAATTAATTTCAAAGCTTAAGTTGTGCGCACTGCGGGCTGCAGCAAAAAAGGGGCCAAAAGTGTTCAATTGCAGAGCGCAAAGTGTTTTCCCTTTTGGGCCAAGAGTTCTTCGCACAAAGGACAGCTGCTGTGCGGTAATACCTGCAGGTGTGATTATGCATACTGGCGCACTTCTAAGACGCACACTCACTTCGTAAATAATTTAAATCGAAAATAATATTGGAGCTATAATTGAATTTCATTTGAACACGTGAAAATAAATAAATAAAGGAAATTTGTAGCAAAATGTAATTTAGATTTTCTGATTTTATTTTTGAAAATATATTTATGGAAACTTATGGTGAGGGTGAGGGATATTTTGACGAAGAATATATATTATTGATCACAAAAATAAATATACCTATATTATTATGATGATAAGCAGAGGCGTTTTAATCAGGTTTTGTTATTCAACATTCCATCTATCAATACAATGATCTCTTGCACCTGACCAGACTTAGACAGTCGTACATATAAGCTCTTATAGATTAGTGTTAGCAATATTCTAGTTTTATAAATACCTTTTAATTGGCTCATGAGTGTCATATAGTTCCTGTCCAAAATAGTTTTCAACTTGCGCCCTCTTCTTTCGCGCTATCAGCAGCAAAAGGCACAACTGCTCGCTTTGGGCTTCAGCTGAACACTGACCGCTGCAGCAAGCGATCAGCTGCAGCCAGCGAGCGCAACTAGAGGGAGCGCAATCAGAGGGAGCGCAGGCAGAGGTAGCGTGAGCAGAGGGAGCGCAGGCAGAGGGAGCTCAGGCAGAGGGAGCGTGAGCAGAGGGAGCTCAGGCAGAGGGAGCGTGAGCAGAGGGAGCGCAGGCAGAGGGAGCGCCGGCAGAGGGAGCGCAGGCAGAGGGAGTGCAGGCAGAGAGAGCGCAGGCAGAGGGAGCGCAAGCAGTGGGAGCGCAGGCAGATGGAGCGCAGGCAGAGGGAGCGTGAGCAGAGGGAGCGTGAGCAGAGGGAGCGCAGGCAGAGGGAGCGCAGGCAGAGGGAGCGCAAGCAGAGGGAGCGCAGGCAGAGGGAGCGTCGGTAGAGGGAGCGCCAGCAGCTGGAGTTCAGGCAGCGATAATCCAGGTAAAGCTAGCACAGGGAGCAGCAAGCTCTATGTGAGCGCCATTCCCACTCATACAAGTCCCAATTCAAGTGCCGCAGTTATAATCACTCATTGCTTAAAAATTCACTCAAATGCCTAAGCACTCGATGAGGCAATAGAAAGAGTTTTGAAAGAGCATTAATATATGATGCCCTTGGCTGTTGCTTAGCTGGCTGCAGCCAAAGTGCTGTGAGCAGCAAGCGGATCTATTTATGAGTGTGAAAATTGAGAATTTATTATGCAGCTATTGCTTATACAAACGCTAGAGACTTGAAAACATATATTTTTAAATATATAAACAAGTAAATATAGTTTACATATATATAAAAAATGTCTTATAAATAAATATATAAATAAACATATATTTATTAAAATATGTAAACAATTATATATATTTTTAAATAAATAAACAAATAAATATATTTCAAATCATATAAATAAGTAAACATATTTTAAAATATATAAATAAATATATATTTATAATAAATATATAAATAATTGTACATATTTTTAAATATATAAATAAATAAATACATTTTTTAATAAACATATAAATATAAATGTACATAATTTTTCTTAATAATATAAGTTCATATATTGACTCAGCTTTAATATTTTAAGACCAGATGCAGACGATATATACATGAATATATTTTATTTTACTGAATTTAACTATTGCACATTGAAAAAAATCTATTTAAACATTATTTATTTTTGTTATTGTTATTAACTTTTTTTTTTGCCCACAAATTAATAATAATCCTTATTTATGCTACCACTTCAAGCTTTATATCAAATAGTTGAGCCTAGAGCCTCGTTCAGCGGTCATTAATGCTTTAAGCAGTAAAAAACTCAGAGCTCTAGCACTCTCAACTCCAGCAGTCATACTTCTCTTCTATCTCTTTGCCAACAACTATTCTGCCATAATTAATTGGGGTTTGCATTCTATTTCCACTGCTCTGCCACACAAACATTTGCTAGAATATAAAAATATATTTTAAAACAAAATTAAATTAAAATTTTTATACAAATAAAGCAAAGTTTTCCTCTGGCTCTGCTTAGAGTCTTCGTTAACTAAAGGTTCTCTGATGGCAACGCCATTTTCTGCGTGCAGTCTCTCTCTTTTGATATGGTTCATGAGGATTTCCCTTTTAGTCAACTGACATTATCTCTTATAGTTCCGCCTCGCTCTCCCTTTCTCTCTCTCTCTCTCTCTCTCTCTCTCTCTCTCTCTCTCTTTCGCTCCCCTTCGCATTCCGGCAACATGCTAACATGTGTATTGTATGTTTCCTATTGCGCGCAGCTCTGCTGTCCAATTGAAAGTGAACTCTGCGCCCCGGACTCTGCCGCTGCCCACGGCCGGGCCGTTGTCCTTTATTAGTTTAGCGCTGGCGACTGATGCTGCAGTTTTTCCACGCCCCTCGCTTTGTGACAATAAATTGTGAACAAGCGTGGGGCGTGCGCTGACATTTTGTGGTGCTGACCAGCTACAGCTCATCCAGATCGGGCTGGGCAGCCTGTCCCTCTGCTCGGTCAGCTCTCTCGTCTGTTGAGGTTTCATTTGGCACTTGACATATGTATGTACGAAAAAATGCGGCTGGAATAGAACTACTGGCTGTGCGGCGGATTTCAGCAATGATGCAAGCTGGCCGCGTTTTTTCAGCTTCTCCCCTGTTTTTTGTTTTTGTTTTTGTTTTGTTTTTTTGCGAGTTTTTAAAATGCAGTTAAATATTTTTCAGTTTTTTCTGGCTGTGCGCGGGCCTTGTTGCAGTTTTATAAACTCGTAACTAACCGCAGGTTTGCGTTGTCATTCTGCCCGCCTCAGCCCGCCGATGCGCGGTTGGGGCTTTATCGCAGCCGCGACGCCTGCTTTTATTTATTTAAGGCAAACATTTTTAACTGCTGACGTGGTTTCAGCTCAGTTCAGTTTTTATTCGCAGTTATTTTTCAGCTTCAGCTTCAGTTTCGGTTTCGGTTCGCTCGAGCCTTATAAATTATTCGTGTCATGGCCCGGCCACATAAATTCTTGACCGTCTCATATTTATTCCAATCTACCTATGTGATTTCTGCCCAATATATGAGAGAGAGAGTGCGCGAGGGTGTTGGGCGTACAATGGCCCAAAAGTAAGAGTTTAATCAGTTATTCAATTTAGTTAGACAGTTTGCCTCATACATATTGCAGGAGGCAAAGTTCTCGGCGTGACCTTTTCCCTCTCCCTCTCTGGATTATGCTGAATAATTCAGCAACACTTTTTGCTTTAAACTTGACCGGCCGGACCGGCTGACTGGGCGCTAGCATTGTTTATTTGCTAATATTGTTAATCATAAATAACAAAATTTATGCATAAACGTATTAACCTAAATCAACAACAAGGAGGAGAAGGATAAGGTCCTCGACTAGCTGGCCAGAGCAGCTTGAGTAAATGACTCAATATTTGACAATCATAACATCCGCTTAGTCTTCGGCAAAGACAACGCACAGCGGCCCCCAGTTTAAGCTCTGCTATCTATAAATATATATAAGCCCATGCAAGTAGTGTGTGTGTGTGTGTGTGTGTGTGTGTGTGTCATAGACAAGCTCATAATTCAAGTTAGCAAACTTCTTGGACATGCTGCCCTGTCGTGGCCTGCTCCTGCCCTTCGGCGGCATTTGTTTGTGTCGTAAATTTACGAGTCATAGCCAGAAAAGAAAGTCGGACAAAAAGGTTTTTTTTGCAACTTTTTCTGTGTCTTACGGCCTGGGCTAAGTCGGATGTGGGCCATTGAGTAATGTGGCTCATAGAGTATCTGCCCGTCAAGTGCGCATAACTCGTTTATTTTCTCTTCTTTCTCCTATTCTTTTTTTTTGTGATATTTATTTATTTATTCAGGCTCGCATTGAATTGCAAATTAAAAGCTGCGCCTTGCTCCATAATTTATATTTAATGATTTTTTAATAGCAGCGACTGTGTGGCAAATGTTTTAAATTACAGTAAATCAAACTGTTGGAAAAACTTGCCTTTGCGTGGGCGCTGTAAACACTGAAGCGAATATGTCATTATGCGCTTAAATTGTAGCAACAATTAAACGGAGCAGCAGCCATCCATTGCACTCACTCCCAGTCCTTCCCTCCCCCTGCCCAGTCTCTTCGACGCTTTTGTTTATTGTTGGCAGATTATGAAGCGACGACGACGATGACGACGTCGACACCCGCACGTCTCTCTCTCTCTCTCTCTCTCTCTCTCTCTCTCGGCGCGCATAAAACTTTTTATCGGCTATTGTTTAAATGATGCGGCTGCGAGCACAATGGCGGCTGCAGCCGACTGCAGTTGGCTGCATCGAGCCAAGTTTAATCAGCTAAGCATGCATTCAACATCAATATAAAATGCTTTTGATTTGCTTAAGAGCTTATGCGAGAGCCAAATTAAAGACCTAGATTTGGGCTTAGCTTAAAGCCAGGGCAGCTCGCCTGCACCAACTGACCGCAATAATAATTCAATCAATTTAAAACCAACACCTAATCAAACAAAACGCCACAAGAGCCAACAAAAACAGCAGCAGAGATAGCAGTAGAGGCTGCAAGAGAGAAATGAAATTCCAATAATTCGTTATGAAGTCGATGCTAATAACGCTCCGCTGCACACAATGGACACGATGATAATAATGATGCTAATGATGATGATGATGAACAGCACAGAGTCCGGCCAGCACCAAGGGGCCAAGCCAACAAAAACAGACATCGAGACAGAGAGAGAGACAGAGAGAGAGGGAGAGAGAGAGAGAGAGAGAGAGAGGGAGGGAGAAAGACAGAGTTTGCAATGAATTTACACAAAATCGAAATCAGAAAATTACCATTATGCCGGGCAGTCAGGCCTGTTGGCCAGCTCCTACAGTTACTGGTCCTGCTCCAGCTCCTGCTCGGAGGCCATTTCATATGACAGCAGTGAATTGCAACTCTAACCAGCTACAAATATTGGCCAGAGCACTGGCGACTTGCAATTACAGCAAAAATTGTTGTTTGAGCTTCGCAGAAGGCGAGGAGGAGGAGGAGGAGGAGGAGGAGGAGTGGAGCAGCCGGAGCAGCAACCGCAGCACACGATGACCAGCTGCAGTGCTGTGGAACGGCAGCGGCAACGACATGGACGACATGAACGACATGAAACCTGCCCGGTCAAATAACCCATTAACTAAAAACTTAATCAATTGGAACCCCAGCCCCATTCATAATCATTGCCAATCGAGAAGCAATGGGCACCGCGCCACCCGCCACCCACTGCCCCGCAGCTGGCTGCCGGTGGATCACAGGCAAATCTAGAGCAGAAAAAATACAGAGCAATGAAGTTGGCTCTTCCCCTCGATGCGGTAGGCCATTCTCGGTTGCTATTAGCGACATTACGGCTGCCTATGAATGTCAATTGAGAGGGCTGGCAATTTTTCTCAGGCTCAAACTCGGGCTATGCCTGTGCTGCATATGGGGTATATTGGTTAAGTGTTAATGTGTTAAGTGCTAATAGACTCTAGGTAGAGTAGAAGAGAAAGCACAGGACTGAGGACTGAGAAGTGAGAGCATACTTAAGCTGGAAAGACTCAAGGGACGAATATCTGAAGAAGGAATATATTAAGATTAAATTAAAGAAAATTCAAATAAATTAAAAATAAAAATAATTTTTTGTCAGAGGCTTAAAAAATATATTTCATTTATTTGTGTTTAGTTTAAGTTGCCTGAAAGTTAGCAGTAAAAAAATAAATTTTTAAATTAATAAAAAAAAAAAAAATAAATATTTAAATAAATAAATAAATAAAATAATAAAAAAAATAACTAAATTAATTAATGAAAAAATCAATATAAAAATAAGTTAATGAAAAAATCAATCAATAAATAAATAAAAAAATCAGTTAATAAAAAATATAACAAATAAAATATGTAAATTGAAAGTTAATGAATAAAAAAATAATACATAAACGAAATATAAATTAATAAATAATAAAAACATAAATGGGAACTAAGTAATATATAAAAATAATATATAAAAAATAAGTAAATAAGTAAAATATATATAAGTAGTAATAAATTGCCTTGAGTTTCAGCTCATGAATTAACGCCTCAACTTCAAGTCAGCATAGTTTATAGTGTAGTCATAGCACTCATTCCTCATTGCATTCCGAGTATATATAGGCAATCCGACAATCACGTTGGCTCTTGTTGTTTCAGTTTGTTGCACCTTCGGCAAGTGCCAGCAGTTTTTAGCTGGCGCTGGGCCCACAAAAGTATGCTACACTTTTTGTCGGCACTCATTTTTCTAGCTGGCAGCTGCAGTTGCAGTGGCTGTGGCCGTGGCAGTTGCGAAAAGGAAAACAATCAAATATTGAGCGCAGCAAGCGGCAAATGGCGCCAACAAATAAAAATTTATACAACAGTCATAATCCATTACCCATGCCAGATGCCCGAACGGAACTGGGCGCCTTCTGGGCGGGGGCTTGGGCTTGGGCTCGGGCTCGGGATGGATCGCTCGAACAGCGGCCAGTTACAGTTTCCGTATATTTATTTATTTTGCACTTGTTCAGCAAACATTTATTTATATATGTATATATATATATTTAAATATATGCATATCGCTCCCGCTGAAAAATGGAGCGCAACTTAACCCACATTTGCATGCGCGAGCTTTAAAATGTGTCAAAATGACAAACAAAAAAGGACACACGAAATTGCCTTAACAACATTCTCTGTGCGCGGAGTAAACTTGATTTTTAATTAATTAAATTTTATTTATTTACTTGGCAGCTCAGCGAACTGGGGCGTCCATTCACGGGCGGCTCCTGGTGCGGCAAGGCCACCGGACCGCAATTATATTTCAGTGAAACATCCACGGTGACAGCGTCGGTGAAGGTGAGTACGGGATGGGCAAACATTCAGTTAATATATTTCTGTTTACCTGGCTTCGTGTGACACCATAATATCGCAGATATTTCAAAGGTTGACGAGAGAAATAAACTCTGCGAAAATAAATTAAAATCATCGATGTGAGCCATTGAAAGCGTATGAGGAATTCGGTCAAGCGTTGCATTCGCCGCTTTCTTCTTGTTTGTTTAATTTTAAATTGAACAACTTCTGCGTTCACGCGGCGGCGGCGTATGCGTAATGTTTACTTGAGCAGCCATTGCCACTTTTTGATTAATATTTAAATAAACGTGCGGCCATAAAAGCAAATGGACAGCAGCGCGCGCCAGCTCGGCCTCAGCCAGCTTGCTGAAAGCGCCAGCGCATAAATTATGAAAATTAATAAAAATTCATGCTCCAATCGGATTGCTCGAATGGGCTTGGGCCTGGACCTGGGCCAGGACTCGACCCGACTGCTGCTCGGAGTGCAACAAATTGCTTCAAGTGACGATGAGTTGACGTGGCTCGAAGGCGCAGATTGCAGATTGCATAATTAAAAGAAAATTGCGTGTGCAAATGACAGTTTCTCTGCACCCTGCTCAGCCTCATCTTTCCTTCTCCGAGCTCAATCAGAGATCGTTCAACTTGAGCCAAAGTGAAACTGCTCTTTGTCTTGGCAGCTGTCGCTCAGTTTTCAGCAAATAAATATTTCAATTTGGCCTCTCGCTGGGCACTCGGATCGATGTCCCTTTGTATTGTCACATTCAATTGACGGCGCACCATTTCCTGTCCCATTTGGCAGCATTTCCAATGCATTGCGACAGATGTATACAGATATATATATATACATTGATAAAGATATATATGTGCTTGCCACACTACATTTTCAGCTCATTTATTGGCATTGCAAGTCTTCACCTCTTTCTTGCCTTTTCTCTTCTGTTTTTGCAGGTATTTCATCCGCCACGCAATTTACGAGATGAGAAGCCCTTTGAGTTCAGCATCAGATACAAATTTATAAGCCAATCCGATGCAGTTGTCAGGTAAGTGGCAACGAAAACTAAAAGAAATAAAATAAATAGAATAAATAATCAAATCAATGAGTGCGTGGTGTTAATATAAATGGGGAGAGAATTAAGTTGTCTTAAAAAATTAATATTAAGTAAAGAGAAAAGAGTGGGGCTTAGTAAACGATAGAGTAAGAACTAGCGATAACAGGCCCTTGATATGAAATCCTGAATCCTGAAGCTGCTGCTATCGTAGCAAGATGAGAATATTTAAAAAAAAAAATTATTAATAAAACAAAAGATCTCTAAGACATAAATAGACATAAGATATAAATATGAGAGACTTGAACAAAAAATTTACTATAGACAAAAGACAAAACACTTCAATCGAGCATAAAATTATGCATGATGCCCAAACCCCTGCCAAAGCTACTGCCATTGACATTCTTATAGTTCCTATAGTTCGTACATCTCTTATAGCTCTTATAGCTCTTATAGTTCTTACAGTTCTTACAGTTCTTATATTTCTTATAGTTCTTATAGTTCTTTTAGTTCTCATAGTTCTTATAGTTCTTATAGTTCCTATAGTTCCTATAGTTCATATAGTTCTCATACTTCTTATAGTTTTTATAGTGCCTATAGCTCATCTAATCATAATCACCTTTAATTCCTCACAATGGCCATGAAACAATCGCTTGAACACATCTAGATTTAATCAGCATAGAACTTTGGGCCAAGCTAGACGCTGCCATTGACATTTTTGCTGCTGACCGAAATAGAATTCTGTCGAAATGTAATCAAGGAATTCGTAGAAGGCTATAGAATATATAAGTTTTGTATTTGGCTTTCAGCCTGCAGCTGGCCCGTAACTGTAACTGTAATTTATCATTTAGGCAGCGTGGAGGAGGCAACCTTTAAAAGTGCGCTGAGAGCTGAGGGCTGAGGGCTGAGGGCGAGTTAATGTCAGCGGCGAAGCTGTGACGTCTGACAGTGTTGGCCTTTGTTTTAACGCACTCGTTTGGCCCGGCCGGATCCGTCGCTAAATCCTTGCAGCAGCTCGAACAATGCCACTTTTGTTGAAATGCTGCATAAAACATGAGCTCCAGCTGGAGCTCCAGTTCGAGCTGCTACTTGCTCGTAGACGTGGCATGCCATATACGATTCATGCTGCAATCCATTTGTGCTCAGACGTGTGTCAAATTTTCGTATAGGTGTCGCGCTCATTGTTTGTGCCTGCTGCCAGTTGGCAGTTGGCAGTTGGCTGTTGTGCCGGATATGGCAATAGTGCTATAAATTGAAATGTATTTTTACGCCTCAACAAATTTCATACAATTTACACGGAAAAATAATATTTACGAGTGGGCTGAATGCATTGAATGCATGTGCCGGCCGTACGGACCATTAGCAAACCAAACAATGGCCAAAACACTGGGCCAAATGAGGATTTTAAACTTAAAATGCCAGGATGTATTTTATGCAAATTGCAGCCAGCCAGACAGGCAGGCAGGCAGGAAAGCAGGCGAGCAGTTAGGTGGGCGGGAGGGCGTACATGCCCCCAAAATACCAAACAAATATAGTGCCGAGTGGAGGCAGCTAAACTAAATTAAATGCTAAACTTGCATACTCAACGACACCTGGAATGCACACACTCACACACACAGACACACTCTATATATGTATATATATGTACTCTAATGGTATGTGGGGCTTACATAACAGGTATGGACTGCCCGATAAGCCATTGGAATTGGGACGTGTCACACCCGGCACCTATTGTACAAGGCAATTCGATGAATGCTATCGTAACAAGTGTCGCCTGCAAAGTCCAAATTATCCTGGTATGTATCCAAGGAATGTTACCTGCTATTGGACAATACGCCAGAAAGAAGTGCCAACCAGCAAGCATGCCATGATTGCCGTCAGCCAGGAGAATCAGCACAAAGCCCTAGTCAAGCGGTAAGTGAAAGAGACTGAGAGAGAGAGAGAGAGAGGGAGAGAGGGAGAGAGAGGGAGATTGGGAGTGAGTTTAGCTACGTTTCTATTGAAATACCGAAATGCTATGCCCTGTGCATGCAGCACATTAAATAAGCATTAGCATTTTGTGTGGATCGAGTGGAGCGTGTCGCCTTCGTGTGACAAATTTCAATTTGGCAAATTGCAATGCGACTTGCAACACTCGACATTATCACACTTGTAAGCGGCGGCCAATGGCTGACTGACTGACTGAATGACTGACTGACTGAGTGAATGCTGTTATTGTTGGCCATGTATTTTGTATATTCCAATTAAATGTTTGCATATCAAATTAGATAGGAGCCGACAGAAAGCTACAGCTGACAGCTGAACGAATGCGACTATAACTGAAGCCCATTTCAAATGCAAAATGTGCATTAAATGTCGCGATTGCAGAGCATACTCTGCCAGAGAGCAGAAGTTGGCTGCTGTCAATGAAGATGTAACAGAAAGTTGGAGTTGAACAGAGTTTATGGCTGCCATGAAAGTGTGAGAGAGAGAAAGAGAGAGAGAGAGAGTCGTAAGACTTGAGCTCATGCTAAAAATTCAACTATCACAAACCTTAGCTAACTTAACTGCTCTGGGCCTGCAAACAGATAAGAGCAGACAAAAAACATTCAAAAATAATTATTTAATTTAATTTGCTTTTATTTATGTGTATTTATTTTTTTTTTTAATTTATTTTATGTATTTATATTTGTTATTAATTTTTTTTAGTTTATTAAATTTCTTATATATTTTATTTATCTAATTTTATTTTGTTTTATTGTTCTCATTTTTTTGATATTTTATTATTTTACTAACTTTATTTAGTTAATACAATAAATTTCGTTTTTCTGTTTTATTTATTTTATTTTATATTCACATGTATTTTTATTTATTTTTAATTATTAAATATATTTATTTTTATACATATAAATTATATTTGATTTATTTATTTTTATTTTATTTTTCTTTTTATTTAGTTCTTTTATTTTATTTGATTTAGTTGCTTTATTTTATTATTTTATTCATATATGTATATTCTTAGATTTAATATATTTATTTTTTTATTTATTATGCACATTTTTATTTATTTTATTTACAAAAAAAAAGATAAATATTCTACATTTTAGTTCCACATTATTTTTTGCTTGAGTGCCATCTCTATCTCTAGAGCCAACTTGCTCTAAAAAGAGCATTCGATTGCCGTACAGTTCCACATCAATTGTCACTCTGGCAGCTTTATTAACTTTGACAGCTTCGACAGTTTCGTTGTTGTTTTTTGTTTTATGCTTTGTTTTTTTTTTTCTGTCCAGGCTTTGCGAAATGAAAATGTTTGCATTGCATTTGGCGCTGATTGCAATTTAAGTTTGTTTTGCTGCGCTTCTTCCTGTTTTTTTTTTAGGTCTGCTGAATATATTTATCTGCATATTTTCAAACTGAATGGGAAATCGATTTTTTTAACTATTCACAGCTCCATTGCCAGCTTCAATAAGACCTCGCGCTCCATACGCGCCTGGTCGGACTGCACGGGCGAACGCGATCATTTGATATTCTACGACGGCAGCTCGACGAACGATCCGGTGTTGGCCAAGTATTGTGGAGGGGATTGGCTGCCGCGTGTCGTGTCACGGTAAGTGGAAAAGAGAAAGAGAGGGAGAGAGAGAGGGAGTGTGGGAGAGAGGGTGTGTGCATTTATTTAACGCCATTTCTCTTTTATGAAAAAGTTAAATATGAGCCGAGCACAGCTCACATAATACATTTACAAGCCCTGAGTCAAAATAGACAAACTGACTGAAGCGCCATTTTAATGAGCATGTGCTCTGTGTGAGTGTGTGTGTGTGTGTGTGTGTGTGTGTGTGTGTGTGTGTGAGAGTGTGTGTGGTGGGTCTATCTGTATGCGTGTGTGTAGATCTATGTGTAACTGAATTGGAACACATGCGCCCCAGGCCAACTGCAGTGCAGTGCACTAGGACTGCGGTCACACACACTCACACTCACACACACACACACACACACACACAGATACTGTTTATGGCGCTTTGTGTGTGCCTTTGCAATTGTGCGCAATGCTTAAGAAAAACCGGAAATTGGGTTGCTCTGCAGACAGACAAAGCAACCAAGAGACAGACTTAAATAGACACACACACACTCAGAGAGACACTCACCACACACACACAGAGAGAGAGAGAGAGAGAGAGAGAGAGACACTCACTCGACACATAAATAGATTTATATGTGCGCCATTTGCAACTTTTTGCTCCGACCATAGAAACTGCACGCCTATTGAAAACATTTTGATGCATGTGATTTATGCAATGGGTGGAAATCTCTGCTCATTAGGTGCCAAGTTCTTTAGACAACATGCAACACTATAAATTCTTAAAGCGCACAACAAACTGAATGCCTGCCACATGTATTAAAAGTAGTTATAGCATTGCGCCAAACTTTGCACATTGTTTGCCAAGACTTTTGTCTCTCTGCACTCGTTTCACATTAATTTTTTGAGATTTATTTATTATTTTTGTGCTCTGTATGAGAAAAGTTGTTTAAAATGGGGTTTTAGCTACACACAGAACTCAAGTGAGGTTTGGAAATTATGTTTAGAAACATTTCTAAAAAATATAAGAAATTAAAAAATAAAAAATTTAAGCTGTTATTTTTCATTTTAGTTAGAGCTAAGCAAATAAGAGATTCTTGAAGAATAATCGCAAATATTATAGTTATTTTATAGTCTTCGACTTATTAGAGTGAATAAATGAAGACCAAAACCCAGACCCAGACCAAGATCAAGCCCAAAAATGTATAAATAGTCGAAGAAGTCTTTGCTTTAAATGCCAATAACAAGAGCATTTGGCAAGTCCAAATTCAGTTGGGAAATTCCTTCAAAATTTTGGAGACTTTCAGGCACTTTATCATGCACAAATATTACAATAAATGCAAGGCAGAATGTAAAAGAAAAAAACAATAAAGGAATTTGCCAAAGGAAGTCTAAAAAGAGGAGCAATTGTTGAGCGCTCTTTGTGCATTGACTTTATTAATCAAATTCATCTCAACTGCCTTTTGCATGCTCCCAAACAACTGAGCTGGCTAATTTCTGAAAATTTTTCAAATATTATCAAACCGTCAGCAGTCAAGATCCAAATCGTAATTAAAAGACAAATTTAATAAAATATAAAAAAATTTTGCAGGTTTCCATTGCTTAAACAACTGCTGAAGTAAAGCTGCGACATTCATAGACTTTCAATTAAAGGCACTCACTTATCTGTTAGCCTATTTCGATTAGTTAAATATATAATACATAATAGAAATAAATGTGGTTTATCGGCTTAATAAGTTTACTTGAGCCAAATACCGTTCGATTTCCCTATTCCCTGTCCCTATTCAAGTGCAAGGCAGTGTATAAATGACATCCCTCTGGTTTGGGCAACTTGCTTCCTGGTTTTATTTATAGGTCAGCCCGCATTACATTATGCATGTACTGCACATTCAAATTATTATTTATGTTTCGCTAAGAATATCTTTCCATTTGCATATTGCTAGCTGATTTTGCTTTGTTGGCTTCAGGTATTTCGATTGGTTCTGCTGCCATTTCCTGTTTCGCTAGGAACATTTTCAGCTTTCTTTATCTTTTTATCTGTTGTTGAGGTTCGCTGAAACACAGACAATACATTTTGAAAGTAGGAAATGCGCCTTGAAAGTGGTTCAAGTGCGAAAGAGGGCCACGCCGACCACGCCGAGTTGATGGCCCCAGGGCTGGCCCAGTCCTTTGGCCATTTAGCTGGCACTTCACATTCGTTGCGAAAAGTTTGCCCTTTCCGCTCACTCCTGAGACATGCACCTCAACTTTGATTGTGGTTGTTGCCCACGCCACTCTGACTATGTGCGGTTGCAGCCACATTTTTGAAAAGTTGGAGTTCGAGGCACAAATTAAAAGTCAGTCAGGCGGCGAGGCTGATGATTACAGCTGTTGGTTGTTGCTTTCACCTTGTTGCTTAATCTCTTAATGAGTTGCTCTCGGGCATTTATTGACATTTTCGTCAGGGGTGCCTAGTATGAGAGCTGAAATCTTATGAGCAAACATGCACATCAGGCATGCACATGGCGTAACATGCGCCTGCCTGAGTCAACGCGGCAAGGATGTGTGCCACGCCTGGCTTAAGCGCGCTGCAAAAGTTGTCCTCCACGCGGCTTTCTTTGCCAGCCAGCCAAGAAGACGTATTATAAATGCACACACACACAAAGACGACACACACACACATGTGCAGATGCGCATGCACACATACAAAGCCTGGGCTGCCTCAGCTGCTTGGCTTACAGACACCTCAGACCTGACAGACATATAATTTTTGCCTGACTTTCAGCACACACAGAGAGAGGTAGAGAGAGAGTGGGGAGTGGCAGCTGCTGAGGAACTGTTGCCACATGAAAATTATTAATTTCGCTGTGCAACTTAAAATTGCAACAAGCTGCAAGCAGCAGCCAGCCGCAGCCCAGGCAACGTCGTGTCTGCGCATTTTTATTGAACTCTTTTTGCCCACACACGCCGCCGCCTCGCTTAAGCAGCTGTTGCTTTTCTAAGTGCTGGCAAACTATGTTAATTTTTTAGTTGTTTTACATATATTTTTATATATATATATATTTTGGCACTTGAAAGAAACTGCAACAGCGTTAACTTTTTAAGCAGCATATTCATATTTTTTCCTTTTTTTACACACACTCAAAGCGGACTTCACAATTTCATGTAAAAGTTTCTAATATGCTAATCTGCCTGCCAGTATTTATATATATATATATATATATATATATATATATATATATATATATATATATATACATATACCTAGCAGATTTTTAGCATATATTTATATATATATAATTTGCTGTTTTTTATAGTTTTAACTTCTGCTGTCTGCAAGTGCATTAAAAGTTCGTTATTCACACAGCCTAAATTATTTGATGTCTCGTGGCTATAAGCCAAAGTTAACTACCTAAAGATAAAGTTTACATGCGTGTAAATATGTGCATGTATGTGTGTGTGCGAGAGAGTGTGTGTAAATATGCTACGTTAAGTTCGCTTGCAAGTATTTAGTTTGAGTGCTTACGTGTTTACTTTGAAATGAGTTTTGCTATTTGTCAAACTTCATTTAAATTTCCATATAATGTGCATATAGCCGAGGTCTAGAGATGGCCAGGAGTATAAAGATAGAAGAACACATTTTTATAGCTAAGGAATCACAGCTTGACTATACTCTCTCCACTACTCCACTAAAAACTTATGAACCTAAAACAAGCCTCGCTTCAGCATTACTTAATCCCTCCTGGCTAATGGCTGGGTTTATTTTAAACAATTCTATTAGCCGCTGTGTCCAGTGGCTTGTTTAATTTGACACAAATTCGCTGGCTTATCGAACTTAATCAACTGGCCAGAGGACGGCAGGCTCGGCCTGGGCTGTCCATTATTAGAACTAGTTCAATTAGCGGGCCCAACTGGGCTGCGTTTGCTGCTCAAAGCGAGCATCAAATTTGCTGGATAATTCCGTTAACCAGACTCGCTGCGCACACACAAGCTCTCAGCCAGGCCGGCGTGTCCGCCCGCCTCGGACCTCTCACATCAATCGAGAGGCGAGCACTTTGAGAGCCGCCAATCTCGCACGATGCCACAAGACGGGGCGGCGCTGCCATTTGCGGTCAGACATTTTGGCATCGGGGCATGTGCAAATTCGTGACCAAAAGCAGCAACGGGAGAAGCGACAGCCGCCGTCGAGTGATGTAAGAGGGCATGAAGTATTTCAGGCGACGCATTGATAACCACCGGCAAAGGGACAACGCTTGGAGACGTGTGCTTGGGTTTTGTGTTGATTTTACGACACCCGCAAGTGCCGCAGGCCATTAAGTACCCAAGTGCTACGCATACGTAGTCGGGTCATAAGGGACTGCAAGACAGAGAGAGAGGGAGAGAGAGCGAGAGAGAGAGAGAGGCAGCATGCTAAAGCCAACATTTGTGCGCTTTATTAAAAATTAATTTACTTTTCATTTGCAGTTTATTGCACTTGGCAGTGACAAAAACAGAGAGAGAGAGAGAGAGAGAGAGAGAGAGAGAGAGAGGAAGAAATGTTGCAGCAGCTGCCACACCCAGGCCAAGACCTGTATCCTTGGCCGGAGGTGTTTGAATAATAAGAGCACCCATCGGCTGGCTGCTCGGCTGCTGTCTTTTAGCCACACTTACACGTATTAAAAAGCCATTTGTGTTGGCCATATTTGATGGCTTTTAACATCGGCCGTGCGGCGCGTGAGGCGCCTTGACAAGCGCCAGGTGTGAGCGAAAGCCGCTCCAGCTGCTGTTGCCTCCGCTCATTTTTATGTACTTTATATTACTCATACGCCGCGTAAGACGCACCTATAAAAATTCAATTTGAAATTTAAATTGAACAGCTTTGGCAAATTAATGAGAAACGCACAAGACAATTGCAGGCGTATGCTCGAAGATAAGCCTCTATCAAATTAGTTTAATTGCCTCAAATTGAGCTGACCCAATAAGAGCTGTAGCAAAAGAAATTGTTGTGAAATCTAAAAGGAAGAATATTTTTTAAATATTTCTTATATTTTATTGTAGCTAGACTCATGCCATATACCATGGCATATATCATCACTCGAGTGATAGCTTTAGTTTTGCTTCTCAGTCAATATTTTTAGCATTTCTCGTCGACTCTTCCAGTTCATTATCATATTTCATTCAATGTTGCTCACTCTTAAAGCCTTTCAGTGTTACTTTAGAGGCAGTGAACTGCTAGCGCGAGCATTTGCCACGAAAAGTGGCCAAGTTTTATGAGCACTCGATGTCATTGCCAACGCTGGCCGAACAATTGCAAAATTGCGACTCTTGGCCTCTGCCTGCTGTTGAAGCTGGCGTCACGTCGTCTACAACAAATGGTGCAACACCCACGGCTGTCATTTCATAATTTTTGGAGAGAGAAAAAAAAGAAAAGAATCAAAAGACAAACGGCCCGAAAATTGTTGGCCCGCGTAGGGAAGATTCGCGCTACTTGCGCGCTTGTTCGTTCGCTCGTTCTCTTGTCGCTTGTTATGCCAAAAAATTTGCCTAAAACTTTTGGCGTGTCCCAGCGGCAGACAATGGCGAAAAAAGTTAATTTGGCAGCGAAAATGCAAACAACCAGCGAAGAGCGGACCAACGGACCAACGGACACTGTGCATGGGGCGTAGGCTAGGCGTGGCGTAGCAAGCTGCTGGCAAAACAGCACAACAAGAGGCTGCGTCAGGCTCTTAGGCGCAGCACAGCAGCCTTTGCTGGCAAGCTTCACTGTTTATAAATATGTATATAAGAATATAAATATAGATATGTATATATATATATGTATATGTATATAAGTATATAAATCTGTGGGAGTCTGACCAGCAGCTTTACGACTTTACTTGATTGTCGTTCCGTGCAAATTAAATTTACGCCAAGCTGCTTGTCGCACGCCTACAACTTGAGCGCTCGCTGTTGTTGTTGTTGTTGTTTCTGCTGTTAAACGTTGCGTATGCGCAATATGCAAAAGTTTGACAATTAATAATTTTTGGGATATTGTTTAAGAAGTTTTCGTATTTTTAGAACAGTTTTAAGAGACTTAATGGTAGCTTTCCTTGATTAATATTTATTAAGTCTTATGTCTGAATATTAAAAATTAATTATTGAAGTCATAAAACATGAAAATAAAATATGTATTTATTATTGTTGTTATTATATTAATTTTATATTATTATATTAAAATATATTTTTATTTGTATAATTCAATTATACAAATTATGATTTAAAAAAAAAAAAAAACATTTATATATTTATTTTAATATTTTTTTATAAAATTAATTTTGCTTATATTAATACTAGAAATGATATATATTATTAATAATAATACAAATATAAATATTATGTATTTTTTATCATTATTAATAATATTATATATAATATGTATGTGATTTTTTTTAAATATATATTTATTTTTTTTTATTTTTATCTCTATTATTTTATTGACATTATTTTATGTTAAAATATTTTTTTTTTTATTATTATTGTTGTCAATGTATTTATTTTTTACTATTATATAAAATAAATTTTTATTATTATTTTTAATATTACTATTATACATCCCTTTCTCACTTTTCTCTTTCACTCTCTTCCTCTTTCAGTGGCCCCGAAATGCTGGTCGCCTTCCACTCCAGCCCCTTCTCAGCGCCGCTGCAACAGGGCATACCCAATCGCGGCTTCGAGCTGGATGTGGACATTCTCTTCACCGATTCGGACTCATTTGACTTTGCCCAGGGCACGAAAAATCTTTGTGAATTTCATATAAATGCATCGAATCCGGGTAAGTACACAATCAAAGGGCATGCGAGTTGTCAGCCAGAGATTAAATGCGAATATTAATGAGCAGCGAACGCATCGCCAATGGGGTCAGGCTTGAGTTGAGTTGCCTTTGCGCTGCCAGCAGCGCATTGTTATATTTATAATTTATTGATATATATGTATATTGCTTAATCAGTGATGCTGCTTGAGTTCTTTCAACTGGAACTCAAGCTGCAGCCGCAACATTTCACTCGGCGCACAGCTAAGTGTTTGGGGGCAGCGCGTCTTATGGTAATCAAAAGTTGCATCCACTTTCAAGTTGATGAAACCTGAGCAACGGACTGGCTACTGCTATTCATTAGCTTGGGGTGGACGTGGATCCCACCTAAGCTGACTTAATGGGTTTTTAATTTGATTCGAGGCCAGACGCAATCAAATTGAGTTGATCTGACAGCAAACGGCACTGAACTAACAGCAGCCGCAGCACCAGCAATTGGCGCACTCAAATTTCTATTTAACTTTGCAAGAAAAATATAATCTTTTTTAAAACGATTTATTAGCGTGATTAAAATATCGAATGTTGCGTGGTTGAATGAAGAGAATTGCTATATCTTAATATTTTATTTTTCTTAGTTATATTTAATATATTATATAAGTTTTATCTGTATGCTAAATAATTATACGTAAATAATAAATACGTATTAAATATGAAGTTTTATTGATTTTATATAATATTTAATAATTTTAAATTTTAAATAAATATATATTTATAATTTATTTAATTTACAAAAATTATTTTGTGGTTATTAAATATTAATAAACACAGAAATAAAGTTTTAAATGATATTTGAAGAGCATATTTTTATATTTTTATTTAGTTTTTACATTAATATTTATTTATTTATATATATACTTTACATTTTTTATTAATATTTATTTTAAAAATATGTTTGCTTTACATATATATATTTTTAAATATACTTTAATATTCATTTACATTAAAGAGCTCAAAAATCATTTATCATCCGCTTGAACAGCGCATGGTTGAGTCCATAATACCCGGGCGCAAACTTCTCACTTTGTTTTTAATTAGATTTAAATTGTTTGCTGAGCTTTTTTCATTAATTTTATCAGCGGACAGTGCATAAAAGTAAAAATAAAAATGAAAATTTCCAAATAATCCATAAAAAATTAAACGGAAACCAAACAACAGATTTCCTTGCGCGAAGCCTGTTTGCTGCTGCGTTGTAGATATGCCCTTAATACACTCACTTAATTGCGGTAAATTGTAAGCGCCCGTCCATAAGCTGAGCTCTTAAATTGCTTGATTTTCGTATTTTTTTTAATATTTCTTTACTTTTTGTATTTTTGCTGCTGGCCCGCTGGCCAGGCGGCTGCATTTAATTGAAAAATTATTAAATGAAATTTTTGGGCGCGCAACGCAGTAGAAGTCTCTGTGACTGTGTGTGTGTGTGTGTGTGTGTGTGTGTGTGTGTGTGCAGTGTAGCAGACACTAATGTTCATTAATTTGCACTTAATAAGTTTTGAGTAGGTTTATTTACTACGGCCAACGCTTGGTTGGCTGCGTTTTCTTTCTCCTTGCCTACGCTCAATCTTTGCTTTATTTGCAAATTTTACTTCATCTGAAATTAGTTTTCCGCAATTTTTGGCAGCTGTAATGAGAAAAGCGCCAGCAACTCAGCCCCAGCCTCAGCCACGCCCTCGCCCATGCCACCCACTTAAGTTGTCCCTTTTTTCGGTTTTTTGCCATGGCTCGGCTCGAGTTGTTGCTACGCTCATTAACTTGGCAGCTTATTTGTTTGTTGTGCCACGGACAGCCATCCAGCCAGCCAGCCAGCCAGCCAGGCAGCATTTGTTGTTTTTGCCTAATTTTTGACCGTTTAACTTTTGTGAAATGCCTTCAGCTCGGCATTAAGCTAAATGCGCTGGGAACTGGCGCAGCTGTGTGCGTCTGTACGCCCGATAATCATTAGCAAAAGGGGCGTGAAGGCGCGCCATATCTATCATAGTTTTAATCAGTCTTATAGGGCCTCAGCAACAACAACAACAACAACATAAATCACAACAGCTGCTAACAATGTAACATAAATAAACAAGCGAAAAAGTTCAATAAAATACGTATATAAATGTGCTGCGATTAGCTGAGAGATTTATGCAGCAAACTTTGCGAGATTTTTAAAACAGTTAAGCAAACTAAATGAGCAGCCAGGGAATATGTATTGATTGGCCAAACAAATTGAGAGCCGATGCGAAAGTTGATAAAAACAAAGTATATACTCTGTGGGGCTTTAGATCTTTGTTGGGCTTCTAAGATTTATTATTGCATTATTTATGGAAATTATTGGCAGCCATAGACAGCTATAAAGTATTGAAATTTAAATGCACTTCGAGGCTGAACAGGCAAGGGTAATACTATTTTTAATAATTATGTATATATCAGCAGCTGTTTAACTTTTTGATATTTTCTAATAACTGAACTATTCAGTATAGTTCGATATTAATAAAAATATATATATAATCAGTATATCTCTGCTCATTCAAATAATTTTCAAATGCAAAAAATACTTACTTGCTTATGATAACTTTAATAAGTAATATTAATTCTGAGATTTTTCGCGTAGCTTAAAATTAGTTTACATAAATTTAAGACAAATTTATTTAATATTTATATTGAACTTTTTATAATTAATTTAATCCTAAAAGGGATCAAAGCACCTTTGGCTGTCTGCTGTTATATTTATGTAAAATTTACATAGTCTATAATTGAGTACATTATATATACATATACATATATATTATACAGTTCATTTATATAATATATATTTTATTAAATAGTACATACTCAATTAGAGCCATTCAAAGCTATCGATACACGCACAGCTGTGTAGTATTCAAATAATAATTAATTGTAGTCTGAGAAAGCGTCTGCTCAAGGCAAGCAAGCAATAGTGACTGACTTGCTGTCCGCTATAATATAGACTTAGAAAGTTTTCAGAGGAGCTCTCGACGTCTGAACTCATCGAATGATAGTTGGCTACTGACATGCTCGAACGGCAAGCTAGGGCAAAGCATGATCGAGCTCATGCAGGGAGTGCGAACATGCAGAGAGAGGCTAGAGTGTGAGCGGACCAAACATGCAGGCTGAGGCTAGAGTAAGAGCGGACCGAACATGCAGGCTGAGGCTAGAGAGAGAGCGGACCGAACATGCAGGCAGAGGCTAGAGTGTGAGCAGACCGAACATGCAGGCTGAAGCTAGAGTGATAGCGGGCGGAGCATGCAGGTTGAGGCTAGAGTGAGAGCGGGCCGAACATGCAGGCTGAGGCTAGAGTGAGAGCGGGCCGAACATGCAGGCTGAGGCTAGAGTGAGAGCAGACCGAACATGCAGGCTGAGGCTAGACTGCGAGCGGGCCGAACATGCAGGCTGAGGCTAGAGTGAGAGCAGACCGAACATGCAGGCTGAGGCTAGAGAGAGAGCGGACCGAACATGCAGGCAGAGGCTAGAGTGTGAGCAGACCGAACATGCAGGCTGAAGCTAGAGTGATAGCGGGCGGAGCATGCAGGTTGAGGCTAGAGTGAGAGCGGGCCGAACATGCAGGCTGAGGCTAGAGTAAGAGCGGGCCGAACATGCAAGCAGTCCCTAGAGGTAGAGCGAAACAAGTGACGATTATCTCTCTGCCGACATAAATCTCTTACGAAGCTGAGCTAAAAATTCAGTAGCCACTCTCAAACTGCAATGTTAAACATAGCGCCGCTGGCTGAGCTCAACAGCAACATTCAGCTGCATATAGATAGCTATAATTTCTGCTTTTATTCCAATATAGTAGCACTGCCCACCCACTCTCTGTCTCACTTAACTCATTAGCCTCAGTAAAGCGCTTAAAAGCTAATCAGAAATATATATAGATTAGTCGTATGTATATATACACTCTCGCTCATATAGATTTCACTTTCATTGTCATATTGGGCAGTGAGCTGAAGGATTAGCTTTTGCCTGGCACTATAACCGCTTCGAATCGGGTAATTCAATCAAATTAGGCATACGTTAAACATGACATGGCCCTAACGTAATACTTGCATGCAAAATTTAATTAAAAGCCAACACAGCAGAAAGAGAGAGAGAGAGAGAGAGACGGAGAGAGGGAGGGAGAGTGTGTGTGAGAGAGAGAGAGACAGACTTCAGCTAGGCCAGCTTGACTGCGTTTAGCTACGGTTCACTGCAGTTCGGAGCTCTACATTTAATTAAACTTAATTGATAAAGTTATGGCAAAATCAAACCGAATTAAATATGCAACAGATTTTGTAGCGCAATCAATGGAAGGAATATAAATGCAGTCGGTCGGGGCCACGCCAGTTTGGTTAATCAGGCGCCCCAGAGTCCGGTCGGACTACGTTTATATTAGATGGGTTTATCACACATTATTTACAGCAAATACACACCCACACACACACACACACACACACACATGCCCAGCACATTATTATAACTTTGAAATGACCTTTGCTGTTCATAATAAATTGTTTGTCGCTCGCTTTTAGCATTTTACATATTTAAATGCAATGCATATTGAATTTGTTGGCTCCTTAATGATGATGTTTTTTATTGTTGTTGTTGTTGTTGTTGTTGTGGGGGGCAGCGCTGTACAAACAAAAACCGCGCTGCGCACAATTGAAAGCAAAATGAAACGATAAATATTTGGTTTTCGTTAAAACTTTAATTAAAATCATGTTGCAGCCCGCAATAATTTATTTTTAGCGAACGTTTTTGGTATTTGTGACTGAGCGTGTGTGAGTGTATGTGTGTGTATCTGTGTGTGTGTGTGTGGTAGTGTGTTAGTGTGTGTGTGTCCGTGTCGATAACAAAACAATTATGCTGCTTTGCTTTTTGTTTGTATTTTGCTTTTGCCTCGCCGAGCTCCGCCCTTTGGTCATTATAAATGTTTCATGCGCGAGCACCACATTTTCCTAATTGAACTTGCCACGGAATGTTGGCCAAAGTGCTGCCACATTTTCCTATACCCTAAGCCTATTGGCCAGAGCTCGAAAGGGTATAATGGTTATTTGAGAGGTCTTTCAGATGGCTAGCAAACAAATATTTGTGAGCAGATGCTGAGCTGATGTGGAGAGTTTTTAGCTGGCTTTCAATCTGTTTATATGCTTACAGTCTCATTACCAATTCTTTATGCTGTTTGTCCAATTTAGATTTTTACTCCAATTCCTAAGTACTCCAATTCTTAAAATATATTTCATTTTAATAAATTTAAAAATAATGATAATAATAAGCAAGCTGATGATCTCATTAATGCCGAGATGATATTGATAATCATGATAATGAGAATTGTTGGTTATAATAATGCTGATGAAGAAAATGCTAATTATGATAGCCATAAGTAGTATTATCTGATAAATGATAGAACTGCTCTATACGATAAGCATATTATATTGCACTGAACGGCGCTCCACAGAGCAACGTCTTTTACTTCGAGTTCTTACCCAATATCTGCTGTACACGATAACTATTTTTAGATCTATTGTCATTGTCCCACGTCATGTATCTTGAGCATAGAACACAAGTGTATTACTTATATGGCTACTTATATAGTACCTATATGGCTTGGAGACGATCCTAAACTGATCCTCAATGCTCTCACTCACTCGACTTACAGACATCAGGAGCTGATGATGACTGTTGAATAAGACTCACAATAATAGCCATGCATATATAAATATGATATCCATATATCATAAGTGTATGTAAATATAGAGCTAGGGTATCTCTTAGTCTATCACTTTTTACTGTATCTCGCTTACCTTTCAGTTGATTTTACTATAGCCTTTTTCCCAGTTTGTCATAGCACCCACAGCTGCACCTGCTGCCGTTGCTGCTCCTGTTGTCCTACATAGAAGCAGCAGCATTGGAATTTGACGCCTCTGGGCGCATGCACATGTCATTGAAATTGTTTCGATTAGCTCATTAGGCGTTTATTAAGTCATTGGAAACATAATTTGCAATTCAAATTGGTTAATTTTTAGGTAAATATGAGAATGTTGTGGGCAGGAATGCACAAGTTAATAAATAAATATAATAATTAAATAAGGCTTATATATCAGCCACTGCTGATTAGAGTTAAAGCATCAAATCTCTTCACAATATATATACTTATATAGAAGGCTATTCAATCAATCTCTACTTCAACTTCTTCCAGTTGCTACTGTAATTCACTTATCGTTTCTCTTGCCCGCTTTCGCTTGTCACTTAAGACATTGAGCCACGCCCCTTAATCAAATGCCCTGTCAGCGCCCACACCGAAATGCTGTTTTAATTGGCACAGCCACAGCCGAGCTAGCCCATCTAATTAACGCTAATCAACTTGCTGACACTCGAATTGCCACCAAACAAGACATAAACACGAAAGCTAAGCCGCCCTCACTCGCTCGCTCCCATTCGATTTGCAAAGATTTCGAATTATTTTATGTGATGCGAGTGTAATAAATTATTATATGAAATCGCAGCAAATTATTTATGCCAAAGCCACCCACACACACAGAGAGAGAGAGAGAGAGAGAGAGAGAGAGAGAGAGGGAGTGGGAGGCAGCAGAAGAGATCACAGATGCTATAAATTTATTACTGTACAAGCTGAGGAACATTTCCGCTGAAGCCAAGAAACGTTTACCCAGTCATTTGTATAGATAGCTACACATGTGTGTGTGCGTGTGTGTGTGTGTGAGTGTGTGTCTATAGTACACACTAAACACAGCAGAGCGCCCTAAAAATATGCTCAAATGTGATTTTATTTACAAATAAACTGAAGGCAGGCAGGCAGAGCGAGCATACAAAACTCTATGCTCTCATATCAGCATATATCTCATATATACGTAAACATATACACATATAGATATATATGTATGGGGCCCTGGCGCAACGGTCTAAGTACAATAGATACATTTCCACATTGGCGGAAGTTGCTTTGGCATTTTTATTGATTTACGGATTATTGTCGAGCAAGTGGAGCGACGAATCTGTAGAGCAGCAGCCACTGGGCGCATCTTGTTGCCGAAAAACCCTTGAAAAACTTTTCGAAGATTTGCGCCGAGCACTCACTCACTCAGCTCGATTCGGTTCAGTTCAGGTTCGAAGTGAAACTTTTCGTTGCAAACTTTAAGCAAATCTTTTGATTCTTACTTTTTTTTTTTTTGTGTGTTTGGCTCCGCATACTTGTTGAAATTTTTACTTTTTAATTTCATAAAGTCAACATCTGAGAGTGAGGGAGCGAGAGTGGGGCAGGGGGGCAAAGACTGAAATCAAAGTAAATATGTGGAACACACAATGGAAAGTTGAGTGCGAACACATTTTAGCATTGTTTAATATGTGCACAAGAAATTTCAATATTTAAACATTTCGCAAAATCGTTTACTCCTTTTTCATAGCATACTTTTGTGCGCAGCGAAAGTGTGGAATGAAATTTCAAATATTTATAATTAATTTGGAAATTTGTGCATTAAAATATAAGAGTCAAGGAAGTTTGAAATTGGATTAATATTATTTGTATTCATTATTTAATATATTTAATTTATTTAAAGAGATCAGAGATCAGCCAGCTGAGTCAGAGTTGAGCTTCAGCTGACAAAAATTAAATTAAATTCAAAATAAATTTATTTACAGTTTAGTTTATAAATATATTCTATTATTATATTACATTATAGATTTATAAATATAAATTCAAAATATAATAATTTTCATTAAATTATTTATTAATTTATTCAAATAAATGTATTTCCATTTACTTAAATATTTTTGTAAACTTTACTTCAGCATTTTAGGCACGCATAGCTCAATTTCGTAGTTCATTTAAAAATGTGCTCCTCAGATATGCATTGACATGAAATTGTTGGTCGGAATCGGGGCGAAAACGAACATGAAAACGTTTCATTATTATAATTTTGTCATAAAATCGAGCCACAATAGAAGCGGATGCGTTCAAATGAGGTCATTGGCTGCCTGATTTGGCTGACAATGGGGCGGCTGTGGCGGCTTGGGAACTGCACGAGCCAGACAGGCGAGCTGGGCGAGCATATATTTGCTGTTCATGTTGTTGTTGTTGTTTAGTTTGTTTATTGAGTTGCAATTTTGTTTGCAATCAGCGGCAAAATGCAAGAAGCGAGCATGAAACGACAAACTGGCAATCGAAACTAACGAGAGAATGCCGTGGGTGTTATGCCAGAGACTCGATTGAGTGCGTGTGTGTGTGTGTGAGTGCGTGGGTTGAGTTGTGCAAACAGCAAATTAGCATATTTGCACATAACGGCAACATTTTATTAGTATATAAATACGTGTGCGTGTGTGTGTGTGTAATATAAATATTTATAAATGAATTTGTCAATGGATTGTGTTTTGCTTCTGTGGCTATGGCTATGAGCTCTGCGCTCGCAACTTCTATTTATTTATATGATTTTTAATAAATATTTAAAGTGCCTTTGTTTATCGCAACTGCTTCGAACAGCAATTTAGTTGCACTTGAGTGGGCAGCCAGCCAAGCGATTCAATTATCAGCTGCAAACCAGAAACGACAATCACGTTGCAGATGTAGATATGTCTAGGCATATATATATATATATATATATAGAGAGAGAGAGAGAGAGAGACTTGCTCTGCTGGTTGCCTCACATATACATTGTGCTACTAATTATGAACACAGCTAAATTGGGTTACTCAGCCCGATATTAATTAAAGTTCAGCTGCTGCCCAAGCGCTGTTCCCTTTCGCCTCTGGATATATCTCTACATTTGTCTGTCTCTCTCTATTGATACATCTCTGCTTTTTCTGCCTCATTTTTATCAATTATTTTTCGCCTTCAAGCGTAATTGACTCGCTTTTAATTACGCTGCCCAAAATATATATTTTCTTTGCTTTGGTTTATTTTTCTGTTGACCAAAATTATTTGCATTGAGCATCGGCGTTTGTTGTGTGCTGTGAATGCTGTAGGCGTGGCAGGCATTGCTGGAATAACTCTGTAAAAGAGTTTATAGCAAATAAAAATATTACACTCGACGTTTAATTAACCACTTTATTTATTATTTATTTATTTATTTAGAGCTGCAGTTTGATGTGTATAGCAAATGACCCAGCAAGAGAAATGGTATTTTCAAAAAATATATTGCCATAAATATTCAAGATTTGAATACTATTTAAATGCTTAAATATGCAATAGGATTTGCCATTCAGTTGAGAATGATTTTGCTAATATTGCATATGCATAAATAATTTTTAGAATATGTTTTAAAATTTCAACTCAATTTGAAATTGGCAAAGTGCTAAGCTGAAAGTTGTCAAAGCGACTTAAACTTCGGCCTCGGACATTGTAGACTAATATTGAGCCGAGTCAGCCTAAACATAGTCTTAAGTTGAAAGCTCTGCCAGCATATCCAATGGCCTGACTGTAGCTGATTTCTCTAGCCTTGTCTATTTTCTATCAATTTTATATCATTTTTTTCTCATTTAGTTTAAAATCTTCTTAAATTAAAGCAATATTTCATTTCGATTGCCATGAAGTAAATATTCATTTGGCCTCGTCATCGCTGGCCACAAATCAGCAGCGAAAACTGTCAAAAATCACACGAGACTCGCTGATAAGTAAAGCCCCAATCGAAATGTATATTGGCATGGGCATGGGCATGGGCATGGGCATGGGCATGGGCATGGGCTTTGCCTATATATGAATTGTAATCATGGCTATTTTGTGCGCCATGTGAATTAGTTAACGTTTGCGCACGGCCAAAATTACAATCACAGCCCAGACACAGGCGTGGGTGGTGCTGGTGGTGGTGGCGCTCAGCTGCAGTAGCTGTAATAAATTTCGTTGCCACACAAAATGGCCGGCCAATACAACAATGGCGCGCAATACGGAAATAATTCAAGGCCCGGAATCGGAATCGGAATTGGTGCTGGGGAGCACGCATCGCATCGCATAGGCGAAGCAGCCATAATAATAAGAATAATAATAAGAATAATAATGAAAATAATATGCTTATCAGTGTAGCCAATGCCCAGCCCAAGCACAGGCTCGGTGCAGGTGCTCGCTCGCATGAGCCTCACTCAACGCACCGCAGTTGCGGCAATAAAATTGTTATTTTTGCGATTTATTATTAGAGTGCATTTGGGGTTTTCGCCGTGGCGCCCCTCCCGACCACAACAGCAACAACAACAACAACAACAACAACAGCTAGTCGCAATTGTGTGTGTACGCAACGCGTTTGCCCATTAAATTATGGGGTGTTAGTTTTATTGATTGTGCGGCTGTGGGCGTGGCCCTCAGGAGGCTGCCAGAGACCATGGCTCACCCCTCCCCTCCCCCCTCTCTCTCTCTCTCTCACTCCCTCTCTCTGCTTGATTGACTGGCCATGTTATTCGATTGCTGGCTGTGTTTTTGTTATTTTTCGATTTGTTATTGACCGCTGCGCAAATTAAATACAATTGCCCCCCAGGGGCAGGCGGCACTGCCAAATCCAATCCACAGCCTTATCTACTTCTGTTTGTCTATCGCCTGTACAATCATACAGAAGGAAGTGCGCGCTCTAGGAAGAATGCTTGACTGAGCTTGCTCGGCCTGTTCGAGCTGCTGCAATTTTATGCCTATCTCGTTACAGGCAGGACGTTAAATTACCATAAGTCCCACAATCGATGCAATGCATGCAGATGCTAGTATTAAAATTGCAATTCTATTTCTAGGGAGTGTGATTTATGTATAATAAACAGAGCAGCAAGGCTGTAGTGGGGAAAGAAATTGCTATAGACTTTAAAATATTCAGGAAATAATATTGCTTATAGTTTTACTTTAAAATTGTATTCATGCCCCTAAATCTTAAACTCTTTATCAATTAAATTAACTTCTTGGCTTGGCTAAGATTGCTTTAACCATAGGTTTACCTCGAATGTTGCTGCTCAATTGTCTCGTGTCTTGCCCATGTGTACTGCTTGCTACAATCGAAGTATATTCTGAACTGCTTGCTGTCGCTCCTGTATTCCAATGAGGATCAACTTCGTAACGCTATTTACTTATAACTCACCCTAAATTTGCTTACAACAGCTGCAAAATAATTTTTAATTAAATGGCAAAGCTCATAGCCTATTTCTACATTTAAATATTATCAATAACTTAAACCAAAAATAAAATATAATTAATGCAAGTAGCATCACTCTTGCTGGGTCATCCGCCATTTCAATTTTATCACTTTCATCATTAGCCAATCCAATATAAAGCATATTTTTGACCTATTTTATGACTAAATTGTTGTACTCGTAGTCGCAATCCTCTGCGAGTCTCGACAATATGCCACAAATTGAGTTCTTAAATTCTTTTTTGGAGCACATCGTGCTTAAAGCAGTCTTAAGTGCCACTCAAGGCGTTTCGCATTGGGGCTTTATGGGCCAGAATTGTGCTCAACCAGCGCAATGTGACAATAAAAAGCTCATAAAAATGTATTAGCTTTGTGGCACGAGGCGGAGCGATAGCGTCATAGTCAGCCTCGGCTGGCAACTTTTTGCCTATGTGTGTGGCAGCTGCAACTTTTGCCGCCAGCTGCCACTCAATGCGGCAACATCAAAACATCCAACTCGAAGTTGAAAAGCTGTCGCAGCAGTTGGAGCAGCCCAGGTGTTATCATCGATACCGTTGACGTTTGCTTCCTGCTCAGCGAGAGAGAGAGGATGAGAGGGAGGAGCGCAACACTCAGGCCTGCCACCTTGACACATCCACTTGAAGTATTGCTTCGCCCTCGCCTACTCGCCTACTCGCCCACTCTCCCACTCCCTCTGCCTCTCCCACTCTCTTTGCTGCCTGCCGCATTGCAACAAATCGTGCGACTTTTGAGCAATTGAAAAGCGCGCGCCTCGCCTTCGCCTCTTTTTTTTACTTTTTTGGTTCGATTTTCTCTCTTTGCTGCTGTTTTTAATTTGTCACTTGAAGCAAAAGTTGCCAAAGTTGTCCCCAGGCAGCGCGCTCAACTGTGCTCCGAATGTTGTTTGGCTGCTTCGCTGGCTTCTCTGGCTTCTCAGGCTTCTCTGGCTTGTTGCCGCTCTCGGACAACTTTAATTAAAGTTAAGTGTTGCACTTGCAACACTGGGCATAAGCCTCACACACACACATACTTCTATATATATTTTATATATAATATATATATATATATATATATATCTGCATCAATATTAGCTCACGCATGTTGCACTTAGTAGCTGTAGAAATTGTGTTTTGATGCTGTAGGAAAATGTTGTAAAAACAACACTGTTGCAGTTGTTGAAGTTCTCTTTTCGCAGCTGCAACATGTTTATACAAGCAACAAATAGACCCCGAGGCTAATCGTCAAGCAACTTCCACAACAAGTTCGCTTCAAATGCCAGCATTTCAAAGGACTTGTTCGAAATCTAATAATAACAAATTGTTCCTTTCATATCTTAGAGTTGGGTTGCAACTGAACATTCGATACATATATATTATTTAAAGTAGTTTAATGACTTTTCCATCTGCTTTTGTCATTTGAGTGAGATATCTCAGAGAGGCTATGCACATGTCTTAATAAGCAAAGGTATCAAGTGTCATAGCCTAAAGGAACTTGTTCGAAGTTGCTCAAGAACAATTCGTTTACTTAAGCGAAATATTTAGTTATTTAGAGATCTCTTAATAGGTGTATTTATGGATAATAAACTCATTTTAAATAGCTGAAAAGTTGTTATTGACCCCAGCATATTCCCCAGCTGAGCAGCAAGTTTCCCAATAATAAATGAAAAGCATCTACCAAATATTTCATTTATGCATAACAAATATTTAATTATTTTATAATTCAATATAATATATCCTAAGCAAAGCACCACAATGCATTGCTATGCATTTCTATGTTAGTTTAACAGCACATCTCCTGTAAATGTACATATGTTAAACACAAATCTGTTAACAAACAAAAAGCTCTGTTATCTACCGGCTGGGAAAGTCTTTGGCATGAATCTTTCAATAAAAATGTAATAAAAATATGTATAAATAAAAAAAAAACAAAACAGAAAAATATAATTTTTGATTTATTTAATTTTTAAAGTGTTGCAGATTTATAATTTAAATAAAAAAAAAATATATAAAAAAAACTAATTTTATTATAAGTTCAATATTTACTTTACATTAATATTCTGCTAAGCTCTATTGTAAATTTATTTATTGACTCCACAAAACTAAACTCAATACTATACATAGCATTATTCTGCATACATTATACAAAATAACAAACTCTTAGAACGACCCTCTCATCAAAAAAGAGTTCTCTTTGAACACAAACAACTCTTAATAGTTTATCCTTCACGCTTGCCTTCGCTTTCTTTGACATCTCCGGCAAACTCAACCTTTAAGTGCCTCAACACTCATAGACTTCAATCAGTTCGATAAGATATTTCATTGACTTTGATAAATAATTGTGTTCTCTCGCCTTTGATATATATAAAGTATATATGGGGGAGTATAAGCCAAGGCGAGTGTGGGTTAAAATGGCTATCTGCGAGCGCAGTGTAAATTAACCTAAATCGCATGTAAGCCGCTTGTCACACAACATTCTTAGAGCATATTAAAAAAAAAAACGAAATGAGAAGAGCTACGGCCGTGAGCTGGCAGTATAAACCACTCACACACACACACGCACGCATTTACATCTGTGTGTGTGTGTGTGTATATATGAAAGCTGTTATACTTACGTATAACACATATGCATATCATAATCTCTATTTATCACGCTCCCACTCAGCATATCCATCTATATACCTATCTCACTCACTCTGACCATCTCTCTCTCTATATATCTCTCTCTCTCTCCTTCTCTGTTGCAGATGATGTTCTATTCTCACGTCGCGGCCGCATGGGACGCATTGTGAGTCCGCGTCACACGCTTCCGCCGAACACAACGTGCACGTACCACTTTCACGGATATCCTGGTGACCTGATTTGGTTATCGTTCACCAGCTACAATCTGCAGATACTGCAGCAGGCGATACACGACAACAATACGCTGGGACGGGTGAGTGAAAACGTTTGAGATGCCTCCCACGCTCCCCCCTCCCGCTCAATTGAAATTTGGGTTGGGCCACCGTAACAGTTTGCATAAATGCATAAAATGTATGCTGGCTGGTGGGTGGAGCAGCTCCAGGAGCTGCAGGAGCTGCAACTGCTGAAGCACCCGAGCTGTTTGCATTGTACGTTTAAACGCGTCGCGCGCCCAGAGCCAGATCCACTTGACTATTGTCTTGATTTCTATATATGCTATTAGTGCCAGTCGAGCGACACTTTGTCTTCTCACCCAATTAAAATGTTGCCGCTCGTCTGAATAGAAACCAAAGACACACACACCCACACACACACACTCACAGCTATAGCTAGTTGCAAGGACTCCATGCTGTTGAGGGAGCGCGGCCAAAGAATTTTGACATTTCGTTTTTAAGTCTAAATACTAAAGTCAACCCGGAGGCGAAATGAAACTGCGTCAAACTGCGACGTCAGCAACAACAATGCAGCAACAACAACAAGAACTGTGGCGAGTAGTTGCAACAACAACAATGGCAACACCTTCTGTCACTCTCGGGTGTTGAGCGCATTTTTAATGTGCCTTGTTGCCGGCTGTCTAACGGCCTGTAAATCGTGTCAAGGTACAAACTATTCGCATATCAAAACAGCTGCTTGGCGTCGAGCATACAAAACAGAAAGAAACGGGGCACAAACGGAGTTGATGAGTGGGTCAAAGGGTCGGCAATAAACGAGTAAATGGCTTTTTAGGGCAAATAACTAACTTTACTCCCCAAATAACAACTGAAAATAATGAACAAAAGGTTATTGAAAGCTGAAATATAACATAAACTGTTAACGAGAGCGCCAACAGAGGTTGTACAGCATGAGCTGTTAATAACAGTGGCACTGCAGTAATTATTCTGTAAATAACTGACAGCTAACAGAAACTGTGAATAACAGAGGCAGCACAGTAGTTACACTGTACATAATATAGAGTATTCTAGCTAACAGCATGTATAACAGATATTTTGAGGAGAGAATGTTGAGGGAAAATGTAGAATAGTCACTGGAGTTGTGAGTGGGTAAATAAATGGTAAACATAGACTCACTAAAAATATGAACAGCCAACTAGCTGAAGCTTAAACATCACTGTTAAAAGAGACCATTTTGGAGTAGCGTTTCACTGTTAACTTAACAGACCGCGTTGCGCAACCTTCAACAGCACTTCTCACTCTTAACAGACTCTGTTATTACTGTTAAGAATCTACTGCAATCTCATGCTTTCCTCCTGCTTGCCATATGTGCTCTCTATGCATAGCAGAGCGTCGCATAAGAGTTCTACACACGCTGTTAACAGCAGCAACGAGCTCAAGGCATCTCTGTCACTCAACATTTTGGATAGAGTGGCGTTTCACTGTTAACTTAACAGACCGCTTTGCGCATCCTAGTGTTACTCAATCGTGTTCAACAGCACTTCTCACTTTTAAGAGACTCTGTTATTACTGTTAAGAATCTACTGCAATCCCATGCTTTCCTCCTGCTTGCCATATGTGCTCTCTGTGCATAGCAGAGCGTCGCATAAGAGTTCTACACACGCTGTTAACAGCAGCAACAGCTCAAGGCATCTCTGTCACTCAACATTTTGGATAGAGTGGCGTTTCACTGTTAACTTAACAGACCGCTTTGCGCATCCTAGTGTTACTCAATCGTGTTCAACAGCACTTCTCACTTTTAAGAGACTCTGTTATTACTGTTAAGAATCTACTGCAATCTCATGCTTTCCTCCTGCTTGCCATATGTGCTCTCTGTGCACAGCAGAGCGTCGCATAAGAGTTCTACACACGCTGTTAACAGCAGCAAGGCATCTCTTTCACTCAACATGCCTGTAAAATGTTAGCAAAGCTTCGCTGTTAAGCCTATTAGCTTAAACTTGAACAGCATTTAAGCAATCAACTCAAGGTATTCTTTATAATTGAGTTGGCTCTAACAGAGCATTCTCCTTTCTCCTCCGCTTGCCGTATGTGAGAACATGCTATCGTCTATTAAGCAAACTCCACCTGTCTCCGCCGGCTTGTACGTGGATATAAATTGCTTGAAGTTGGGCAACTTTTTCAAGGTCTCCTTTTACGTCTAGACAGCCTGGCAGAGGCAGCGTCTAATTTTGTTGTTTTGGCAACAGAGTTCTGAAGCACTTGAGAAATTGTTGCGACTTGAATTTACTGCCAATTAATTTCCAAAATCCCAATGCAGAGACACCTGCGAAAAGAAAAAAATGAGAGCTCATCAGCTGCTCGTTCGTTAAGCTCTGCGCACTTGTATGAGCGAAAAACGTGGATTGCTAGAGCTGTAGGTGGAGCCCGCTGCCACTTCAAGGATTGGCGACAACAACAATCGCTCGCATCCTTGTTTTAGTCGCTGCTGGATGCAGTGTCCGTGTCAATTGCAGTTGCCTCACCTACACTTTAAATTGTAAAAAATGAAAAGCTGCCAGCAGCGAATAAAAACAACTGCAGAGTAACTGTTGCCCCTTACCTCCCCACCGCACCCTCTCCCTCACACACACACACACACACACAGAGAGAGAGAGAGAGTTCGTGGCTCCATAATTTCCACCCACGCCCCACTCGGCCAGTGGAACAATAAAAAGTGACAGAACAAAAATATGTGTGTAAAATAAAACAGAAGCAACAGCAGCAGCAGCAGCAGCAGCAGAGGCAACGGCAGCAAAAACAGTTCATGAATTTTGTAACAGCAACAAAAGCGACAAAAACAAACAGCAGGTATAACAGCTACAATAACAACAACGACAATCAACACTTGGAGCATAAGACGAGTGAGGGGCGAGTGAGGGGAGAGTGGGAGGACAGTTGGTACGTGGACAGATGCGAAATTGAAGGGAATTTGCACAACAACAACGACGAGAGAAAAAAAATGCTAGAAAACTTTTTAAATTAAGAAGCAAAGTTAAAACTCCAAACAAAAAACATGAAACACAAAAAGCGCGAGCGAAAGAGAGCAAGAGCAAGGGAGAGACACACAGGTACAGAGAGCAGCATTGGGCGATTGCAAAACAATGCCACAAATAGAAAATAACGGAGCGACATTTATGAGAGCCAAACATACAAATGCTGACGTTTCGCGAATGCCAGTGTGAGAGAGAGAGGGAGAGAGAGAGAGAGAGAGTGGGAGGGAGCGTATAGGCGCTGGCAACCCAGTTGGAAACGCGACAAGACTTAGGCTTACAGAAACTCCAATTTGAAGGCACTTAACAGCTTTACAAGTCTGCTTCAAACTGTCATATGGTTAAGAATGATCAGGAGCAGGAGCAGGAGCAGCTGCCAGGTGCCAGGTGCTGGCAGGTGGTAAGTTGATGTGGAAAGGTAGCTGAAAATTGTGGCAAAAGTGCGAAAACAAAGTGACTTTGCCCAGGGGCTTTCAGCAAATTTAAGAAAAATAATAAAAGAGAAAAAATAAATAAAGAAAATACTTTAAAATATAAAAATATATAAAACAAAAAATTTTTAAAAATATTTATGTTAAATTAAAAAATTAAATAAAACTGGAAAAGGTAAATAATAAAAGGGTGCAAAAGAAAATAATAAGAAATTATTTATTATATGAATATAAAAAATAAATTACAAAAATATAAATATATAAAAATATAAAATAAATAAATTATAAAAAAAATATTTGTGTTGAATTTAAAAATAAAATGAGACTAGTAAGGTAAATTAATAAAAATGTGTGAAAATAAGAAATGAATCTACAAAAAATTTTGTTAAATTCATTATATAAAATTTTTTTTTTTTTAATTTAAAAGTATATCAAATAAATAATAAAAAATTTAATTCATATAAAAAAATTTTTTAAAAATTAAAAAAAAATATAAAAGCTACAAAAATTAAAAATATATAAAAAAAATTATGAAAAAGATAATAATAAATAATAAATAAATAATATATATTAAATATATATATATTATAAATATATTTATTTAAAAAAAATAAACGCCAAAAAGCCAATCCGTTTAAATCAGCTTAACCAAAGCTGCTTGCCGTCTTCTTCTTCTCCTACTTCAGCTTTTTTTTTTGGTTTTTGTTTTTGTGGGAGCTGCTGTTAGTGCCTGACATAAGCCACAGCTGTTTGTAACTGTCTTTTCATTATTAACACAGTCAACAATAATCACTGCCTAGACACGAAAAGGAAAACATTTCCAACAGGCGTCTAGTGAAAATATTTAATGCCTGCAAACAGCCTGCCGGAGATGGAGATGGGAGCAGCAGCAGAAGAAGAAGATGAGACAGAAAAGCAAATGAAGTAGCTGAAGGAGATGAAGAAGATGAAGCAGCAGCAGCAGCAGCAGCAGCAGCGGCACAAAAACAACATGAAAACATGACAACAGCAGTGACAAAACGTGAAAAGACAAATATCTCACACTTGCAACTGACTCTCATTGCCGCTGTTTGAATATGTGACATATGACAAACATGTTGAGTGAAGGGCGACGCCGGGCGGCGGAGGGCGACAATTGTTAGCACTAACGGAATGCGAGCTGCCCGACATCAAGACAAACAGACACCAAAACTAACACTAACAAAACAAACGCACAGAGGGCAGCCGAGAACAGTGAGTGAGAGAGAGAGAGAGAGAGGGTGAGCGAGAGAGCGTAAAAAAAACACGCGTGAAGCTAAAATGAAAGCCGAGCATAATGGGTTTAGCGTTGAAATGTTGGGAGTCTTCTAATAAGACTTTAATAAAGAGCGCTGTTAAGTTTAACATTTGCACTGTTAATAACAGTTTTACATGTGTACATCTGTTTACATCTGCTGCTCTATTACAGAGCGCTGTTAAGTTTAACATTTCAGCTTTTGATAACATGTTTCCCTCCACGACTAGCGCTTTTAATAAGACTTAAATAAGGAGAGCTGTTAACTTTAACATTTCATCTGTTAATAACATTTTAGCTTTAACATTTCGCCTGCTAATAACATTTTTTCATCCTTACAGAGCGATCTGCCGCCTTGGATTACACGTTTGCGGATGTGGGACAGCTACGGCACCTATTTGCCCATCAAATCGACGAGCGTGACCACAGGACAGCCGCCACCGCCGCCGCCGGTGGCATCCTCCGCAGATGGGGGCAAGCCGACGCTGTTGAATCAGAGCAACTATGGCAGCTATTACTACAGCGCCAGCAATCCGAAACTGAATCGCAATTTGCGCGTCAACATTGACAATGCCTGGAATCCGGTCGACACATACATCTATGGGCCGACACAGTCGAGTGTGTTTAACCAGGAGAACAAGTACAGCGGCTATCAGGGCGCTGGAGGCGGAGGCGGAGGCGGAGGAGGAGGCTCTGGCGGTGCGACCGGTGGTGCTGCCGCCGCAGGCAAGCAATTGGGCGGCATTAAGGACAGCCTCAATTATATATCGAGCGGGAAATCGGGTCGCGATGGCAGCGGCGCCTCGGCTGCAGCTGTGCTCAGCTCCGACAAGAACAGCCAGAGCTCCGTTTCGTTGATGAGCACCAAGGGCAAGCGACGCCTCATGCTCGAGATCTACGACTACGAGACGCCCAAGCTCTGCGATCACACGGCCATCGGCAGCGGCGTCAGCGGCAGCAGCGCTCTGATGGGCGGCAACAAGCAACGGCCCTGTAGCCCGCTGGAGAGCTATGTGAGCACCGGCAGGGATTTGGTGAGTGAATTAATGGGGATGGGAATATTAATTTAAAAAATAATACTGTTAATTGAAAATACCAAAAAAATACTTACAAATTGTTGGCCAAAAATACCAGACTTTGAATGCTGCGCAATATCTGAAAAGATGCAGAAATTTTGTTACTATTTTTCTGATTTCCATGAGAGGCATTTGAGGAAATAAAATTACATACTAAGTTTATTACGCATTGATTAAATGGTTGTATTTAATTAAATAACTAATACTTCAATAATATGAATAATTTAATATATAATTTAATATGATTATATGTATTATAAAAAATTTAATACATTTTCAAATTAGTTTTTTATATTAATTTAATAATTCCTTTCTTAATTAAATAATTTAATAAAAATAATAATCATTTCATTTACTAATTTAACAATTTAAAATATTATTTTAATATATTATTTTAGTATTTTTTTTAAAATATTTTTTATATATTTTTTTATATATTTTTTATTATATTTTTTATTATATTTTTTATTATATGTAGTTACTTTTATGACTGAATCAGAAACTGTAAGTGACTAATAAGATTAGTTCAACTAACTTAAATATTCTAAAACAATTTCTACGCAGTTTCACGACTGTATTAGCCTGCCTGCAGCAATAAGTTCATTAAATACGTTTTAAATTGCACAAAGACCAGTGTTGGTAAACGAATACTATTCAATGCCCAAGTCTGCATAAAGAAAGAAATGATTTATCTAACAATTCAGCAATTACTCACGCAAAAGCAGAGATCTGGCTTTGCTACAATCTTCAAGCATCCTCAAGATATGCTTCAGTAATTTGGAGACGTTGGCTTTAAAGCTGAAATTATGCAACACTTGTGCCTGCAAACAAATGAGAGTCCGCAAGAATGTAGCCTGCTCTCGGGCATTGGCTTGGAAATTTCATTGTTTACTTTGGCAAAAAAAAAAATGAAAAGAAGTACAATTTGAACTAAAAAAGGAAAACAAGAAAGGAAAAGAAAAGAAGAGAGAAGAGAAAATAAAAAGAGCCTCGAGTTTATTGTGTGTGCCATGGCTCTAAACAGTCAGCTGCAGTCAGCTGGCAGCGCTGGCTCCCCCGAACAATTACCTGGCAGCCAACGAAATTTGGCACAGTGCAAATTCGTATTTGCTTAAAACTTGACAAAATTAATCAAATTAAGCACTCGAGTGCATCGCCAGACGTGCACAAATAACGACAAGCGACAAACGAAGCCAAAACGAATCCAGTCTGCCCACGGCGGCTTCTTTGACTGCTGGCAAAATTCAAATTCGCCAAAGCACACACACAGAAGTGGGTGGGGTGTGGGTGTGGGTGGGGCTGGGCTCTGGTTAGGGCCTTCGCAGGGGTCGGCTGCGGGCCTAGCAAACAGAGGGGGACCGCAATAAGCTTGCTTAGCCTTTTTGAATGTCGCAAATATGAACTGCAAATATTTTGACGCCAAATTGAAGCGGCGCCAGCTACACTGCACGAAAATCAAGCCCACAGCTAACAAGCAGAAGTCAAGAATCAAGAAATCAAGCAGCTTTCTGGGTCACATGCAAAAGTAAATAAAAGTTTAGCTGGGAAGACTTCCTGAAAATGCCAAGTCTGGTTGGGCGTTAGCTTTCTTTAGTTGGCCCCTTTTCTCTCAGTGCACACTTCGCACACTAATTTTGTTCTTTTGCCCTGCTATTTGCAGAAACTGGAGTTCCACACGCACACGGGCACCGCCCTGTTTCCCGCTCAATTTGCACTGAACTACGAGTTTGTGGACACGGAACAGGGCGGCGAGACGTGGTCGGGGCGACGCGGCGAGGATCCGGTGCCGCCGCTCTGCTCACGTATCTTCCGCAAGCGCAAGGGCAACATTCAGGTGCCGCGCAATGTGTTCCTCTACGGCCGGGGCGGAGCCAAGAACATCACCTGTCTCTACCGGTTCGAGGCGGGCACCTCGGAGCGCGTCAAGCTGGTGCTGCACAACGTCTCGTTCGGCGAGGGCACCGCCTGCACCACCGACTCGGATCTGCATACGGGCCGACCGCGCTGCAATCAACTGGATCCCGAGGGCCGCATCACCGAGCTGCGCCTCTACGACGTGCCCTTCCGAGATGTCAAAATCCAGCTCGGCTGCTTCTGCGACAACTCCAGCGCCCTCTACAGCAACGCACCGCTGACCTTCATCTCGCACTCGCGCATCATGGAGCTGACCTTTACGGTGACGCGTCTCAACATCTCCGAAGACTTTGCCGATGTCTTTTTCTCCGCCTCGTACGAGTTCAAGCGTCAGCCGGACTGTCGCAAGCAGCTGAAGCTGAAGGGCGCCGGCGGCGAGGACGAGCTCAAGTATCCGCTGAAGACCCAGGACGCCAGCTGCGAGGGCCTGGCCTGGTACATCGAGGCCCAGTCGTCGGAGCGTTCCCTGTTCGTGCAGACCTGGGGCGCCTATCTGCCCGTCGATCCCACCTCAGAGGATGCCATGCGCTGCCACACCAAGAACCGACTCATGGTCTACTCGGGCCGCCCTCTGAAGCCCATGCGTGTCGTCTGCCCCGCCCAGAGCGGCCCGCGGCCAACGTCCCTGCACATATTCTCCGAGGACTGGACCAACGGCCAGCCATTATTTATGAACAAGTAAGCGAAAGCTGAATATTAACGAGAGACACTGAAATTTATATTAAAGTTCTTATAAAGAATATAGTTTAGTCGAGCAAAGTTGAAAGAAGTTTTTTTTTTTTTTTTGGTATTTAAAATGAGTATTTGTAGGTGCAAGCTTGATAAACAGTTTTGTTTTTCGAGAATATGAGTCTAAAGCTTTAATGAGCTTGTGGCTGAGGGCTTTGACATTAAAGCTTGTCAAATATTTATACTTAAACGGATTTTATAGCTAAATGTCTGACTATGTAGACCTGACCTAGAGCTGTATTTGAATTTCAAAAAGCATTTTTTATAGATATTTAGTCCTAAGTCCTAATATTTTATGCCTAAAAAATCTTTAGATATTTAATCTAAAGGTAACGCCTAAAGCTGGCAGCCAAACTGTGAACTGTATTTGGCCTTCTAAAAGCTTTAGTGCGCTTTAAAAACTTATTTTTCGATAAATAATCAGCTTTAATTCGTATTGATTCTAGCCAAAATTATATGTTGGTTTTGCTCAAGCTTTCATGGGCTTTCAAAGCTTCTCTTTAAGCACTTTGAATATTATTATTTGTCAATCCAAGCCTTTATTGGTGTTTTTTTCTCTTGAAGCTTTTAGGCGCTTTCAAAGCTCCTCTTTGCTCGCCCATCAGCTATCATTGCGGCTTTTAGCGAGTGAGTTGCAAAGCGCTCGATTAATTATCTAAAAGGCTCGACACGCTCATTAGTGGACGCCGTCTGGCCAGATCCGGCTGGACGCTGTCAATTACCCTTTGGGGTGTCGTAAAAATATGTTTCCACATGGCCATGCACGGCTCTGCTGTATGTTTTATATGTTTTTTTTACACTTCTCGCCCCTATCTCTCCACCTTTTTTATGGCTGGCGACAAATTTGAGCTGCAGTTGCACATAAAATTGAATGGCAACACGTTTGGGGCAGCAGCAGCACAAAACTGACCAAAGTCGAGTTCATTCTCGTGGCACGCACCTTGAACATAAATTGCCACAGAGCTCGCAACCCAAATGGATATTTTTGCATGCTTTTCAACGAGCTACACGTTTGTGTATCTGTGTGTGTGTCTGTCTGTCGGCCATGTTTGTTTGCCTGAATGGTTTCTTTTTGCCTTCTTTGTGCTCAATTTCCTGTGTTTTGTTGTAGCCGCTGTAGCCATTTCCTGTTATTGCATTTTTAAGCAGCCTCTGTGTGTGTGTTTGTGTGTTTTTTTTTTCTCTCCTGTTAGATACGAGCCCATAAGAGGCTCCCAACGAGTTGGAGGGCTCAGCAAATTGAGTGCTGTTAGATGGTCGAGCAGTTGTTAAATTGCAATTAGTTTGTGGCTGAATAAAGAAGAAGAAAACAAAAACTAACATTGAGAGCCTTCTGCTGAAATGCTTTATATGCATATACATTTTGGCTGCCAACTAATGGCCGAGCGAGCACAGCTCACGTGCGCATATCATTAAAGCCCATTTGCCTTTAAAGTGGCTCCAAAATAAGTTCAGCCCACTTTTAAATTCTTTTTGAATTCTGCTGCAGCTCGAATTTGTTGCGAGCATCAATTAAAGTATTTGAATGCAGAAGCTAATGCAAAGATTAGGGCGAGGCTTAGGGTGGGCTGGAGTGGGCTTTGCACTCGACTGGCCAGAAAAAGGGCGCTTTAAATAGTTGAAATTAGTTTTAGTGCTTAAAATATATTTGGTATTTAATTAGTTTTGATAATAATATATATATTTTGTTGTATTTATCTGAACTCATCAGCTTAAATACGAAAGTGTATATATATTTTTAAATTAATTAAATACCAAATATATTTTAAGTACACTCGTTTGACTTTACATATTTTAAAATTTCATTTACATTAATTTTCTGGCTAGATTTCTTATACGAAATGTTGTAAACAATGCTCAGAAATATCTTTTAGCCATAGATAGCTGCCAAATAACGCTCTGACGATGTTTACTGCCTAGCAATAAATTTATACAGTATCAAATATTTCCACCTAACAAATCAAGCCCTAGCTAATCTATAGCTAGCTAAAAATATATTCTATATTCTATATATATATATTCTATATATAACTGCAGCTAAACTTCAAGTTCATTAAACTAATCGCACGCTAAAAATATCTTTGAATTTGGCAATAAATAAATAAATTGATTGATTGATGTCTGCCTTTTTGATACTTGAGCCAATTGCTGGTGTTGCTCTTAGCTTAGTTGGCACTCAAGGCACTCAATTTAAATATTATTGCAGCTTTGGCTTTATTCAGCACTTGAGAGCATTAAGCGTATACTAAATGCGATAATGTTAATGGCAAAATCATCGTCTTGGCCCACTTAAAAGGCAGTCGTAGCGCAGTGAATAATAGACGAGTATTTTGTCTATGACAGAGAGAGAGAGGTAAAGAGAGAGAGAGAGAGTTGCGCGTAATTAGTTGCACTTGAGCAACTGACGGGCAAAGGAATATCCGAATAAGGGTATTCCTTACTTTATTCAGCCAAAAACTTGCCTCAAAGTTATGTGGAGCATGGCGAGCAGCTGCATGACAGCCACAGGGCTTGCACCGCCAATTGAAGAGAGAAACGAAAAGGGAGGGGGAGAGAGGGAGGAGCCCAAAAATTTTTACAACTTTACTTTACGTTTTGCACTCACTTTTGTACTCTTGCAGGCCCATCAGCCTGGTGCTGGAGCCCATCCTCAAGGAGCCCGGTGACATAGCCTTCACATGGCTGGAGATACATCGCACCAAGAATGCGTTGCTGCAGCAACTGGACCTGCATGTGAATGCAAGCGTAACCACGGGCTTGGCCGCACCACCCAGCAATAGTGGTGGCGGCGGCGCTGCTGGTGGCGGTGCCGGTGGCGGTGCCGTTGTGGGCACTGGCAGCGCTGGCGTCGCTGGCACTGGAAGCGTTGCGACTAGCGCAGCAGCCAATGAAACGCTGAACGAATTTGGTTTCTATCCCAAGGAGTCGGATTGCGAGTACAAATGCCCCGAAATTGATGCATGCATAGCAGCCAGCCTGTGGTGTGATGGTAAGTGAACGATTCCAGCGGTTGCCCAAGAAGTTTCTATATGAAGTGGAGAATAAGAGAAAATAAGAGAATATTAGTGAGCAAATTGCGGCTGCTTTAGTCAGTTTATATATAGACTCCAATATATATAATATATTTTGGAAAATTAGAGCTTTATCTAATATTATTCAAGCAGAAATATATATATAAATATTTGTTATATATTTTTATATAAACTAAAATATTCTGATATAACACTTTTAATAGCAGCTCAAAATTTAGAGATAAACCTGACTAAAACATTGCAACTTTGCTCACAGCCCTCGCCAAGACATAAGTTTGCATTACGTGCACGTGATTTTTGGGCTGTTTGGCCTACTGCCACAGCCACTGACACAGACACAGCCAATGCAATTGCTGTTGGTGTTGGCGTTGGCGTTGCAGTTGCAGTTGCTGTCCAAAGGCTCGACGCTTGCGAGTAGGCAACAGAAATTTCACTTGTGGTTGCTTCTCTCTGTTAATTTCATTGCAAGCTGCCGCTGCTGCTGCTGGCCACGTTTTTGTAATCAGGCAAAGTTTTCTGACAACTGCACAAAGCGTAGCTGGCGCTGTTGCAAGTTGCTGCGGCTTGTGTCCACCAAAGCCGCCCCAAAAAATATCTTTCACAAAAGTTTGGCCGCAGCAGCTGCCGCCGAGAAAGAGAGAGAGAGAGAGAGCGCGCGGCAGGAGTCGCCTTTTAGCTTCAATTATTTATGGGCATCCAGGCGCGCATGCAACTGAGCTGCTTAACCAAAAAGGCAGCGCATTAAACAAGCTAACCGTCCAGGTCCCTGGCCTGGATCAAGCTCAGCCCCAACCAGCCAGGGACCACTCAAGTGACACTGGGCCGCCGCAGGGTCTTTCAATTTGGCAAACCCTGAAACTTAACCTGACCGACCGCACAGATTTCTTTTCAATCAATGCTCTATATATATATATGTTGGCTTGCAGGTCATCACAACTGTCCCAGCGGCTTCGACGAGTCGGAGGAGGAGTGCGGCACGGCGCGCAAGCTGCTGGAGCTGCCCGGCGGCGTGTTTGCGGCATTGGGTTGCATTGCAGCCGCGCTGACTGCCTGCCTGATATTCTGCATGTTTGGGCTGATGCGCAAGCGAAAAAAGTCGGTGGTGCAGAAAGGCGGCGTCGGTGTTGGCGTCGGCGGCGGTGGCTTCATGAACGGCGCCAACGGCAATGGCAATGCCATGCCAGCCGCCTGCAACATTGGCACCCTCAAGAAGGACTTCAAGAAGGAGGCCCTCTACATTGATCCGGCGTCCTGACATCCACTTCAGCCGGTCGAATACATACATGTGGATCGAGAGACCACCGTGTGATATGTTGCCGCCGGCTATGGCATGTATGAGCAAATGGAGCAAGGCCTAAACGTTGCCTGACCAGAACAGAACCTGGAGCAGGAGCAAAAGCAGGAGCAGCAGCAGCAATACGTGGAACTGGACATAGAGCGAGACCAGATGCAACTTGAGATTATTGCTGGACCGGTGCAGGAGCTGGCATGGAGATTTTAAAGCTAAGAGTGAGTGCTAAAATGGGATTTAAGAATTGAGCCAAACAGGGAGAAAGAGAACTAAGAAAAAAGCTAAATTGTAAGTTCTTAACTTTTCTAAGCGCTTCAAAACAGAAAGAAAACACACAAAAAAAACCTAAACACACAATCTCTCTCTGCATGGGTGTGTGTGTGTGTCTGTGTGTGTGCGTCTAGACATAAGCATACGATTACTAATACGAATAGCTATGTGTATAGCAATGCGATTTTAACTACAAACACACCTTTGTTCTTTTCCAATTTGAGAAACATAAACACTGCCTAGCATTTCTGTAAATACATATAAGTATTTCCGTAAGTTATTGTATAATTATGTTGAGCGAAGATCTAGAATGCAATTTTTGATTGATTTATATATTTAATGAAGACTTTATATAAAGTTTGACTGGAGTTTGTAGTTTAATATTATTAAATACATTTTCTTTTCAATTTTAAATAATTTTAAATTTTATTTAAATATTTTTCAAATGTTTTAGATATTTTTGGAATTTTATTTAAATATTTAAAAAAAATATTCAGTTTTTAATCTTATTTAAGTGCTTTTTATTTATTTTTAATATATTAAAGATTTTTATATATTATGTATATATATTTTTGATTTTTGATAATTTTTAAAATCTTTATTAAATATATTTTATGCATATTTAAGAATCTAGATTTTTTTGCCATAATAAATATTTTTAATTAATTAATTATATATAATTTAAGTTTTATTTATTTGTTTTTTTATTTTCTAGAAAAATTTAATAGTAAATGCAGTAAAAACAGTTAATATTTATCATTTTTATTTTATATATTTTATTATTGTTTTTTTTTTCAAATTTATAATTCTATATATTTTAACGTTTTTTTACAAAATAAAATCTGTAAGACAACAAAATAAAATAATAAGTTTCCAGTTTATTATATATATATATATATATATATATATATATATATATATATATATATATATATATATATTAAATTTCTATAGTTTGCTGTATTTCTATAAGCTAAGCAAATGCGTTAACGAAATCAAGTCAGCAAAGAGTTTCACTATTTAATTCACTATTTAATCTACAACGGTCTGGAAAAGGCTCAAAAAATTAATATTTAATATTCTAATTTGCATTTATATCATGTATTCAATATTCATGAACCTGCTGTGCAGCTGCCTTATTTCAGTTATCGTTTAAGCTGCAACAGAAAGGCAAAAACTATCTGTAAGTTAGGTACCTTAAATATGGTTAAGAGAGTACTTAAAATAAAAAGCAGCCAACGGCATATTCAGCATAGCACACATAGCACACACTGAAACAAATGAAAACTAGTTACAATTAGCAAAAAACAAAAACAAACAAAACAAAGGCAAAGAAGATCAGAAATTACAATTAAATTGTATAAAAGCTGCAGAGAAATGAAATGCGAAGAAATTCTAGTGAACTTTATGCGCTCTGGCATAAGGAATAAAAGAATGAGAAACATAAAAAAAGTTAGGAATAGTTACGATTATTATAACTGTTAGATGAGGGCAAAATCTCGACAGTGTTGTGAGCCTGGACAAGCACATACTGAACTATATATATACATATATATACGATATAGTATATATAACTATATAAGAACTAAGGCATTCAATTCGGCAAACTGAGGCAGAGTTATCATACGATATTATGAGTATGTATAGTCTATAAATATATAATGAAAAGCAGCACATGCGTTTTTTAATACAGCTCACACTCATACAGCTACACATCCACACACACACACACACACTAGCACACACATAGGAACACCAACTAAATAAAAGACATCACATAGTGGTTTAATTGTTATAAATTTATTCAATTAAATAAAAATATATATTTAAGATTCTGCAAAATAAAGAAAAATACATTTGTCACACACACCACAAAAAAAAGAAAACTGCCATAAAATGTCTTCAAGTCTCTTAAAAATAAAGTAATTTTTTGATAAATATTTTTATTCATTTAATTATTTTATTTTTCGTTCACTTTTCAAGACTCGATACATGTAAGACGCATCTGGTTTGACTGCACTTAGCTTTTGATTTGTAGCTACGAATTCCTAATGATATTATAAAAAATTAGCATTTACCATAAACAATTTGTAAAAATAATTAAAAACACAAACCACACCACACCACACACCAGATATATAGACGGAAGTATATGATATACGATTATAGAGTAAATTTATGCCAATTGTATGCAGTACTCTAGACACTAAGCCATACTACATAGAGCCCTATACATATATATATATATATATATATATATATATATATATATATATATATATATATATATATATATATATATATATATATATATATATATATATATATATATATATATATAATAAACTATAAAATAATAACAACAATCAAATTTTTGGCAGTTTTTCCAATTAGAATAAATAAGCGAAATGAGAAACTCATTTAAATGTTAAGACAAAAATACTTTATTTAACAAAAAGAAAAAACAAAGAAAATGCACTAAAAAATAGAAAATAAATTTATAAAAATAAAAATTAATTTATAGAACGGCGCAACTAGAAAATAATTTTTAAAGAAAATAAAAGAATTTCATTAAATATATTTCTGTACAAAATTGTTTTGGAAATTGAATTTATTTTATGTTATTGTTATTTTTATTAATTTTTTTCATATGTGGTAAAATACATAAGTGCACAGCCAAAAAGCGCACTTCATTGAGAGATTTTCATAATTATTATTATTATTTTTATGATTTCTGCTCACACTTAAATAAACATAAACAGTATTTACATATAAGCAGAAATACAAATGAAAGATCAATTACAAAAACAATTGGTGCATAGGCCAAATTGCTTAACTGAATATACTGTATGCGTGGGGTGACCAAGCAAGAGTGTAACTATTTTTAGTAATTTAATAACACATTTTATTTAAGCAATTATTATTAACTAAATTTTAAACTATTTTTTAAGTCTTGCCATATAATTGGAAATTTTTAGGGCTTTCCCAAATACATTAAAAATAATTTTTAGAAATTAGCAAAACTTTCCACTGCTCGTCCAGTCGAGTTACTCAAAATGTTCTGAGCCCAGACAGCAATTTCAATAACATAATACTTCTTATATAATGGCATGGATATAGCTACAAAATAAAACTAAAATCAGGGCAATATCTGAAATGAGATATTTTACATTGAAACTTCTTTTCCTCCCACACCTATTTGGTCACCCTATGAACATATAAATATATTCAGAATATATAGTAAATGCTGACTCGCATGCAAGAAGTAACTTTAACTAAGATCACAGCAATCACAGACTCCACGAGTCACTGGTAAAGTCACAGCCACTGTCACAGTCACGTTTCTTCACCGACTTTTGTGTGTGTGCCAACTGTGTTTAAAGTAGATTTCAATCCATAAAAGTTCAAGAAGAAGAAGAAACGTGCACGAAATTAAATTTAAAAATAAAAAAAAAAATAAAACACATGGCACATAAATTATTTGAAAAGTACACAAATAAAATATGAAAGAAGCGAAAAAAGCAAATGAATAGAGACAGAGAGAGAGAGAGAGAGAGAGAGGGATCAGCTGTGTAAATAGTCGAGAAAAACTGTCAAATATATTTCAAAAATAGTTTTCATTATTCAAAGCCCGCCCGCGACTGGGCTCATAAATTTTCTGTTGTCTGCCATAAGTTTCACTTGTATAATAAACAAAAAACAGATAAAAAGATATTAAATATATAAAAGAAAATATATAAGTATAAATAGTACGATATAGTATGAGAAAAAACCAAAAAATAAAACTTATAATGATGACGCACTGAATCAAATAGATGAAACGAGTATTTAAAATATAAAAACCAAAACAAAAAAAAACAAAACGACAATTAAAAACCAAAAGGAAACAAAACTTAAACAAGAATTTTAAAAATACCAAAAATGTGTGTTTTATTTGAAACGCTCTTGGCCATGGCTATTTCCAGGCGCCGATTGTGCTCATCCTGGCCAGCAGGCTCGCCACGGCGGTGTTAAATTTAAGGCAACTGCCAAGGCTCGAGGCGTGGCTCTAACTGGGTTGGTTGACCCGCATAACACATAAACCACGCAGAGCAATAGCCACAGGTACTATGCCCTGCATCCCTTTGGCTCCACTGCCACTGCCACGCCCACTCCCACACGCCTTGTCATCCGGCCTGGCCTGTTTGCTCAACTGTGGCGCTGTTTATTGCCGCCAGCTGACTTCACTCTTCACTCTACACTGTCCACTCTCCCTCTCTCTCTCTTTTCTGTGCCATCTGACCATCACCTGCAGACTGGGCCAAATGGCGTTGATAAGCCTAACTGCGAGAGCTGCTAATAAAGTAAGTAAAATAGTTAGTTGTGTAAAAATATTTAAAAATCGAATTATTGTGTTTTAACTTAAGCGAATTTTTATATAAAATTACTTTATATACATTTCCGATTTCAATTCCATTTACAGAACTTAAATATTTAATAGTTTTTTAGTATAAATAAACAATAAAAATTAAATAAAATTTATTTATATTTATTATTTATATTTTTTTCTTTATTTTTATAATTTTATTTGACTTAAGCGAAGTTTAATCTAAATTTAGTTTATTTAAGTTTCTGATTTTAATTCCATTTAAAGTACTTAAATATTTAATAGTTTTTAAGTATAAATAAACAATAAAAATTAAATAAAATTTATTTATATTTATTATTTTTATTTTTGTTTTCTTTATTTTTATAATTTTATTTGATTTATTCATTATTTTATATTTTCTTCAGCTTATTTATTTTTGGAAGTTTTCCATTGTCAAACAACTCTTGCAGCACAGCTCGCTGCTGTTATGTTATGTGTCTGCTGCCGAGTCCGCAAACATGCACAAATGTATTTGTATTTGCGCCGAGGGCCAATTGAAGTTGTTTACAATTGAGTTGCCCGTTCAGCACAATTGTTAAACCAGCAACAACACTGACGACAGCAACAACAACTCCGACAACAACAAGAACAACAGTTAGCTAAAGGAAAAACTTATTGCCAGACAATTGCAAACTGATAAACGTACAGTTGGCAGACACTGTGCAACGCCAGCTACAGTTACTTCTAAACGAACATTATGCAGCTCATCAACATTCTCATTATGATCATCTCCATCATCAGCACGTTGATTGTGGTTTGCCGTATGACAAATCAAATTCACCCAAAATCTGTGCAATCTGCTGACAGAAATTTCTTCAAACAATTCATGATTGCAAATCGATTTCAATTGATGCTGGCATCTGTCTTATATAATCCGGCTATCGCCCTCACACCTGTGCACCTCTCACTCACTTATCTCAGCTAATTGTCGTTAACACAAACAACAGCAATTAATTTATGTTTTTTATGCTATTTGCTTACTGTTTTTTCTTTTCGTTTGTATAATTTTGTGTTGACTTTGCGCTTTTCGATTTTTTTATCAAGAAATTTACATGAATTTTCAGCTTGTTGCAAAAAAGCCGAAACAATCAATTTTTTGCTGCTCGATTTATGAAAATAAAAAGAAAACAAAACGAAAATAAAAACAAATGCAAAAAAACAAAAAATATATTAAAATTAAAAGAAATTCGGTAAAGCGCAAACTTTTAAGCCAACAGCCGACAGACGCCAGCTCGAAAATTGAGATATCGCAACGGAACAGTGCTTACTAAAACTATGCGTGCACTAAGCATGGAAAGTATTGATTTTATTGTACTGTAAAGTTTTAGAATAAAATTTATATAAATTATTAGCCAACCCTAAAATCTTTTAACAGACAACAAAGAATTTACAACGAAAAAGTGCCAGCAAAAAGTATCCGGACTTGGGTAGTAAGAAGAGTTAAAGAAATATTTAAAGATATTTAAAAAATGCTTTCAAACTATATTTTATGTTTTATTATATTTTTTTCGTATATATAACCCTAGTTCTGTATAAATTTAGTCTTGCAGGTTTTTCTTTCTCAACAGAAACATATTCAAGCACTTCCCTTATGCTAAAAGGCATATTTCATTATGTGAACCGTCAACATTGTTAGCTATACACATTCTTACAGCGCTCACTGTTCTACAGGTCAATGTGCTCCGTAAGCCGCAAGTGCGACTCCGACTGAAAACGTAAATATAATTAATTTCCACAGAAATTCCAGATTTTGGCCTAACAAATGAGCAAAATTATTGGCAAAGATGGAATTTGAAAGAAGTGGAAGGTGGAATTAAAAATACCTATAAATAAATTGCAAAGCGAAGGCCGGAAAGGTCAAGTTCTATTCCAATGGGCGGTTCAAAAGGCAAACCTGTTTATATGTTCCTATGTCTGTCTGATGTTTCTATAGACTTCCAGAAGACATTTAAAGAAATTCTAAGCGGGGAAACATCTGTTCAAGCACTGACGTCGAGACATTCATTAATTGTTACAGGTAAACTATTTATTGTTTGACTGACTGTATGACAGTTTGGTACGTTCACAATCTGTTCAAATATTAGCGACCCAAATAATGCAGAGGGAAAAAAAGTGGATTTCGATGCCAGCGCGGGCAGTAAAAAAACATTAAAACTTTGTGTGGACAATAACAAAAATGCAGACATCAAATGGCGCACAGTGGCGTCCCGCGATATTGTGCCAGCTGTGGCCAACTGAGCTGAAGAGCGCGAATGTTGAGCGGACGAAGAGAGATGCCCGCTCGAATGAGTGTGCAAAAGAAAATGGTAAAAGCAGCTGGCAACAGCAGCAGTCGCAGCAGCAACAACAAACGGTAAACGTAACTAGCGCTCGGCGCAGACGCAAACGTCGCGACGCTGCGACGCCGCAGTCGCAGTCGCAGCCACAGAAAAGCCGATCAACATTTGAAGTTGGGCCAAAAAGGCGGCCAAACGCTCACAGGAACATTCAGTTGTGCCGCGAACGTTGTGCGCTACACACGTGACTCTCTCCCGCTGTCGAGCCGCGCTGCCAGCTAACCGTTAACAGTTGAACGCAACAAAAAAATAAGAGCTTACAGCACTTACAACAGCAACTGTAATCGTGTGACAGTGTCAAAGAAGAGAAATAGAAAAGCTGAGCTCAGAGTGTCTACTGCACTTTGTCTCTGTGTGAGTGAGAGTGTTGAGTGAGTGCTTCTGTGTGTACTTTTGTGTGTGTGTGTGTGTGTGCTGTAAATGTCTCTGAACGCAGAACGTTCATACAAAATGAAGCTGCGCGATGTGGAAAATGCCTTCAAATACAGGCGCATACCTTATCCCAAGCGGTAAGTCTTTAAGAATTAAATATAAAATATAAAAAAATATATAAAATATATAATATGCAAAATTAAATAAAAAATATAAAAAGATAAATATATAAATTATAAAAAATAAATATAAAATATAAAAAATTACATATAAAATATACAAAATTAAATATTGAATTTAAAAAAAAAAAATATGTAAAATATATCAAATTAAATAAAAAATATTAAAAGACAAATATATAAATTATAAAAAAATATATGTAAAATATAAAAAAAAATATGTAAAATAAAAAAAATAAAATGTAAAAAAAATACATTTAAAAAAATATATTTAACATATAATTTTATTTATTAAATATATTAAATGAAATATATAATATAAAAATATAGCAAAAACTCTGACATAAAATATATGAAAAGTATTTAATATATTTAAAAAAAAAAATATTTTTTAATTGAAACAAAAACTTGTAAAAGTTTTTGATCCGTTTTTTTAATGCTTGTCTTTTGAGCTGGAATTGGATTGAAGCATGTAATTGCAAACCGGTCATAATTGCTTATTGGACTCCAATAAGACTCGATGTGCACTCAATTCTTGATTCTCAGTTGCTAACTTTCGGTTTTCTCAGCTCACATCAAAAGTGAAACGTTTTTTTTTCTTCTTTTGAGCCGATGCAAGTGAAAAAAATCACACAAAAACGCATTTCATGGTCAGCTGCAGCAGTTGCAGCTGTCGCTGTCGCTGCTGCTGCTGCTGCTGCTGCTGCATTAGCCATCCAATCAGAATACTCTTAACGTGCTCCAGTTTCAAATAACTTGAAGTAAACTCGCATTTTGTTCGTTGTTTTTCAATTGTTCTGCAGTCATATTTTATTTCGGGGCCAGCTTTTTTTTTTGTCGTGAAGAAAAACCTCGAAAACTCAAACTGAAACTGAAACTCAAACTAAACTCAAATTCAAACTCGAGTATTTGAAGTAGCCACAGTACCCAGGCCAGCTACCAATGCTTCTTTGTTGTTGTTTTCTTTTCATCGGTTTTTGTTTAGGTTCTGGGCTGCCTTTTAAAGCGCTCAAATGATGGCTAGCTGGCTGGCTGACTGGCTGGCTGGCCGCTCATTAGGCGCTGCCCGGACTCCAGCGGGCCGGGCCATTAGTTAAGGTGTTTTGGCCACGTTGGCTGCGTCCGCTTATTGTGCAACTTGTGGCAAGACCCAAATGTGTTGCAATTGAGAGCGCATTAGATGTAAGCTAATGATATACCGAACAAACACTTGTTATGGCCTAATTGGTATTTGAAAAAAGCCAAAAGCGAAAAACGAAGGCGTTGATTGTTGATGTTGTGGCTTTTCACGGAGGTGTGGGAATTTGCTTTAGTTTCAAGATGAACAAATATTGGGAAAATGTTAATGAAATATAAACAATCTGCGGAGTGTATAATAATTCACAGCTGAGATAAATAATTATTAATGGAATAAACAGAAATTAAACGAAGTTTGGCGAAAGAAATCAATGATAAATCATTGCTGAGAAATTTATTTTTAATACACATTTTACATATTTTATATTGTTTTAATTTAATTTTATTTTATTAAATATATTGGATTATTTCTATTTTTTTAAATAATTTAATGACTAACAATTATGTTTATTATCGAAAAGATAATAAAAATATTAGCATTTATACATATTTTATATATTTTTATTAAATTATGCACATGCATAAATATATTAAAATTTTTTTATTTATTTTTTTTATTATTCTTGAATCACTTTTTTAATTCGTTCAACTACTTATAATTAACTTTATGTTAATCAAAGAAGTTGAACAACAATATGCTAATATTAAAATGAATTAATAATTAACAGAGCTTTGATAATTAAATTCATGCATTAAAAATATATGTATATAAATATAAATGCATCTAATTTATTATCGTTTTATATATTTTCATATATCATATACATATATTATTTTTAAAATAGTTTTTTTAACTACTTATGATTTTGCTCATGTTTTATGTTAAAATAAAATTGGAAAATATTGTTATGAAGCATGAAAAATTAATAGATTTTTGATAATTAAAATGTTCAATTAAAAAAAATATTAATATATTATTACACATTATTTTTATAAAATATATTTTTTATAATTTCTATTATTTCATTTATTTATTGTGTTACTATTATATTTTTTATAATTTATTCCAATTCCTCGTAATTAATTTAATTTTAAATACAAAGAGAACTTTGCCTGGCTACGCACGATTTCGGTTTAAATAAATACAAGCTAATAATCACGTATTTAATTATATTTTCCAATATTGTTGCCATGTTTGAATAAACGTACGTCTGTTAAGAAAATAAATTACTTATTTATAAATTAATTGCATATGATTTTTCGAGGGGGCTCGCATTAAATTTTACGCTCATTTTGACAATTTGTACGCTTCGGTCGGTTGGTTATTTTAATTTAGTCAGTCGGTCATTCGTTCAATCAATCAATTGGTAAACAGCTTTTAATTGGTATTGCAATTAACCGAGAAAAAAAAAACAGAGAAAAACTTGTTTATGCCATAAAATTAAACAAATATTTGCCGAGTGCCGAAAGTGCAGAGAGAGAGAGAGAGAAAGAGAGAGAGAGAGAGAGAGAGAGAGAGAGAGAGAGAGAGTAAGAGAGAAAGACGTAAAACGAAACGAAATCATTTTAACAAAATCAAAATAAACTACAAATATTTATGCGCGGGCATTGTGCATTTATTTGCATTACTCGCAGCCCTTTTGCTGTTGTTGCTGCCGCTGCTTAATTGATATTAATTAAATTAATTAATTGCGAAATCGTTGCATCGTTTGACCAACTGCACTGGCAGTATGCAGTGGTCGCTGTGAGCAGCTTCTGAGTGCTTGTTTAAAACTTTATACACAAAAATGCACTTATTAATTAACTAGCCATTTAATGTGTCAATTGCTGAATTTAACAATTAAATTATAAGCTTTACAGAGATGCTAAGTAGCAGCAGGTGACTGCTAAAAAAATAACAGTGTTACTCAATCGTGGGTGTGCAGCAGGCAAGTAGTAGCTTAGCAGAGTCACAACAGCCAGGCACTGTTGGGCAGACATGCCTATGTTATTGTCTCTGTATTCTTTTGCTGGTTCTCATAGAGGCATGTTAACATGCAGTTGTATATGTACATGTTAGTAAAACAATTGTTATAATGCATGCAATGCATGCAGCTATCAATAAAGTTCACTCTTATGCATATTACCACACAGCCATGTGACGTCACATGCATAATTAATTAGAACTTTTGTGTGATATGTAAAACAACTCAGCTTGTTTCTCTCGCGCTCTCTCGCTCGCTCTCTCTCTCTCTTCGACTGCATTCGGCAGCTACTGTTGCTGCTGTTGTTATTGCTTTGATCGATGCCGGCCACTGCCGTTCGTGGTGCACTGCTTGCTGACAGTTCTATGATTTGGCTATCAGCTTTCTTGTAATAGCTGCGACTGTCTGCCTTATCAACAATATACTTTCCGTATGAACAAACAACAGTTAACAGTTAGCCGGCAAACGCTGCTGTCAAAGTATTTCCTTGCCTTTTCCGTCTTTGCTTTTTATTTTCACAAGAATGTGGAAGCTGCTGCCGCTGCAAACGGAAGCGAAAGCTTTGACAGTCTGCACCACTCTTCTAGCACATTTGCAGGCTGCGACTGCTTGCCTGGTACACATATGCAGGCGGCATAAGAGTCGCCTGCTCTGTTGCCCGCATGCTAACAGATCTTTTAATGCGAGTGAAAGCCTAAAATTGTTTACATTGTTGCCGACTATAATGGCCATTTTATAACCGCAACTGTTTAACGCCTTTTGGTCACACAAATTTTCGCAGCTGTCGACTAAGACGAACCACAGACACGCACGCCCACACTTCAAATTGGCAGACAAAATAGTATAAGAGTTGTTAGCGAAACATGAACTTTGGAGAAATGAAACTTAGCAACTTTTGCACAGTCTCAGAGAGTGCTCCCAAAAACAACGCCCACCCGAACAGAGGCGGCTGCTTATACTGTTATGTATTATGTAAAGCGGTCAAAAGTCACAGCCAAATTCGCCAGTGTTCGACTGTGTAAAGTCTAAATTGAAAAATATAACAGACAATATAATATATATATATATGTATATATAAGGTAAAAACTGATTAACACAATCATGTGAAAAATGTGCAACACAACAGTTTTGGCATAAAAATAACAAACAACAGCAAAAGTGGAAATGAAGTGAATAGCTTTCACTTGATATACAAATATGGGGAGGGCGGTGTCAGCCGGCGAGTGGGAGGGGCGGCCAATGCGTAATGTTAACGATAATGTTGTACATTATATGTAGTAGTAGTAGTAGTAGTTGTTGTTGTTGTTGTTGTTGGCACGCGCTACTGACTTGCAGCGCAATGCAAATGTCTTCAATACATAATGAAAATAATAAATAGTGAAATATATAGATAAATACGAACACTAATCAGAAAATGGGTTAATGGCTGGCTATTAATATGCTTAGATATTAATTTGCACATCGTATAACACTTTATAAGACTGTACTTTAAGTGTTATAATAGTGCGCCTCATTTGTAGTACAAATTAGGCCAGCTGTGGATCATTTGCCTGATGACTTAGAGTATAGTATAACAGATTAGTGAATCGTTAGCTTTGCTTGAACGGCTGTTATACTCTTTATAAGACTTTTTTGGTTTTTATATAGCTTCATCTAAAAGCCCTTAATTTGTTTAACAGTTAACTCTTTATAACACTTAACATTTGATAACAGTTTACTGCTGTTAAATACCCATCTGAAAAGTATTTGATTTCTATATATATATATATATATATATATATATATATATATATATATATATATATATATATATATATAACCTGCATCAAAATTCAGCCTGATGCTAATTGCTCTTGAGGCAATTGAAGGCGACGGCTCACGCCCTCTTTTGCTTTCACTTTACGCCCTTTTTTATGGTGGCGGCGGCATCTAATCGATTGTGACAGTTCTGCGGCCGCATTGCCTAATGGCAGAGACGCACCACCGCCGCACCACCCAGCGCGAAGTCAGTTAGCTATGCTCTTTGGTAAGCCGAGCATGTTCCATGGTCCACGCTCTTTTGGGTGCCATAAAAAATTCTGCTCGCCAAGTAGCTGGCTCCCATAAATCTGCGCCGTGTGCTGTAGTTAAGGTGATTTACATACTTGAAAGACTCCACATCGCTGTCTCCGTACTTTACGCCAGGTAGTTACTCACTTTCGCTCGTCTATGAGCACAGAAAAAAGCGTAGATAAATTAAATTGAAATTTGTTGCCGCTGCTTAAGAAACACACAAAAAGAAAAAACAATTTTTGCAACTCTTGCATGAAATTTTTATACAAAAGAAAAACAATCAAATTTTATGCAAACATCTGATTATATTTGCTGCATATTAAAATAGGTTTTATTTTTGAAGTAATTCAAGCAGAATTGCGTTGAGATTTATTATGATTATAAAAGTTTAAGAGTTTTGCCTAAAGCAACAGGAAAGGCTCTAATTAATCTTAGCTTTTTACTCTAAATAAATGTCAGCTGAAGTTTTAAATATATAAAAACTGTCTAGAGATTGTTTTGAGTATAACAGTTTAGCCTAAAGCAATGAAAGGGCTAAGAAAAGTGTATATATGTTATCTAAATAATATAATAATAGAAACTGTCATAAGATTTGTTTTGAGTATAACAGTATAACAGTTTGGCAATATTTCATTGAAAGTTAATATTCTACTCTAAGCAACAGTTTGCTAATATTAAAAAAAACCAGCTGTTTTCAGATTTAAATATAACAGTATAACAGTTTTACCTAAAGCAAATAGAAGTGCTCTTAATAAGTTGACGTTAAACTGTACATTGAATATATGAAAACTGTATGAATATAATTAGATTACTTTGAGTATCGTTTTGAGTATAACAGTATAACAGTTGGCAAGTTAATATAAATAAATAATAATTGTACTCTACTCTGAAGTACAGCTGATTCTACCCACGCAAGCTTCCTTCAGTATAACAGTATAAAAGGTTGCCTTAAAGCAAAAATGAATGAATAAAGTTCGATTTGGTAATTTAAATCAATTTCTGCAGACCAAAAACTCGATTTAGATAACATTTGTTAGCTGTTGAAAGGAAAGTCGAATGCCTCTCGATGCCTCTCAGGCAGATTCTTGCTAATGAACCAGTGTGATGAGGGCTCAGACTCACCCGTAGCTCGGTTTATTTGTTGTTTATTGTTGTGAAAGGCTGAAATCAAAAATGGATTTTAATGATAGCAAACAGCAAGCAGCGAACATATTGAAGTTTGAACAACATGTTCGTAAAACATAAATCTCTTCAATCATTTTTGTTTTCTTTTGCTTTTGGCCAGTCAATGTGTTACCAGCCACGTGCTGTGCGGCCAAAAACTCTCGTTTCCCAGGCGTATTAAGGGCATTCCCATTTTGCCCATATTACGTAGTGTTTTTCAGTTTTTGTTGTTGATTGACCGCCCGCTGCCGTCGGATGAGCTCAGCGCTGTGTGGCAGGTGCTGTGACCCACACGTAACTGCAAGCAAATCGCAAACAGCGCACCTTTCACCAAAAATTAAACAAAAATCAATAATAGATCTCAAAGTAAAGCTTGCCCCGTTGAGTGCTTTGCATCTTTGCTCAACTGCCTTTCGTTGCAGTCGCCGCATTGCCAATCGCATGGCTCATGCGTGCAACTAAGTTTTATACTTACTTTGCTTTGTTCGGCTTCCTGAATGCCAAATCTATAAACTGGTTTTCGAAATAAAGGAGCGTGTTCAAAGGAAAAGCTAATCCATCAACCAAGTTAGTTGGACTCAGCTGACGTAAATTTAATGTCTAAAAATTTTTGAAATATTTAAAAAAATATTAAATAATTAAAACTTTTACTTAAAAAAAATTATTTTAAAATAATTTTAGTTATATACAAATATTTCAAATTTAATTGAATATTAATAATAAATTATTTTATTGTAAAACATTAAAAGTATGATTTTAATAAATTGAAATATATTTTTTTTATTTAAAATTTATTTTTAAAAATTTTAATTATTTTTAGGTTTAACTTCTTTAAAATTTATTTTTTAAAATTTTGATTATTTTTATGTTTAATTTTTTTTTTAAGGTTTATTTTTAAAATTTGTTGATTTATTTTTAAATATTGAAATATTTATTTAAAGAAAATGTATCTATTGAAAAATAATTCTAAAACATTAGAAGCTTATTTAAATTTTTTTTTAATTTAAAATTTATTTTTATTAAAATTTAAAATGATATATTCAGTCTCAATGCAATGCAACAGCAGGAGATATATACAAAATCAGCCCAGCTTTATGCCTAGGCTCTACTTTCAAGTCTGTTTTCAAAGTTTCACCAATTTCAGATTTCTGCAAATTAATTTAATATCGAAATTTCCGACTTAGACAGCTTTGTGCTTTATTATAATTAATTTGTAGTTTTCATTTTGTCACTTGGTTCAGCAATGAAATAACTAAACAAAAATTGAAATTTCAAGTTGATAATGTTAGAGCTAAGTTAAGTTGAAGGGCACTTTAATTCTCCCCCTTGAGTTATCTGCTCCCATACTATGCAGAATGATGCTAGGTTCCGGCTGGATCTACCTAGAGCAATCAGTGGCGAGGACATGTCGGGGGGTATTATGTTGAGCGCGCGCTCTGCGGAGTCAGTAAATAGTATTTATGTCACATTCTTTGGCCAGGCGCAAGTCCAGCATGAGGAGACGCGCTTGGATCTCGAGAGTGATACGAATACGCCTGAAAGGTTTGTCACAATTGCCATCGAGACGTATGTGAGCTACCGGACAACAATACTCGAGGAAGGCAAACTGCCGGATGGGCAGTACAATTATCCATTTTCCGTACCATTGCCGGCTTACTGCCCCAGCTCCAGTGTGGCCAAGTTCGGCATGGTGTGGTATATGCTGTCGATCTTTGTAGAGCCCAAGAATGGGGACAGTAAGGTATACAATATACCGGTGGATGTGCTGCAGCCCTTCGATATTTCGAAGGATTCCAAATTCATGAAACCCATCGACGCGAGATCAACCAGAAAACTTTGGAGCTTCCCCTTTCGGTCGGGCGTAGTCAGCTTGTGCCTCCACGTGCCCCGCGTCGGCTACACGCCCGGCCAGACAGTCCACTATACCGTAGATGTCGACAACAAGGCGGGCAGTATTGATATTAAGGGCTTCACAATGACCCTGGTCCAGACGACCGACTTCTGGGCCGACTACTCGCGTCGCGTAATCTCTCACTCCGTGTCCAGCAGCACAAACACACAGCACGTGACCCATCAGCTGGAACGAACGGTAAGCGGCAGCTGCACAGTGCCATCCGTGCCGCCCTCATCGCAGGAGCCAACCATAATAGAAGTGGCCTACAAGCTGAGGCTAACTGTCCTGTTCACCGGCTGGCATCTGAAGTGGAGTGTCGAAGTGCCGATCACCATCGGCACCAGTCCAACTCTCAAAAGGCAAATCGAAAAAAATGACTAAGGACACAGCAGCAGTGCTTCGTGGGTCAGTGTATCGAAGCAACAAGTCAAGCAGTCAGATATATCAGACGTTGTATCGGATAGTGTAAGGGGCACTGTATCTCATACCCTCTCAGACCCCCTCAGACCAGACGCAAGTTTATCCATCTTGTCCCATTTCCAGTCCCTATGATGAATTCTTTTAAAATTGAATGATACTTGACTAGTCTTTTGAAAATTTTAAACTCGTAAATTCGATTGTTCATCTTAAATCTCAGACAGCTAAGAGTTTTATTCACTTTCAAAACAATTACAGACGTGAGCTTTTGGTAGTTTAAATTCAAATCACTTCAATCGATTGGTGCTTTATCTTTGCCTCTAACATGTCCGCTGTTTGTGAGTTCGTGCTCGATCGGCCGTCCGTCCTGTACAGCGGCGACAAAATAACAGGGAATATTATACTGAAAACGACTGCGCCGAAGTCTGTGAGGGCCATCTACATATTGTTTGTCGGCCTGGCGAAGGTTGCGTTCGAGGAGACGCGCAGTTATCACACAACCGACGACCTGCGAAACGAAAGATTCGTTACGAACTCGGTCGAGACGTATACGCGATATAAGGAGAATGTTTTCGAGAAGGGAGAACTGCCAGAGGGCACGCATACCTATCCCTTTTCCATACCACTGCCGTCCACCTGCCCCACCTCGTGCCTGGGCAGGTACGGCAAGGTGTCGTACGAGTTGGCGCTCGTCATGGAGCGCATGATCATGGCCACAAAGGCATTTCGAAAGCCGCTGGCTGTGCTCCAGCCCTACGATCTCAACGATCATCCAGAGCTGCTGCAGCCGATTGAGCTCGAGCAGACGAAATCCTTTTGCTGCTGGCCCCTAGCTGACGGCTCCGTCACGCTGAAGCTGCACATACCCTACGGCGGCTATGTACCAGGCCAGACGATCGACTACAGCCTGGAGGTGGACAATGCGTCGCAGCAAGTGGATCTCAAGGCCTTCATGATGACCTTGATACAGACCTATAAGTTCCAGGTGGATACCACTCGACGCACAGCCAATAACTATATGCGTGGCAATAGAGAGACCGAGCAAGTGGCTCGGCAAACGAAGCGAACGGTTAACGCCAGCTTCGAAGTGCCCTCCGTGATGCCCTCGTCGCAGGCAGCCCACATTATAGAGGTATCCTACAAGCTGAGACTTACGGTCATATTCAGCGGCTTCCACCTCAAGTGGAACTTCGATGTGCCGATCACCATCGGCACAATCCCATTGAAGCAGAGCGGAGGTCACGATGCGAGCAAAGAATTCGTGCCCGACGCCGAGAAGATCTCACGCAGCCAAGTTCATCGGCCGGCTCTATACACTAGTCGGGCACTACCCTTCCAGAGTCAAGGAAAGTTCAGCAAGCATTTCGTTGACCCGGACGACTTCATGCCCATCTATAGCCTTTATAATGCACGAGTCGCGCGTCCCGATCAGAGCAAATAACGCTGCATCAGGGACTGAAGAGACCAACTCAGAGAAAAAATGTTGTTGTAGCCACAAACCAAGCTCCAGAAGTGTCAAGAAATCTTCATTTCTTTTTTTTTTTTCTTCTACTACTCTATATATATATATATAAATATATCTATGCTATATACTTTATTATAGAGCAATATATTCTATTAAATTTGCGCCTTTGTCTTTCTGTCTTTCTCTTAGAGACAATATATCTCTATCTAACTATCATACTCTCTTTCTTTGTTAAACATCCTCTTTCTCTCTCTCTCTCTCTCGCTCTCTCTCTCTTTCCATTTCACTCATCTATATACAACTATATAGTCCTCCTATATACTCATCTACAGCCCATCATCAGGCAGCTACTTTTCTCTTTTGCTTATTAAACAAATCTGAGTAAACTTCCCATTAATTTTTGTTGGTAAATATTAAAAAAGTATTTTAATTACAAATACCGACGATCTTATGTCGTTTTCTACGTACATTCACTTACGTCGACTTCATTTCTGTTTCTGCAGCAATTTTATTGTTTTGCCAGCGTGTAGCTTTGGCCGCTTCGGGCCACTCCTCGGCGCTGCTGAGACTGAAAAATGCAGTTTTTAAGTTTTAATTATAGTAAACGCTTAAGAAAAAAAGTCCATGCTGGACCATGGACCGGCTCTGGAGCTGGCCTAGACGCAGCCATAGCCGCAGCCACTGCTCGGCCCGCCCCTGCGGTTAGCCGCTGCCCAAAGCCAACAAACACAACGGGCAGAGCACATGACTCGAATGCGACCATTGCGTCATAGGAGCGCACTGCAATGAACCAAAAAAAAAAACCAAAAACAAAAATAAAAAAAAGCTAAAAATTGTTGTAACCATGCACAGCAACCGCATATTTGTCGTGAGCATTTTGTTACAATTTCAATTTGTTGCTCCGAGACTTGTCTTCGACTCGACTCGACGCGGGTCGCTCGGTTGCTTAGCCTTTGTTTTTTTTTCTCTTTTTTTTTGTCTTCTGTTTTTCTGTCTTTTTGAAAGTGCATTCGGCTTGGTCTTGGCCAATATTTGGCAACAACAACAACAACAGCCAAATAGCAAAAACTTGAACTGCTTTATTGCAGTTTTCGGATTCTTTTTAGAGCAAACTGCCGGCCTTTTATGGCCTGTGGAAGCTGACAATTGTGAAGTGTGCGAGCATTAGGCGTGGGTCTTCAAGTGCAATTGATTTCAGTGGGCTGCATCAATTATTGCCGCATTGAGTTGCTGCCGATTCGCTTTAAAGGCAGGCGAAGCCAGCAGCCATTTGAGGCTGAGTTTTAGAGCAATTCAAGATTTTTAGCTGGTATCAAGCAGAGAAGTTGGCCTGAAGAAGTATTTCAAATGATCAAATTTTTGATTTTTTTAAAATAATTTTTAGAATTTTTTCTATTTAATAAATAAATATAAAAAAATTTAATTTAATATAAAGTTATATTTTTTATTAAATTAATTATAAAATATATCTTAATTTTATATTTTTTTATTACATAAACTCTAATTAAAGTTTATATATTAACATTAATATTTATTGTATAATTAATTAAGAGGAAGGAATGTATTATTTATTACATTTTATAATATTCATTTATTTTATGTGCATTTTAAAATACATATCTTTTTCAAGTATTTTATTTCCAAATTTAATTTTTAGCTAAGAAAAATAATAATACTGGCCTTTGCTACATATCTGACTCAACTCTGCTCTGTGTTGCCTCTGCTTATATATACTTATATATTTACAGACTTAAAGACGTATTTATTTACAAAATTTGTCTTTATTCAGCATCTTTTCTACCCAAATGGCAATAGAATATTCAATTAAATATATATAAATGTTAAGTATACGCAGCGTAGCTCCAGCTATTATTTTTCTCTGCTTTTCTCTTTCCTTTTAGTTTGCAGCTAATGTTGCATTTGCTTTGAAAGCAAATATTATGATAATATAAAAATTATTTAATGTACGTATCTAAGCAAGATATTAAGTATACGCAGCGTCGTTCTGCTCTGCGCGCTCAGCCAGCAGCTAGTGCAGTTGCTATATATTATTGAATTTATATAAATAAATGTTTCACAATTTAATCATGAAAGTGTCTGATTTATTTATCTATGTTATATAACATTCAATTAAAATTCAGATTTGGATCTTCTGCAGCGCGAAATCCACTCCGATTGCTATACAATTTGCTGCCATAATTATTAAGCGTGCTCTCTCCAGAGATGAACGCCCATTAAGTTCTCTTTGAGCACACACACACACACAAAGTGGCCTTCGGTAAAAGTGAGTGGCAATGAGATCTTTGACGGTGTAAATTGATAATTTTCTTGATTGCAGATAGAAACAAAATTATTTCAATTTAATGCTTTCTGTGCTCCGCTAACATTTTCATTGTATTGGCGCTGGTCAAAGAGGCTGTTCATAACTTGAGCTGCGATCCACAACTGAAAACTTGCCATTCAAATTGGTGTCAACCAGTCAGGGGGACGCCAAAGAAAGTGGCGCCAGCTTCCAAGCAGCGACAGCAGCAGCTGACGCGAAGGCTTTAAAGTAGGTCGTCAGCGTTTGCAACTCGTTTTACCGCCGCGCACATAAAAATATCAAACAGAATGCGTCCCAAGGGAGCTGCTGCCCACACACACAAATAGTGCCTGGTTAGTCGGGTCGAGTCGCGTCGAGTCGAGTTGAGTTGAGTCGAGTTGAGTCTAAGTTGCATTAAAAATTAAATTTTATTTGCAGAGCTCGCAACTCGCATGCTTTCAATTTTATGCCAATCGCTTGGAAATTAATTAAGCAATTTCCCTTGCAGCTTTTCCTTTGCTCTCTCTCTCTCTCTCTCTCTCTCTCTGTCTGTCTGTAATATGCATTTATGCTAATTGTTAGGAGTCTGGATGTTGGGCGGACAGCTGCCGCACATGGCGAAAGTTGCTGCCAATCGAAGACATGCACGATTATTTTGCTAGCCGAATTGCTGAAATGAAGAGATGAAATTAAAAGAATGAAGACTTAAGTAATTAAAGTTTTTTAAAGACTCATTTATGGGCAGCCAGAGTGCTGCTTTAAGCTCGCTGCACCTGAGCGCTGCATACGCTTATCTGAGCCCAAACAGCTAACCGGGCTCGGTCTGGCTATAATTGGAAGCTCGCCTGCTGCTCCGGCTGCTGCCTGATAGCTGAGCCATGCAGGCGTTAAATGAGTAGCGTTTGACAACTTTCTTGTTGTTGCCAAGGCTATGACTCTGAGATCAGAAATTAGTGTGCCGAGCTGCGTGTGCCAGCATCCTGACCTAAAATCTACAACCAGCACACACACACACACACACACGCACACAGAGAGAGCAAGCAAAAATTAATTGCAATGCCGCAAATGACAGCGTCAAGTAGTAAAAGTAAGCAGTAGATGGCTGAGGCGGGGCGTGGCACGTACGCCAGTTGCAACAAGGATGAGCTCGTTAAAGGAAGCAGCGACAACAACGACAACAGCAACAACAACTCCGTCGAGTGCGTAAATTTCGCTTTACTGTTGCCATTGTTGTTGCCAGCAAATGTTATTAACATTCGCTGCAAGCAGCACGTGCCCTGCTGCCAAGTCAAAAAGTGGGCGTGTACCTTTGCCTCTGTCTCACACACACACACACACACACACACACACACATCCAGCAGGGCTTTTTGTCTTGAGCGCTTTTTCGCGCCCCGGCAACATATTGGGGCAGGAAAGCGCGTAAAACTTTTGAGTAAATTGCACTCCGGCAAATGGCAAAGTCTTTCGCCTAGGCGACCACACGAAACATCCGCATCCGCATCCGCAATCCACTATCCGCTCTGCTCCGCGCAACCGAATTAAGCTCAACTGCAATTCCTGCAGTCGCCCCTGGCCAATTCAAGAGCTGGCAAAAACAGCAGCCTACTTAGGTAAATTTTACTGCCCCATGGGCGTGGCCGTGGCCTGAAGTGCTGTACGGATTTGCCGAGTTGCGCTGTTGCTGTTGTCAGTTGTTGTTGTTGCTGTTGCTGTTTCGCCTGCCACTGACAACTTAAAGAGCAAAGCTGTAGAAGATCTGCGAACCAGCCAGAAGCAATGCTGCACTTGGATATTTAATAAGATTTTTGCGTAAGCCATGAGAGGACTCAGCGGCGATAGGAGATAAGCGGTGCATGCAGTTTAAGTTTTTAATGCATTTTATTGGAAATTAAAAATGAATTTCTTATGTATATACATATATTATATTAAATATATTATAAAATATCCAATAAAAATATAATTTATTATATTTTAAAAATACATTATAGGTAATAAATATAATTATATAATATTTATTACCTATAATGTATTTTTAAAATATAATAAATTATATTTTCATTGGATATTTGATTTATATTCTATAGATTTAATATTTAATATTAATATCTATTATAATGTACTAGATATGATGTATGAAAACTTCCTAAACAAGTTTTAATAGTGCCAAGGCGCTAAATGCCTTAAGTTCAAGCAGCTATGCTTGGATACTTATAGCTTTCTTCTTTAGCTACAGGAACTCATAAATATCACAACGACATCCGTTCGTTGAGTTTCAATTGAACAATGCAGAGGCAGAGGAAGCACAGGTAGACCCAACTGAAGACTGACCAAGCTAGAGTAATAATACTTCCATTCTCTGTATATCAGCAGCAATTAAGTTATATGCATAAAATTAATCAAGTAAAATAAACTTTAATATATGCCATTTCAAATGAAAAGTATACAAAAAATATATATTTTTTTAAAATTAAATATAAATAGTATTATAAAAACAATTAAAATTAAATAAAAAATTCCACTTTAGCTAGTAAAGCCTTACGCTGCTCTACCCAATCACAACTTTAAACTACTTCACGCCAAATGGCACACACAAAACTTCAAAATAAAACCAGAAACAACAAAGTATCTCCAACAGTTTTCATTCCATTACAATTTCACTTCCCACTGCTCCTATTTGGTCATCCTGTACATTACGTTTACTCAAATAGCTGACAGCCTATGCAAACAGCGAGTAGAATTGCTAATTGTTTACAATTAAGCTCAGAGCTGGCAAACAGTTTAGCGCACACAACTGATTAGAAAATTTGAAACCCACACACACAAACACACACACACACACAAACACACGCACACACAAACAGCTCGCTGAGTTATGTTAACATTATGAAAATTGTTAATTGTGACAATTGAGAGCGCGGCGAAGGCCAAAAACAAATGACAATTAGAGTGTGTTAATCGTTGACAGCGAGGGGCGCTGCACGCGTTTGCACGCTGCATGCACAGCAACACCTATTCAACGCTTGGCGAGGGGCGCCAGAGAAATGTTGCTCTTAATGAATTTGCAGTTAAGCAGTTTTGACACAAGTTTTTTTTCTATTTGCTCGCCACTCTCCCGTTGCTGTTGTTGTTGTGTACTTAGGACTTTTATGGGGCACACTTGAACAAGCCGCACGTACGTAGATTTTACAACTTAATTACGGGAGCTGCGCACTAATCCCAGCCAAATGAAGCCCTACTCTTCACGTTTTCACATGAGCATAAAAACAACACAGAAATGGGTTAGACGACGTTTTCACAAATGAGGCGACCCGGGCACAGTTGCCACATCACGTGGCAAAGCCGGTTAACAGGTAGCCAGTCTCGTGAGTCTAGCCACGGGTAGACCCATAACAATTTGTTGTGAAATTGCATAAACATATTGTATGCATATATCATTTGACATTAAATTAATTATTTACATATTTTTTTTTTTTTTGTTTAATTGACGTGAGTGGGAATTCTGTTTTACCTCTAACAATTTTTAATTAAATTGAATTTAATATGTTTTATAAAGCATCAAGTTGGATTCGTATTCATATTTTATGCATGCAGACAAGGTGGCTCTATGAAACAGGGTATCTATGGAACAATTGTTATAATATGGAAATATTATTAAAATATTTAATTAAGTATTTTTTATAGTATTTAATTTATACACATTTTATAAAGCACTTTTGATTTATTTTATTTATAAAATTGTTTATATATTTTATATTTATTTTCTTTTGGGTACAAATCTGCTCGATACATATAAGAGAGTATCTATAAAAACAAGTAGAAAAATTCAAAATATATTTTATAGTTCTTCTATATGAAGGCTGACCACATAAGTCTGACAGGAAAATAAGTTCTTATTAATCCGAAACGGTTTGAGATATTTTAATAATTTTAGGTTTATTAGGAAGCTGCATTCATGCCAATTTGGATAATACTATTCCAAAAGTTCTCTGTACTAGGCTATCAGCGCTCTTGAGAGTAATGCTTGCCTTGGTACCATACTTTTATACTTAGATACACGACTTGCATGCAGTGTTTTTTCGGTAAATTGAATGCTTAGCATGCCAAAGTTTACTTTATCCTAAATTGCAAGCCCTACTACATATTTTAAAAGTAAAATGTTAACAATAACTCAAACAGTTACCGAAATATAAGCATTGTAAATGCTATCAGACTTGCATGGTCAGCCCTTTTTTTGCCTAGAATTCACTTCTCATTCCTTCACAGAGTAAAACTTACATAAAATATATATAATTTAACAAAAGTTGTTAACCAAACTCAAGTATTTGCAACATTTGAGCGTAGTTACATTCAGCATGAGTTACTTTCCATTCATGGCAGAAAGAAAGGAGCTGTAAACAATCGAGAGAATTGTGTTCAAAGACGTTCAACTTTTAGTTGGCTGATCATGATGATTGTCGCGATAATGACGCTGGCAGTGTGACAGCTAATGATGATGTTGGCCAGATTGACACTTTTATTCAATGACCATGACTCTGACTCTGACTGTGACTGCAATTGTGACTGCGATTGTGTGAACGAAAGCAGTTGGAAAAAACAATTTGTCGCTAATCTGAATCGGAGGCCTCAACGGACTGCTGCATATTGCAACGCACGCTGCTCGCTGCTCGCTGCCGTTGCCGTTGCAAGTTGCTGTTGTCAGACGATTTGCAATTGAAAGTCGCAGCATGGAAAACCGCAGCAATTGATCGATATTGCTTTTCGATGCTGTTTCATTTTGCATCGAAGACTTTCCCAAAATGAGTCTGAGTCCGAAATGATGACGGTCCGTTGCCGCTTTTATGAGATCACGTTCTATTAGATACGTGAAATATTTCAACAGCATCTGATGGATATGCAACTGTCATGCCATGAACAAGCCACAGATAGAGAGGGAGAGAGAGAGAGAGAGAGAGAGAGAGAGAGAGGGGGCAGAGTAGTCTAGCATGCTTCACTAACTAGCTGGCACGTTCAACTTGAACCAAGTGCGTGTTTAACGCTACTTTGGTTAACGGCGCCTGCACCGATACACATGTAACTGTTATTGTTGTTGTTGTTGTTGTTGTTGCAGAGGCGCCAAGTGCCGTTGTCGTTGTCCAACTCTGGGATACTCGTAGCTTATTACAATAATCGCATTCATAAAATGATTAAACATTATACTATTATGTTTTGATTATACTTTTGGTGTGCCGCAACGCTTCAATGCCAAAAAGTCATTAACTTTTTCGGTTTATGTTAATGTTAGTTTAATGAATATATTTTCCTTTTACTATTGTAATTATTGCTATAAAATTGTGCATGAGAGGCGAATGCTCCTTGAATGTAAACCAAGTCAGCTTATCGAAAGCTCTCTTGAGGGGGAGAATAGAATGGTATATGAGATAGACAAGATCGAACAGACGGACGGATGGACAGAAGGAGATGCAGACGGAAGGACGGACGAATGGACAGAAGTAGACACAGACAGACGGACGGACGGACGGACGGACGGAATGAGTGAAATGGACAGACTCACTTTTCGGACGGACAGAAATGAAAATTGAAAAGAATAACAGACGGACGGAAGAATAGACAGACGAACGAGCAAACGAAGAAACGGATAGGCAAACGGCGTAAGGGGCGAACAGACGAACGGACAGACGAACTGTATCAGCTATATAATAACTATATCATATCCACTTAGCTTTCCTTCATATGATTTCCCAGGCCCTCTTCCGCCGTATATCTATATTCAAAGGGCATAATAAGTCTAATAATCTAAAAAAAACTTTACTCACCTAGTCCATACTCTCTTCACAGTCCTCAAACAACTTTAAGTAATCCAAACGAGTTCTTCTTCTTCCGTCTTAGCAGCTCTCACGTAATTTTCCACATAACCAATAAAGCTTATCAATTCCCAGATTCCATTCAGCAACTTCAACATTTAGCTCACTTCCAATTATATATAAACTTTCCAAATTCTGAAGAACTATGTCATCTTTTCATATACAAATTTTAAGCTTAAAAAAAAATAGACAGAAAATAGACAAAGATTTTCTGTAGGCTGAACCAGGTCTCCAAATTCTTAGAGCCCACAATTATGGCTGGCCGCAGTGCATGTCGCAATGCCCACAAGCGCTTCGGGCCAGTTTCTGTGCCAATTAAACTATTAACTCGGATCTGATAGCAGCATCGACGCCGCTCAGCTGTACACGAAAAATCTCTGTGCGAGAAACTAGGCCAATTGTAATTAAAACGTTCTACGTGTCGACTCACTCGCTCTCCCGCTCTCTCGCTCTCTCACACAACTTGACCGAGTTTGGGCCGAAAGTGCGTAAGAAACCGGTAAGCCATAAAAATTCGGAGAGGGAAATCTGCAGCTCGAATTGAATCAATTGAATCAAATTGAAATCGAGAAATCAAAGCGAGCAGCGAGCGACTATACATAAGAGCAAGAAACAACAAATTAAAAATAATAATAATAATAATAATAATGTAATGCTTGTTTTGATTAGAAAGTTGTATAATCTCCGAGAGCAGCGATTCGAGGCATGTGAATTTTTTACGCAATTGTTTTTAGGTTCGTTATGTTTTCCTCGCTCTCTTCGCTGTATTTTGCACTAGGCCGCCGAGACTTAGTTATTGTATAAGTAGCTACAACAATGACAAATACAACAGCGGCGCTCGCCTCGCATATGATTTAATTGAAGTCTGCAGAGAGCAGAAAAAACAGAAGAAAAATAAACAACGAGATCTGAGGGTCTTTGGTAATTGAAACCGAACTGAGCAGCTGCGAAACTGTTGCAATTTTTGTTTATTTTAATTTCATTTCACAAAATTTGAACTATATATACATACTTCGAGTGTTTATTTTAATAACAAAACTCTGACGGCATTTAAAAACGAATCAACATCAAAATCTAACCACAATTACCGCAGCAAAGTAATTGTCATAAAAGAAATAACAGCCGAAAATAAACAACAACAGCAAAAACTCAGGGAAATTTCGAGCCCTCTAAAAAAAAAAAATAGGAAAAGTGTTTTCCATTGTTTGGCTTGGCCCTCCACTCCAGCTTGCCTTGAGTAAATTTACTGTGGCTGTCCAAGACTAAATTTTAAATTGTTGAACAATTTAAGAATTTTAAATAAAATAGAGAAAAATTATATTAAATTCTTTAGCTCTTGCTCTTTCTCTAACTTCAGCTCTTCACTTATCTCTCTCTATTCCTCCACATTCACACAGTTTGCATAGATCTATCGCCAGACCTTAAACTGACCTCGACACCTGGCGCAGTTATGCCAGCTAACGGTTTTAGCTTCAGCCAGCTACCAGCTTATGCACTTCTCGCGGCGTGACCTTAGCGACCCGCCTTTCACACAGCCCCATTGCGAAACTGCCTTCCATAGGCCCCATTAAACCGAAGCCCAGTTGACAATAGCAAATGGCCATTGGCTAATGAACTAGCCATAATTATATGAACTCAAGCGAAAGGCTTCGCAGTGCGCCAAAAATGAGAGAGACAAAAAAACGCACGCAAAATTAAAAGTCGTAAAGTTTATTGAACTTCTTCTGCCGCCGAACAAAGGTTAATTTACGTTTTCATCTCCATATATATATATTTGTTTTTGTTCAGTTCGCGCATATCAAATAAGCCAAATCATCCTGCTGACCCGCGGGGCAAACTAGTTATAAAAAGACATTTGCTGATTATGTCATGGCCAAGCGGCTCTTTGCCGTATGCTAATGACCAACTAGAATCAACGGTCAAAGTCAGGGACGTGTGCAAATACTCAATATTCATAATTCTTTTCGGCCACGCCGAGTTCTTTCAACCTGATCTGCTGGGGCTGCCGTTGGTGCCGCTGCTGCCACTCGAACGCAACAGCCAGCGGGCCAATAAATTTAACTATCAAAGCCGGGTTCAAACACCTTTCGAAACTTGTCTAATGAGTTCGAGTATCTATTGATTGCTTCAGGCTGTGACTGTGTAGAGCTACAGCTGAGGCTAGATGAAGCGAAGACCGAAGCGAATGATGGAGCTGAAGATGAATTGAATGAGAAAACTGATGTAACACGAAATTGCTTACGATAAAGCTGAAGATAGTATGAATATTAGAACTGAAACTGAGTCAAATCTAAGCGTGATGCTTAAGCAGAATTAATGCTGATATCAAGACTGAAACTGAAATAGAAGTTGAACTTGTAGAAGAATCTGAGGTTGAAGCCAAAGATGAGAGATAAATATGAAAACTAATGTAAGCGATGCTTAAACATGATGAAGCTGAAGATGGTGTGAATACTAAAACTGAAATCAAAACTAAAGCTGATGCTAGAACTAAAGCAGATATCAAGACTAAAGGTGAAGTTGAAGTAGTTGTAGTTGTGTGAAACTAAGACTGAAGCTGATGACAAAATAGATGATAAATGTCAATGCAAAAGAAATTAAAGCTGATTTTTATACTGAAGCTAAAGCTACAGCTGATGTCCATGCTGAAACTGAAACTGAAGCTGAAGCTAAGTCCAAATGAAGCTGATGCCAAAGCTGAAGCTAAGCCAAAGCTGCATCGATATCGTAGCTAAACCTGATGTTCAATCGAAACTGAATGTAAACCTAAAGAAAACTGATGTCAAAACTGAAACTAAAGCCGAGGCTGATGTCAATATCTGCTGCAGCTGAAGCTGAGGTTGAAATCGAAGTCGCTGCTGTAACTGAAGCTGAAGCCGTTGCTAAATCGTTTTGCCACACGCTGCGTGTGGCATCTCCATTTGGGTCAATAAAGATTGCGCAAAATGCTTGAGCAAATGCGCAAATCAAGAAATGACTTATAAATTTTGTGTCAATTTACGGGAATTGTCGTTGCGCCGGGCTGCACATGAACTGCAGCTAACTAACTAGTTGGCTGGCTGGCTGACTTGCTGGCTGGCTCATGTGTGTATCGTTTCTAATGGACGACGTGCCACAATTTGTTGACTGCCGTTTGCTGCACTTTTGCAGTTTGATTAGTTGGAAAATTTACCATCATTTAATTAAATTACTTATGATGCAGTTGTGCTTACGTATAAACGACAATGAACGGAAATGGCGAGCAATTTGCATGCGGCAACTGTTGCTGTTGCCGCTGCCCCTGCTGCTGCTGCCATTTGCCATTTTTTTTTTCTTCTATTATTTCTTTCGTTCACTTGGGCAACACTGGAAGTGAAAGGCGTGCGCCATTTCAGTGTTGTGTGTGTGTGTGTGTGTGCAGCGCAATCAGCTCGAGGGGGCCGAAGGGGTCGGGTACTGATTTGCAAGCAACTCGCGACTGACAAGCTGGTTCTTTGCTTGATTTCTAAATAAATTTGCAGTTCGCTTCACTTAAATTGATTGTGGATCACTTAATGGAACAGTTTCACTAACTGTTATGATAATTTGCAAGGAAATGTTTTAATTGAGCTAGTTTCAAGCCAAGAATTGAGTGTGAAGCTTAAGAGATATTTTTAAAATAGAGAATTAATTTTGAGAAATTAAAAAAAATATATATTAAACGATATTTGGATTAGAAACAAAATATACTTAATTATTAAATTAAATTATATTTATATTAATAGTATTTTTACATTTTTAAAACTAAATTAAATAGTTTTAAGAATAAAAAAATAAATTTGAATATTTTTAAAAAAGTTTTTACATTTATAATTATTTTTTTTAGAATTTTATATTCACTTGATATTTTTGTCAAGAAAAAGTGTTTGAAAATATTAAAAACTGTTTATAAATATTTATTAAGCTTAAACAAAAAATATATATTTTTGTTCTTATTTGCAAGTTATTTAAATTTTGTAAATAATTTATTTATTAAATAAAAATTTTCTTAAGTTTTATTATTTTTATTCATCTTACTATATATAAACTTAAATACATTTTTACGCCCATATTTTTAAACTATTATGAAAGACTGATCAATGACAGTGCCAGCAAATTAGAGTCCTTTGCCTGGAGTCGTGCGTTTCATTTTTCGCAGTGGCTGCGTCCAGTATGGTTATCAACGGCATGCGCTGCTCCCACGATCCCAGACACATACAAATGCATTGAAAATAGAAAGAGGAGTAGCAGAAATAGAAATAGAACTCGTTTCGCAGGCATACACAAAAAACGCTAACGAACCAAGTGTAGGTCCCTAATGGCAGGCACATGTGGTACGTGGCAGTAAACGAACTGCAGTCACCAGTTGGCCGTCACCAGTTGGCAGTTGCCCGTTGCCAGTTGCCAGTTGGCAACTCAAACTGAAACTGGAATCCAAACAGAATCCGAATTCGAGCTGGAGCTGGAGCTGAAGCTGGAGTTGGAGTCGGCACAATGTGTTGACTACTATATATGTCCGAAAAAGAAATCGACGCAGTCACGTAAAATTATTTTAATAATCACATAACTTTCGGCATTTACACGCCATGCGGCCCTTGGGGGAGGCGCAGAGCGCGGAGCAAAAACAAAATGTCAATAAATTTCTGAACAAACGAGAGAAAAAAAAGAGAACAAAAAAGTTTAGCAGAACAACAAGTTAAAGTTGCTGCGGCTGGGTGGCGGTGTGAGGCGCGGCTGACATCTGAGAAGCAGCTCTTAAGTGGGATTTGCGGCGCACTTTAGTGTCAACTTTAACAATAAGTTGGCGCACAAAGATGAAGAGTGAGAGAGAGAGAGCGAGAGAGAGAGAGAGTGAAATGGTGGCTCGCATTGTCGTCAAACAAAACATACATACATAAGTAAAATGTTTTTCGGTACGCAAACTTTCGGCATCAACTGTGTATGCTCGGCTAATGAAATAAACACCCACGACCAGAACTAAAGCTAAGTGCGCACAGCAGGTGGCCAAAAAGTTGAGGCGCCTTATGGGCATGCCGCCGACGGGTGACGGGTGACGGGTGCCGGCGACGGTGTATCCGTCAGATACATTTCATTTGACTGCCTGACTGGCCGACTAGCTGGCTGCCTGGCCGGCCACATGAAAGTCAGCCTTTCGCTTCTAGCTCTGTGATTTGGAGCAGGCGTTCGGCTTCGGCTACACTTACCACTTACCAGAGCTGTCCCAAGCTGTATGCTGGCTCCACTTTCAACTTCGCTCAGTGGCAGCCAGTGCAGTCATTTGAAATAAATTACTTTTTGCACCTGATGAAAACTAAGCCAGCAACTGCCCCAGCAACAGCAACAACAACAATCAGTCGACAAAACTTCACAAAACTCTGCCTAGCATTTTCTTTTCTTTTTTTTTCCTTTTTCCTTTTTCCTATAGCCGCATTTATTGTCATTATTATTTTGATACTAGTTGTTCCAGCGTTTTTCTTACTTTTCTTTATTTTTGTTTATTTTATTTGCTCTTGCTGCTCCTGCTGCTGCTGCTGCTGCTGCTATCTGGCGGTAGATTTATGCCAACAAAAGCAAACAGTAAAAAATATTTTGCTTTTAATTTGTTCTTCATATATTTTTTGTGTCTTTTGTGATTCCTCGACAGCTGCATTAAAAAAGTTGCCCAAAGAAAACAGTTTGCATTGCAATTGCGACTTGGTTTATTTTTGCGCTGCTTTGTTAGCTTTGTTTTGTTTTGTTTTGTTTTGTTATCAACCCAACAGAATGGCGAATATATAAAATAGCAAAACAAAATAAGCAGCGAAAAATGTTTCAAAAAGTGTGCAGACTAAAAATAAAAAGAACTCAAAACAAAATGGAGGCCAACAAGAAGCACTTTCCGGTCTGTGGCGACCGGCTTAGCCCCTGTGCCAGGGAGGACTTGAAATATACTTTGAAAAAGAAAATCCTGGATATATTACAATGGTTGAGAGAGACTTTGCAAAAAAATTGTATATATAAATATATAACATATTTCGTAATATAAAAAATTAAATATAAATATAAAAAATATATAAATACATAAAAAAAATTTGAATATAAATGATAAACTTTAAATATAAAAAATAAAATATAAAATCACAGATAAGCTATGATAAATCAATAATTATTCATTAAATTTAATTTCAAAATAGCTTTAATTTATTTTATTTTTGTATAAATTTATTATATATATTAATATAATACATTTTATTATGAAAAATATCTTTGAAATAATTTAATATATTTATGAATTATTTTATAAAATATAATATATGCATATTTTTTTAAATCACAAATATATTAATATATTTTAAAGAGATTTTTTTTAAATGATTAATTTAAATCACTTATCTTTCTTCATATCAGTCTCAGATTTATTTCATTTTCGTATATATGAGTATATATTATTTGAATTTCTGTAAAAGCTTATAGTCTAAATTTTTAACAGACATGATTGATGTTGATATATGAAAATATAATATAAGATTTTACAGAATTCATGATATATTGTTTACTCCTTATGAAGCTCAACCAAATATGCGCTGTAGGAAAACCAAATTGGCATAAAACCAAAACGACTTCAGATATTACGTTATTTCTGGTTTCATTTCAGAGCTACGTGCATGCGAGCTCATAGCTAATATAGCCAATCATATAAGAGTCTTATGTGAGGCATTAAAAACTGAATGAATTCCTAGTAAATTATAAAAACTTATCAAATATTTCCAACTTCAATAGCAGCAGCTAAATATTTTGTTAAAAAATAGTAACCTTCAACTACTAGCAATTCCCTAGCTTTTCCCTCTATGCCCAATCTGTTAGCAGCCACTGTACAGTGGCGTCTCTGCGCCGCACCTTGCCACCCATATTGTTTGTTAATTTCTTGTATAATTTTTATAGTTGCTTTCTTTCGCTGCAGTGCCCCTTGTCGCTGGCTGTTTTGTTTTGGCTTGTCAGAACTTAATTAAATGTTGTCACAGCGCATACTTTGTAGTTTTCGCTATGGGGGAGTCAAAAGGGCAAAGAGCTAAAGCACTCCAGTCTCTCTCTCTCTCTCTCTCTCTCTCTCTCTTCCTCTATGGGATGGCGATTCGAAGTGTAAATGAAATAATGGCTGCTAAAAACCAATTTAGCGTAAATTACAAAAGCTTAACGTTTCTATAAATAGAATGCTTTAGGCCAACCTTTTGACTAACACAATGTTTCAATCAACAATTTGCTTTTTCCTTTGTGCCTTTGCAGGTCTGTGGAGCTGATTGCATTGCTGGCCATATCGTGCACCTTCTTTCTGTTCATGCACACAAACAAATTAAACAGTCGTCTGAAGGAGATGGAGGTGAAGCTGCAGCCGTCCGAATTCTCGGCCCTGGGACTAACTGGCAATCACATAAGCGGCCATGATGCGGGCAGTAAGTAACCAACCAAGATTCGAATCTAAATACAAACGCATCGGGGCTTAGAGACAAGGCCGGCCGACCACAGGCTCGAACTGTGTCAAAGTTTTCGCTCGATTGTACATGCTGTACGTGCGTAGATACAGCTACAGATACAGATACAAACTATCAGATACAGCTACAGCTGCAGCTGCAGCTATCATAGATAAGCCCTTCTCGCACAGGAAGCTCAAAGCAAACGCAGCGCTGCGGCTACGCCCAATTGATTTTTAATGACCACATTGACCCGGCCAATAAACAAGCGGCAAATGCCTTTTTGTTAACACTTTCCGTGCAATGTTTTGCGCTGGCCAACCATAAATTAGCTGAATGTTTTAAGCCAAACTAGAGCGCAATTCTTTTTAAATGCATAAATTATGACAGAACACACAAACGCAGCTCAATTAAAATAAGCATAATAAATATATAGAAGCTATATGCGTATATAGAGACTCCATCTATTTTTCATATTTGAGTATATTTATTAATTATTTAGCTCGGCCGCAGCGAACAGCTTTTCCCAAAAGGGGTCTAGTTCAGGGCTGCCCCAACGGCAGTTTAACCTTTTGACTTGCGTTAAACATTTTAATTTCAAACTAAATATGTATGTAAATATGTATATGTATGTAATATATATATATATATGGCTAGATAAATGATGCAGCACTTTAAAATAAATATATAGATATTTATACATTTATATTTAGATTTATTAATTCAATTAGTAAATATTCATAAGCTCGAGCGCGCATAGTTTTTAAGCTGCGGAAATTGTGAATTACGCCATGCCATAGAATATGCCGTTGCTAAATATGCTATATATGCTAAATCCAGATGAATAAATTAAATCGTCTCGTATCATTTCATTGTGAATATTTAAAATAAATTTGCATGCACTTGCGAGCTTTGAACAGATTTTAGAGAAGTTTAAAGTTGGCTGAAAATAAATAAAATATAATTAGATAAATATTGTTAGAATTAATTATAATTATACTAAATTAAATTATATTAAATTAAATTATATTAGATTAAATTCATTTAAATTTAATTATATTTTATACTAATTAAAAACTTATAAAAAAATTATATATAAGTAGATTGACCAAACAAGAATGTTTGAGCTCCAATCTATCTATGCTGAGCTGCCGATCGTTCCGCCTTGACAGGTTACATGAATGTGCTATAGCCATACGTAGCTCTTCCATATATAATACCCAGAACATGCCCCCAAAATATAACCAAAACCAAAGTAAAATATCTCAAATCTTTTCGTTTTCCAATTTTAACCAATTTCTTTTTCAATTGCTCTCATTGCGTTCGCCCTACAGCACACAACAAGATCACATTTCATATGCCAATTGAAACTAGAAAATGTAATTTGAGTGCCACTTGACACTGTTCTTTAAAGTGTTGGGCTTGAGGCGTCACGAACACAGCTCGAGCAACGCGTCCCAGTTGAGTCAGGCACCATGTCGCTGTTATAGCAAAATTGGGCTTATCATTAGAATCTTGGCAGTGGAGCCCATACTTAAGTCCAATCAACTCACTAACTAATAACTCTATTATTACAGCGAGCTGCTGCTGCTGCTGCTGCTGCTGCAGCGGAATACGTTCAGTCGAAATCAAATCAAACTTTCCGCATGCAAAACCCTAATTTCAATGCCGGAAGCTTGGCTTCGTCTAGGCCTGCAATTCCACTTGCAAATTAGTCAGAGCTGCTTACGGCTGCAGCTGCCACTGGCGAAATACGAGAGTCGCGACGAGAGTATGCCAAAAGCCTAGCGGACAGATTCATACGTGGTTATATGCGCATGAGGTGGGGGGATGAGGGTGAAGGGGGACTGAATGCGACACGGCTGCTTCACGCCAAAGTGCGGTGATGGCTAGCAATAAAAGCCAAGTGAATCAAGCATAGTGGTGGGAGAGCCAGAAGAAATTGTTGAAAATATATGAATTTATATAAATATTTATATATATATATGAATTTATATAAATATATATATATATATTTGCTAATTATAATTTATTTATTTAATATATTTCGTTCCAATAAATTTTTTTTTTCTTTATTTTATTTTGTTAACTAAATCATTTGCTTATTAAATTATTTTAGTTTTTATTTATTTAATTTATTTATTTTACTAATTTTACATTTATTTTTATTTATTTATTATTTTTTTACACATATTTCTATTTATTATTTTTTACACATATATTTATTTATTATTTTTTCACATATATTTTTATTTCATTTTTTTATTATTTATTTTTTTTTATTTTTTATTTTTTTATTTTTTCAATATAGTTTATTATTTAAATTTTTTTATTAAATTAAAAATTAAATTTTTTACTTATTTATTCATTTAATTATTACTCCAATATTATTTCTTTTATTATATTTTAATTTGTTTTAAATGTATTTATTTATTCTTGAATTTATTTAATTATTGAAGATGCAAAAAAAGATGCAAAAAGGAAGAAATTCCCCAGCAAAATATTATTTCAGAATTATACAAAATTTAATTCAACTAAACTCCTCACTTGTTCCACTGTTCACCGGTCATGTGATCACGCTGATGATAGTTCCGACTCTGACGTCGCTTTGTCTGCAGATGCGCTCCAATACGAAGACATTCAGCTGGTTGTGGGTTGCCGTTGCGCAGCTGCTGCCACGGTTATGCTTGTGACTCTCTAGCTGTTGTTGTTGCTGTTGTTGTCGGCGAGTGCGCACGCGTCAATTGCGAGCTCAGACGACAGTTACAAATTGTCTGTTTAGGCCCAAAGCCAATGAGAAATGGCTAATGGCCAAAACAAGAGAAACATAAAAGAAAAACCTTCGCTTGACGTGGATGAGATATTTTGTTGTGTCTGCTGCCTTTTAGCCTAAGCCAAGCGTTCGCTCAGTCATTCATAAATATTTCATGTAATTGACTCACACGATTTTGAAAAACAAATACGAGTACCCTCGAAATACTCACACAAGTCAACCTGATGACACCTACAGCTGTTGTTTAATCTTTTTCTTCACTTTTATATACGGCAGCTGCATTGAACTTGACTTGGGCTAATTAACAAGCAAGGCAAAGCGTTATGTTGCTGTGAAGTATCTTGGCTTATTTCTGCTCTGATGAGCAAGTTAACACAGTTAGCAGGCAGTTAGCTGTTCTTATGCCTAAAGCAATGCACTTGAAGTGTGAGATTTGATTGAAGAGATTACCACAGTAAATATGAATGAATCGTTGTTGTATAGCTAAAGCTTAGGCAGAGTGGGCAGGCGAAGATGAAGAAGGTCGCAATAAAAAAGAAAATTAATTCAAAACTCTACTTTATCTTTGACAATGTTCACTCAAAATTTCAAGTCTCTAGTTCTATTTTTAGAGCTTCTACCAATAAAAATGGCATTAAGCCCATAAATAATATGAAATGACCCAGCAAGAGTGATACTATTTGAAATAAATATACTTCAGCAGTCAATTAAGTTATTACTTATATTCAGCTGTTAGAATATTAAGTAAAACTTGCCATTTAATTATAAAATTATTCAAGTCTCTCAGACTTTTTAAAGTATTTTATATAAATATTTCTTTAAATATAATAAAGCTCCAGCTTAGTTTCAAATATCTTATTTTATAGACATATACAAAGTGATGCTTTAATTCTTTATTTTACTATTCAATATATAATTTCTTCAAGTAACAAACACTTCCCATTACAATTGACGCCTAATTAATTTAATAAACAAATTCATAAGAAGGAAAAAAACTAGCCATAGCAATACCAAATAAAATTGCATTCAAAAACCAGTTAAATGCGGTTTGGCCTAAGCCGACACAAACTTTATATCCAATTGGAGCACACGATAGACACTTAACCAGCTAGTTGGCCTTTGGGCTTGGCAAGACTATGTAGTTAAAAGCTGTTGAAATTGTTGAAACAACCGCAAATAATAGCAGCAAGCAGCAAGGGGCTGAGCCAAGTAGCAGCTACTAGACTAAGAGAGGCTGTAATGAAAGCAAAAAAGTTGGAGCTCAGTAGAAAATAAAAGTATTTGATATTTAAATTAAATTTTTCATGACTATTAGGGTTTCATATATTTCAAATTTAAGTAAGCAAATAAAATAAAAATATATAATATTAAATTTTAATTTTTTTTATAAATATTTAAGTTTTTATTTTTTAAATTTAATTAATATATACTTTTTAATTTAATTTTTTTTATAAATATTTAAGTTTTTATTTTTTAATTTTAATTAAATAAACTAAATAAAAATATATAGAATTTGATTTTAATTTCTAATGAATATTTAAGTTTATAAAAACATAAATGAAATATATAAAATAGTTTATTTGAATTTATAAAAAGTATTTAATATATTGGAAATTTAAATATTTAAAATTGAATAAAATAAGAGAAGAACTAGCTTAATTATGTTGCCAACTTTGAGTCAATCATTAGCAACTGCAATTGGCTTAAAGCTTAAATTTTATTTAGATGTTCCACACCTAAACTGTAGATATCTGTATATATAATCTATATACATATATCTCCATTGATTGAGTTAGTTGCCTAAGCTCATTATCTGCCTTTTTTGTTCTTTGTCGCTGACACTTGTAATGTGGTTCACCTTCGATGGCCAATAGCCGGAGCTGGCTGCAATATCTGCCAAGAACAGAAAAAAACTGGATTTGAGCGACTGACTGCAAAGTAACTGAGAGGGTGTAACTAATGCAACTACAGCAGCGGCTGCAGCAGCAACGTCGACTGCAACATCATGCGGCTATGTGCACATGCATGTAACCCAATTTCAAGACCGCACAAAAAGTGCCAGAAAAAAGGCTTCATGCTGGTCGGGGCAGACCACAAAATGTATTTCACTCTGGTTCAGTGACTCGGCGGCTAAAAACAAGTTGTATATATATGTGCTTGGCGACTTTCATTCAGATCTTTCAGTGAAACTGACCAGACCAAAACCAATGACCAAAACCAAAACCAAAACCAAAACCAGATCAGACCAGGCAAAGACAAACACACTGCGAATCTGGTTTATGGGCATTGTTGGATTTGTTGGACTCGCTTCCTTGTTCATCGCGCCAGGCTCCAGCGGACAAATTATGAAATGCTGAGCCGCAAAACGAAAGTGGTGCGAGCTGCCCACAACACACTACAGACTACCCAAGCCACTTCCTCTGCTGCCTCCTCAGTTGGCCAAACATAAAATCAAGACGTTTTCCGCCTGTCCAAATGCTGAATTGCCGTCATTTAGTGTGCAATTGCAAGCGCTTAAGAGAGACAAACTGGTGTCTGGCTGTGCTTCTGCGATGCTGCTGCCTACGCCCCAGCCTGACACATGCATAGCCATTAAAATTTTAATTGCCCTTGCAACACGGCACAGTCGAGCGTAATTCGCAGTGGACACATTGCAAGAGACTTCATTGTGGCAACTTTCGCATGGACTGATGAGACTTTTCGCTGGACGGGATCTGATATGCCCAGATAGGGAAGATCATCCTGCCTGCTAACTGCAGCGCGCTGCGAAAGTGAAAGGAATCTTCATGAGTTTGCATATTTAGCCACACTCACTAGCATTCATTTAATATTTATGCCACTTGCCAATCGAGTGCTCTTCCCTATCGCAAACATTGCATAAACACTTTGGCCGAAAAAAAAACTGAAAAAAGTAAAAGTATTGACAGACTTGGCGCAGTGGGGCGGAGTTTGGCACTGCCCTCGGCGAGTGGTTAAGGTCAATGGAGAAATATGAGCTAATGATTGCAATGAATTGGCAGAGAGTGGAAGGGCTTCAAGAAAATTGATATGGGCTAATGAAATTGAATGCTTATGAAGTCGGAGCTGAGCTTAGCTGCTTATGCAACTTTTGTTCTGATTGCGCAATTTGTTTATTTAGTTTATTAGAATTTATTTGTGCAAGTTGAGAAAATAAATAATGAAACTTATCATTTTTTATGATTTTGAAATGATTATTAATAATATTTTTAAAATTTTATTTTTAATTTTAAATACAATAAATTTATGTAAATATTTAAGCATATGTGTTTACATCGAAATTCATTTGAAGGCAGCTGCATATAAATACATATATTTGGAAAATGTTCGAAATAAAATAAAATTTAAAAAAATATTTGAATTAAATAAATAAAAAATAAAATAAAATTTAAATTTCAAATATAATTTGAAATTGAATTCGGATTATATTTATATTAAATTATATATAAATTAATTACACATAAATTAGTTAAAATCATTAATAAATATATACATAAAATATTTAAAATGATTTATTTAATATATTAATGTATTATATATTTAAAATATTAAAACATAAATAAATAATAAATATATACATATAATATTTAAAACTATATTTACTATTGAACATATTAAGATATATTTAAAATGTTTAAATATAAATAAATAATAAGTATATACATAAAATATTAAAACAAATAAATAACAAATATTTACATAAAATATTTAAAGAAATTAATATGTTCAAGCAACTACACTTGAATAGAGCTGCAAGAGGCCCGCCAGCTTTCCTGTCCTCTGATCTAGCAGCAAAAATAAAATCGACCGTCCGCCGCGAGTGCCAAATGCAAAATGATCTAATTTCAATAGGCGAGCTGAGCATGTTGAGCGTGCGCTCAGATGCTTGCTCTGAGAAGTTCAGTTCAGTTCTGCCAGCTTCACGCAACTTCACTCAAAATTTGCCTCTCTAATTCCCACTCATTTCTCTTGCAGAACACGATGACATAAACACGCTCCACGGCACCTATCAATATTTGAAGAGCACTGGCCAGGTAAGCGAAGCACTTATTCTATATGCATATACATATATATATGCCGATATATATATATATGTATGTTTTATGATTCGCATTTGCCATACATTTGTCGTCAACATTATTGCATTTTGGTTGGCCATAAAAAATCGAAATCAACCAAACCATCAAAAGCATTGCAAAGGTAGCTCTGCTCTGGCGCCTTGGTGTTTGATATTTATTGCAACGAGTGTCTTTTGCCTGCTGTTTGCCTCTCTCTCTCTCTCTCTCGCTCATCGTCTGACTGGAACTCATATGGGTTGCTCATTGAAAGTCATAGTCTCTCTCTCTCTTTGTCGCACACGCATACACATACCACATATACACCCACACCCACACCCACACATACACATACACCTACACATATATACAATAAATTAGAAACTTTTAGTAGTCCTTAGCGCTCGCTCTACTGCTCAGGCTGTAACTCTTACTCTGGTCTATCTCTCTCTCTCTCCGTCTCTCTCCTTACACTAACAACACTTTGACTCAGTCTTGGAATTTTTTGTTAGCGCAGTTTACTTATTTTTTTTTTGTGTAATTAAATTTTGATTGAGTTAGTGCCAGATGCGCCAGTTGCATCATAGAAGCGATATAAATTCGATTTATAATTATGACACGAAAATAATATAAACGCGTAAAAGGTAAGTCCACGTTGAGGATTTTCATTTAGCTAAGTGTCAGTTGCGCAAATCGCGTCGTTGACGTCGATGGGTTTATAGGCAAATAAAAATGAAACTGTGCCCAGGCCAGGCCAGGCCTGTTGCCTGCTGGCTGATGCATAATACAGGTTACCTATTGCCCCACAGCCCAATTGTGCCTGTTGCTTCAGCTCAAATCCGCTTATAGCCTCCAACTGTATATGTGTTCCATTTACTTGTGTACTTGTTGTGCTACCCACTCGCCTTTCCACCACCCGTGTGTCTCTCAGTGTGTCTCTCAGCATCCACTTTTCGCAATCCGGCAGCTACAACACCTGAACAACACGCCGCGAGCCCAACTGGATACGCTATTCTTCAATCGAGTGCCGAAGGCGGGCAGCGAGAAGCTGATGGCGCTGCTGCGCCAATTGGCCAACCGCAACAAATTCCAGGCGCGTCGCGATCCCAAACGTCTCTACGAAACGATACTCATGGATACCGGCTTTGCACGCCATCTGCTAAAGACCGAGATACTCAATTGCAGCACAGCCAACTCGTACACCCAGCACATGGCCTTTCTCAACTTCACCGCCTTTGGCCAGCCCTGGCCCATCTACATAAATCTCGTGCGGGATCCGATCGAGCGTCTGGTTAGCTGGTTCTACTACGCTCGCGCGCCCTGGTACCTGGCCGACCGCGTCCACACCTTTGGCAGCAAGTTCAGAGTGCCCAAATTGGAGTGGCTCAAAAAGGATTTCAATCGCTGCATCCTCACACACGACCCGGAGTGTGTGTACGAGAAGCTGGACATGGGCCATCTGGGCGATCATAGAAGGCAAACGCTGTTCTTCTGTGGCCAAGAGGTCGAGCTCTGCATGTGAGTAGTTGGACGATTGTGCCATGGGGAAGTTTGCTCCATGAGTTAGGGTGTGATAGCAGTTTGGATGGATGTGGGGAATAAATGGTATATGTATTGAGATTCAGACATGGTTTTATATATGTACACTGGACTTTTCTGTGAACATTTTCTGGCAAATATTCCTTGATGAATATGTTATGAATTGAATTGATTTATGATGAATCGAGTTTGCTTATGAAGCAAATATTTATATTCAAATATTAAATTCAAATATAAAAAAAAAATTAAATAAAAATAAATAGGAAAAAAAATAAAATTAAATATATAAAATATAAAAATTAAAAAAAAGCAATACATAAAATATTAATAAATAAATAAACGAATGAAAATATAAATTTTTTATATATGTACACTGGACTTTTCTGTGAACATTTTCTGGCAAATATTCCTTGATGAATATGTTATGAATTGAATTGATTTATGATGAATCGAGTTTGCTTATGAAGCAAATATTTATATTCAAATATTAAATTCAAATATAAAAAAAAAATTAAATAAAAATAAATAGGAAAAAAATAAAATTAAATATATAAAATATAAAAATTAAAAAAAAGCAATACATAAAATATTAATAAATAAATAAACGAATGAAAATATAAATAAAACTAAAATAAATAAATAAATAAAAATCAAAATAGTTAAAATAACAAAAAAATAATAATATAAAAAATAAATGAATAAATAAACAAAATAAACAAAAATTAAGACAAATAAAAAATGTAAAAATTAAAATGATTAAATTTAAAAAAATAATAAATTAAATATATTTTTTTATTTATAAAAAAAAATAAAAATAAATAAACAATATATAAATAAATAAAAATGGCAATAAATAAAAAATAAATTAGTTTAACAAAATAAAAGCAAATTAATTAAGGAAAAATAATATATTATACAAAAATAAAATAATACAAATATAAACAAGTAACAATCTTATAAGACTTCTTCCAAATCCTTCGAATTCATTTGTTCAAACCCAAAAGCCAATTTAGTTTATGGGCAAATTGAGGAGTTTTTCGATAATCCAGTAATCCATTCGAAGTTATTCTTCCTCAACTGCTTCCCCTTAAGTCTCATTCGACTTCCAAGTCACACCCGACTCATCGAGCAACTCTCGCCGCATAGTCGCTCACCTCAACCCCTCCGTTCGCAGGCCCTTCAACTCCGAGGCGGCCATGCAGCAAGCCAAACGGAATGTGGAGCAGCGCTACGCTGTGGTGGGCACCTGGGAGGACACGAACACAACGCTCCGCGTACTGGAGGCGTACATACCTCGATATTTCGCTGGCGCCCTGGACGTCTACTATGCCATGCAGAGCAATATGGAGAATGTGAATCGGAATACCTACAGGCCCGCCATCAGCGACGAGGCACGCGCGGTGCTCAGTCGCAACCTGACGCAGGAAATCGAGTTCTATCAGTTTGTCAGGCAGCGTCTGAATATGCAGTTTATAGCAGTGCAGCAGCTGGAGGAGAAAAGAAAAGATTGATCAATTAGCGCATAAGATTTCAAGAATAAAGCTACTCTAACTTTCCGGGCCAGCTCGCTGGCCTTTTCACCCACTCAACCAACTCTTCTAACTGTGTAGTGCTAGTTGTTGCTATTGCTGGAGCAGGAATCGCAACTGGGAGTGGGACTGGGACTGGGACTGGGACTGGGACCAGCTTAGATCTATAATCAAAGCCTACTCCAAGCAGCTACATGGCCATGGCAATGTGCACGCGCCCAGAAGCGGCGAGAGAATGCACGAGCTCGACCATCGTCACACAGCGCACAATCATCTGCACAAGGCCGGGCACGACAAGCAGCTGGCGTTGCCCAGGAATGACGTCGATGAAGTCGAGCAGGATGAGGACGACGACGACGACGATGATGATGATGATGATGAGCCTGGCTATAATTTGGCGGCCGATGCTCTGAATAACACCAAGTATGCGGAGGCGGACTTCGTGTTCTTCAATCGCGTGCCCAAGGTGGGCAGCCAGTCGCTGATGGAGCTGATGCGGCGTCTGGGCAAGATCAATGGGTTCGTGCACGCCCGGAATCCGGGCAGCGCCAAGGAGACCGTCATGATGCCCAAGGAGGGCCAGAAGAATCTGATTGGCGATCTGCTGACGCGCCAGAAGCCGCACGTCTACAGCCAGCACATCGCCTACATCAACTTCACGCGATTCCACCTGCCACGCCCCATCTACATAAATCTGGTGCGCGACCCCATCGAGCGGATCATCAGCTGGCATTACTATGTGCGCGCGCGCTGGTACTACAACGACATGAAGGCCAAGCTGGGCGACGCGGCCATGGCCATGCCATCGGACGAGTTCCTCAATCTCGACCTGGACACGTGCGTGCGCAATCACGACCCACTGTGCACCTTCGAGCAGATGCAGGTGAAGAACCCAGCGGGCGATCATCGCCGGCAAACGCTCTTCTTCTGCGGCATGAACAAGAAGCTGTGCATGTAAGTAGCAGCGGAACGGATGAGAAAAAGAATTCCCACTGAAACTATACCCATCCTGAGCTAGGCCCTTCAACTCGCAAATGGCCATGCAGAAGGCCAAGCACACGGTGGAGACGGAATACGCCGTCGTGGGCACCTGGGAGGACACGAATATCACATTGACCGTGCTGGAGAACTATATACCACGTTACTTCCGCAATGCCAAGGTGGCGTATTATCGTAAGACTAAAATTCTAAATATATATATTCGAGGCGCAAGGATTCAATAATCGCTTCTTGCAGTGGGCGAGGAGCGCCTGTCGCGCGTCAATCGCAACAACGTCACACGCATCGTCAGCGACGAGACGCGTCAAATCCTGCGCAAGAACCTCACCAATGAGATCGAGTTCTATGAGTTCTGCAAGCAGCGCCTCTATCTGCAGTACGCAGCGCTGGGCAATGGCAAGCGCTTCGGCGAGGACGACTACTTGCTGATGCCGGAGCTGCGCGGCGATGATGCTAAGGATGACTACGAGTATTAGAATTGCATGTAAAGGGTGTCCCAGAACTCACGCAAGAATTCATTTCGATAGAAAATAAAGGTTTATAGTTAAAAATTGTAGACTTTGGATTGATTTATGTAGTTTATCGTATAGGGTTGTGTGTGGACTTACAATAACATATGCATTCTTTTATTGAAGAATGTATTTGTTTCTCAACAATCACTTGTGAATTTTGTGAACCCGAAATGCAACGATTTTGTCGAGATGACTTGCTGGCGCTGATTTTATTCTAATAATCAGCATCCACTTTTTGTTGTTCCGTAATCCATTCAACGAACATTTTTTATAACCCTGAACTGTCAGCTGTCATGCTGTATATTTTTTATTTGGCTGAACATTCAAATCTTGCGTGCATTTTGGGACACCCTTTATATGTTGTATATGTAAAGTACATGTTAAGCCGCAATAAATGCCTAAATACAATAATGAATATACATTGTTTCTCTTAGATTATCTTATTAGATACAATATCTCTAAGTCCCCTGATCTATAAGATATGAAATCTTCGCATTAGAACTCTGATGCTTTAAGAACTCTAATCTCCGATTAGACCAAACAGCTTTACAAGAGCTGTTGATCTGATAGTTATACAATTTCCATATGACAGATTTCAGATCTCACGGATCTCTGATCTTTCAAGACAACTCTCAAGCTCTGCAAGCCCCGCCAGCTGAGTTCAATTGGGTTCACGACTGCTTCAACTCTTCCACTAACTCGCTTCGCCTAGCCTCGCTTCTGTCTAAGTTCACGTAGCAATTCCTTCTTCCGTCTTCCGTCTTCAAGCTGGGCACTCTGAGGGCGGCACAGCTGAACAATACGCCGAAGGCAGAGCGCGAGTTCGTGTTGTTCAATCGCTTAGAGAAGGTGGGCAGTCAGAGTATGACGAGGCTGTTGGGTCACCTGGGCGAGTTGCATGGCTTCGCTACCTATCGCAACGAGATTCCGCCCGTCAAGAAGATTGTGTACAACCGCGAGGAGGAGGCGGCCTTTGCCGAGGAGCTGCTCGAGCTGGAGGAGCCGTCGGCCTATGTCGAGCACACGAATTGGATCAATTTCACGGCACACGATATGCCCAGACCCATTTACATGAATCTCGTGCGGCATCCCATACAGCGGGTCATCAGCGCGTATTACTACCGCCGCCATCCGATGGTCTATGCCAACGGCCTGTTGCGCAACCCGAACAAACCCACCGAGAAGAAGGAGTTCTTCGAGCGGTCCTTCAACGATTGCGTGCGACAGCGCATTGCGCCCGAGTGTGTGTTCGATCCCCATTTGAACTACAACGGCGACTGGCGGCGATTCACATTGCATTTGTGCGGCAATCAGAACGTTTGCACGTAGGTAATCGCCCACTCAGTGGACTCCCCGTTGGTCTAATCGCTGCCATTCCCTAGGAACTTCAACTCCGAGATGGCCACCCAAATCGCCAAGTTGCATGTGGAAAAGGAATATGCCGTCGTCGGCAGCTGGGAGGAGACGAACATAACGTTGGCCGTCCTCGAGGCATATATACCTCGATTCTTTGCCGATGCCACAAATCAGTATTACTGTAGGTCTCCCTCTCTCTCCTCCTCTCTCTCTCTCTCTCTCTCTCGCTATCTCTCGCTCACTCTTGACTTTTGTCTGCGCAGCGCATCGGCCGAAATTTATGATTAATTCTACGCCGCACGACAGCCACCTGGACGAGGACGTGGAGGCCTATCTGAAGCAACAGTTTGCCTACGAAATCGAACTCTATCACTTCTGCAAGCAGCGTCTCTATAAGCAGTATATAGCCATCAGGCAGCAGGACCAAGTGCCGCAAACTAGCTCGACTGAAACTGTCAAAGTGTAGAGAGAAACTCCGATTTGATTGATCGAACAGATACAGATAAACTAGAATTATATATAGAAGAAAACAAAATATATATAGAGAAAATATATATATAGAAAATATACAAAAAAAATCTGAGACTCTTCCTCTTTCGCTACTAATCTCTGAACTTGGCTTGGCTTGCTCCCCTTTGCTCCCTCTGCTCACCCTGCCCCGATTCGCTCTGGTCCTTGCAGATCCTGCAGCTGAATGCCAATGAGCTGAATAATACCAAGAAGGCAGAGATCGATGTGCTCTTCTATAATCGCGTGCCCAAGACGGGCAGCATTCAGCTGATCGAGCTGATGCGCGCCCTGGGCAAGGTGCACGACTATGAGGTGGAGAAGGATCCACAGAATGGCGGCATTCGGCCGCTGCTCGACAATGCCGAGGAGAGCGACTGGATAGACAATATCGTGAACCTCGAGGACGGCACCGTCTTTGCCAGCCATGTCAACTATCTGAACTTCAGCAAGCACGAGCAGCCCCGACCCATTTACATCAATATGGTGCGCGATCCGGTGGACCGTGTCATCAGCTGGTATTACTATATACGCGCGCCGTGGGTCTTTGTGCCAGGTCGGCGGCGCAACAATCGTCAAATGCCCAATCCACAGTGGGTCAACACCGAGTTCGATCAGTGCGTGCTCAGCGGCGAGAAGGTGTGCACCTACGTTGAGGGCTCGCTGCTGGAGCGCGTGGGCGATCATCGTCGTCAGACTTTGTTCTTCTGCGGTCACAATGAGTTCAAGTGCACGTGAGTGTGTGTGTGTGTGTGTGAAAGTGTGTTTGCTGATCAGTTTATAAAGCCATAATTACCCATAACTGCAGACCCTTCAATTCGCGCCTGGCCCTGCAGCTGGCCAAGCAGAATGTGGAGCGCGAATACGCGGTGGTGGGCACCTGGGAGCACACCAACGAGACCCTCGCCGTTTTGGAGGCCTATGTGCCGCGCTACTTTGCGGACGCCTCCAAAATGTACTACTGTAAGTGGAGCGTGAGTCGGGGCAATTCTAGTCTCTATATTAATTTCGTAACTTACAGCGGGCTTGCACGCGAGCAAAGCGAATGACAACCCCATGAAGCCCCACATTCGTGAGGAGATCATGAATATGGTGCGGCGCAACTTTACGCGCGAGATCGAATTCTATCAATTCTGCCGCCAAAGGCTGCACAAACAATATCTGGCACTGAAACTCGACGAACTGATGCGCGTGGATAATAGCTTAGTTGAGATGAAGGCGGGCAACGAGCTGGCCATCAGGGATTAGCTAGCTAGTGGAGGAATTAGTTTAGATATAGCAAACAATTTTTGCAAATTATTTAAATAAAATATTTCAAAGAAGGAAAAAAATAGTAAATAAAAATTAAAAAATAAATAAATAAACATATAAATGGGTAAACATTAATATATAAAATTAAATTAATAAATAAAAAAAACTCAGTTTCATATATAATTCAAAGGCAAATTTTGTTAAATAATAAAAATTATTTTTAACAAATTTTTATTTAAAAAAAATAAATAAAAAAAAATACAAATAAAAATAATCCAGTTTTATAAATGTTAAATTATTTTTTAATAGAATTGATAAATAATTATAATAAAAAAATATTACTTTAATTAAATAATAAAAAATAATAAAAAAAAGGAAATAAAATTATTTTGTAATATAATTTTTTTAAATATAAAAAAATTGTTCTATTAGAATTTGTGAAATTGGAAGTAACAAAGCCCAGTTTTTTTTTTTTTTTTTTTTTTTAACTTAAAGTTTTTATTCAAATTTAAAGCTTTTTAAAAATTCATATTAAAATTTATTTATAACTTTATATTATGAAACTGGATTTTTTTTAGTTTTTATAAATTTTATTGAATTCTATTTCAAATAATTTTGTTAAAAATAATTTTTCATTTATATAAATAAGAATTATTTTATAATAATTCTTATTGATGATTTTGAGAAGTATGTTATATGAGCATTTTTAATTTCTGAAGCTGAGTTTATTTTTTATTTATAATTTAATTATTTTTAAAATTTATTTGTTTATATTTTAAATACTTTTCATAAATCTAAAAACTGAAAGGGCTAAAATTATGGAATTAACTTAGGAATTTTTAATACCTGTCGCTTAAGTCTTGGTCTCAGCGTCACTCGACTTAATGAGCCAAGAAATCTATGCTGTAAATTTATTTGCTGCTACTGCTGAACTGCTTCGAAAGTGTTAAGAGATCTGCATTTGCTTTTACTCCGGGATTACATGAGCTTAAAGTTCTTAAGAGATCTGCCGCCTGCATTAACTTGGCTATTTACTCCGGGCTTGTCTGAGTTTATCTGAGTTGATATATAAAACTGATCTCCAGCTGCAACGTCTCAGCGCCGAGCGGCTGAACAACACGCGCAATGCTGAGATCGAAGTGCTCTTCTTCAATCGAGCCGCCAAGGTGGGCAGCGAGGCGATGCTGGAGCTGTTCAATGCCCTGGTCGAGTACAACGATGACATCGAGCTGGAACGCAGCGGCTTGCACGTGCCGACAGTGAGGCAAATGCCCAAACGGGTGCAGCGCGAGGCGGCGGAGCTTGTGGCCGGCCTGGAAGAGGGCACCATCTACATCAGGCACATCAATTGGCTGGACTTCAGCGAGTTCGATTTGCCGCTGCCGATCTACATGAACATGGTGCGAGATCCTGTGGAGCGCGTGATCAGCTGGTTCTACTACGCGCGCAGCTCGTACAAGAATGCCATCGAGTACCGCAAGTCGCCGAATAAGAAAATCAAGCCCGAGTCCTGGTACAAGAAGAACTTCAACGACTGCGTGCGCAGCGGCGATCCCGAGTGCCAGTACGTGCCCCATACAGTCAAGGACTTCATACCGAACTTCAAGCGCCAGTCGCTGTTCTACTGCGGCCACCACGACGATTGTATGTAAGTAGAGCGAAAGGGAGAAGGAAATATGTGAACTCTCAGTGAGTGCTGAACCTCGTGCGTCCATCCACTTTGCAGTCCCTTCAACTCGCCCACTGCCGTGCAAATGGCCAAGGAGCACGTGGAGCGAGACTACGCCGTGGTGGGCAGCTGGGAGGATACGAACATAACGCTCACCGTCCTCGAGCGCTATATACCGCGATTCTTTCGCGGCGCCAAGCTGATGTACGAAAGTAGGTTCAAGCCAACTCAGTTGCCAAATCCGGATTCTGTTAACTGTTCCCTCACCCCTTAGTGCACAATAACAAGATCACGAATCGGAACAAGAACAAGCGCAAGCCCTACATAGAGCCCGAGGTCAAGGAGATGATTAGACGTAATTTCACCTACGAATACGAGTTCTATCATTTCTGCAAGCAGCGTCTGTACAAACAGTACTTGGCCCTCAACTTGCCGGAGCTGGAGAAGCACGGATTGTTGAATTAGTCGGCTCTAGAGTTGCAGATCGAAGCTAATGGGCTAGAAATAAATATTTTAGTGAAATTAAAACTAAAACTAAAAAATGTTGTTACTCGTTCCAAACCAATTCCATTTTGTATCTAATCCTTTGTGTGTGTGTGTCTCTCTCTCTCTCTCTGTGTGTGTGTGTGTGTGTGTGTGTCTCAAGTGCACTTCCTCTAATCCTTACCCATTCCCCGCCTCCTCCCAGCTGCATGATCTGACCCCAGCGCAGCTGAACAATACACCCAAAGCCGAAATGGATCGCATCTTCTTCACACGCTGCGCCAAGGTGGGCAGCGAATCGCTCCTGGAGTTCATGGAGAACCTGCAGGACGTCAACGACTTCGAAGTGGATCATTTGGGGCTGCGGAAGAGCGGTCCCCGCATACTCACGCCCAAGCTGCAGGCTCAGCGCGCTCTGCACATCTTCAACCAAGGGCCGGGCAGTGTCTACATCGAGCACACCTCGTGGATCGACTTCCATCAGTTCAACCTGCCCAAGCCCATTTTCATAAACCTCGTGCGTGATCCTGTCGAGCGCGTGATCAGCTGGTATTACTACGTGCGGAACTCCTATCTGAATGCCATTTTCTATCGCAAACATCCGACGGCCACCATCAAGCCCACCGCCTGGTACAAGAAGAGCTTCAACGACTGCGTGCGCAACGGCGACGCTGAGTGCCAGTACGTGCCAGAGACGGTGAAGGATGATGTGGGCAACTACAAGCGACAGTCGCTCTTCTTCTGCGGCCACGATCGGGACTGCCTGTGAGTAGCGCCCGAGGGCAGCTTCAAGCCATTAACAAGGGGTCAAATAGAGAAGAGATTGGCTTTCTTAAAATTCTCAAATATCAGATTAAGAAATATATTTTTACGCCCTGAACCTATTGAATATCATAAATCAGGTTCTATGTTAGCCATATCTGACCATCTGTTCGTCAGTCTGCCCATACAAAGGAAGCGATCCCGAAAACTACAAAAGCTAGAGAGCTGAAATTTTAACTGAATATTCGTGAATATCATATGTAGAGCAAATTTTTCATTTTGCCCCGATAACTCATACCACTCTTTTATTATCGATAAAAATCGATGGATTGACTTGGTTTTTTGGTCCTAACTTGAATACAGATTGAGCTAAAGCCTTAAGATTTGCTATGTAGATCTCTTTAATAAATACACAGATTCTGTAATTTTTGGATTTTGGGTACCACGCCCCCTTAGCTCAAAAAACTTGGAAATCCGGTATTTTAAATACTACTTTACAAAATACACACTTATAAGTACCTTATCTGCAAGAAAAGCTATTCAAAAATTAGTTTACCATAGTAAGACCCATATTCCTAGTTCTCTTTTTGATCCCAATTGTTAATGGCTTAAACACGTAGGCCAGCAACATTTCTCTAAACCCAAAGCATGCTTGCAGACCCTTCGACTCGCCGCTGGCCATACAAATAGCCAAACGTCGGGTCGAGCAGGAATATGCAGTCGTGGGCACCTGGGAGGAAACTAATATTACCCTCGCCGTGCTGGAACACTACATACCGCGATACTTTGCGCGTGCCACAAAGCTATACCCATGTAAGATCTCGTAAAAGGCGAATTAGCAGGAGCTTATCACTACTTTACTTTTTGCAGTGTATCAGAGTTCGCTAGAGAATCGCAATCGTAACAATCGTAAGCCCAAAGTCGATGCGGATGTTAGAGCTATGATCAGGCGTAATTTTACGCATGAATATGATTTCTACTATTTCTGCAAGCAGCGACTGTTCAAGCAGTATATAGCGCTCAAGCGAGCGGAGCTGGAGCGCTTGGATTATGCATAGGTCTTAAGGAGGAGAAGCAGAAGATGAGTTAGGCAATAAAAGAGTTATCTCAACAGATCCAAAGTTAAACATAAAGAAAAAAAAATAGTATATATATTTTTAATTATAAATAAAAGACTCTTGATTGTTCCTATATATATTTATATATATTTTTATAAATTCGTTCTTGATAGAATAGAAATTCGAACTCAGCTGCAGCTTCACAGTTTCCTTCCATATATCTTTTGTGACTCACCCTATGCTTCATCACAATTATCTGTTGGGCTTGCAAGTATCATAGACAATATCTAGCTACAACCTGCTCTCTTAGCTTGTCAATGTAACCACGCTGCGTCTGAACAATACACGGCGTGCGCTGCGTCGCGTCGTCTTCTTCAATCGTCCGACTCGCGTGGGCACCGGGCTCATAATGCCGCTGCTGCGCCTGCTCTGCGATCACAATGACGTCAAGCTCGAGCTCGGGTCTGTGGGCAAGGTGAGTCGGCTGCCCACGCCCCAGGAGGTGAGAATGGAGACACGCTTCGTCAGTGAACTGGAGAATGGAACCCTTTACATAGCCCAAGGCAATTGGATCAACTTTGCGGCGCATCATCGGCGCAAACCCATTTACATATCCCTCGTCCGCGATCCCATGGAGCGCATCATCGATAACTATTATCAGCAGCGCACGCTGCAGAAGCAGATCATCACTCGCAACATCTACCCGGGCTATCCACAGCAGACAGACGAGTGGTACAAGCAAAGCTTCGAGGAGTGCGTGCGCCGTGGCAGTCCGGAGTGCCAATACATAGAGTATTCGGTGAGGGATGATGTGGATGACTTCAAGCGGCAATCCTTGTTCTTTTGCGGCAACGACGTCGATTGTTTGTGAGTAAAGCTTGAGATCTTCCTAAGCATCGAGTATAAATTACCCAACCACAGGCCCTTTAACACGCGCTACGGCGTGCAAGTGGCCAAGCGCAATGTGGAGAAGGAATATTCCGTGGTGGGCACGTGGGAACAGCCCAACATTACGCTCACTGTATTGGAGAAGTACGTGCCGCGCTACTTCAATCATGCACGCGCCCTGTACAGCTGTAGGTTAACACCTCATATCATATCCAATTCCCAATTCCCATCCCCATCCTCTCTCTCTTTCTCTCTATTCGTAGTGTACAAACACAGCCACACCAAGCCCCATCGTCGCTATGCCGTGGATGCCGATGTCAGGGCCATGGTAAGGCGTAATTTTAGCCGCGAATATGATTTCTATTATTTCTGCAAACAGCATCTATACAAACAGTACTTGGCACTGAAACTGGAGAAGAATCTCAATTGAAGGGGGCAATAAACGAAATTTAAATCTCAATTTATACCAAAAATCAATTTTATAATAAACATATGACAACAAAGTTTTTTATGGTTGAAAAGCATCTTAAAAATTAATAATATATAATATAGAACAAAAAAAAATAATAAAATAAAAAAATAAAACTAATAAAGATATATAAAAAGGAAATTTAAAATAAATATTAAAATAAATGGATTTTATATTTTTGCAAAATAAATTTTTTTAAATAAAAATATATATAATAAAAAAATAAAATAATTACAAAATAAGAATATACAATATATAATAAATATAAATATAATAAATAAATATATATAAAAAAAAACATGAAATATAATAATAATACAAAAAAAAACATAAATCAATTTTAAAATAAATAAAATATTAATTTAAAAAATTTTTATTTTTTATATTTAAAAAAAATGTTTAAAATTAATAATAATATGTAAAAAACAAACAATATATTGTAAGACATATAATAAAAAATATATAATATAAAAAATAAAAATAATATATTATAATATATATTTATTTTTAAATTTTTTTTATAAATTTATTTAAATTTTTATTTATTATTTCAAACTTTAAAGCTTCTTGGCATACAGAAGCTAAAAAATTCTTGTCCCTATATAGCTTTAAGTTCCATGAGCTTTCAAAGCTCCTCTTTCAGCTCTTCTTATACTCCTCTCTCCTCTATTTAGCAACCCAATAAATATCAAACACCAAGGAACATGAGGTAACTATGTTTGAAATGGCAAAATAAATCTGAACAGAAACTCTCAGTCTCCCCGTCGCTATTATCGCTTCTATTTTCTAACTCATTCCATTTCTATTGCCTCAGATGGCTACGCTCAATGTGCGCGATCTGAACAACACGCGCAAGGCTCAAATGGAGCTGGTCTTCTTCAATCGCGTGCCCAAAGTGGGCAGCCAGACTTTTATGGAGCTGCTGCGCCGGCTGTCGGAGCGCAACAACTTTCAGTTTCATCGCGACGCCGTGCAGAAGGTGGAGACCATACGGCTGGCCGAGGACCAGCAGCAGGAGATGGCGGAGGTCATCAGCGAGCTGCCGGAGCCGTCGGTGTTCATCAAGCACGTCTGCTTCACCAACTTCACCAAGTTCAACCTGCCCACGCCCATTTACCTGAACGTGGTCCGGGATCCCGTGGAGCGCGTGATCAGTTGGTTCTACTATGTGCGCGCGCCGTGGTACTTTGTGGAGCGCAAGGCTGCGTTCCCCGACCTGCCCCTGCCACATCCCGCCTGGCTGAAGAAGGACTTCGAGACGTGCGTGCTCAGCGGCGACCAGGAGTGCACCTACACCCAGGGCGTCACAGTGGAGGGCATTGGCGATCATCGCCGCCAGAGTTTGTTCTTCTGCGGACACGACTACGAGTGCACGTGAGTAGGATGAAGATGTGGATTCGATAGAATGTTTTCTAAAGGAATTTATTTATTCCGCAGTCCCTTCAATACAGTAGGCGCCTTGGAGCGTGCCAAGTTCGCTGTGGAGCAGCAATATGCAGTGGTTGGCGTCCTGGAGGACTTCAATACAACGCTCTCGGTGCTGGAGAAATATGTGCCGCGCTTCTTCGAGGGCGTGCGGGATATCTATGCGAGTAAGTAGAAGAGGAGTTATGTAGTAAAGAATATATTGAAATGGAATCAAATTTTAATATTTGTTGAAACTTTTTTTAAAATGTTAAAAAGCTTCAAAAACTCTAAAATTTATTTAAAACTTACATAAATTTATATAAAAATAATATATTATTATAATATATTAGTATAATATATTAATATACTAATTTTAAAATATGTATCACATTTTTAAAGAAAAATACTAAAATATTTTTTTCCTCTAAAAAATATGTTAAAAATAAAAAAAATCACCTAAAATGTAAGAAAATTGTTTAAATTTAAATAAACATATTTAATTTTTAATTTAATAAAATATATATAAATATATTATATATAAAATTTAAAAAGTTTATATAAATAGGAAATTATAATTTATATGTAGAATTCAATTTAAAATTTTATAAATTTATTTAAAGTTTTAAGTAGTTTCAAATTTTTATTTTCAAAAATTGTTTAAAGTTTTTAGTAATTTAGTAAATTTTTGTGAAACTCTAAAACTTATTTAAATTTATGAAAAAATTTTAATATTAATTATTTAAAACTTAAATAAGTTTTAAATAATAAATATTTAAAATTTTTCATATATTTAAAAAGTTTTAGAGTATTTTAGAATTTAATTAGCCTTTGTCTAAAATTTTATTAATATTACTTTATATTTCTCTTGTAATTCCCAGATAGTGCCGAATACCTGACCAAGATCAACAAGAACAACTTCAAGCCGCCCGTGAGCGAGCACGTCAAGGATATCGTGCGTCGCAACTTCACCAATGAGATCGAGTTCTATCAGTTCTGTCGCCAGCGACTTCACAAACAATATCTCGCCGCCCATTTGCCCCAGCGGATTGTGACAGCTCACGCCGCAGCTTTGGAGCGCAATTGAGACGGCGGACAAAATGGATTCAGTGGACTCAAAACATTTGTATAAATATAATCGATCCTGTAGTCAGCCGCGCTACCCTGCCACCACCACGAGCCCATTCATGTTGTAGAAAATAATTGATTGTTTTATCATTTTGTACATTTCAAATTGCTCTTTAAAAATATATATTTATATTGTTTAGTTAGTGATTAGGGAAAAATGCATTCGAATTGTGATGTCTTCAAGTGAACTGTTGAAATTTGTTTTGTTTATAAACGCCTAATCTTAAATAGACCTAAGAACTCTCTAAGCTCACAAACTGTATAAATAATATATGTATCTTATTATAGGAACTATAAAATATAAATGAAATAAAAAAAATTAAATAAAATAAAACTTAAAGATTGTGTTTATTTAAAAAGGCGCGAGAAATCTTAGAAAAGTATCGAAAAATGTTTATTTAAAAGAAATTATAAAATATAAATTACATAAAAAATAATAAGTAAAATAAAAAAAGTTTTTTTATGTAAAAAGCACTACAAATTTTAGAAAATTAAATAGAAACTATAAAACACAAATGAAATAAAATAAAAAATATTCAATAAAATAATAATATACGGTTTCTTTATTTAGAAAATTATAAAAATAAAAAATATATAAATAATATAAAATTATTTGAATTTGAGTGAAAATTCAGATTTTAGAATAATTTAAATTTGAATGAAATAAATGAAAGCGAGTTGATATACTATGAGGACTGTTATTCTGCGGATTGGCTAAGCTTTGTTAAAAAATAACTATATTGTAGTATATGGTATATAATAAAAAGTAGAGATTTATATCTATAAGATCTATAAAAGGTGGTTTTTATAGATCTAATGGAATTTAGCTAAGTTTCAGGTACTCAAAAAGCTGCTCGAATGGCTTTGTCAATACTAAAATTTTATAGATTATAAAAAATATTTTTAAAATAAAATATATATGAAATATGGTTATAAAAAACTGAAAAGTATAATTTTCTATAACCGTATACATATATAAAAACTTTCGAGTTCGATGAGCTTAAGAAATCCACTTCCTGAGCAGCGAACACAAATTATTTATTAGTACAAAAATATAATGAAAATCATAAAAATCATATATGGAAAACATAAAACGTAATAAAATCATTACACAGATATAAATTTCATTTCTATAGCCTTGCAGCGAATCACATTTGGCTAGTGCAGAGTATAGCAGGCGCTGATGGTGGTCGGAGCAGTTAAGCGCTCAAAGCTGCGTTTCTTGCTATTAAAAATAAAACATATTTATAAAAAATATATATATTTAATTTAAATGAGTAACAAAACACACCTCGGGTCGCCATACAGCGGATAAAACTCATCGGGATGCATGTCCACGCCGGGCGCCGTCTTCTGACGCCTCACGCATACGCATTCCTCACTGTTGCCGTCGCACGGAGTCGACTCGATCCAGCGCTCGGGTGAGCGCAGGAATGTGGTCAGCGGATCGGCGTCTATCAGCTGCAGTACGCGCTCATCGTACAACTCTGTCCACTCCTCGGAGTCGGCGCGCACGTCCAGCAGGTGCGGCTGGCAGCGTTGCACAATCTTGCACAGGAGATAGTCAAAGGCCAGAGCCTTGGGCTGCTGGTAGGCGCCAATATGGAGACGCCAGCGTGCCATATAGAGCTTATAGATCAGGTGGAAGTCGTCGTAGCGATACTCGATGCGTTGGCCATCGGGCGCAATGCGCGCCTTGAGGAAGACATCATCGAATCGCATCTCCTCCGCGCTGAGCACCTTCAGCCGCTTGTTGTCGCGCCGCAGATAGTCCCACTTGTCCACGTCGAGTCCGCTCCGGCTGTTGTGTATAATATCGAAGAGGTAGCCCAGGCCCAGCATGGGATAAGTGAGCAGCTCGCTCTTATCCAGGATCAGCGCCTTTATCAGCTGCACGCCGCGCCCATTGTTATCATCGCGAAGCGAACGCAAGATCTCGCTCTTCATATCCGCAAATATTCTATCCACACAGACCAGGCCGTTGTGCTCGTGCTAGGTATGTATTATATTATACATATGTATATATATATATATATATTAACAGTTATATGGAGCAGTGTCTCACATCGAAGCTTTTGCCGCAAACTTGTTCCCAGTAATGCGAGAACGGCCCGTGTCCGACATCATGCAGCAGCGCCGCAATCTCAACCGAACGACGACACCAATCGGGCAGCTCCCGCTCGTAGTTGGAGTTGCGCTTGAGCGCCGTCAGCAAATCCTGTGCGCTCTTGTAGGTGCTGCAAGGAGGAGAGGAGAGAGAGAGAGTAAGTTCTATATTCCATAATCTAAACTAACTCACCCAATGCAGTGCTCGTAGCGCGTGTGCGTTGACGCCGGATTGAAGGCCAGCGAGAGCAGGCCCGTTTGCTGCACCCGCTTGAGGCGCTGGAATATGGCATGATTCACGATCTCCTCAATATGACTGGGAATCTCAATGACGCCGTGAACCTCGTCTTCAATCAGCATCTAGACGGGGGAGGGCAGAGAAATGTCACGAGCGAAAAGCAAAGGGAACATGTTAGTAAAGAAATTTACTTTGCTTCTCTCTCGCTCTCTCTCTCTCTGTATGTGTCGCCGCGACAAGCAAATGGGAACTGATAAATCCGAATAGTGGAATTTGAGACACTGGTTAGGCAAGTTCTTCTAGAGAGATTCAAGTGGTCTAAGCAGGCAGAGCAGAGCACGGCGGGGCGGTGCATATATGTATATACATAATTTCTGTTTACATTTGAGTTAATTTCCTAGTTGACACTTGACATACTGCGCACTCAGCTCGTTTCTCGGCTGGTTACATACGGCACGCAAATTCTAATATGCTCCGCCTCAGCTGCATGCAACTGCAGGGGATAATCAGCTGTGCGCAGAGGCGCGAGAGAACTGTTGACGGTTGCCATGGCAACTGAAAACTGGGCTGATGTGCTGGCTTGACCGACCTTCGCATATTATAAATGAAAAGTGCACTTACGTGAGGAGCTGGCGCTGCCCCATCGCAGCCGAGTAACTGTTGTCGCAGCAGCAGCTGCTGCTGCTGTATGGGCAGAGCTGGCGCCTGCGAGGGCTGCTGATTCTGGCTGCTGGTGGCGCACAGTAGACTGGCTGACATTTGGTATATTTGGCTTAGCTTTCGTTTCGGTCGACGTCCTAGGTGAGCGCAATAACGCCACAGGTAGCACGTAGTGCACGTTATGTTCGCTATCTTATTTAGTAATTGACAAATATCGCACAAAAAGCACGTAAACACAATCAACGTCAGAGCAAATCAGCTGTCTGCTGCGAGCACAGGGATGTTAAACTTGGAGCTTGTTTGCTGCCAGGGCTGCACAGCAGTTGCGCAAAAGAGCTTTTTGCGTTATAAAAACGGTTAGTATATTCAAAAAATGAAATTCAAATACATTGATAATGCTAAATATATATTTTAATATTTTAAAACATAAGCTTACAATGCAGAGAATATCTCAAACAGACTTTCAATAATATTTTCACCTAAAAGTATGCAAACTAATATTTTTATTTGTACAAAATATTTTAATTTTATTAAATGCTTTGAAATTTAACTGTTAAATAAAATCTTAAATAAACATTATAAACTACATATTAAAACTTAATTTACAATTTTTATTTATAATTAAGTAAATATTAATTGATATTCAAATATAATATTTATAATATAAATAGCTTAATCATTAACAAACTCCTGGATATAAATTGCTATTAATAATTATTACCAAATCAAATTTACGCGCTAAACAAAGCCGCTTTAAAGCAAATGTTTATTCGTACCAGCTTATGGCAGACGTTGATATAATGAAGAAAGAATTTTTATGGGAGAGCGCCGTCGCATTGAAATGAAAGCGAAAGTAGCTTTTGACCCACAGCTGAAAATGGAACAAAAGAGCGAATTATCCAAAGAGCATGACAGCAGACCTAGAGAGAGAGAGAGAGCAATTGAGCAAAATACATACACACACACACACACACACGCACACACACACAGCATAGCGGCATAGTTCGTTCGCTTGATTGTTTGGATAATTTCGTGTTACGTATGAATGCAATGCCCTGCACCAGCACGTACACAAATACAAACAAACAGATCTGTGCAGCTGCATCTACATACTACATACATATATACATAGAGTACTGTAATTGCAGTACTATTGCAGCAAGCAGGCCAATTGCGGTCAACGCACCTTTGAGATGAGAGCAAAGAGCACAGAACATCCAAGGTATTAAATACTATATGCACGTACACACATATAATATGCAATATATTCATGCAGAGGCAGAGGCACATACAGGCATATTAATATATGTATGTATGTACCTATGTATGCAAAAAATACATCATAGACAAGCTGGCAGCTGGTAGAAATAATAAATAGCAAATTAAAAACAAACTGAAAACCGATTTTGAAAAAAGCAAAACAATAACATTTACAAATAATAATAATCATAAAAAAACGCCGGTTTTACACTCGACTAGGTGGAGCGAAAAAGCGCCAGAGAGAGAGAGAGAGAGAAAGAAGTACTAAGAGCGGGAGAGCGCAACGGAACTAAGTGAGCAGCACACAGCATGTAACAGTGGGACAATATTAATTGGTTTAACCTCATTTCAGGCAGTTTGCAAATGTTCTGGAACAGTTAAATACTACAACTTGGGGCGGAAATTATGGAAGGCAGTTATAACGGAAACTTTGAATAAGCTAGAAGGTGGCTGGGCAAAATTATATTATTTACTAGAGATATGAGTAAGTCTAAATTATAAATACTATATTAAATTAATATATTATTAGAAAATTCTTAATTAAATTCTGTATTTAGTCTTTAACAATTGAATTATTTTATTTTTTAAAATTTTAATAAACTTTTAATTTCTTCACATCCACCTAAGCTCTCATACCACTGTTCAATAGCAAAGTAATTGATGCTAGGCCTCCCTCTCTCGCTCTCAGAACACGGTGAACACCACCCAAGCCCGCCCATGGTGCTAGACGAAGAGCGACGATAAAGTGTAGAGAAAAGTGAGAGTTTCAGGCAAGCCGCAGAGCTTGCAACATGCTTGAATTCGTTTCGTCAGTTGCCACACGACAGGACAACCGCACGGGCGGGCAGCCAGAACGCAATGCAGCAGCCGACGACGCGTCTGGTCGCAGTTCCAACATTCTAGAAAGCTATTCGTGAGTTCAAGCGTAACTGTATCAATAGGATACTCTCTCTCAGTAGCAGTAGCAGCTGAGTATCAGCTACTGATGTCAAATTAATACTAATTAAAGCGCAGCGTGCGATCTACCGGGCCAGCTGCTCGGCTGCTCAGCTGCTCACGCTCGCCGCTCCGGCTCTCTGTACAAGTGAACAAGTTATCTTTTCTGTTGCGAAAAAGTGCTCGTATCTTTAGTATATACGTATATCTGAATAAGGCCCATGCCAATGCGTACTCTCGGCAGCGTCGTAGCCCGTCGCGCCGCCAGTGGGCGAAAGACGCAACTGCCGACTGCCGCCGACAGCCGACCGTCGACTGCTGCTGGTGAGCTGCTACGACCTTGCAATGCCCTTGAATGACACTCTTATTGCGACCAAGTCGCCGTCGTTGCCACTACAACTGGCGGTGCTGCCACGGCTGCCATGACGAGCGCTGGCAAAATACAGAAATGGATTTAAATTGAAATTGAAATTTTGTATATCGTATTTGGCGTGAGCTGTAGTGAGTGTCTCGGCGTGCTTGGCATTCGCCACGAACATAACCCGACGGTCTTAGCTCCTGTTTTTACTATAATCACAACTTACCGCCAGCCGTCGCGTGTGCGAAAGAACGAGAGAGAACGAGAACGAGAGCGAGCGAGAGCGAAAGCGAAAGCGAAAGAGGCTCGTAAAATATTATAAAAATTAAAGTCTTATCCCAAACATATCCGCCTTTGAAGCAGTGCACACAATCTGATTATAAAATAATAAAAAGAAAAGTGTTATCTAAGCAACTAGCGCCATCTGTGGGCGAGTGCGTGCGCGTGTGTGTGCACTAAAAGTGAAAGTTCAGGCCAGGCGAATCCTTCGGCAGCCCCCACCACGCTGGGTCACAGTTCCTTGGCACAGTTTTAAGGCGGCGCTGGCTATGTGTATATACTATTATATATAACGGTACCGAAGCACGCAATAATACATAGCCAAACATAACGACGACTTCCAAAGTGTATACATATATATATATACTACATACATACATATATCTAAACATAAATATATACATATATACATAGATATATTTATGCGACTGCTCTGACAACACACATTTTTTTATTACAACGTGAACAACGACGGGCAGACCAAAAACTTGGAAAATAGAGAAAAGGAATTCTATTGGAACTATAAAGAATAACAACAACAACAAGAGCAAAAGCTAGAGCAGCAACAGCTCACAGGCAGGTTAGTACAAATTAATAATCATTATAGAATCATGGCTACATATGTACATCCCCACGCACCCATGAATCTTCTATATACATAAGCTGTGCGTGTTGTTTTTGTTGTTTGCCCTATACCAATTAGCCAATGCTGCATTGTTGTTGCCATAATTTATATAATTATGAACAAGTGTTTCAATACTATTTTGACATTGAACTGCCTAATAGGGGATTACGTGTGGAACATGCATAAATTAAGTAACACTCTCTGAGAAAATAACAATTTTTGCACTGATTTAATGGAGTTTCAGTAGGGGCAGATTTTATCTTTGATTTAATTAATAATTAAATAAGAATAATAATAAAATAAATGATTTAATTAATTAAATAACTATCAAATAAATCATTTTTAAAAATAGTTAATTTACTACATGAATCAAAAATTTTAAAAAATATATTATTAATAATAATAAAATAAAAATGAAAAATTCAATATTATTTAATACAAAAACAGTTAATTTATTAAATATAGCCAAATAGATACAAATATAATGAAATCCAAATAAATATATAATAAAATCCAAATTTTATTACATATTTTATTATAAATTTAATTTCAAATTTTCTACATTTAATTTGGGCATATTTAATAAATTAATATTAATAAAAATCATAAAATCTACATTTTCTTATATATTTATTTTTCATTTATTCTTATTTATTTCAAAAATTAATTACAAAAATATAACAAATAATAAATAAATAATTAAATTCTTTTAATATACAATGAAAGCGTATTTATTATTCATTTTTCTTTTATTTTATTTTTATTTGATTAATTTAATTTAATCTAATTATTTCTGTTCTACTTCAACATTATTTAATGTTCAGGAGTAGCTATTATTGATTTTATTTTATTTTATTTTATTATATATTTATTTTGTTGCACTGATTTTGATTGACGTTTACAGCCAAATAATATATAATAATATTTAAATATTGTTAAATATTTATTATTTATTTTGGTTTCTACTACAAATTTAGTTTAGCAAATTTATTTTGATAGATATTTTTGGCTAAAAAATTTATATATGTAAATATAGCAGAAATTTATTTTGTTTTGTTTTCATTTTTTATTTTTATTTTATTTTCTTTTATTATTATTCCCAAATTTAAATCTTTTCTCCTTCGCTTACTTCTCCTACAACTATTTCCCATTTCGCTACAAACAAACAGCCCCAATAAGGGAAGAAAAACAACTAAACTACTGTTAAGGCCTTTATAGATATGAGCAATCGGCATTGGTTCAAAGTAAATTACACCTACTATGTTGTTTGTCTAGCTGTTTATCTGGCTAAACAGAAAGACAAACACAAAGGCAAAATCTTTGCCTCAGCCCTTGACGCTAAGTTGAACAGTGCTTGGAGCACTACTAACCCAAACAGGCTTCGATAATAGCCCATTCAAATCAGGGCACGAACCGTAAGCATAGCCAACGGAAAACGAAAGCATGTGAAAAGCGAAAGTATCTGTGCAAATGTATATGTATCTGTATCTGTATCTGTATCTGTGCGTGTGTCTGGATCCAAAACAGCACAAGCGTTTTTCTCATCGCTGCTGCTGTTATTCTCGTTGTTGTTGTTATTATTATTATTATTATTATTGTGGCGGTGCTTGGCTTTGTTTGCTTTTGACATTTCGGTGGGTAGCAATGTCATACAAATATAAATAAAATACACGCGCTGCCCCACCAAAGGAAGCCACCCACACCAAAGAAAGCAAGAAAAACACACGCACTGACCGCCAGATACTTGGCTACTTAGCGCTATCCATAGCGCTCAACTTGACGTGCTGTGGCATGGCGTGGCGCTTCTCTCTATCTATTGATTGTTTTGACATCCACAAAAAATTAACGAACAATCGATTGGGTGTCCGCCAAAGTTTCCACGGCTCCGGCGGACTCCTGGTGGCGCAAAGGCGCAGTAGCATAGCAGTCCATAGGCAGTGTAGCTCGTGCGTTTCTCAATTTGGCTAATTCGCCATAAATAAAAAAAAATATATCTATATTATGTAGATATATGTATATATATGAATATATTTATAAATAAGAAATATCATTCTGCGCCCGCACAGTCAGCTGTTGCGGCTTGTAGAGTGGGCGGCGCAGAAAAAGAAATGCCAAACTAAAAATTATGGAAAGCTCGTGTAGACTTGTATATAGAAGATATGCAAATACATAGATCTTTGCGATTATATACAAACCTAAATATATAGTTAATAATTATGCAAGATCATGTGAGGATAATTGAAGGCCTTCCTCTGTTGCTAATGCTATTTTTGATTAATGAGAGGCAAAAGTAAGTTCAACGATAATATGGAAAATATCACATAGAAAGAGACAGACTAGCTGGCATTAGTGCCATCTCTTTCTCCATCTATAAAACTTATCTGGCAAATCCCTTATTACAACAGCAATCAATTTGTTCGCCGCAAAAGCAAATCTGCAACTGATAACGATTCGAACCAAGCGCTAATAGCCGAAACATTTGGATAACATATTATCAAAATCACAGCGGGATATCGGATGTGGCAAGTGGCTTACGTCGACAGCTATATACGTATAGCTGATAAGACAGATGGCTATTGTATGTGAGCTGCAGTAAAGATATTTGCGAACAGATTTAGCTAATGCAAAGCAGAGATGCATTTTAAAAACGAAGAACTTTAAATACCCTGAAGTAAATATTTTATTTATTTATCTTTTTATATTTTTTTATTTATCTTTATATTTTTCTTTCATTCATTTAATCTAATTAATTTTTAAATATAAATAATAAGATAACAAACAAAAAATATATAAATAATATCAGCTAAATTAGCTTGATGCTCTTAGTTTCCAAGAAATCTTCAAACTCAATTTCTATAAAAAAATATAAATATTTAAAAATTTATTAAAATCAATAAATCAACAAATTTATTAAATATAGAAAAAAATAACTTTCTACTGCTACATTATCTGCTTTCAGTTTAATTTCGATAAATAATATAAATATTTAATAAAAATGTAAAATAGTAAATTTAAAAAAATTAAATTATTTCTAAAATTAAAATTTAATAAAAATGTATAACAGTAAATTTAAAAAAAAAATTAATTCAAAAAAGCATTTAGTTCTAAATTAATTAATTAAAATTATTTCTTAAAAAAACTAGCCTTCAGCTCTTTAAATCCAAGCAATTCTTTGCCTCACTTGAATTTATTTAAAGCAAATATAAATATTTAAAAATTCTTTAAAAATTTCTAAAAATATTAATTAATCATCAAAAACTCGCCAGATTCCTGGCAATTCTCTTTCTCCCTTTTATTTCTTTAAAATAAATCAAAATAATTTATAAAACTTCCCTAAACAGGATATACTTAAAATTCGATTTCCATTCCAGTTCTCTAAAATAATGCATGTGCCACAGTTGATCAACATAGCGTGTTGCCCTTTCTCTCTGTCTCTCTCCTACTCCCACTCTCTCCCTGTCACTCTCTCTCTCTCTCTCTCTGGGAGGGTAGGCAGACAACGACGTCGCTGATCACGAGCATTTCTCTATGCAAGCGGCTGTCTGGCAATGGCTGCGGTAAGGTGCGGGCAGAAGGTCGCCTCTGTCGCTGCAGTTGTCTTACCTTTGGGATTGCAGCGATTACGCCTACCCACACAGACCCAAGCTGGCAAACACACAGATACGCGAGACACAGAGATACACAGCCACAGATGCAGCTGCAGCTACTGTTACATACACACATCCACACACATCCTCAGTCGGGGCACATCACAGTTGATCAGTGACAGGCCAGACGCTGGCGGTGCGATTTGCTGCGCTTCGATTTTGCTGCCTTATCAATCAGCGCAAGTTCGCTTAATGCCAAAAAATATATATATAAATAAAAAAAAACGCTTTCAGTGCATGCTCGCCACAGAACCGTCGCAGACGTGGTGCAGTCCGTAGAGTTGTCGTCGTAGTCTAAAGAATTATTAAAGTTGGTGCGAATCGGCAACGGAAACGGGTTACCAAGCGACCAAGGCAGCAGCAACAGCAGCAGCAGCACCTGGTGTATGTGAGTAAGCGAAACAGCCAGCGTGCGTTTCGGTTCAGTTCAAAACGGTTCAGTCAGTCCGCGCTCTGTGTGTTTTCAAATCGATCGGCTATAAATAAATGCAAATTTCTTATCAACACTCATAATCGAAACGCCGGCGCGGCATGATTAAATAACTAACTAACGCCCCCGCACCCTTGCAGTCATGTCAGTGCCAGGTGAACTCAAGCCGAAACTTTTGAGGCTACAGCGAGAGAGAGAGAGTGATATGATGATAAAGATATGAATTTATTTAACTAGGCTTGAGCAAAAAGAAATAATTTTAAAGAATTTGTAGCTGTAGCTTAAAGCTATTTTTAAGTAAAAAACCTTTTTTAAATATTTTAAATATATTTAAAATTGTATTATATATTTGATATATATATTTATATATTTTATGCACTGGCTTTAACAAAGTCGCATTAGATTTTCTATATGTAATAAATACCTGTAGCCGGCCAGACAGACAACCAGCTAAGCTGTATACAAATACAAAGTGCAATATCATGTGTGAAATGCAAATACTATAAGCTAAAATACAGCTAATCAGGCCACTAACTATAGTTATTTTTTATAATACTTAACGTGAGTCAGTCAATGCTGAAGCAAATTAGGATTGCTGACTAACTCGCTGCCAGATCGATGCCTTAAGCAATCTAGCTCATAAATATATACTACATATATTCAAGTTGACCTTCGGCCCTTGGCCAATATATCTGCTATCTTTAAATTGGCACCTTTTATGATTCGCTTGACCAGAAAACAAAGTTAACTAATCAAACTGGCTGCTAAAGTTCTTGTGTGCGTGAGTTCTTGGGGTGCCACTTGAGCTCTAGAAACAGCGAGACATATCAATTGATTAACACGCCGGGGGGCCGCACATTTCGCCCAATTTAATTCAATTAAGCTGACACTACAAACTGGCCTGAGAAGTAGATGTCTAACTACGTTTATTCTGCGTCTTTCGACGCACTCATCAAAACAAAACATAAATAAAGAATATACGAGATAACTTTGAAAACGGAAATGTTCCTTTTGGAAAATACTCAAATGCGTTGTTCAATTTTTATTTATAGCTAATTCTTAGTTTCGCCTGATCTGCATGCAGCAGACGAATGCCCACGGATACTATATAAATCCGTGATTTTTATTATTATTAAAAAAAAAAAAACCAATAAACTGAAATCTATTTTAAATTTTGTTTGGTATATGAAAATGATTTTCTACACATTTTGAATATATATATTTTTTTTAAGTTAAATATTAGTACATTGAACTTGTTTAGGCAAAAATATTTATATATATATTTTTATTCTATTTTTTTATATTAAAATTTCATGTTTATTTGCTTTCCATTTTGTCATAAATTATATAACTTTTTTTAATTAGTTGACATTTTTTCGTAATTTTTTATTTTTTTGTCTCCACTTTTGACAGCTGCTGGAATTAATTTAATAATTTCCGAAATGTTTTTCTATAAAAGTTTTGTACTTTCTGCCATCTCTTTCTCTCTAGCTGCCTCTCTATCTATTTTGCGCGTCATCTGCCGCCGGCCAAAACGCATTTAGTCATTTGGACCTGGTCCAAAAACCATTTTCATTTTGGCTCTAGCAAAAAAGGGACTGAAACAAAGTGAATGCGATTCGCTCGCTCGCTCAATATGCAGCCAAAGGTGGCAAATATGATTCAGTAAGCTGACAGCTCGCCATATGCCAGATGCCATATCGTCATATACAACTCGATAATTAATGCAGCTCTTTGTTTAATGAAGTCTCGACTGACCTCCTTGAGTCGATCGACTGTCAGCGGCAATCGCTTTTTTATTTATTTACAATTGCTGCGGTGCAGCCTTTGGCAAAGCTCGAACTCAATGTTTATTAAGCTTCCTATGCTCGCTGCCAGCAAAAGCCCAAATACAACAAAAAGTGTGGCTAAGTTCAAGGCCAATTAACTAATAGAAAGAAAAAACTAAGAGCAATACGATTGGTGCATTGGCTGTTTGTTGCTCTAGGGTTGGGCTATAACTGAATTGGTTTACTATAGGTGGGCGTGACTTTCGGCAGCTGATCAGGCGAGCACGTGTTGCAGTTGACAGAGCGACAACCACCTGCCAATTGTGCTTAAAAAACAAAAACAAAAACAAAATGAAAGTAGAATTTGAAAATTAGTTTCTCTTTTTTTTTTTAGCCACATGCCACAGCTTTAATTAAATAACATTTGATATAAATATGTAAAACACTTAACATTTCTTTAACATAGACAGAAATGTCACGCGTTTAACAGATGATATAATAGATTTTTTTATTTGTCTATTTTATTTATCTTTCTTAAGAAAGATCTTACACAGAAATACCTTGAGCCTTTTGATATATTCATTGAGCTGTGAATATGTTAGAAATGCATTAGGGCAAATGCCAACTGCTCATAATAGCCTGCATTTGGGCTATTTAAATAATTGACAGGCGGCTAAAATAAATTCATTCGCGAAAAATATAAAAAATAATTGCCAGCTGTTTTTCGCATAGAAACAAAAGAAAAACAAAAACAAAAAGAGAAAGGAAGAAGTGAGGAGAAAGCATAACATTTTGAGTAAAATTTATTTGTTTACTTGCGAAAATCTCGTCTGTTTCTTGGGCTTTAGTCAGTGTACGAAAATAATAATGCCAGCCAGCTGACACGTCATCTAAGTATATCTATTTATCATTCATTATATACATACATATATCAATATTCTGTTTGATTTTGCAGCATTGTTGCAGTTGCCGACGTTGGCACCATACCGCCCACCGCTGAGCGCAATATTCGGACGTGACGTAAATGAATGAGCCCGGCGATATACCATTAACACTCAGTAGCACGCCGGACAATAGGCCGCCCTGCAGCATTATCTCCATAATACCAAACATAGGGATGTCATCATGCCGTGGTCGTGCCGAGGCATTCGCGCGCAGTCTGTCCTCAAAGCTGCGCACCTTGGGATCACAGGTGAGCTGGCAATAGATATAAGAAGGAGTCGATTGGAGAAGGATTAGCTAAGGATATTTTTGCAAGGAAAAGTTTATTATGAATAACATTGTCATTGCCATTGTCATTGACATTGATATTACCATTATTATTATTACTTTATTATTGTTATTCTCACTATCATAAGTATTAGCATTAGCATTATCATTAGAGTTAGTATTGGTATTAGCATTAGCACTAGAATTAGAATTTGCATTATCAGTATCATAAATAATGATCTATATGATTATTATTATGATTATCATTATAATTAGAATTAGCATTAGCATTAGCATTATCATTAGAACTATTATTAGAATTATCATTGGCATAAATTATTATTGGCATGATTATTATAATTACCATTATCATTATCATTAGCATTATCATTAGAATGATCATTAGCATTATCATTGGCATAAATTATTATTGTCATAGTCATTATCATTGTCATTAGCATTAGCATTAGCATTAGCATTAGCATTAGAGATTAGTATTATCATTAGCCTTATCAGCATTACTATTTACGATTTTATATTATTTGTATAGATCTAAGTCTAAGGTAATGAATCAAGTTCCTCATTACGGCCTAGGCTAGCTCATTATTCCGGCCGTAGAGCCCTTAATCATCCTGCTCTCTCTGTATACCAGAGTTTTTCTAGTCTGAGTGAAAGCAATTTTTGTAGAACTTCGCTTCGATCCAAGCAATCTGGCTATTCCCAAGCCGTAGCTCAACCCTTTCGGGCTCTAGTAAATTTATTCAGATTTCGTACGCGTCACATAATATATCCGTAGTAATTTCCCAACATTGAAAATGAATTTACTACGCAAGCCCGCACCCGACATCAATTCGATTGCCGTGATGGCAATGAGCGCATTCCGGGTGATGACTCTGCACGAGTATCGCGGCAGATATGTCATACTGCTCTTCTATCCGGCCAACTTCTCGTTCGTGTGCCCGACGGAGTTGCATGCGTTCAGCGACCGGGCCCAGGAGTTCCGCAGTGTGGGCTGCGAGGTGATTGGCTGTTCGACGGACAGCCACTTCGCCCACTGCGCCTGGATGATGCAGCCGCGCAAGGCCGGTGGCCTGGGCGAGATCGACATCCCCTTGTGGGCGGACAAGTCGATGAAGATAGCTCGCGACTACCAGATGCTGGACGAGGCAACGGGCCTGGCCAACCGGGGCATGTTCATTATCGATCGCCTGGGCCTCATACGGCATATCTCGGTTAACGACATGGGCGTGGGCCGCAGCGTCGAGGAGGCACTGCGTCTGGTCCAGGCCTTCCAGTATACCGATGAGTTCGGCGAGGTTTGCCCGGTCAATTGGAGACCCGGCGCCAAGGCCATGAAGCCGGACCAATCGGGCAAAGAAGACTACTTTAAAAACGCCTTATAAAACCAGAATACATTTGAGAGCTCAATACACGAAGGAGTGCAAGCAGAACAGGATCTATATAGATAGCCACAGTACTAGTTCGAAAACATATCAATAAATGATGAAGATGAGAATATTTTTAAGAGATTTATTTAGAGGGAATACCCTTACTGCTCCACTATTAATCACCTTCCTTTTGCTCCCATCTCTTTGCTAGGCGAACGAGGAGGGCGTGGCCAATGCCGAGGATGAGCCCATCATAAATGGCAGCAACACGAACACCTGGGTGAACGCACACGAATCGGAACAGACTGTCACCGATCTGCAGCCGCTGCGCCAGGAGTCCGACTCGTTCTTCGACTTTGACTGCGAGCTGGAGTCACCGGGCAGCCCGGTGGATGAGTGCGAGTACCTGCGTCTCATAGAAACCGCCTCGAATACGCCGCACAACTCGACCGCCGAATCTGGCTACGCGTGCGCCTCGGCGGCCAGCAGTCACAGCAGCACAGATGGGCCCTACTTCGATGCCGCCACCGGCGGCGCACAGGAGCTGCTGGTCACCACCAAGCAGCCGACGACACAGACAGAGCGCAGCAAAGTGCCCGGAGCGGAGCAGCCGGAATACGTGAACACATTGCAATTGAATGGAACACACGAGCCAATGACAAATGGAGAGCAGCAGCAGGAGCAGAAGGAGCAGGAGCAGGAGAAGGAGCAGGTGAACAAAGAGATGGAACTGAAGCAGGCAGAGCAGGTGGTGGATGAGGCGCTACTGCAGGCGCAAATCCTAAGCGAGCTGCAGCTGCACAGCGAGAGCATCAAGAGTCCGGACAATGGCTTCAGCGAGGACCAAGCGGAGGAGCCAGCGCTGCTCAATGGCTATGAAGAGGCGCCAGAGCAACCAAAGCCAGTTGAAAGTGAACAGATAACGCCAGCAGTTGAAGTCCCGGCGGCTGAGAATACGCCGGACAGCGGCACCGATGAGGTGGACAAATGTACGGAGAGCCAGAGTCTGTCCGTGAACGTGGAGCTGGCACAGCTGGAACAGGCGCAGCAGGATGTGGAGGCGGAGGCCAAGGAGAAGACGGCTCACAGCCACGGCATAGACACCACAGACGACGAGGACGATTGCCGGCCGCAGCGCGTGCGTCGCTGCTCCTCGCTGAAAACGGGCAAAACGCCGCCGGGCACGCCCGGACGTAAGAAGATCGTGCGCTTCGCCGACGTCCTAGGCCTGGACTTGGCGGACGTGAAGACGTTCCTGGACGAGATACCAACCATACCGAAGTCGGCGTTCGAGGATTTGGAAATACTGGAGACGGAGCCGCCGCTGCAGCTGGGGCCCAAGTCCGACAAGCTGTTGATGCCGCTCTTCCAGCAGCCGGGCGGACTGGCCACATTCCTCGATGCGGTGCGCGAGAAGCAGGTGTCGCTGGAGAACGCCGCTGTCACCGACAGCATCAATCAGACCATCGCCGGCACGGTGCGTGTCCGCAATCTGGACTTTCACAAATCCGTGCACGTGCGCTACTCGCTGGACGGCTGGCGCAGCTACGCCGATCTGCAGGCGAACTACGTGGAGAACTCCTGCGACGGCTTCTCCGACAAGTTCACCTTCGTCCTGTTCGGCAACTCGCTGCACGTCGGCCAGCGGCTGGAGTTCGCGGTGCGCTTCCAGTGCAAGGGCCAGCAGTTCTGGGACAACAACTACGGCGCCAACTACTGCTTCCAGTGCCTGCCCAGCTCGAATCACACGGCATCGCCGGCGTCCGTGGCGAATGGCGCCGTGCCGTCGCTTCATGGCAGCAACTTGGTCGGCCTGCTAAGCCCCACGGCGGGCGATGCCTGGTGCAGTTCGTTCTACTAAACTGAAAAACCCCCCACAGCCCCCAGTTAGTAGCTGTAGCAGCGGGGCGGCACTCCGAGGAGGCAGTAGACGACGCGGACGCGGGTCGTTGCAGTCAATGTCCGGGCGGCGGCGCAGCGCCGTCGGGGCCAGTGGACACCAGCATTCGGTGGCGGCGGCCTTGACGGCGTCTGTGCGTCCACGGGCAACTGTCACACCCAGAGATCAGAGATCATAAACTATATAGAGCAAGGTGCAATCCCCACTCCTACCCAGAACACACACACACACATACATACAGACAATCCTTACTCACCCTCTCTCTCTCTAACTCTCTCCCTAAGGCAAATGTTTATATTTTTATAGAGTGAAAAGCAGCCTCTTCGATAAAGCTAAAGATTGGCCCGATCAAAGAAATATATATATATATCTATAATATAACTGAATAAACAGAGCCAGCAATGAATCCCAATGATAGTTATTAGTCTTACGTTATAAGAAGAGCAAGTGATAACTAATGATGATGAATGATGAATGATTATAATGATGATGATGAAAATGATGATGATGATGATGATCAATGATGAACAGTTTTTAATGTCTATAACAATTTTGATTTCTGTAACTCTCCCATTATATATATGTATATATATGATTTCTGCATTGTTCAGCCTCAGGTGTACGGGGTGGGCACGCCCAGACTACAGCAGCCTCTCGACTCGATTCAGTTAACAAACTTTCTAGTTTTCTAGTCAATTCAAGTTTACCGTAAGACTTCAAATACCAACTACCACTTGGCCGAATCTCTTGCCAGCAAAAGAAAGCAAAAACTCGTTCGAAAATGTGCCTACAGAAGATGCGCATTTAAACTCCAAAGATGGACCACCCCTAGTCCCTACCCACCACCCTCACCACCCCGCCCTTTGCCACATGCTGAACAATCGTCTTTCGCTATGCCAAAATAAAAATTATTAAATGTTTTTTTCCTGTTTACCGTTTTTTTTTTTTGTTTTCTATTTTAATTTTAATTTCTATTTTTATTTTTAAATTTAGTGCGACTTTATTTTACGATTTCGATGTTTTTTTATGTATAATATTATATACGCATACACACACACACACACACACACATACACAGACGATATACATACATACAACAAAATATATATATATATAAAATATACGAAATAAAAAATTATAATAAATTGTAGTTACATTTTTGTGGCTTGTTTTCGTTAATTAACTTTTAAGTTTTAAGATCGAGGTTCATTGCGGCTCATCTCATCCGTAGAGAGTTATCATAGAACATAGAAATTGTCCAACACTGTACACACACACACACATACTTATATCTATATCAGGGATAACCTCAAAAACCTAATACAAATAGTTAATTGTTATAAATAAAAAGGAAAATGAAAATTGAAAAACGAAAACAAAACGCAGCTACCTCAACGTTTTCAATTGGGAAAACTACGTAAAAGTTAAACAAAAGCAAATCTATAATAATGTTATATATGTTTATTGCATAGCAAACATGTAAAGATACCAACCCAATAAAATATTTAACTTTAAAAGTTACAAAATATTTACAGAACAAAAAAAAAAAACAGAAAACTGAAAAAAAAAGTGAAGGAAAAGTGAAAACTAAAATTCACACGAAACTTTTCGAACGCCCCCCTTAACAATTAGACTGAAGCGTGAGTATAATGACAGCCAGCCCAAAAATAATTTAAATATTATACACACACATACAAATACATACATATACATACACGCATATACTTATATGTGTGACTGCTTGTAAAATGCGCCTAAGCATAACAGTTCCAAAGAACATTGTCTTCAAGATGCAAATTGTTAAAATTAGTTTGTCTAGCGCGCGGGGCTTCAATGTCAAAACCAAAGATTTCATAAATAAATAAACTTTACCCAGTAAAATTTGCAGTCTTTCTTTGAAACGTATATTATTCAAAAAAAAAAAAAATGGCTCAGGAATTTCCTTTGGCATTTGTAACAGGCTGGCAACGCCATGCCATGCATGCGCAGCAAACAAATGCCTGGGCTACAGACAAATGCTCACTGCTATGGCAAATTATTTAATTGCCATACAATTCAGCTTTTACTATGATTTAAAAAAAAAAACGTTTTCAATACAAATTTGAATTTAAATATATTTTGTTTAATATTTATACATTTATGCAGCGTATTTATGTTGAAATAAATATTTTTAAATATATATTTTCGGCATATAAAAAATGTTTCGAGCAAGGCAAATTATATACACTGCATAGTCCATATACATATATAAATCTAGCTAAAGTTTGCCTTATTTTAAAACAATCCAGCGTAAATGCAGCACAAGAAACACTTTGTCAAATACACAACTCCGCTGCTGCTTTGCCATTAGCAAACTTCATCTTCCATGGGCGGCTCCTCGTCGTCCGGCTGCGAGACGCTGACCTCAGCGAAGTCCTCCTCCACGCTGTCCACAAAGCTGGAGACTCTGCAAGCAATTAGACAAACAACACTTAAAGTGACCAGCAATTTGTTGCATGTGGCATGTGGCAGTTGTTTTACTTCTCGAAATCGCATTGCGGCAACAGACCCACGTCCTTGAGCTGTTCAACGCCCCCGCCGAATCGCAGCAGCAGCAGCCCGCAGAGCCGCAGGAGCGCCAAGAGCAGCAGAAACATGCCCGCCACATAGCTCAGCCAGAGATTGTGGGGGTAGAGTATCAATGCCACGCCCATGGCGACATAAATGGGCGCCGGCCGCCAGCTGCCCAGCCAGGCGCAGCAACGCCAGCAGTCCAGGCACCAGGCGTGCCTCTGGTAATTATCGCTGAAAATTAAAAATAAATAAATATATGGAAAATTTACGAGCTGAAGGAAAATTCCTCCTGCCCCAGCTCCACTTACTCGCCACATTGTAGCTGCAGGAATATGTTTATCAGCCATTTTATCTCAATGAACAGCACCAGCAGAGCTGAAAAACTACCCGAACATTAAAACATTTATGATCCGGCGACAAAGCCAAAGTGTTCAGACTCACAGTATGTAGAGGCCCGAGCGATAGCCATGCATGTAGACATCGACGCCCACTCCGCAGATAACTGAAATGAAAAATGACCACAAATTGACTGCTGGCTGCTCAAGAAATTGCCTATTGGCTATATTGGTGGGGGGAGTTGGGCTCCCTTATGGACTTTTCATGCTACAGAATATAGAAAACAATATGGAATTGTGTCTACGCAAATAAGATTTCGGAGACGGCCATAAAATATGGCTAAACGCAAATATGTAATCTAAGTAACATTGATGAGACAGTCGATATGTGCGAGGGTTGAGCAAAAAGTCGTTTAGGTTTTGAGGTTGATATTGAAGAGAATGTCCTTATGCTGAAATATATAGTTAAGGAAATTGGGGCATTCTATATATAATTCAAATAATATTTTTAAAAATTAAAAACTAATTTATATATAATTATTTAAAAAATAAAATCAGAAAATTGAAATTTTAATGCCTCAATGAAATAATAATTTAATTTCCTTTTGATAAGAAATGAAATCGAGACAAAATTTAGTCAATAAAATACTGAAAGCTGAGAGATTAAGGAATATAAAATATGTGTACAATTTACATATACATACATAAAGTAAAAAAAAAAAAAATTAAAAATTAAAAAAAAATGAATATATGTAAAGTAAAAAATTATGCAAATCAATTATTAAAAATAAAAAAAAAATAAATAAAATAAATTAAATAAATCGAATAAATTCAATTAAAAAAATAAAGAAAATAAATAAAATAAGTAAAATAAAGAAAAAATAAATAAAATATATAAAATAAAGAAATTATCAAATAAATTAAATAAATGAAATATATCAAATAAATCAATTAAATAAAATGAATAGATAAATTGAAGTTGGTGAACCTCATTTCCCAGACAATTAACACGAAGCTCTAATTAAAATAATCTGATATATATAAAATCTAATAATATATATGGATTAGACTAGCACTTTTGATACTTTTTTAAATGTTTTTAAATACCAAACTAAGCCGCAGACTAGTATTTGGACTAATTTTCTGCTACTACTCTGAAGCCTTATATATGACAATTTAATTGTATTAAAATGGTGTTTTATATAATATACAAATAATATGTATTAAAATAGTATTTTATATAATATATGAATAATATAAATAATATATAAAAATTCAAATAATAATTATATATTTAAGTCATTGGAAAAATCTCCAATATACCCAAAAATATATATTTCTAATATTCTGAAAGTATAATATATTTACAGTAAAATTTATTTACATAATAAAACAAATATTTTTATACTTTCTGTATATTCAGATTTCGATTCAGAATCATCAACAAAGTTCATAAAAGCATAGACAAAAAAACGGATTAATAAATCTAGTTGGTCTGCGTGTAATCTTGTTTAAAGAATGTGGCCAAAGCTCGCTTTGGCTTTTACTTTCTTCAAAACTTTTCAAGCTACCCACTTAAATATCTGTCTACGCATCTATTTATATTAATATATTATATTCTAAGCATATTATGCCTATCAGCGTTTACTTTCCCTCTGTGTAAATTATGACTCAAGAAAGCAAGAAAAAAAACACGACAAAAATGCGAAAATCCACTCAAAACTCAATCTAATTAAGTTGTTATTGTATGCGCCGGGAAAACAAATTCGATTGGACTGCAGATAAAAGGCAAATGAGGTTTGCCCACACACACACACAGAGAGAAAGAGACAGTCCAGCATACGCCATCCACAGGCCAAAAACCAAAGCCAAACCAATTACATTAAACGCTTTGAGAGCATCAGCTAAAGCAAAAAAAAGACAACAAAAACGAGGAAAAATCTGAATGGATAGTCGATGAAACGTGCGTCTATAGAAAATCAAATAAAAACTAGGCAAAAATTATGCGCAGCTATCGTGGAGCAGAAGTTTTTTCGTTGTTTTTGTTGTCATTTGGAGGGGGCCAAGCGACTGGCGCCAGAAAGCCAACAACAAGAGTCGGGAAGTGGGGATAAAAGCCATAAAGGGTTGCACTTGCCAAGGATGTGCGAATGCAGCTGCTGACTGAAAATAGAAAAAAAGGGCCAATGCCTTGTTAATGGCCCTGAGAGAGCTTTTTTTCTACGCTGCTGCTGGGCTATCAGCTATCTGCGAGCATCACGCAGCGCTGAGGTTTATGAACTGTGAGTATTTTGCATTATGCACCGCCCCAGACTTGGTCTAAACAACAACAATATGGCTGGCAGCATCATTTTGAACTTGACCCGAGCAGCAGCTGCGGCTTGCTTAAGCATCGCTCATTTATCACATTTCCCCGTTGGGGCCGGTCAAGACTGTTGCACCATTACAAGTGCATTAGAGCAGGGGAGTGCAGCTTGGGCATCCTTTGATACAGATGACACTCATGGGAAGCGAGAGGGCTGAGCGTGACAAGCGCTAAAGCCAAATTTAATAACTCTGGCACATGCAAAAGTGTTCTCGGACAGATTATAAATTGCATTCAAATGCTGGAAAAATGAACTCGAGCGCGTTGCATGCTTCAACTGTGAATCTTATGGAAACGTGAGTTGACCAGAAGTTTATAGTTGTAATATAATTGTATTAGCCACAATCTGCAGCTCAATTAAGTCTTAGTTTTATTTAACATAGTGAAAGCTAACTAGTTGTACAATAAATTGAAGCCGAAGGTACGAGAGGCGAAATTTAAAGAAATGCTAAAAATTTATAGAAACTTAGCTTATTTATTTAATTTTTATTATTTATTTATTACAACCCATATATGTATTTTGAATTTGAATGAAAGTTTCATAAGCTTAGTCAAGCTTTTGTTAGAGTTATAATTCAATGCATAAGTTTACTTTCTAAAATACATAGTTTTTTTATAAATTCTGAATTTAAATTAAAATTTAATTTGCATTATTGCTGGAGTAGAATGTAAACAAGAAAATGGCATTAGTTTTACGTGCCCTGTGGGGCAGCTCAGTAAATTAGGAGTGCAGCGCTAGCGGGGTTGAAAAAAGGTGGACAAAACTAAAATGTAAAGAATTAAAATGTTGAATGTAAAATGTATACAATATAAAAAAAAAAAAAAAAACCAAAATTAAATAATAAAAAAAAAAATTTAATAAAACAAAATAAAATAATCACATATAAAATAAAAAAATAATAGAAATAATATAAGAAAAAGAAAGAAAAGAGAAAAATGCACCATAAATAAATAATTAAAATAATTAAAAATTAAAATACTTAAACCAAAAACTCTTAAAATTTTAAATAATAAAAAGTAAAATAAATGAACACAAAAAAATGCAAAAATTAAAAATTTCAATTAATATACATACTAAAATGTAAAGCAATAAAAAATACAATAGTTAGAAATAAAAAAAAACAAAACAAAATAATAAACAAAAATTTAATACATATTTTGTATAAAAAAGTAAATTAATAAAAAATAAAAAAATACAAAATAAAATTTAAAATTTAAAAGAAAAATGTAATAAAAAATAAAAATTATTCAGTATATGATAATTTCATTTTTAGCAGCAGAAATTGGCAATTTTAGTTTTCAATGCCTATGAATATGATCAAGATATAGATAACATATATATATTCTATATTAAAATTTTAGCTTTTGAGGACAAAAATCTGCAAGGCGAAAAGACTAATTTTGGGTTATCTCAAAAAGAAATCACTTGAAGCTTATAAACCAAATAGTCTGCTCAGAAATCTAAGGCAGGCACTTGCTAGATATCTAATATTCGCAATCCATTTTGCAATCTAACCAAGACTTTATACCATGCGTTGTTAAATATGTAAAATAAATTGCATTAAATTTAATATAATTTTTAATATAGTATAAATCGTTGCAAGATTAACTTCGTCTTAGCCTTCGAGGACATTAAACGGCACCTGAGTTAAATGCAGCTTATACTCTTCCGGCTCATGTAGCTCACATGAGTGCATGCATAAGTGTTTGAGTGTGTGTGTGCTTACCGAATGAAGTCAGCAGACCAAAAACCCTTATCACAGGACGTAAACAGTCGCAAGGCTCGACCGGCTGACGGCAGTGGCGGCGACGTCGTTGCAGCTGCTCATGTTGTTGATGCGGTTGGCTCATGGTGCACTTATAAATTATGTTTTTATTTTCTTGTTTGAGCTTTTGTTAGTTTTAGTTGGACATTTCGCAAACAACGGCCAACAGATTGGCAGCCCAGTGGCCACGTTAATACATCGGCTAATACTCGTGGACCGGCGTAAGCTCAGCGGGACTTAGCTTCGGAAGACACATTGTGCTGTGCATTGAATATAAATCAAGTGAACTTTTACGGCAACGTATCCGATTTCTTGGCAAGCGACTGCCCGACGATTGCCAAGGATACTGTCGGAGACACTGGCTACGACACCAACAACAACAGCAACAGCAACACGGCTAACGAATAAAGAAACAATAAGCAGCTCGTTACGCGTTTAAATTTCAGCATTAACAGGGAGCCAGCATACGCTGCGTATGCGTAATGCGACCGACAGTCCTCAGCGTTTGCACGTATGCAATAATATAATTCGTTTTCCTTCTCAACAGCAGCAGAAGCATTTAATCACCGTCGCACTTTGTGTGTGTTAATGTGTGTGTGTGTGTGTGTGTGTGTGGCAACTAATGGCTGCAAATTACCGTTAACATGCAGCATTCAGCTACCTGCGCCGCGGCACACGCACAACGTCAACAGAACCGAGTTTTTAAAACGTCCGCCAAGTTTTGTGCAGGTGCCACTTGCCACTTGACTCTAGAGCCAAAAGCCAAACCCGAGTCGGAGTCGGAGTCAGCGACAGAATAAGAGTCAGAGTCGGAGAGTGTCCTAAACTACGTCCGCACGCTTCTGGCAGCGCCAAGTGAATGAATAGAGCAATCGTCCTCGGTCGCCTTTCTGGCTGCTCAGACTCTCCAGCCAAAAGGCGGCCAACAGACCAGCGCGATGCCCTACTTTATGAAATATTGTTGCTCTTAAAACGAAAATGAACATTTTAATAAAAATATCTAGTGTTTGCTTAATAAGAGTTTGCATATGGGCATAAAGTTAGAGATTGTAGAAGTTTTTAAATTAGTTTGTTATTTTTGTGTAAATTATTTAAATTCTGTTTTATGATGTGTTTTATGTACTCAAAGCTAATAAGTTTGAACATATTGCAAGGGGAAAGTAAATTATATTACAAGATTTACTAATTTTAAATTAAATAAGAGTTTAGTGCAGTGAAAGTTTGCCTCATGTTTAAATATATTTTTGGATGTGCTATAAATTTAAGAAAAATAATTAAATAAATATAAAAATGCCAATTTAACATATACACATAAAATGTTATATATACATGTATATTGTATTTAATATATGTATATATATTTTTTTATTTTTAAATTTTTTTTTACACTTTTAATAAATTTCGGTAAATTATAGAAAATCTAAAATCATATTTATCATAAAATATTTAATATATTTCATTTTAATTATGGTAATAAATAATTATTATTTAACAAATTATTTAAGATATTTCATATTATTTATGGCAATAATTTAATATTATTTAATATAAAAATATTATTATTAAAACATATTAAATTATTGCTCTAAATAATATGAAATATCTCAAAAAAAAATATTTATTTATTATAATTTATTACCATAATAAATATGAAACATATCAAATAAATATTTAATATTTAATTGTTTATCTTACGTAAATATTTCATATTATTTATTTAGGTATATCTTACGTAAATACTTCATATTAAATATGATAATAGTCAAATATATCTAAAATTAAATTATATAACATTTAAATAATTTTTTTTTTAATTTTATTATGTTTAAAGAAGCCCTAAATGTTTTCTAATAAAACTCGTTTAAAAAAATATATATTTTTTTAAATTAATTCAAGCTTGAATTTTATATCCAATAAAAAAGTCACTTGATGCTCATAAAAATATGGTGTGTGACATTAAAAGTCGCTTCAGTTTATGTATTTCAAAACTTCCATTGAAACCTATCTTTGTATACATATAACTTCAGACTCTTAAAGCTCACAGCTCAATGCCATATTCTGTCACTAAGCCAGTTGTTATTAAAGCCATAACTGGGCAATTTTTATTATTTACAGAGGCGCCTTAAACACTGTATAAATTTTCATAAAAGCAAGTCAGCTATGTGAAGTTGATATTCAACAGCTTAGCATACTCTAATAACTCTACCTAAATTGTTTTTCTTTTTCTCTCTCTACTCAAGGCAGCGCATGTCTTCAGTGCTCAAAGCCGACTCCCCATTTCCTTGTTGATTCGCTTTTATTTGTCACGTTGCCCTTCGTGTTGTTGCTGTTGCTGGTGTGTTTTCCATGCTAGAGTCGCCTGCCCGTGGCCAATCCCCAACCCCCGCGTTCATCACTTTGTGTGTTTGTTGGCGTCGTTTCAGTAATTTTCATAACTGGCGCTCAGCGCGGCAATTGCTGAGCAAGGGCGGAAGCTGCTGGCGCTGCTGCTGCTCCTGCTGCTGCTGCTGCTTCTCCTCGGAGCAGTTGACAATTGCGCCATCTACGCAGCGTGTGGACAAAAACATTTTTCGGCACCGAAAATGCCACCATTCCTTGGACTTAGCAACTACAGAGCTAAGTCCCCCTCCCATCCCTCGCCCATGATATATTAAACACAGGAGTCGCTGAAGGAGCAAATATTTTTTTAGCCTGCTTCAGGTTTATCTACATCTCTTGCATCTCTCATTTTGCGTTTGCGAACATGGGAAGCTGCCGTGCTGTCGTGCTGTTTGCATTATGCGCCATTAATGGCATCTTTACGGGTACAACGCGGCGTATGCGCAATGCTAATGACGCGCCAGCCGGGGCCGCCTCATTTGGCAAAGTCTTTACGCCGCTTCATTATCTTGGTGATGCCAGCCACCATGGCCACCTCGGGCAGCGCCAGCTTGCTGTCCTCCTGGAAGTCACAGCGACGCGTCAGATGCAGCCACGTCCGTTCCGGATTCAGGGACAACGGCATCTGGAGCCAGCTGACGTAGTCGATCTTCAGCGAGCCCGTCAGCAGCTGATCGAAGGGCGTATTGCCTATGAAGAACATGGACTTCAGCACCGACGTCTTGGCCTCCTTGATGTTCTGGCCGAGGACGCCCTGGAACGGACTCGGCTCGTTGTCGCCCGTGCCCAGCTGCTCCAGCAGCCAATCCTTGTTGAACTTCAGATAGTTATAGACCACTTTGAGCGCCTGCTTGCCGATGTTTGTGGTCAGCACATCGCTCGCCAGCACCTCGGCAATGTAGTCCGCAATGCCCACATCCAGCTCCATGGCATAGTTGGCCGGAGGACTGTGACTCAGACGCTCCGACTCGGCATTGGTCATGGCCAGGTCGTCCATTTTGACGGTGCTGACAGCGCTCATGCCGCCGGCGCCACGGCCGCAGCTGCTGCCGAAGTCAGTGTCCAGGTTGATGCTCTCCTTGGCCTGCTTGAGGAACAGCTCGATCTGATCCGTGTGCTTGTCGTCCTCGTCCACAGAGCAAATGGCCTCGGACAGGGAGTAGCAGATGGCAGCCTTGTCCTCGTTCTTAGCTGAAAGAGAGGGGGAGAGAGAGAGAAAGGGAGAGGGAGAATATATATATCAATTATGTAATCCTAGTCTAAGACTCACCCTGCTCCTGCGCCTCGGCCGTCTTGATCAGCTCCGTATAGAGCGCCGCGAAAACCACCTGCAGCAGCACCGAATCGCCCAAAGGACGCGTGGACACGGGTATAATATCCTGCAACAGAGCTGTAATCTTATACAGTCCCTCGGGCATGCAATCCCAAATCTCCGAGATGCATGTCAAGGCCAAGGACATGGCCTGGTACATGCTGGCGCCATTCTCCACGGCATTGATCAGCATCTCGACGACGCAGTCGAGCACGGGGTAGACAAAGTGCATGATGGCCTCCAGCCAAGGTGTGCGCTTCTGGTTCCACACCTGACGCTTGTCCAGGCAGTCGCTCCAGCCAGTGACAGCTTGCTCCTCCAGCGTCTTTATCAGGCAGGACTTGATGTCGACGGCCTTGCCTACGGCCACAATCAGATATGTGAGCGAGAGCACAATTTGGTAGTTGGACTGGCCAACGGGATCTGTCGGAGAAATGTGGGATTATTAATAATAATATTAGAGATTGGCTAACCCACCTATGTCCGCCGCTATGGACTCGGTGACATTGAAGCACTCGCCACGGCACAGGAAAGCCTCACACTTCAGCGGAGCTCCCTCGGCGCTGGTGAACGAGTGCTTGGCCACATTCTTAAAGTTCTCCGACGATGGCAAATGCTGCATGAGATGACGCATGATAATGCCCGTCAGGTAGGCATCTCGCATGAGGAGTATCTTGAGTAGATACGACCAGTGCGCCTCGGGAAAGGCGAGCAGCACACGCAAGTCCAAGGAGATGGCCGTATTTGTGGTGAGATCGGCGAACTCTGTGACCCACTGGCAGGACTGCTCCTTGGGAAAGTAGCGAGGCAGTGCGAAGATAATCCAAGCCGAGGGCAGACCATGCCGCGAGCTAAACATTTCCATGTTATCCAGGCCTTTGCGAAAGACCTGAGAAGGGATTGGGTATAGTTATTAAATGAAAATAATAGAGAGGAACTGGTAGATGTCCTGAAAGCCTTAGAGAAAAAGAGTTTCCTAAATCAAAGCTCAGTCAACGGAGAAAGCTGTTCAAGGAGAAATCAGAAATGGATCTGAACAGCTATCTACTAATCCCTACAGACTAAGAAGAATCTATATATATAGCATATTTGATCTGTACTCTTTGTAATCAATGAGCTTAAAGTACACTTCCAAAGAACCCTGGGATAGCTCTCAAGGATTATCCCACATCTCCTCACTATCCTCACCTTGGACAGTACTCCTAAGGGCGCACCGCGCAACAGCAGGCAGTAGAAGAGCTCCTTGCACTTGGCGTGAATATCCCGGACAATAACGCTCTGATTGCTCAGCTGGAGGCCCACATAGGCCTCGCCGCTCTCGCAGACATGGGGCAGCAGCTCGGCGATGCAGAGCAGCATATTGCAAATGTCCACCAGATGCAGTTGAGCGCGCGCCACGCTCGTCACGATCTGCGTATAGCGCACCGTCAGCACGCTGAGCGTTTCGTTGAGCATCCCAGCGAAGATCTTCTGTGCCATTTTGGGTGGCACGGAGTTCCAGAGATCCGCCTTGGTGCCGCGCATATAGTGCCACCACATCTGCACCGTATACGAGCCGCGCTCCGATTCGAAGAAGGGCTGCGAGTCCTCCCAGTGTAGGCAGTCAGCATCCTGGATGATATAGAGCAGCAGCAGGCGACAGTGCAGATCCAGCAAGCGTTCAGCCAGCGCCTCGGACATTTGGGCATACTGCTTGAAACTAAGCTTCAGGGCGCCGCCCTTCTCATCACCCTTGGGCGGGCATATGGTAGTCGTGGCTGCCTGCATATAGACACTCAGCGAGTTCTTGACCAAGGCAGCGGCGCCAATGGTGGCTGTGAGCACGGAGAGATCTGCATGATCCAGTGATTCCTGCGAGAGTCGATGGATGTGCTCCAGCAGGAGATCCGCTGACTTGGTGACCAGACTTACAAACTTATCCGGATCCGAAGTTTTGACCGTGACGCTACTCTGTGTAGAGAGAGAGAGATGGGAGATAGATAGATATAGATATAGATATAGATATAGATATAGATATAGATATAGATATAGATATAGATATAGATATAGATATAGATATAGATATAGATATAGATATAGATATAGATATAGATATAGATATAGATATAGATATAGATATAGATATAGATATAGATATAGATATAGATATAGATATAGATATAGATATAGATATAGATATAGATATAGATATAGATATAGATATAGATATAGATATAGATATAGATATAGATATAGATATAGATATAGATATAGATATAGATATAGATATAGATATAGATATAGATATAGATATAGATATAGATATAGATATAGATATAGATAGATTCATGTAGATATAGATTAACAGACTTGATTCACTCACGAAATCGCATTCGTTCAGCTCCTTTTCGGTATGCAGCAGACCCGAATGCTTGCGATAGGAGGCAAAGTATTCGTCCTCCCACCTAAACGAAACTTGACCCAGTAAAAATGGGGAACAGAGAAAACATTCAGAGGAACATGACCTACCAGCGTATCAGTTTTATGGATGCAAACGATGCATAGCGCGGAAAGTCGAGTTTGCCGCCCACAACGCCCGGGCAGATGGGCTCCTGCAGCACGCGCTGATGCGTCTGTAGGCGAAACAAATCAAGAATGGGCAGTGTGAGAAACAATGTGTTAACGAGTTTTCCCCAAAGCACTTTTCGCGCATTGCGGTCAGTTTGCGGGAGGCCTGACCTGATAGAACTCCAAATCGCGCTGCAGCAAAATGGGCACGCGGTCCATTAAATTTCCCTCCTCGAGCACTTCCATTTTCACGAATTCCTTTCGCTGCCAAACTGCAAAACTGATTAGCCAAAAGCCGTCGAGGCTATCGATCACACAGCCAACTCGTGTTGAGTTGTTGCCAGGACAACGGCAACAACTGTTGATAGATGATGTAGCGCGAATAACGATAAGACCAATTGCAAGGCCGTTGCTGATATTTGAAATTCGATAACGGCGAGTTTCTTCAATTTCATTTTATTTATTTATTTATTTTATTTAAGGAAATATCAACGTGCTGCATGCTTTACTGTCTGCTGTCTACTGAATAAGCAAATAATTGAAATGAAAAAAAAAATAAAAAAACACAATAGACACAAATAAATAAAAAGCAACAGACAGACAATATTATTGAGAATTTTAGCAGCAAAATTTTTTTGTAGGCTGAATGTACTAATTAATATAAATAATATAAAATCTAAATATCTTTTTGCAGTATTTTTTGTTATTTGATATATATATTTTTGTTAATTACAAAAATTAGCTAAAAATTAATTAATGAATGTATATACTTGTATATAGATATATATATTATATATGCACTATGCATCATCAGAACATTGCACTCCTCTCATTCGCCGCTCATGTTGAATATCTTCTATAGCATTTGAGCTAGTTTCTTAAATTTAGTTTCCATGAAACTCTGTTTTATTCTTCCTAAAATAAAATAAGATTGGACTCTGTATCATTTCAGAAAGAAATTTTTTTAATTTTTTGGAAAAAAGCTTAAAAAATGGTTGCCAAAGTCGCCTCATTACGATGCGTATTTCTTCAATAGTTAGTACTAATCTCGCTCAATTTAACCACCACAGCTACCAAATATTTTATGTAGACCGCAAATTATTTTTCTTTCCGAAAAACATTTCTTGAACCGAATATACTGTTTAATCTATGGAGGAAAATCAAAGATTGAAGTTTATTTTGATACTCGAGTAACTGCATAATAAATAAAAAAAATAAATAAATCAAATTTATACCTCTATATATTAAAATATTATATAAATATATAAAAAAGAAATGTTTATCAATGTATCTTTTAAGATATTTAGGAAAAAATAAAGTGTGCATTTATATATATTTAATTGATAATAATAAATAATAATAAAATTGATTTATATATTTAGTATTAACTCTGATATATATTATACATTACAGCTTATATTTTATTTAGTTGAAATAAATAAAAATGTATATTAAATATATAAACCATTTTATATTTAAAAACAAAATAAAATGTATCTATATATATTTAAGAAAGAAAAATATAATATTTACATATATTTAATTAAAAATAATAAAGAATAAAATTAATATATATTTAATATAAACTCTAATATATATTTATTATATATTTATATATAAAATATATATTTTATTTAATTTAAATATATTATATATAAATATATTATATATACCTTTTATTTAGTTTAGCTAAGACAATTTTAGATTTCATTTTAAATAAATAATCAATTTGTGCAGCTCGTGTATTTTGTCAATGATATTCCTATAAAAGGCTGTTAATCTTATCCGAGAAATAAGATCTGTTTTATAAATAAAAAAAGGTGTAACTGCCTTTAAACTGGCAAGCAGCAAGAAACAGAAAGAGAGAGAGAGCGAGAGAGAGAGAGAGAGCGAGCGAGAGAGAGGGATAATTCTATAGATAAGGCCCAACGTTCGCTCTCCATAAGGCTGTTTATACAACGTATATATATAATGCCTATTCAATGCAAGATAAGCTGTCGCTTGGATTCTCAGCGGCTCAGTTGATAATTGAGCGGTGCAGGGAGCACATCGACTAGCAGCGGACCTAAGTGGACAACAAAAGTAAGTGGCCTCAAGTGGACTGTCGCCTCGGATGCAGTGCTAATCAGCAGCGGAGCTCAATGCTGGGGGCGAGCTGTCGGAATATTTTGAGCGACAATTTGCCGCTTATCGGCGCGATACGGTGCTCGTATCAGGCGTATCAGCGATCCATAAATCTGACTGTGTTTCTTTGTGTGTTTCTTCTCGTGGCAGAGCTCATAGCATGATCGCAAATCTGAGGCATTTGACGGGGCGGCTGGGCGTGCGGCGTGGCCAGTGGCAGCAGCAGCTGCGCAGCGCCTCGTACCTGATCGACCAGCCGGAGTACAGCTTCCTCAAGGATCTCGGCCTGGAGCGCGACAATCCGGGCGTCTATTCGGGCAACTGGCAGGGCCGTGGGCAGAGCATCACCAGCTACGATCCCGGCACCGGGCAGGCCATCGCCTCAGTGCGTCAGGGCACGGTGCAGGAGCTGCACCAGACCATCGGCCTGACCGTCGAGGCCTACAGGCAGTGGCGGAAGGTGCCAGCGCCGGTGCGCGGCGAGATCGTGCGCCAGATCGGCGACGAGCTGCGCAAGTACAAGGAGCCGCTGGGCAAGCTCGTCTCCCTGGAGGTGGGCAAGATCTACAGCGAGGGCCAGGGCGAGGTGCAGGAGTTCATTGACATCTGCGACTACGCCGTCGGCCTGTCCCGCATCTACTCCGGCCAGCTCATCAATTCGGAGCGTGCCCAGCACACCATCCTGGAGGCGTGGCGTCCCCTGGGCCTAGTCGGCGTCATCTCCGCCTACAACTTCCCCAATGCCGTCTTCGGCTGGAACGCCGCCATCGCCCTGACCACGGGCAACAGCGTGCTCTGGAAGGGCGCGCCCACCACGCCGCTCGTCTCGGTGGCCACCACGCGCATCGTGGCCGAGGTGCTGCAGCGCAACAATCTGCCCGCCGTGGTCGGCCTCTGCCAAGGCGGCACCGACGTGGGCGCCGCTCTAGTCGCCGACCCGCGCGTCAACCTGGTCAGCTTCACGGGCAGCTGCCAGACGGGCCGCGACGTGGGCGTGGAGGTGCAGCGACGCTTCGGCAAGGTCATCCTCGAGCTGGGCGGCAACAACGCCCTGATCATTGACGAATCGGCCAACGTGAAGATGGCCCTGGACGCAGCGCTCTTCGGCTGCATCGGCACCAGCGGGCAGCGCTGCACCACCACCCGGCGCATCATCGTGCACGAGAAGCTCCACGATAGCTTCGTCGAGGCGCTGGCTTCCAAGTACGCCCAGCTGAAGCCGCGCATCGGCCACCAGCTGGAGCTGCAGACCCTGGTGGGGCCCGTGCACACCCAACAGAACGTCGCCAGCTACAAGGCGACCATCGAGGAGGCCCAGCTGCTGGGCGGCAAGGTGGCCTTCGGCGGGCGTGTCCTCGAGCGCAATGGCCACTATGTGGAGCCCACGATTATCACGGGACTGCCCCACGATGCGGCGGTGGTGCATCGCGAGACCTTCGCGCCCATTGTCTACGTGCTGAAGGCACGCAACGTGGACGAGGCCGTGGCCTGGAACAACGAGGTGGAGCAGGGTCTGTCCTCGGCCATCTTCACGGAGAACATTGGCCAGGCCTTCAAGTGGATCGGCGCCCAGGGCTCCGACTGCGGCATCGTCAACATCAACACGACCACGAATGGCGCCGAAATCGGCGGCGCCTTTGGCGGCGAGAAGGCCACTGGCGGCGGCCGGGAGTCCGGCTCCGATGCCTGGAAGCAGTACTGCAAGCGCGCCACCATCACAGTGAACCACTCGGGCGAACTGGCCTGCGCCCAAGGCGTCGTCTTCAACGTGGAGTGAATCGGAATTTACAGCATTTAGTTGAACTTTGTTATCTTGATTTGTATTATTAAAATGTCTATAAAAAATGCATTCAAAATGGTTTCTAGTTGTCGAGTTGGGTCACAGCTCGCTGAGGTCGAAGCGCCAGAAGTCCACCTCGATGTCCTTCGACTTTTGCTTGTGGAACTTGTAGCTGGCCTCCAGGTTGTAGCGCAGCTCGGCCACGACGCTGCCCCGAGCGCCCCACTCCTTGGACTTCTTCTGGATGTAAGAGCTGCAAGAGACAGAAGGGTTCGATTATACACTGAATATATATTTCCATATAGACTAAATTATATAAATATACTTGCTTAGCATAAATATTTATTTATTAGAATGTATATATATATATAATTTATATGATTTTAATTTATTGCCTCAACTGGCTTCTCGATTTGTTGCTGCACAGCCTATCCTTGATGGCATTCATAACTCTCTCTCTCTCTCTTTCTCTCTCTCTCTGTCGCCCATTATTTCTAAGGTTTGGCAGCTGCCCACTCACCGCGTGGATGTCTTGTGCAGGGAGTAGACTGCGCCGGTGGCCAGGCGCATGCCCACGTCCAAGAAGCGCATGTCCATGCCGGCGTTGTGTTTGGTGCCAAAGGGCGGATTCATGACGACCGTGTCGAAGGCCTTGTCCCACTTGCTGCCTGGCAAGTGGAGCACATTGGCCCGGATGCAGTCCACGTTTGGCAGCTCCATGTCCAGCACGTTTTGCCGATAGGTATCCGCCGCGGCGTCGTCCAGCTCGAAGCCAATCGTTAGCTGAGCTCCGAGTAGGGTAGCACCAATGCTCAGCATGCCGCAGCCACAGCCCAGATCCGCCACGAGCTTGCCTTCGATGTCGTCGTGCTGCTCCTGCATGCAGTGGGTCATGCAGGCGGCGATGTGTGGCGGGGTTGGGTACTGTTCGAGCAGTAGCTTGGGCTTCTCGAAGCCGTCCACACACTGCAGATACTCCTCCAGCTTCTTTAGCTTGAGGCGTGTCATGACGGCGACGTGGGCGGACGTGGACGTGTGTATTGCTCTAGGAAGTTACTTGGCGTTGGGCGCGGCCGGGGTCGGTACTGGTTCCAGGCGAGGCAGCACGGGTATAAAACTATTTCCAAAATACGAATCCTGCGGTATAAAGAAACCCAGAGTTGTAGAGCTCGTTGGATTAAATGCAGATCGTGGCGCGGCGATGCCGCCAGCGGCATTAGGCGTCGCGCTCACGCTCTGCGCGAATTCGGCTGTCACTGTCGGCTGTCCAAGCAGCTGCGGTGCGGGCATCTAGCGAAGCAAAACGAAAAACTATTAGTTGCTCAAGATATATATATACTTACATTTACCTGATTTGTTGTGCTACCCAATCCGATGAGCAACTGCTTCTTGGTTTGTATTTCTTCTAGTATTTTGCGGTTCGTTTCTGCTTGCTGTGCACTTGATGTGGGAAAAGCCATCAAAAATAGGCGAAATTTTGTATGAATAACTAAATAAAAAGAAATTAAATAATTAAAACGGTCCAACACGCGCTTCTGTTTTTATTATTTTATTTTTTTTTGCATTAAAACTGTGTTGAATCGTTCCGAATTGGTTCCAAAGAACGATTCACCAAACGGAACGATCGAAGCAGCTCAAAACTATTTCAAAAAATATATTTTTGGTATTTTATATTAAATAAATAAAATTTATGTATTTTATGAATTAAGCTACATTATTTTTAGTTCAATTACCATAATTACTGCTTAACACTAAGTAAATGTGCTACGAATTCAATTTGAAATACCATTTTTATTAAGTAGTGGTATTTGGTATTTTTGGTGTTTTCCCGCTGCTGCCACACTGATTGTTATCCAAAACGTGCGCTGGCAAACATAATAAATAACACGCACACACTGCGACAGACGCTAGGATAAAATAGCAACACATCGCTGCAACGCCCACGGAGCGCTAAAAATAAATAGTTAATTGCGTTGTTTAAAATTGTACGAGAACACCAGAAACTTCAAACATGAGTATGAGCGACGACGACAGAGATATTGACATCGAGAGTGACGTAAGCACAAATTACGACGTTCCATTGACGTCATAAATAATTTTGAAAATTCTCTCTGTACACGCAGGACGATGTGGACTCCGATAATGGCCTGGGCTCCTCGCGGCACACAAGCACTGCTAATTTTACGCCGGTAAACACCAAGCCAGTAGTAATAACAACACGAGCGAACCCCACGTTGCTTTTGTTTATAAACAGACGCCTGGTTCCAGCGCTGTTGTTGCTGTTCTGGTGCTTCTTCTTGCTGAGCTGAGTGAAGGCGGCAATAATAGGTTGTTTATTTTCATTATTTCAAGGCCGAAAAACGAGCACACCACAACGCGCTGGAGCGACGCCGAAGAGACCACATTAAAGAGAGTTTCACCAACCTGCGCGAGGCAGTGCCCACGCTAAAGGGCGAGAAGGTGAGTGCATTCAGCAGGTAGATGCAACTTGAGCTGCTCTAAAGAGAAGAGGAAAGGAGAGTAGGCAGTTGCAGCCAGATATGTGAATGCAACTGGAATTCCTTGGAAGTGCAGGCAAAGAGGCAGATGCTTAAGTCTACTCAAGGCCGCCAACCCGACGTAGAGTTCTCTCTTAAGCTGAAGCTCTAAATGGAGAAGGGACTGCAGGCGATGTATGATAGTATGTGTGAGCTCCAAGTGAGCCTAACTCTTCTTGAGGCTCTACTGCTGACAAGCGTATGCTAGTATTATATGTAACTGATCTTAAGTCTGCGATGTTGTTTAGTAAGCTTAGTTAGTTTTAGCTCCCAAGACTAGGACTATCATAGAAATATATAATATATTACTTTATATAGGTAAATTCCTTGTCAGTCAAGAACAACGATTGTCTTCTAGGCCAATCAAATATCTAATTTTATGTATACTAAGAATTATCTTATAGATATGTCTCATATATTACTTTATACTTAGGTATATTCCAAGACTAACTAGATATATGAGTATCAAATATATCTTCTTTTATATCTACTATATATCATCAAACCTCTTCTCACACACTAAAACCCTTCATGTCTCTCACCCTTCCCAGGCGAGTCGCGCGCAGATACTCAAGAAGACCACCGAATGCATACAAACGCTGCGACGCAAAATAAGTGAAAACCAAAAGGACATCGAGGACATTAAAAAGCAGAACAGCATACTGGACGAGCAAAGTAAGAATGATATAGAAATCTCTCAATTCTAGTTAACTCAAACCAAATACCTCTTGTAGTACGTCGGCTGGAGGGCAACACGTCCAATGGCAGCGATTTCCTGAGCGGCGATGAGCTCAGCAGCGATGTGGAGGATGCCCTAGAGCAGTCCGACTTCAGTCGACACAGTAAAAAGATGAAAACCTTTCATGCATAGCCCAAGCCGGGCTATACTATAGTCTCTAAGGTTTACGCTAGCGAGCGTAAACGCATCCAAACAAAACAAGATTCTAACCGCAACAGAATACCCTCTAAGTTCGAACTTTATGCCCATCAATACCTTAATGTGCGAGTGTGTGTGTGTGAGTGAGTGTGTGTGTGAATGGTATTTTTACTCTCATATTAAGAAAAACCAATTGTAAGTATCTAAAGCATTAGTTAAGTAAAACGGAATAAATCGAATCATTTGTAAATTTGGTAAATGAGCTCTATTAAACAATGAACCAATCTATCTATCTGGAGTGTATATAATATGGATATGTTTAACAATCAGTTGGAAATTCCCGATTTCCCGTCGGATCGAATATTTCCGCATTTGCCTATGAACCACGCTTTGTAGGGTATCTAAAAATATATATTTTTATAAAATTAACATACGGTCACACTATTTGAACTTGAGCGTCAGCCAGAGCAGCACGAAGACGAACAGCACAAAGAGGAACATGTAACACATCTGCTTGGAGCCGCCGCCCTGCTTGGCCAGCCGCACGACGCGTGTCATTGTGTTGCCCAGGAAGCCGCCCGTGCGATCCATGTCGTCGTCGATGCCGCGCAACAGCTTGTCCTGGTAGCGCACCTCGTTGCCAATGTCTATGGTCAGGGACTTCAGTGCGCCGATCTTCTGCTGCAGCTCCTCGGCGGCGCGTTCGTTCTCCGCCTCGAGCGCATCGTGACTGGCGGGCGCACTGGGGCCTGGATTCTGATTTAGGGGCTGGTAGGGATAGTTGTTGCGTCGCATGCTGCCCCTGCTGCTGCCTGTGTGTGCCAGTTTGGCATCAATTTAGCTGCAATACTAGAGGGGGAGGGCCGGCCAGAAGGCCATTCGGTTGTTGTGACACGTAAACCAAATGAGGCAAACCGCTTACTCAGAGGCGAAACAGCTGGTGCAATCGTTGCTATGACTCGTTCGTTGTTCGATCGTTTTAACCTTTGAACCATCCAGCTTACTATCAATTAAATATGCCTTTTAATTAGGGAATCAATCAAACACGAGCTCTTGCAATCTGGAATTTGTTTAATGTGATGTTTATAAGAGCACTGAGTTCGGTTCCAGAACCAGCTTGATCCGAGCTGCTTTCTATGAACTGGAACTATGCCGGAATGACACCAGCCATATTGCTTACATATAATTGGTGTCATATAAATTATTTTGAACAGTTAAAATGTATGTAATTATGTAGAAATTTATTACTATTAGCTAAAAATAATATAGTAGAATAATAATGATTGAAAGTCACATATGAACTACAATTAGCTTCGTTGAACTAGTTTCTGTTATCGAACTAGTAGTATCGACAAAAACCAGCTGTTGAGATATAACGTAACGGCGTGTGTTTGTTTTATTTAATCTATTTGCCATAGCAACTTTTAAACCCTTTTCCAAATTATGTGAAGTGTTAGATTCCGGCTAGAATTAAATCGTTCGCCTCGTGAAATTATATAAAAACTCATGTTTAATGAATAGAGCTGCTATTACGTAAATTAACTGTACTTGAATACTAAATATATTTTTAAGGTAACAACAACAAACACAAAGTTCTAAAGGTTATTCTTGGTGTTTTAAGCAGTCGCTAGCATTGAAATAAATTTTGGTTACCCTCCCCGGATCAATACAGCTGAAATATTCAGCATATGGCCTGCTTATCTGCGTTGCTTTGCATTTCCAAATTTCGTCATGACCCAGTGGCGGAACTGGCGCGATGACGTTGACCCTGATTTGCTTCGCATCGGTGGGCGCAGCTAATTTCGTCGTTTAATGCTGATTCAGAGCAACAAATTAGCAGCTCGTTTCATAGCCGAAACGGCGATAATGCGAGGCGTGCGTACGCACATCGGTGCACATTGAACCGCAACATACCGCAACCTGATAAGGCTTCCATCGATCTGCAAAGCACATTTACTGATAAGGCTTCCTTTCGATCCGCAGCAACAACACTTACAACAATGGATCCAACCGAAGCGCTAGCCGCGATGGCTGGCGTGCCCGTGGAAGCCTTTCGCTTGCTGCTCACCCTGATAGCTGGTAAATATATGATTAAATTTCACATCCATTTGCCTTTGCTTAACCCGCTTGAGTCCTTCCTTCAGGCTATCCGATTGCGGCGATTTATCGCAAGGGCATTGCCGACCTAGAGAACAAAGCGATCCATCACCTGTTCTTCGCCTTCTGCGGCCTCAGTTTGTGCTACTTCAACTACGGCAAGGATACATATCACTCGTTCTTGGCCATCAGCGTCACCTTCGTCCTGGTTCACCTGCTGCGCGGTGCTCCGAAAGTGATGCTCAGCGTCAACTTCGTCTTTCACATGAGCTACTTGCTGCTGGGCTATTACTTTACGGCCAGCAACGAGTACGACATCCTCTGGACCATGCCTCACTGCATTCTGACCTTGCGCATGATTGGCTTCGGCTTCGATGTGGCCGATGGGTTGAAGTCGGAGGCTGATCTATCGAAGGACCAGAAGGAGACGGCCTTGCGACACCCACCTTCCTTTCTGCAGCTACTGGCTTATGCCTACTTTCCCAGCGGCTTCTTGGTTGGACCCCAGTTTCCATATCGACGCTACAAGAGCTTCACACATGGTGACTTTCGGAAGCACGAGGGCTGCGTGGCCGCGGGCCTTAAGCGCCTGGCCACAGGTGTGGTCTACCTGGGCATATGCCAAGCTGGTTTGGCCTATCTGCCGGACAACTATTTCCTGTCGCCGGAGTTCGCGGAGGTGCACTTCATCAAGCGCATTTACTTTCTGGGCTTCTGGGCGAAGTTCACGCTCTACAAATACATCTCCTGCTGGCTATTCGCCGAGGGCGCTCTCATGTGCATTGGCTTCACGTACAAGGGCAAGGATGCCGAAGGCAATCCGAATTGGTCTGGCTGCACCAATGTGAAGCTAATGCTGCTCGAGACCGGCAACACCATGGAACACTATGTCCAGAGCTTCAATGTGAACACCAACCAGTGGGTCGGCCAGTACATATACAAGCGCCTGAAGTTCCTCAACAATCGGAACATTAGCTACGCGGCTGCCCTGAGTTTCCTAGCCGTGTGGCATGGCTATCACAGTGGCTACTACATGTCGTTCCTCATGGAGTACATGATTGTCAGCACGGAGAAGCAGGTGAGTCTTTGATGGGATATATTTATATGTATATTTTTTATTAAATAACTACCCTCTCTCTCTCTGACAGATCGACAAGGTTTACACGAAGGAAGTGCTGCCCAAGTATGGCGAAACGCTGAACAACTCTAGAGTCTATAAAGTGCTCTATTTCGTGGCCTTGAAGTCCTACAATATCGTCTACATGGGTTGGTGCCTCGTCGCATTCGTGTTCCTCAAGTACGAGCGCTGGATCGTCGTCTTCAGCGCAGTCAACTATTTCGGCTTCATATACATGTTCATCTGGGCCTGCCTGTACCGCGGCTATAGACACTTTCTTGGCAAAAAGTCGCCTGACCGCGCGTCAGCAGCAGCTGCAGCAGCGCCAGAATCAGGAGTAAAGCAGTCCACGGACTAGTGAAGCGAGTTGACTGCATAATTTCTTTCGTTTAATATTGCAAACAAGACGTAACCAAATAATCACAGTTTGCCCAGATATATATATATATATATACCCACATATATATATATAAATGGTAAATGATTGAAGACGATAAGGACAAGAAGGACGCGCTGTTTGTTCAGAATTAAAAGCAATGTCTAGTCAGAGAAAAACAGTTGTGAGTTGCTCCATGAACGGCGTCGCGACTTATCCAACTACATTATAAAGACAATTTTTTACGCTAAATAAGTAGATCGACAGAGATATATATATTTTAGATATGCTCACAAACTGTATAAGAGAGAAAGAGAACTTCGCGAGAAAGTGCAAATTTAAGTAAACTATAAAGCAATGAAATCAGAGAGATAAACATCGATCGGCAATCCTTAGACCTTGTATATATACTGTAGGATCAAGGCTTTTAAATTATATCGTAGCTAGTTTGTAACACTTTGTTTATATCGGAAAATGAATAAACTCCTTGCTTGATTCACTCAGATTTGATCTTTCTCTAAACCACAAATTAAGAGACGCATTCCACTTTACAGATACAATGCATTTTGTAAACATATTTATTGGGACTCAGAATGATGGATGAGAATGTGTGAGAATGGAAGCAGGTTAATGCTCCATGGGCTGGGCGTCGCCATCGCCGGTTTCTGCGCGTCGCTTGGCCCCGCCGCCGCTGGCTGCAGTCTCCTCCTCGAGCTCATTGATCTCGCTGAACATGTAGTCGTCCTGGTACTCCTTGAGTATCTTGCTGGAGCGGTTCTCGTCCAGGAACAGGGAGTAGACCTTCTTCACGTCCTCCGTGTTCACCTCGGTGGCTTTGCGGCGGCGACAGACCAAGTTGGCCGTGGTTATCAGTTGGATGGCGTAGCGGAGGCTGGTGTCGGTGGCGATGCGTGTCAGAATGGTCAAAGCGTCGGGATGCATGATGCAGTCCTCCTCCTCGCAGCGTATCTTGAGTATCTCCTTGACCTCCTTCTCGGTGTACGGCACGGTGCGTATGATGATCATGCGGTCCAGGAGGTCAATGGGTATGCCGTGTGGGCTGCGGTAGTTGGTGCCGCGAATGCGTGTGATGCCGCGATTGGTGGCCATGACCACGACGGGGGCCATGTCGGATTCGAGGGCACGGTTGAGGTACGAGAAGCACTCAATGTCCAGCATGTGCACCTCGTCGATGAAGAGGACGCCCGGATTGATCTCGGCTTTGCCCTCCTCGCGCCACTCGAGCACCTTGTTGTTGATCTGGTCGCGCACCTCCTGCTTGATCTCGCCTGTGTCGCCCGAGAAGAGGGCCAGAAAGCCGTGGGTGCGACTGTTGATCACATCGATCTCGTGGAGCGTCACTGTGTGCACCACTTCCTTGCGCTTCTGCAGCTCCCCCTCGGGGCACTGGACGAAGCGTGTCTGTGCCCCAGTGGCGTCGTAGTCGCGAGCACGTGTGAAGCTGCGTCCCAGCTTGTTCACCTTGCCGGAGGCCTTGTCTATGGTGATGACATCGCCGGCCTGGATCTTCTCCTTCATGAAGCACTCGATGATCTTGTTGCCCAGGTCGTAGTTGGTTTCCATTTCAGTGGTCTTCAGGGTCACCTTGCCCACCTTTTGCCCAGTGCCGGTGGCCGGACGCTCGATCTGTATCTCGACCACTTCACCCTCGATGATCTCCGTCTCCTCCTTGATGCGCACGCCGATGCTCTTGCGCAGCGCCTGCGAGAGTGCCTCTGTCTTGCTCATCTCCAGCGAATAAATCTCCGAGCCAGACATGCTGGTGAATGGTGTCTCAGTGCCCAGGGCCTGAGCCATGCCCACGGCAATGGCTGTCTTGCCGGTGCTCGGCTCGCCGGCCAGCAAAATGCAGCGTCCGGCGATTTTGCCCTCGCGCACCATCTGCACCACAACGCCAGCGGCACGGCGAGCGTCCTTCTGGCCCACCATGCCCTGCGAGACGGCGCGAGCCTCCAGCACATCGTCCAGTCCCAGGCCGCGGATGTGCGAATGGGCGCCAATGCGCTCGATGCGTGTTATGTCGCGCACTTCGATTTTCTCAGCTTCGCCCATGATTTTGCTGCTTCTTCAGTGATGAATTAAATTATTCACGTTTCTCGTCGACAAATTATTCGACTTGTTTGGAGGAAATCAACAAATTGAATGAAATATTTGATATTTTGTTGCTCGGCAACACAAAACAAATTGCCGGCTCGATAGCTTTGACATGTGTTCTACTATCGATATCTCGAAGGCACGCAAAACCTATCGCATTGCTACGACTACTTTGCAGCTAGTATAATATCGATATGTTCTATTTAGAATAAATTCGATAAGCAAAAAAGAACAATTTTAAGCCGCCAGCATTTGAATTTGATTTCTTCATCAATACAAATTAAATAAACTTCTTTTGGTCTTTCGACGAACTTGTCACGGCAGTGTGTGCTGTTTTCTTTTATTATCATTATTAAATATTAATTACAATTTGAATTTGTGTACGAAGTATGAAATGAGAGTAAAACTCTAATATTATTGGCAAAAACTTAAATGCTTAACAAAGTGCGGCAAATACAAACAGGTTAGTTGGTTAGCTATAGCTGATTAGAATTTGAGCCCCATTGAACTGCTGATGGCACCCTTAGCACTTGCCATTCGACGGCGCCTTGGGACGACAGATTTTACTACGCCCGTTCGCCCCATAGACAATATTGCAGGAGAAGGTGAAGTAGCCGCACGTCGACGATTTCGTATAGTATGTGGACTGGAAGTTCTTGTTCTCCTGCGGCGGGTTCTTTGAGTTGTCCATGCTGCCAGTCACCGACTTGGTGACTGTCACATAGCTGTCGGGCGCACGTGGCTTGTGGGCGGCCTTATCGGCTGTCTTGGCCTCATCATCCTCCAGACTGATGTCGACCTTCTTGTCCGTGTTGTGCAGCTCCAGGGCCTTGGTGTGGAACTTCTTCTCCACGTTGACTGTGCCGCGGAAGCCATTGGGCACATTCTCGGTGGTGGTGCGTAACGGGTATGTGTTGACGCGTCCATTCTGGTTCTGCACCACACGGTATTGACCCGCGTTCGGATTGGCCACCGCCGCCTGCTGCTTCTGCGTGGGCGACGATTGTATGAAGGTGAGGGGAGCAGCTGCAGGCGCAGCCACAATGCCAGGCTCTGGCTCCTTGACCTGACTGGCAGCCGAGGGATTCTCCTCGAGCTTCACGGGCTTCTCATTGTAGTAATCTTCCTCATCGTACTCATCATACGGCTCCTCGTCATCATCTTGCTCATCGTCCTCGGCCAGTGGTGGCTGGCGCTCATCCTCCTTACTGCTCTCCCCCTTCTGCGCCTCCTCCTTGCTAGTCTTGGACGACTTCAGCTGAATCTCGGGCAATCTCTCTGACTCGGCAGCAACGGCCGCTGGGCCGCTGAAGACTGCGTCCACACGATCCGTAACCCTGCAAATAAAAGAGGATTCAAATCCTTGCTCCTGTCCTTATGCTTGAGTAAATTTAATCCTTACGCATTTCCCGTGTTGCCAAACTGACTGATCGTGTTGAAGAGCTCCCGATTCTGCTCGCGATACGTGGCCACCTGCTCCTTCGTGCCCGACGCAGACTGTGCTGCGCCGTGATAGGAGACGCCAAAGCTAGAAAAAGAAAGGAAACCATTAGCCGAGATCAAATATAATCCCCGTGAGCTCACCTGGATGTGCCGTGGATCTGGGACTGACTTTGGCCCGAGTGACTGCCCGATTGGGCGGACGCTTGTCCACCGCCCGCCGTATTCACTTGCGTAGTATCCTGGCCGGGACGGAAGCCAATTTGTGCTTGTGACGACGTCTGACCGGGTCCGCTCGACTGCGCGTCGGCCAGGCCGCCCTTGTCGTTGGCCTGGACTTCGCTCTGGCTCTGGTGTATGATGCCGCCGCTCTGCGACGAGGCCTTGGTGCCGCCATCCTTGCCATTGAGTTGCACTTGAGCTTGGGACTGGGAAGGACCGCCCGAGCCCTGGGACTGGCTCATAGCGCCATCAGCGTTGCCTGTCACCTGGGCACTGGCTGAACGATCCGCGTCTGAGGTCATTGCGCTGGCGCTGAAGGCGCTGCCCTTGCTGTAGCTGCCGGAGACTTGAGTCTTGGCCGTTCCTCCATTCTTTTTGCCTTGAGCACTGGCTGATGCCTGTCCATCGCCAATAGCGGACTCTGCCTGCGAGAAAGCGTCATCAGCACCACCAGCAGCTCCAGGTACGCCTGAAAAACGCAAGTGTTAGTGAATAGTCTCGTCTCAAGTCAATCAATACTTACCAATGCCGCCGGCAGGGGCGACGCCCGTTCCGGCATCTGTGTAACGTCCGGGAGCACCAATTTGGCCACCTCCAGGTTGACTTACGTAGCCTCCGATTCCGGGCTGGCCACCTATTCCTGGTTGACCTCCGCCTATTCCGGGTTGACCTCCACCTACTCCTGGCTGTTGAACTCCGTATCCACCTACTCCGGGCTGCGTTACATAACCAGTTTGACCACCGCCTATTCCGGGCTGACCACCAACACCGGTGCCGGGCTGAACGCCACCAATTCCAGGCTGTCCAACTTGGCTACCGATTCCAGGCTGTCCACCTACGCCTGGATGAAGTCCACCGCCGACTCCAGCTTGTCCACCAACTCCAGGCTGGGTTCCGTATCCCGGCTGACCACCGCCAATACCAGGCTGTGTTCCGTATCCGGGCTGACCACCGCCTATGCCAGGCTGTCCTCCAACTCCAGGTTGAGTTCCGTATCCGGGCTGACCACCTCCGATTCCGGGTTGTCTAGCAACTCCGGGCTGAGTTCCATATCCAGGCTGACCACCTCCGATTCCGGGTTGTCCACCAATTCCGGTCTGAGTTCCGTATCCGGGCTGGACACCGCCGATTCCAGGCTGACCACCTCCGATTCCGGTCTGTCCACCAATTCCGGTCTGAGTTCCATATCCGGACTGGCCGCCGCCGATTCCGGGCTGTCCACCAATTCCGGTTTGAGTTGCGTATCCAGGCTGACCACCTCCGATTCCGGGTTTTCCACCAACTCCGGGCTGTGTTCCGTATCCGGGCTGACCACCTCCGATTCCGGGCTGTCCACCAATTCCGGTCTGAGTTCCGTATCCAGGTTGACCACCAACTCCAGGCTGTGTGCCGTATCCGGGCTGTCCACCAACTCCCGGGTGTGTTCCGTATCCGGGCTGGCCACCGCCGATTTCGGGCTGACCACCTCCGATTCCGGCTTGTCCAGCAACTCCGGGCTGTGTTCCGTATCCGGACTGACCACCTCCGATTCCGGGCTGTCCACCAACTCCGGTCTGAGTTCCGTATCCAGGTTGACCACCAACTCCAGGCTGTGTGCCGTATCCGGGCTGTCCACCAACTCCCGGTTGCGTTCCGTATCCGGGCTGTCCACCAACTCCGGGCTGTGTTCCGTATCCGGGCTGTCCACCAACTCCCGGCTGTGTTCCGTATCCGGGCTGGCCACCGCCGATACCGGGCTGACCACCTCCGATTCTGGCTTGTCCACCAACTCCGGGCTGAGTTGCGTATCCGGGCTGACCACTTCCGATTCCGGGTTGTCCACCAATTCCAGGCTGTGTTCCATATCCGGTCTGCCCACCAATACCAGGTTGGTAACCAACTCCAGGCTGTGTCCCGTATCCAGGTTGTCCACCTCCAATTCCTTGCTGACCAGTTCCAGGTTGACTAACGAATCCTGGCTGAGTTTGGTATCCAGGCTGAGTGCCATATCCAACTTGACTACCAATTCCAGGCTGGCCTCCCGCACCAGTTTGAATTCCGTACCCAGGCTGACCACCACCTTGCTGGACTCCAACTCCCGGTTGAGTTCCGTATCCGGTCTGACCACCACCAATACCAGGCTGTGTTCCATATCCAGGCTGACCACCGCCAATGCCTATTTGTCCTCCAGCTCCAGGCTGGGTTAAATATCCAGGTTGACCACCTCCGATTCCGGGTTGCCCGCCTACGCCCGGTTGAGTTCCATAGCCGGGCTGACCACCACCGATTCCGGGCTGCCCACCACCTATTCCTGGCTGAGTTCCATATCCAGGCTGACCACCACTGGTTCCGGGCTGACCACCACCGATTCCAGGCTGGGTTCCATATCCAGGTTGACCACCACCAATTCCGGGTTGGCCACCACCAATTCCGGGTTGGCCACCACCAATTCCGGGTTGGCCACCGCCGATTCCGGGTTGGGTTCCATATCCAGGTTGACCACCACCAATTCCAGGTTGGCCACCACCAATTCCGGGTTGGCCACCACCAATTCCGGGTTGGCCAGCGCCGATTCCGGGCTGGGTTCCATATCCAGGTTGACCACCACCAATTCCGGGTTGCCCACCACCGATTCCAGGCTGAGTTCCGTATCCTGGCCTAATACCACCGATTCCGGACTGACCACCTCCGATTCCGGGCTGACCACCACCGATTCCAGGCTGACCACCACCGATTCCGGGCTGACCACCACCGATTCCGGGCTGACCACCACTGATTCCGGGCTGACCACCACCGATTCCGGGCTGACCACCACCAATTCCGGACTGACCTCCGCCGATTCCGGGCTGACCACCACCGATACCAGGTTGCCCACCACCGATTCCAGGCTGAGCTCCGTACCCTGGCCTAATACTACCGATTCCGGACTGACCACCACCGATTCCGGGCTGACCACCACCGATTCCGGACTGACCACCACCGATTCCGGGCTGACCACCACCGATTCCAGGCTGACCACCACCGATTCCGCGCTGACCACCACCGATTCCAGGCTGACCACCACCGATTCCGGGCTGACCACCACCGATTCCGGGCTGACCACCACCAATTCCGGGCTGACCTCCGCCGATTCCGGGCTGACCACCACCGATACCAGGTTGCCCACCACCGATTCCAGGCTGAGTTCCGTATCCTGGCCTAATACCACCGATTCCGGACTGACCACCACCGATTCCGGGCTGACCACCACCGATTCCAGGCTGACCACCACCGATTCCGGGCTGACCACCACCGATTCCGGGCTGACCACCACCAATTCCAAATTGATTGTAGCCTCCTGGCTGCGTGCCAAAGCCAGGCTGGCCACCTATTCCTGGCTGTCGTCCAGCTCCAGGCTGGGATCCATAGCCTGGCTGACCGCCTCCAATGCCTGGCTGTCCAGCCGTGCCACCAGCTCCTCCTGTTTATAATGTAGCATTCATGAATAATTTGAATGAATATATTTACAAAATATTTATTCACCTGGAAAGTTGATTATGGCATCGGGTCTACCGATGCGACCGCCAGACACGCTGGGTCCACTTGGATATAGGTTAGAGCCTCCAGAGCAGTCACCGCAATCGCCAGCGGAGAACTGACTCTGTGCTTGACCCATGCCATGGGTACCAGCTGAAAAAAGCAATCCGTTAGTGAGTAAGTTTGAGATGTATCCACGATAAGCGACTTACAGACAGTTGAGCGCGAGCCACTCTCATTGGCCTCCGCCTCAGCCTTGCCATCCTCCTCGGGCTTGCCAAAGTTTAAGTACTGAGACTGTGTTTGTCCGCGGACACTGTAAGCAGATTCAAATGATCAGATATCTGAATTTAGTCTAGGTTTAGTTAGTTAGTTACTTACTAGCCTCTGCCGCTTCTCTTCGTGCGCTCTAGTTCAATCAGGGGATTCAGCTCCGCATCATCATCCACAGATGATTGATCCTGCAGTTAAATGATTAATTTTGATTAATTAAGTTCAATGCTAATGTCAGGCTAATCTGAAAGCCGAGCTCAGTTTGTGACTAAAACTGACCTTGGTCACAAGTCTACCAACGACTCGTGCTTATCTCATTCATATTTGGGCCGAGTTCATGTGCATTGAACTACTCTACTTTCCCTCTCTCTCTCACACACTCTCTCTCTCCCTCTCTCACACACAATCATAATTCATGTTTCATTAACAATTTTGGACACTTACGATAGCCGCTCCATTTGTGTATGCTACGAGCAGCAAGACGCCAAGCAGCGCGCCCCAGCGAAAGGGCAGCATTTCAATAAATCTAATTTGAATCCAATTGGAACGCGTGCTCGAAGTGCTCGACAGCCAGCAAAACTGTGAATTGAAATTGAAACGTATTATCAACACATTTACTACATATATATGTATATATAGTTATATTTTAATATAATATATATTTTTATTAGTTCTCGGTTTTTCCTTCAAGTGCGGATCGTTGCTCTTCGCAGTATCTGTCACAAGGGGTTATCACCAAAGACACTCTACTCAAATCAGCACGCAAATGCCAAAAATAATAAAAAAAAAAATCGTTGAATTAATGTTTTTTAATTATAAAACTATACATTTGTTCTTGGACTCAATTATAGCTTTTGAAATGATGTAATAACATGTGTTGGCAAATTTATATACGATTGAGTAGAGTGATGAATATATTTGATTTTATTTTAAATCATTTTTGTTTTATTTATTTTGATATATTTTTTATTATATTATATATTAATTGGTTGATTTCATGTGTATTTTATTTAAATTTAATTTTTAATATTTATTTTCATGTATTTTTTTATTATATTATATATTGATTTTTTTTTAAATTTTTGTAAATTTTATATCAATATAATTTTTGGTATATTTATATATATTTGCTAAAAATAAATATATATAAATTATATATTATTTATTTCATATATTTTCATTATAATTTTATTAATTTTGATTATAGTTTTAAATATAAGAATAATTACTGATTGATAAGAAATTCAATTTTTATAAAACTGATTACGAAATATATTTTTATATATTTACTTTATATATATTTGTTCAAATATTTATTTTATATATTTATATTTATATACTTTTTTTATTTATTTATATACTTATACGTATTTATGTCAAACACTTTCACTTCTACTTGCAAAATTGATTGCATGTATAAAATATTTAAACGCATTTATCATTTTTGAATTCAATATTAAAATTAGGTCACCATATTAAGTTGGGAAATATGAGTGGATTACTGTGAAAATATATTTTATAAAAAGTAATAATACATAAATATTAATTTTTATATATTTATAAATGTTGATTGTGTATAGATTTATTTGATTTATTTACTATAAACATTTTATATAAATATTTATATCTTTTTATTTATATTACATATATATTTTTTTTCAATTTCTTATCTCTCAAAGACATCTCAAATTTTTTTAAAAATTTATTATAGCTGATCCACTCAGGCACTTCCACTTTTTTTTATTTGAAAAGTAAAGTGATAATTTATATAAATATTATTAACAATAATAATAATATTTATAACTGTTTATTAATTTAAGGACTTATAGATTATCCTTTTATTTTATTTATATTTTGTATGTACATATAAGAAATATTTTATTTCTTTTTATTTTTTATTTATGATTGAGTCTCATGCTTGGCACAGTTTTAGTTTCACTGATAATATCTTTGGGCTTCATGCACTTGTCTTTGTATATAGCTTTAGCACTTGTGCATGCATATATCCTTCACAAAAGTTATGTAAGAGTATTCCATGAGTTTGTTTTTAGTATTCATTCACACATACTGCTTCGCCTTGCGTGTTTAGGATCCAATTGAAAGTTCCGATCTGCAGCCGAACGCGACAACTGCTGGATTGCGAATAACGTAACGCTGCTGGAGCATGGAGACGTAAAGTTCTCGAGCTGTGGCTCAATTCATTGAAAGCCAAGCAATTTCAAATACATTTGCATGCGAGCAGCACCACAGCCAGAGCCAGAGCCAGAGCCAGAGCCAGCAGCAGCAGCAGCAGCAGCAGCATGAATATTTATTGAGGATTCACACATAGAGCTTCGGCCTTATCGCGCATATGTCTAAGCACACAGAGACGAAGCACTTAGCGCTGACTGTCTATGTGTGTATGGCTGTATCTCTATGTGCGTACCGCATCGTCGCCATTCATTTGCGTCCATGTTTATCAACACTTTGATCGTGTCAATCGATCACTTCGTTTCGGGGCGCCCCATTGAGTGCGTCTGCCGCGGCGTTGCAACATCGTCGCCAATGGGGGAGACTTTTGACCCATTTTAGGCAAATGTGCGGCCATTTATTAGCATATAAAGATACTCAATTGTGTATATCTTCCATTATCAAGTGTGACTCGACACCACCACCCCCCCCCCCATCGGGCCGGCTCATTAAATATGCATGTGGTCTGGGCTCTGTGTTGCAATTGTCGAGCTCAACTCTTCGATTCCGCTCCTCTGGCTTGCCTTAAGTGTGTTTTGGCGGAAGCAATTGGCGCTTGATAACCTCTGCGGTTCCTCGAGAGCCTCGTCATATCTATTTATAAAACAAGCCCCGGCACACCAATACGAAAACCAAAACTAAGCTTATCTGTCGCCAAAACAAAACCAGAATCTAAATTGTTAAACATTTATTTATTTCGTTGAACTGTCGACGAAGTATTGAACTGTACGTAAATGGAAAAAAGGCTTGATGAGTTTGTTTCAAGGGTAGCGATATTTTTAATTGAAACGCGCTCAGAGAGCCGAAACAACCCAGTTTGATAAGATCAACAAGAAGCAAACTAATTGCCTGGGCCCATTGAAATAAATTTGCATGCACCCGAAAAAATCTATTGGGAGCATCTATCAATGAAAATTGAATATTTTTTTAGTTAGCCTGTCCCACCCTGTGCTTTGCTCTTTTAATACCAACACCATTTAATACTAACTACATATTGCTAGTATTTTTTAGCTACCGCCAGCTCGGCCACATTGTACACAAAACTGGTCTGTTTTTTGTTTACGTTTGAAAAGAAAGTATCTACGAGTTATAGCAAATATATATACACATATTATTGAACACTATGGCCAGCGGCGACTGGATGCCTTTGATTTTCTGTGGCCTCTCCGTGCCCATCTCCATATTCATGTGGCTGGGCAACGTGGCCTTCTCGAAATTCTGGAGCTACGACTACGAAGGTAAAGATCGAATTAATGCATTTCCTGATAAGGCGCCGCTTGAAATTGATTTATTAATAGAGCCACTGGTCATATCGCCGACGCGCTGGCTATTCTCCACACTGGCGCCGCTGGCGCTGATGACCGTTGCGCTGCGTCGCCGCTCCGTGAGCAAATCCGGCGCCGCACTTGGCGTGGTCGTCGCCTTCACGCTGTCGATAGCGAGCCATCCGTTCTTCGCCAGTCTCGTGGTCTTCTTCTTCAGCTCGTCGCGCGCGACCAAGTTCCGGGCGCAGCTGAAGCGCCGCTTTGAGGACGACTTCAAGGAGGGCGAGGGCCAGCGCAACTGGGTGCAGGTGCTCTGCAACGGGGGCATGGCCACGCAGCTGGCGCTGCTCTATCTGATCGACTGCGGCAGCGGGGAGCGTGCCATTGACTTCGCCAAGGAGTACCGCTCCAGCTGGCTGAGCATTGCCGTCCTGAGCTCCTTCGCCTGCTGCAACGGCGACACCTGGAGCAGCGAGCTGGGCAGCGTGCTCTCCACCCGCGATCCCATCTCGATCATCAGCTGGCGCCGCGTGCCACGCGGCACCAATGGCGGCATTTCACTAATTGGCGTCATTGTCAGCCTGCTGGGCGGCCTGCTCGTCGGCTTCGCCTACTTCGCCACCGTCCGCTACACCGTCGAGGCCAAAATGCTGCTCGTCAGCCCGCCCCAGTGGCCCATCATACTGTGCGGCGGCATAGCCGGCCTCTGCGGCTCCCTGCTGGACTCCGTGCTGGGTGGCCTGCTGCAGTTCTCGGGCATCAACGAGAAGGGCAAGATTGTGGACACGCCCGGCCGGGGCGTGCGCCACGTGAGCGGCCTGCGCATACTGGACAACCACAGCGTCAACCTCATCTCCACGATTGTCATTGGCGTCACGATGCCGCTGCTGGCGCTCAAGTTCTGGCCCGTGCGCTAGCCACGCTCAACTGATTCCTCAGCTAACAGACTTCTATGCAAAGCAAAGCAAACGATAGACTCGAACACAACGACGACTTGGGCAACTCCTACGCCTACGCTTAGATATTGACATCGCAACTATTCCACATCATCGAACATATCAGGCAGCCTCGGCTCACCTATATATACATACATAGTTATATATATATATATATATATATAGACTCAAAGTTAACAAAGCCAAGATCGAATTCTAAATTCTGGTGCAACATTTGTTAGCCATTTCGAGTTCGTAGTTCAACTACTTAACGGCTACCCGCTGAACCACTAACCACCACTGACATTCAATTTCTTATCACTCAATATATATATATATAGAATCATTTATTATTGCCCTGCGTCTTATTGATGCGCCTCAGCTTCTGCAGCTCGAGGCTGCGCAGCAGATTCTGGGTGAGCGCGCGCAGCATCTCGTTGGGCGGCGCCGCCTGGGCCGTCGCTGGCTTGGCAAAGCCTATGGAGAACTTGATCATGAGATCGCCAATGGGCGAGTTCACGAACTGCGACCCGGTGGAGATCGTCTTGAAGATGATGCGACGCTTGTGCTGATAGATTTGCGGATCGTGCGGCACCATGTTGCTCGAGCTGATGCTGGGCTTGGCCTGCGGGCGAGGTTTGCTGGTCGTGGTGGAGAGCGGCTCGGTGTGATTGGCGGGCGTGGTGGTGGTCAGCTTGGTGGGCTGACTGGCTTTGGCGCGAGTAGTTCTGGGCATTGGTGTGGTGGTGCTGCGTCTGCGCTGGGGTCGATTGCGTATGGTGGTGCTGGTGGTGCTTGCTGGCTGTGGCGCCTGGTAGCCAGCCTCGGGCAGCTCCTCGCCAGCTGCAGCTGCATCTGGCTTGTCCGCATTGGCTTGCGCCTCCGCCAGCTCTGGCGCCGTCTCATCCACATAGTCATCATCCGCTTCGGCGACATTGCTGCTGGTGAAGATGGGCTTGTTGGGCGGCGGCTGCACGCGCTGGCGCTTCGTCTTCTCGTCCTCGTAGATGGGCACATCGGGTCCAGTCGAGGCCAGCACCTGCTCCATCTGCTTCTGGAGTATTTCGTAGAGCGGCGTGTTCTGCTCATCGTCCAGCAGCTCAACTGGGTCACTGGGCACAAACTGATTATTGACATAGGCGCTGCGCCCATCCAGGTCCTCCTCGAGCTCCAGAATATCGTGATCCTGCTTCTGGGCGCGTGCCTCAGCGACCGGCTGATCTGTAACCGCATGGCTGTCGGCATCGGCAGGCGCCGCTTCACCGCTGAGCAGCACTAGGAGGGCAGAGATTTGAGTACCTTCTCTTCTGGCTGAGCTTTACTCACCTCCGCTCAGGATTAGCAGCAGCTCTAGCACTTTGAGTCTCTCAGTTCCGTTGGCCATTGCTGTCGCTGGGCTACTGTGTGCCCTGGGTCCATTTGCTGCAGCTTTTATAGGTCGGCCGAGGGACAGCCTGGACCAATCTCTTTCTGTGATCCGATCTCTGTTCAACTGTCAATCAACTCGTTTAGAACTTCCATAGAACTTGTTTGACAGTTCAACGAACTGCACAGATGCGCCCAAATGCATCTTATTCTCCCCCTTCCCTCGAGGGACTATGCAGTTAAGCCGCCCACATTTCATCTGTGAATGGCTGATAAAAGCTTTCTTACGGCTCACTTTTATTGCTTTGGGAGCACATAAAAATAAATAAAGAATTCTTTTAGCTATTTTTCAATTCTCTTAACTCTTAAGATATACATATATTTTTAATACAATTTCAATTTTTGATAAAAATCGATTTGAAAGCTTAAAAAATATGTTTTATAAAGTTTTTTATATACAAATTCTATAATCGGTCGAAGCTGTAGAAGATCTTTGAGCTTATTTACTTCCAAAAAAATATATAACACGAATTAAAGCTGAATTGTTATAATTAATTTAAAATATTTAAACAGATTTATTGTTTTTCAATCCTCTTATAATTCTTTATTTTATTATTTTAAATATTTTATTACATTATTTTACTTTATTAAATATATGCTCTAGTATTTGACCTTATGTCATTTATAAATGCAAAATATTTTTTAAAGCTTTATTTATATTTTTTATTATAGTTTAGCTGTTGTTATTATAATTAAAATAAATGTTTTGAAGAATAGCAAAGAACTAATATATTTTTTAATATATTTAATTTTAAAGCTTTATTATTTATTTATAATTTTTTATTTTTTTAATGTTATTATTTTTAGTTTTTTTATTATTAAAAATAAATATTACAATTAAATATTTAATATGAAGTATTTTTGTATATATATAATTAATTTTGTTTTGTTTAATTTTTTATGTTATAAAATCATAAATTTTTTATATTTTATTTTTTTAGTTTTTTTTTCTTTAAAAATAATTATTTTCTTTCATAGTTAAAAAGCTTAAATACTTTATATGTATTTCTTTTTATTTTTTATCAATTTTCAATTTTAAAATACCAACATATTTTTTTAAACTTTCCTCGCATTTGCCAAGCTCATAATAAAATGCAAACACTAAGGTAATTTTTAAAAAAATTATCTTTAAATGTTTTTGAAATGTGTGTTTTTTTTTTAATTTTTAAATATTTTTAAAATTTATTTATTTTTAATTTTTAATAGGATTTGTATTTAATACTAAAATAAATTAATTACAATTTTAGTTAGCAGCAGTATTTTCTTAGGAGACCACATATTTTAGTTTATCCTTGTCAGCTTTGGGCTTGGCCTGCTCCTTGATTGGCTCTGCGGGCGTGGCAGCTTTCTTGACCTCCTCCTTGATCTGCTCCACAGCTGCAACTGAGACGGCGGGCACAGAGCTGGCAACTGGCGGGGCAGCAGCTGGAGCTGCAGCTTGTGGCTTGGCAGCTTGCTGAATTTGGACCTCGACGTCTTTCACGGGCAGTGGTGGCAGAGCAATGGCCTCCACAGGCATGGCGACGGGTGTGGGAACGGGAACGGGCTCAACGAGCAGGGGCAGCACAATGGGCTCTACTTTCTCCGGCTTGTTCTTGTTCGTTTTCTCCTTGTTCTGATTCTTTTGTTCCTCGCTGCTTTCATTGCTCTCCTTGCTTTCTTTGCTCTCCTTGTCCTTGCCATCCTTGTTTTCCTTGCTGTCATTGCTCACCTGGCTGGCTTCAGCAACTGCTGCCGCTGTGGAGTTGTCCCGGAAGTAGGGCGAGCACCTGAACTTCTTGTCTGTGTAGGCTGTTTCCTTGGGATACATCTGCTGGCACTGCTCGTAGGCCAGATCGGTCCACATGCCGTGCGTGCGGCACTTGGCCACGTTCAGCTTGCACTTGTTGTAGAAGACGGCCACCTCGTTGGCCGTGCGGCCGCAGATGGGCTCGTAGGCCTCCACGCAGTCGTCGTCGCACAGGTAGCCCTCGCTGAGCGAGTGGGCGGCGCTGTTGATGGCCGCCGAGTTGCTGGCCACCTGGCAGCCCGCCTTGGTGGGCTCGCAGCCGAACCAGGCAATGGGTATGGCCAGGTAGGGCGGACTCCTGCGCTTGCCATCGGCGCCCATCAGGGGCGTATAGGTCCGCTTCACGTAGTACGAATGCTCCTCGGTGGATACCTGTGCCTTGGCACCGCTCAAGTCCGATGAGCTGGACCACTTCACCTTCGACTTGGACTTATGGGCATCGTGATGATCGTCGCCCTTGTGCTTGCGCCGTCTGGCCTCAGTGCCGGCAGGTGCCAGCAGCAGCAGCGCGGCCACTGCAAGGTAGAAATGGAGATTTGCATTGGGCACTACCTGGAAATAGTTGTCCCGACTTACCTACGATGCAGGCAGCCTGGTATGGTCTCATCTTTGTATATCTGTGTGTGTTTGCTGGTAAGATCTTGACGCTTGCTCGCTGTGACTATCACTGGCCGCTTCTTGTGCTGTGCTGGCCTCTTAAGTATCTCAGCTTCGGCCTGTCCGCGCTCAGCTGTGTTCGGGGAGTTCTTTTTCTTTTCCTTTACCGGTTTTCTTGGTAATCTCAACACGAGAAAAAAAAAGAAGAAGCTGTGCTGTGGCTGTGGCTGTGGCTGCGGCTGCGGCTGTATTTTCTTCAGTTTCTGTTTGTCCGCATCGAAAGTACGCAGAGCTGAAATTTTGGTGAAATTTTTTTATGCAAACTCATGTGGTCCCCATTTATCAGCGCACGCCCGTATACCCTTTGCTGGCTTCTAGAATGTTGTTGGCCACGAACTGGTTATCTGTTTATCACCTGAGTGCCAGCCACCACCTGGCCGCCTGGTGCCCGCCCACCCGTTCGAGGCGCTGCAGCCACTACAACAACATCAGCGTCGAAAGCCGGTTCCGGAATTGGGTCAATCCGAAAGGTTTACTGATCTTGTTTTACGGCCAGCAGACAATTCTTTTCGCCTTAGGAGCTCATCGTGCGTTCAAGTATCTGACTATTTACTTCAAATTAACATCCAATCATGCTGCTCACTCGTTATCAACAAACATCTAAGAGAAGAAAACAGTCATTGCTGCACTGATTCGAGTCGCTGTTGTGCTTCCAATTTCTGGGCACTTCATATGATTATGTGGATAATTATTGTAAACAAAGTTTAGATGTGGTTTGTGGAAAAAAAAGTCGAGTTCTTATCGCTGAATCTGTGACCCAGTTGTGATTTATGGAGAAACCTTTGACTGCTTGAAGATTTTTGGATTGAAACTCTTTACTACAAGAATTTTTGTTATATTTTTATATTATCTAAAAAATATTAGAAAAATAAGATATATGTATATGTGGGAGCTTAAGAAATGATTAAAATAATTTAATTTATTCTTTAATATAAAAACTATGAAATATATTCTGGGAGCATTAGTAATAATTTTTATAAATTTATATTGATCTTTTAATACATTAATATGCATTTGAAAATTAATAATAATATTTGAAAAATATAATTTGAGAGCCCAAGAATTATTTTATATAATTTTATATAAATAATTTAGTTCATTATTTTATTTTTAAAATGTATGAATATAACATAATTCTGAGTTTTAAAAAATATTTGTTTTATTTAATATTCATACTTTTATTTATTAATAAATATATATACTTTTTATAACTTTTTAATTTAAAAATATTAGAAATATTTCAAAAATAAAATATTAATAATTTAGATTATTTATATAAATAAAAAATATTTGAGATTAATTAAAATATATAAAATTTAATTTAAGAGCTTCAGATATTATCTATCTCATTTAATAGTCATAATTTATAATTATAATTTGATTTGAAGTATTTAGAAATGCTTTAATAAATTTTTAAAAATATATGTATATATATACATATATATAAATATATATTTACCTATAATATTTGAATAATCAATAATCAATAACAAAACAAAATCTGCAAGGCAGATTTTGTTGATCAATTGCTTTCTCTCTCTCGTATATTGGTGTGATTCACTGCTGGCTGATTGCTTTCATTGTTATCAGATGCATTTGAGTTTCGAATTAAGATCTATGGAAAAGTTTTCAAAATGCATTAGAAAGTTCCACATGCGATTGGTGTGGGAGATCCCAATGGACTTAATTATTGCATAATTAGACGCAGTCAGAGTCAGAGGCTGGGGCAGCCTATTGACTGATGGTCGAAACGAAATTTAATCAGTCAATTAGGTGCGTCATGCTTTTGTTGTACAGCAACAAGAAAACTCTTTTTAAATTGTAAACATACATATTTGCATATGCCCATGACAACAACAACAACAACAACAACGAGACAAAGTCTGCCTCGTAACGCCCTCAACTGGCAAATGGCTGTTAATGCTTAGGCCAAATAGACGAGAGATGGCCAAAACTTTTGAGCATAAATCAACAAATTTATGAAAGAAGTGACCAGAAACCGAGTTTTGAATAAATGATTTCGGTTTCTTTTGTGTTGCGTAGAGGAAGAAAAAAATCAAAAATAAAATAAACGAGCTAAACAAAAACAAAATAAAACGAAAAAAAATAAATAAAAGAAGAAAGAAAGAGCGCTGAGAGCTGGCTGCAGTAAAAACGTCGGCTTGGCTGTGGGTCTGCCAGCGACCAGAGACCAGAGACCAGAGACCAGCGACTCCCCCCCAGTACAGAAAAGAGCGCCAGCCTGGCCGAGGCCTGGCCTTATGCATACTTTCATTTTAGAGACAAAACCGCAGCCGTCGCATGGCTATAAAAAGCGAAAGCAAAGCGCTGGATTCGCTCATAAAGACCGCAAAACTGCAAAAGTCAACTGCGCCCCGTGCCCGTACCCGTTACCGTTACCGTTCCCAGGATTAGCCCAGCACAAGCAGCAAATATGGTTAAGCACATTTACACGACACTGGGTAAGTAGCAGCTAGCGGCAGCCCTAGAGTAGCGGGTTTAATGTACAGCTCCGCATTATCCGAACACAGCTGCACTGGTCGTCTTGGCCATTGCGGTGCACGCCGCACCCGCACCCGCGCGCGTGGACTACGATGTGGCTGGGGAAAGTGATTTGCCAGCCGTAAACAAGGCTGAGGAGGCGCAGAGCTCTAGCGCTGACAGCGATGAGGAGGATGACGACGACGATGATGATGAGGACGAGGCGCCGAAGCAGGAGAATGATGATGATGAGGAGGACGATGATGATGATGAAAGCTTCATCAGACGCCGACGTGAGGTCGCTGAGGCCAATGAGCAGCAGCCAGCCAAGGAGACAGCCGAAGTCGCTGCAGTCACCGAGGCAGCTGCTGCTGCTGCTGCTGCTGCCGCTGCTGAGCCTAGCGCTGAGAGCGCCACCACAATTCCCACCACAAGCTCAGTGACGACGACGCGCAAGCCCGTGCTCGTGCTCATACGCGACGCACTCAAGAAGGTGACCACGGGCCTGCCCACCGAGCAGGTGGCCAACAATGCCCTGCAATACTTCCAGCTATTCGAGCACTTCATACAGCAGACCATCGAGCAGGTGATCGATGCCGCCGATGACGACGAGGAGGAGACTCCCGCCGCAGCTGGCGCAGCAACAACGGCCACGGAGGAGGCGGATAAGAAGCCCGAAACGCCCGAGACACAGCCCGAAAAGCCAGTCGAGGCGGCTCCAGTGGAAAATCCTATCAAGCCCGCCGAGCCACCAGCTGCTGCTGCTGATGCTGCTAGCAATGCTGTCTAGTTCCTAATGCCCCCACTCGAATACCTCAACTATTTATTCTACACTACTATTTATTGTTAGTTTTACAATTTGCAAATATACAAAGTGTTTTTTTAATATATAAACTTATACTTATTTCTATATATACATGTATGCATGTAAGTACTGCGCATCATCAGTGTAGCGCACACTTCACAGTCACCGTAAATATTAAATATATTCTTCATTATTTTAGCTAGCGTCTTAAAATTTATTTTCTATGAAACTCTGTTTAATTCTTCTTAAAATAAAACAAGATTGAGCTCTGTAAAATTTCAGGAAGTATTTTTTTTAAATTTTTGAAAAAAAGCTTAGACGGTTGCTAAGGTCGCGTCATCAGGCTCTTAAGACTCCAGCTCTAGCTCTCGACATTCAAGTATTTGTTGCTTATTGTCGGTTGTCTGGGCTCAGCGCTTGCAACTTGTTGCGGCTCTGACTGCGATGACGATTGGTCGTACGCTTTTTGGGCGGCTCAATTTGCTCTAGCAAACGATTGAAGTAGGAGTTGGGCGACTTGGTTGAGGGGCTCTTCTTGTGGCTTGCTGAAGTGTGTCGCTGCAGCTGCAGCTCCTGGTCGCCGATGAGCAAGCTGAGCGGCATTTGGCCTGAGGTGTTGATGTAGATGGGTATGGTTATGTAGATGGGAGAGCCAGGCGGAAGGGAGTCAGGCTTGGAGTGAGAGAGAGAGAGGAGTAAGTAGAGGGAAAAGGTTACAGATTGAGAAGGCAGGATATATATATGATAGCTACCTGTGGCTTGACCAACTCCAACTGAGGTTTGGGCCTATCCGCTTGTGGCATAGTCGACTCTGCCGGCGCTGTGCTCGCCTCGATCTCTGGCATTGTCAGCTGCTTGAGGAAGTGTAAGGGATTCGCATCGTGGCTCAAACTGTTCGTTTCATCCTCTGTCAGAGCCGGCAGGCGATCATTGTGAAAGTTATCATCGCGATCCTCCTCGCTGTTGGCTATATATATTTTAGTTTTGACTGTGGAGCTGGGATTTGGGGTTTTGGTGGTGCCAGCTCGAATGGCCTCCAGCATAGCTTTCAGCTTGAGCGCCTCTGCGGCGTCATTTGGATGAGCTGCGTCTTGGGCCACTGAGAGCGTGCCGCAGAGCAGCACCGCTGAAAGGGTCAAAAGAGTTATGAAGACGCAGAGCTAGAGTAAATGCCAAATTTTATTTGATAAAAGATTACTAGCTAAAGTGACTAAAAGTAAGTTGAGCTAATGCCTAGCCCTAGACTAAACCGCGTGAGCAGTCATAAATAATCATCATCGTCGTCGTCGTTTAGAGCACCATCCGCTTGCCGTTGAGCACGACATCGGTGAGTCCGAGCTCCTGGAACTGCTCGAGGCGCTGTACTTGGTTGCACAGTCGCTTCTTGAACTGCACCTCGCGGCTGAGCATCTTGAGATCCTCCACGCTGCACATATTGTTGTAGCTGCACATGTTCCTGGCGATGAGCTCCGCTGTGAGCATGATCTTGGCGCGGGATAGACGCAGATAGGAGTAGTGCCTGTTAGAGCGGCGCAGCTCCTGACGGTAGAGGAACAAGTGATAGTCGAAGCTAACGTTGCAGCCGGACATCTTGAAGCGCTTGGTCGGCGGCTGTTGCTGCGATTTATCCTGCTCCTGTTTGCTCTTCAAGCTGTTCTTCTTCTTCTTCTGGCGGCGTCGCTTCTTATGGGCTCTCTCTTCTGTGCTGTTGCTACTCATGTTTCGCTGTTGACAGTTTGACGATCCTCGAGCGTTTGACGTCCGCAATTGGTGGCGTTGTCCTTATATATCCTGCAGGTACCGTGGATCGCCTGGCTAGCCACCCAACTGCCTACCCAGGTAGCTCACCTCATTAGTGCACGTGCACCAATCCAGGCTTTTAATCCCGAATAATTTCCGCAACGCTCGCCTGGGTATTTCCATAGTTTATGGCTTTATGACAGGGGCCCCGCCATCTGTGTCCAGACCTCTGAGCCTCAATTACGGCTACCAACTAAGCGCCGATTTCGGAAATCTGTTCGCGTCGCGACTTTTGGGTTCCGTGGAGTTTTTGGGTTTCGGATTTACGAGAAAAACGCGCAAAGTTCCCGGAATTTGCGGTTAGTTGCAGTAAACACATTTAGGGAATGTCGCGGGCGACTAATAGCAATAGCCTTGTCCCCATGCTCTCGTTTCTGAGTATTAGCTAGATTGACGGTTCTTTTTCTTTGCGACAATGAGCTACGCGTATGTCCTGAAGGAAAGCAACGCATTTCTGAAGGTGCTTTGATATGAAATGAATTCTAATTCTATTTCCCAGCAAACTTATTGCTATAAAAATAAGAAATTATTCTCATTGAAAAGTCTTATAGATCACTTGGAATTGCCTATGAAATTTAATTGATCTGTCTAACAGCTAGTCTGAATATGGAACGAAAATAGCAGAGAAATGAATCTATATACATTCATTGAAATTCAATTAAAGACAAGGAAAAATGTATATATAATTTATATAATAATAAATTATAAATTTATAGTTTATATCTCTATAACAAGTAACCCACGGAAGCAAACTGCCAACAAATCAAATTCTTAGTTCAGTATTAAGGAACAAGTATTGCTTATGCTAAGTCGGCTAGCCAGCTGTGAGCTAAGCTGTCAGCCTTAGTCTGAGCGCAATTATACTTTGTGTTTCAGTACGGTATGGGTTCTGCAACAAGTAGCTATTGATTATGCTGTGCTCTTTAGCCATAAATATTATTCTTTTACTAGAGACCACATTTATTAAAATATAATATGTAAATCATTATACTTATAAATCACAGACATACTCCCTAATCTCCCAAGCTGAAGATCAGCTTGCAGTAGCTTGCAGTACAAGCGCCTCTCTTGAATATTAGTCTCAGAAGTAGACATTCAGCTACTCCTTACGGCATTTCACATAAATATTATAAATATGTATATATACATGATTCCCAATCAAGCCTTCTTTTGAGATTCTGTTTAAGCATATAAGTAGTTCACCATTCAATTTCCTCTAGATTAATATCTCTGATCGCTGCTTATCCTATCTTACATAACACATAACTGCACTTTCTGTTTCAATCATGCACTGACATCAACTAACATAATTAGTAAATTTATATACATATATGTTATTCTGCACAATATATTATATATAAATAAATTTAATTAAATTAATTAAAATTTAATTAAATTATTTATAATATATATTTAATTTTGCAGTAAAAAAATATACGTTAAATAATTTTCTAATTTAAAGTTTTAATAAATTTTCCATATATAATTTTCTCGAATTTCAAATTTAAATCAATTTATATAAATAATTTTTTAATTTCCAATTTCAAATATATATTTTATGTACATTAATTATTATATTTTATATACATATTAAAATTGATATATATTATTCGTTTAAATTCCAAGTTTAAACAAATTTATTTATATAATTCTTTAATTCAGAAATTAAAATAAATTGATGTAAACAATTCTTTAATTTCCAAGCTTAAATATTTTAAATATTTTAAAATACTTATTAAATAATATAAATTATATAAACTATTCTCTTTCATATCAAGCTAAAATAAAATGTATATACATGTAACACTCTTTAATTTCCAATCACTGTTTCACTCTTCTGTTTAATCTTAACTCAAGAAACAATAACAGACTAATTCTTACTATATTTGATTTAACGCACCTCCACATAGCAAGTTGATAGAGCGCTTCATCGTTCGTTTCGAAAATAATACTAAAACTGCTTTTGGGCAAACATTTCTATTTTATAGCGCGAAATAAACAAGAAATTTCACTCGATGCGAATCTTGTTGAAGTTCTCTTTATTTGGCTCATTCGCATATTAATTGGCCCAATCGCAATGGCCACATCTTTTCTCTGCTATGCAAATTATAAATGATAGAGAAAAAAGACGCTTCGAAAAACTTCAAACTTAAACAGCAACGTCATATTGTTGTTGGTGTTTTATTTTGATTTGATTTTTATTTTATTATTATTTGTCTGATGGGGGATCCGCATAAATAATGATGATGCGCCAATTTCATTTCGGTCTATTCAGCTGTTTGATTTGTTCATTTTGCATGCATTTTATGAATTCGAAATCATCATCATCGGAATCTCTTGTGCTTGGCCATTCGAACGGGATGCGGCTGGATGCGCAGCTGGAAAATGTGCTCGTTGCCTCTGTCAATAGGAATTAGCCCGGACGAGCGACAGAGCCACAGTCATCGATGAGTTTTATTTAAAGTTAATTTTATTTATTTTGCATTCAACTGCCAGCACACAGAGGCCACGACAGGGCGCAGGGCAGCAGCCGGGGCATTTCCATTTGACTTGGCTCTGACTGACTTGCATAACATCTTCAGCCGTCGTCTTTTGTGGTTTGCGTTTGTCATTAGACAACGTCTAGACCAAATTTTGCTAGTCCCAGTCTCCGTCCCCATCCCAGTCCCAGTCATCGATAGCTCTGGCAGACGCATGTCCTCAGCCAAAGAGCTTGGCAGCACAATTTGGCCAGGGGCAAGTACATATATCGAAATTGGCAACGTTTGTGCATGTGACTGACTGAATGCCAAATGCGTTCACCCCCTCCTTTCCTCTGCTGCTCCTGCTCATCTGCTATTGACTTACTTTTATGCTAAGCAGAATCTTGCCGATATGGCGAATCTTTCACTCAATACCCTACGAAGTTTTTAGTGGACAACATTAAATGGATGGACAGACAGATGGATAGAGCTAAATCGACTCGGCTTGTCTTCGTGATCAATAATATAAATACTTTATGGGGTCTGCCACGCCTACCACGCCTCCTTCTGCCTGTTACATACATTTCAACAAAAACAATTTACCCTTTTCCCCCATTTTCAATGGGTTCAGGGTATAAAAATATAACTTCTGTTAAGCGTATTCAATATTTATTTATATTTATTTAGAAACTTGTTACTCGTCCGGCAATATAGATATTTTCTGCTTCTTTGATTAGGAATATGAACGGATGATCAGTGTTAAGTTCCTCATATACATGTTCATATGCGTTTGCTCTTGCGCTTACAAGAAGTACTAATTCTGAAATAGTCGAAAGTTTGATTAAGGTCTCAAAGACTCAAAGATATCGGACAGAGAGACTCACCTTTGGCAGCTGCAGCTTCAGTGCCATTTTCACGTACATGAATCATGGATGTCTGAACGACTAAGTCCACGTTTAGCGGAGTGTCCGAAATCATGCTTAGATTAGCTGAACTGTTCAACAAATTGGTGAATCCCAAGCTTATGAGTATATCATTGAAATCAATTTTGTCCTCCATTTTAAATTTAGGGAGTCTGATTCGCAATTCCTTGCCTTCTGTTGGTACAATTTCCTGGAGCTCTACTCTATGCAAATTATTTTGAACTTCCTCAAGACCGTCCACAGTTTTTGGCAGTAGAATGAGCATGGATAGAATTGACCCCTTGTAGGGCAATTCCAAGGCGTGCGCATTCAACTTTTCGACGAATTTGTATTTATACCATCCTTGTTGCATCATTGTATCCACTAAATTTACCCTCTCTTGGGACCCTTCCGTCGTGTAAAACGATCTCTTTTTCGTAAGCTTCGGCTACACAATCAAAGTCGTGGCTATGTTGTGAGCGAAGTTCCATTTGACAACACTCAACAGCAGGAGCACAAACACTGGATAACGAGCGAGCTCAACCATGCTGATATATAACGCGACTGTAGTTGTGGTATTTGTATTTGCTACAAAAAAACATTCATTTATTCAGGGTATTTCGTTGTCGAGCGATCTTGACTAGAGCTTTTTTTCTTATTTGATTAATTTTTTCACTATCTATCTGCATTCACATCTCCCTTGCAAAGCTTTTGATTAGCTGCCAATCAATGAATCTTTTATTAAATCCATCTGTAAAATGCTTTGAATCATAGATTTTTTGCTATATAATATTTCTATGAGTTTCAACACATACAATTTATTTGAGGTTCTCTAACTGTCGACTGATTTCCACATTTTATTTTGGTTTTATTTTTATCGATACCCTATTAAAACGACATCAAAGATGCCACATCAAAATGATATCCATTTCATAAATGATTGCCAATTTGTATAATTTTCGAAACATGATAGAAATAACTGCTTTATGCGCAATTACACGACAAGGAAATTGTCTCCGTGCATATGTACTCCATGAATATTTAAAGGGTATTAAAATCGACATTTGAATGTATTTTGCGCTTTTCATTTTTTATTTTTATTGCACGGCTGACGTTGACGACGCGACGTCGAGAGCAATAATTTTTCGACATTGTGTTCGCAATTTGTTAGCCACGAGGCCAATAAATTTGGCCAAATATGCGCCATAAAAAAGAAGAGAGAGCGAGAGAGAGAGAGAGAGGGGTGGATACAAAGAGAGAAGAAAACAATGAAAGAGATCGAAAAACCTATGCACTTTATAATGAAATAAATTGACTTTCATGAAGGCGGCATCAATATGGAAGCCAAAGCAAATAAATCGCAACTTTGAGCGCAAATTAAAATGGTATTGGGGGCGTGGCGGCTATGCCGGCTCTCGGTTGGGGTACATGCATGTGTATACATATATATATGTATATATACATATATATAAAAGGGCAAACGCTTTGGTTCGCCGCTCAATTTGCAATAATGCCGCACATCCAGTTTCATTTCAATTGCAACAATTTCGGACAGAGCCAAAAAGAAAGCTATAAAATAAATATACGCGTATGGCGATTGTACAGATTATATATATACATATATATGTATATATATGAATAAGTGTACTGAGTGTACTCGTCGTATATGGCTAAACTTCAGTCTGAGTCGATGATGTATGTTTGTTTGTGTGTGTGTGTGTGTGTGTGTTGTCAGTGTTGCCTGTTTTTCAGCTGTAAAATGCATTTCACATTTTATTGTGCACTCAATCAAAAATCCATTTCCGTTTGCCGTTTGTGCGCGGGCCCGACTCTGCTCGACTCTGACACCCGGACACGGAGTCCTGGCACGCTGCTTGTTTATTCGAAAAATATGCCTGCACGTGTGAGTACCGGAGGCTGGATGAGTGAATAGCTGAACTGAAACGAGGCGTCAGCCGGCCGGTGGCTGAGCTAACTGGAATTGGCATCCAAAGTTTGATAATTGAGTTGAAGCTGCTCGCGCGCTCCACTCGCTGAAGTCGTGTCATCATCGACGGCTTTTACCAATATTGCAATAACAGAGCGCCGAGCTTCCATATAAATCGCGTATATGCGATTGCCTGCCCACCACCCCACCCATTCCTGTGCACGTGCCAAAGCAATCCAAATCAAACAACAGCCGTAGCCCGTCCCCTTGGCGATTCTCTGACATTTTCGAGTTTGATGAAACGCGGTCCGCAGGGCCATTGGGGCTTATTGGAGTCCAAAATGGGTGGGGGGAGTAACTTCCAGCTGCTGGCAAAGCAAGCAGAGATGGTTATGAAAATGTCATGTTGAGTTGACTATTGCTTAGAGTTAAGAAGAGCCAGTGTTGGATAACTGTCAAGAGATTTACCTGTATTTCATAGCCGAGAGGCTTTTGAATATATTCGATGTTTGAGGACTATGATAGTCTATGCCATTATTGAATAGATATTGGATTGAAAGGTGGCAAAATCAGTGTTGTATAGAACCAGTGTTGTAGAGCTGTAAACAGACGAGTATTAGTTATGATAAAAATATAGAAGGTTTATCTGTGTTAAAGAAGTTCAGTAGCTATAGATTTATATTGACTACCTTTTACTTCCACAAGAATCTGTGTTGTAAAACTGCAGAAAAAGTACTAATAACAGTATTACTTACAAACTCTCACTAAAAGCGTTTTCCAATACTTTGCTTCCCATAAATTCTATTTCATTTCTTACATCATATGTTCTCTGTCCCGTGTCATTCTCAAGGCCTTGCTTAAATGTGCTTGAATATATTCTACATATCGCCCATTTCAATTACTCTCGGCCTGTACAAATTACCCAACTTAAAGAACTCATTAATTTAACTACACGCATCTTTATAACTCGTCGTAGTTTTTTTCCTTCTTCTTTTCGTTTCGTTTCAGCTCTTCTCTCTTGTGTTGTTCTTCCATTCGAATTTCATTTTTATGCTCGTTCATGTGAATTGGAACAGAGTTGATTGGATTGAATGACTGGAACTCAGTACTTAATATTGGAGTAGTTTTCCGCACATAAAAAGTATAAAAAGCTAAAAATAATATATATATTAATATAGTTATAAATATTTATATTTTACTATTGATTTACATCTTTGTTACAGCTCAAGCTTTGGCAAGTGAGCTCACATTGATCTACTCTATAGATTCATAAATAATTACATAAATTACTCTTGGGAGTTGCTTAGGAACTAAAAATATATATTTACACTAGTTCTATATCTAATCTACTACTAAATTTCTTTGCTCTGTGGAAACGCTTTATAGATAGGCCACTAAATGCTATGGTCCAGTCAAAGCAAAATATATATTTACTTAAATTTAATATGATTTGTATTTCTCTTTCTTTACTTATAAAAAAGAAAATATATATTAAATAAAATGAATAAATAAAATAATAAATAATAAAAAAATCTATTTTCTTTCTCTGGTTGAGCATTGCGCAGTTAGAGTCGCCCGACTGCAAAGTTCTTTCATCTCTCTTCTTTTTTTTTTGGCAGTTTGTTTGGTTCTCTGCCGCTGCTGACATGACATGAACTGTAGTTTATTTATTATTTGCTCTGATGCTTTCTCTTTTTCTAGCTTTTTTGTGATGTTGCTGATGCCGTTGATGCTGTTGATGCTCCTGCTGCTTGTTTCTCTTAATTTTGTTTATATCACCGACGCACGCTAGCAACTGTGTCAGCATCCAGCAGCTGCCTGTGTCTGTGTGTGTCTGTCTGTTTGTCTCCTGTAGTTTATTGTCAATTGTTTGTGGCATTTATTTCGCAATTGCTATTCCTTTTTTGTCTCTGGCCCACTCTCGGCGTGTTCATTTATTTATTTATTTGATTAGTTTTTATTGCTGAACAATTTTGACGCAGCGACTGCATTGCAGCTGAAATCTCATAACTAGTGCGACAGTCGAGAAATAAATAAATTATTTGGTATAATTTTATTAAAAAGAACAAGCTTTAGTTTTCTATTAGATAAGCCAATAACAAGCTCTCAAAGTTTTTTTTCCCGCTTCATGTTTGTTTTTCAATTTCCCTTGCATTGAAGCTCTCGCCCCAAGACCTTGCCGAAAGCAACCCCTTTATGGCATTTACATACCCGCATTGTCAACCAATTCACGCATTGCGCTGCTCCGTCCACAGATTTGGCTAAAGACTGCGGTTATTTGGCCATAAATTTTACGTACCATGGTCTATTAACTTAACGCTCCCCCAACTCGGGCATGAGTCATGCATGCCTGCCCCCCCCCCCCCCCCACTGTCCCCTCCACCCCCTTTGTCTTAATTTGTGCAAGGTTTATCTATGAATCTGATGGCGCACAAATCAAAATACTCGTTTATATCCCATACAAAGTAGCTGGTGGCAAGTTCGTGCTTCCGCCAGTGAATAGCGAGCTTCATTTGGCCGCTTATCTATCTGATGTGGAAATTGAATTTCGCCACACACACGCACACACACACACACACACATGGTCGGGGCACGAGTCTATAGATAATTGCATGATAACAGGCTAATTTTCAATTAGCGCCATTTTGATAAGCTCACATAAATTAAGTATTCTTTTCGCCTGCTGCTCGCAACAAATTGGGAATCGTCTTTTGTTTGCGGCATAAGTAGATCCGCTCTTCCGCCTCGGGCATTGTTTCCGGCTAGATGCTGTCCGTGGCTGGTCGAAAGAGACGTGACTAGTTTATTGATTGGATCGAAACTACGCCAAACATAAATTAATAATAATACGAGCATTGACCAAGTAACAATTTGCTATGCTCTGCAAAATGCTTTTAAGCAGCCCTCGGATTCCGAATCGAGAAACCCAACCAACTAAAAGTCAAACACTTGAGCTGCCTTTCTGCCTTGCTGCCCTGCCTGCTGCTGCCTGCTGCTGACTACGTGTTGGCCATTTTGACGTCGTCGTCGAGGTCCTTCGAAACCTGCTCCATATAAAATTCCAATCATACTTGACCAAAAGCAAAACACTGGAGAATACCTAACCCCAGTCCCGTCCCACCCTTCTACCAAAAAAGAAAAAATAGAAAAAAAAAAATAGAAAGTTAAGTGAAGTGCGGCGCTTAAGCCAAAGGCATTGAACGGGTGGCTGAGCTCTCTTCGATTGTGGCCTGGAGTCTCTGCTGCTCCTGGCAGCAGTCAGCAGAAATTTTGTGCTACACTTTCGCCAATAACTTGCCGTTGCTTAACGTTATATTTTATTGATACACTTGCGAAAGCAGAAAGAGTTGCTAGTTTGGCTAAACGAATGCCAGACACTACGGGCTGTTCGATGCCTGAAATGCCTGCTTAACTCTAGGGAGAGCATGTGGAGTAAGAGAAACTCTGAATCTATCTCTCTCTCTGTCTATCTCTACCTCGCTTTCACCAGTTATTTCTCTCTCCTTCTCTTCATTCAGTCCTATAACTCGCTCATGATTTCATGTCTTCGACTTATATGTAGATTTATGTCTCTCTTTCTTCCTGTTCAATCACAGCCGTTACTCTCCCTTAGATGCGCTTATCTCTGGGGAGGTAGGGAATAGCAAACAGAGAAAAGAATATAGTAAGAGCAACTCTGTCAATCTTTACATACCTATTATTCTATTTAATGATCTCTCACTCTCTCGCTGTCAATCCCTTCTTTACATATCTCGCTTGTATCGCTCTCGCTCTTCGCTTGCTTTGCTTACATCCATCTCCCACTCGAAAGAGCATCTCTCGATCAGCTTTACTTTTCGCTGCATTTTTCTGGCTGCTTTGCTCTCAGCTTTGGTCCAGCAACTTGACTGCCAAATGGCCCCGCGCCGCATCGTTGCATTTATTTGTGTGCTGGGGCTTATTTCCAGTGCACACAATTTTCGACAGATTTTGAAAATAGTTTCCGCTGCATAGGTAAAATGCACCTTGGGACTCAGCTCCAACTCCGTTTCCATCTCCACCTTCAGCTTGCAATATTTGCGGTTGGCATTTGTGGGTGGTGGGGCAGGGCAGGGGCAGGAATTGAAATTCGTTTCACTTTTCAAACATTAACCTTTAAACACTCTGTGAAGGGCGCTGCTGTTGTCGTGCAGAGGTTGTCACAGCTTAATCGATTTGAAGAAAAGTTCCATGACGTTTTCAACCTCTTCATGTTACTTTTATTTTTACGCCCCATTTGTTGGGAAGCGCTTACCGTAAATTGCAAAGGAAAATCCGTCGTCGTCGACGTCGTATCCGAGCTCCACGCCGTGCAATGATAAACTTTCGACACATTTTTCATTTATTTTCAACACCTTTGATTGATATATTGAACACTTGGCGCCCAACTTAAGCAACCGTCTTTGGCTCGAATGGCTGCGACGGAAGCTCGCCCCAGCTTGTGGCGCCCATTGTGCGAGCATTTCCGCCGGATGTCAAGAGGTGGGCGAGCTGCGGCACCAGCTGATGTGCCTCAATGTCAAATGCCGGGACAAAGGTGACAGACGACTCTGCTCCGAGTGCTGGTTTATAGTTCAAATTAAACTCCACCTAGAGGAATTCCAGCTCCCCATTGGGGAGAATAGTTGGAGAAACAATTGTGAGGATAAAAAGCAAAAGCTCTAAACAGAATATAAATCTGGTCAGAAACTTGCGCATATAACAAGCCATAAATAAGCAAATATCATTAAACTAAGGCAACTAACTATTCGTGGTCTCTGCTGGTGTTGCTGGTGCTGAGGCTGCATCTGGTCTAAGCTCCAATCCCATAACAAGTATAAAATGCTTGCCATTCAAGGCAATTGCCCAACTAGTAACAAAACACACGCAACACAACAAACAACAACAGCAATTGCTACCGGTAACAGGCAGAAAGGAAATAAGACAGTCAACTAAACAAAGCGAAAAGATGTGCCAGGACATTGCCAGGACATGGCCAAGGCGAGGGCGTGGGCGAGGGCGAGGGCGAGGGCGAGCGCGAAGGCGAAGGCAGTCCAGGACGTTGTCGATGCGAAGGGGCAACTTTTCATAAACATTATTAACAATTATTGTTGTTAGCAGAAGTTGGCTGAATGGCTGGATGGTGTTGCTTGTCGCGTGCAGCCAACAAAGTCCTTTTGGGCTAACACAGACACACGCAGGCAGGCTGCAGAGCTGCGGAGCAGGCGAAGTTATAAGCACGGCAAAAGTTGATAAGAATGAGCCATAGACGTCGTAAGGCAGCTACTCTTAGCAGCGAGTTCTTAACACGGCAGCTTTGTGCATTTTTTATAAACTAACGCGAAGCAGACTCTAGATGAGTCCTCAGTTTGTAGCAAGTTTCCTGCAGCGAGGATACCTGCACTTAATATCAAATAGGGCTTATTTATCACTTAGATATAGATATAGATATAGATATAGATATAGATATAGATATAGATATAGATATAGATATAGATATAGATATAGATATAGATATAGATATAGATATAGATATAGATATAGATATAGATATAGATATAGATATAGATATAGATATAGATATAGATATAGATATAGATATAGATATAGATATAGATATAGATATAGATATAGATATAGATATAGATATAGATATAGATATAGATATAGATATAGATATAGATATAGATATAGATATAGATATAGATATAGATATAGATATAGATATAGATATAGATATAGATATAGATATAGATATAGATATAGATATAGATATAGATATAGATATAGATATAGATATAGATATAGATATAGATATAGATATAGATATAGATATAGATATAGATATAGATATAGATATAGATATAGATATAGATATAGATATAGATATAGATATAGATATAGATATAGATATAGATATAGATATAGATATAGATATAGATATAGATATAGATATAGATATAGATATAGATATAGATATAGATATAGATATAGATATAGATATAGATATAGATATAGATATAGATATAGATATAGATATAGATATAGATATAGATATAGATATAGATATAGATATAGATATAGATATAGATATAGATATAGATATAGATATAGATATAGATATAGATATAGATATAGATACAGAAATATGTTAGGTGGACGAATACACCCTCTTCGCTTCGTAGCGAACGACCATCCAGGAACGACGGCTGCAGCCGAGGCTCCTCTTCTGCTGTTATTTTTGTTGCTGGCATTCGCTGGCTGCACATACTTCAAATAGTCTTATAGAAGCTGCTGCCGACGCCATTGTAAAGTTCATAAAGTTGCGACGAAAAACGCCCACAGGTTGGCCACGTTCGGCGAAGGCTTTTGTAGCCATTGCTCATACGCCACGTTGGCCGCTATACATAGAGACAGACATAGACGGAGCGAAACTTGGCTAGTGGATACTTTTTTATTTTTTATTTTGTATTTTTATCACTTTTTCTTGTGGCGACTGGCGACTGGCGAGGGCAGGCTGCAAGTATTGCGGCAAAGTTTAATTGAGAAAGTTGAGGAATTTCAATTAACTGAGGATATTTGTTATTTTTATTTCGACAGCGGCTGCAGCGCTCCAGCCCCGGCCAAGTGTGAGTCATGTGTGCTATTGGCTGGCTGGCTGGCTGCGAAGTCTTCTTTTTGTTTTTACGTCTAGCCCCGCGCTTAATGCGCCATTAAGCAGCAGCCGGAGTACATTAGCCGGCAGCGTTTAACTCATTTAAAGGAGCGAAGTCCCGCAACAGATTCCCAACTCGATGCATAGAGATCAGCTGTGATTATAATTTATATATAAATATTTGCCTGATCGGTAGTCTCAGTGGCCAGGATAAGTTTCGCCTAAGTGAGACTCTAAGTTGGCAGAGCTGTGGCAAGTGGCTGGGCAATCTGTGAGCTGTTAAGGTCTGTGGTAGCCATCATTCAATCAATCACGCCGCACACCTGCTCCGCTGCTGCACTGCTTCACAGCTGCTCGGCTCCAGGTAATGGTGACAAGTCATGTAAGTCGCGTGTTGTTTAATTATTGTGCTCGTGTCTGTTGGCTTACCAATAAAGCGTTAACCGCTAACGAGTTAAGTGCTTTTGAATGCCCGCTGAGCCTTGACCGCAGCCGCGAAGCAATAAGTCGCAGCACAGCAACACAGAGAGAGAGAGAGAGAAAGAGAGAAAGAGAGAGAGAGAGGAAGGGACAGTATGCGCTGACATATCCTTGATGAGTTGTTGACCAAAGCCATTACATGAATGGCTGAGAGTGTGGGCTGCTGAATACTTCACTTGACCTGAAGCAAAATTGACTTCTGCACAGTTATTATATATAAATATATATATATACACATATATAAATATGTGAGCTCATCAAGATCATGAATGGAATCTTGAGAATTGCCCTTAAATATATGCAACTAAATTATATATATTACATATAAGCTTTACTCTGTGAAGAAATGAGAAATTGGTTCGAGTTATGCTAGGTAAACAAAGGGTTGACCAAGCAAGTCTGATAGTATTTAAAATGCTTATATTTCAGCAACTGTTTGAGCTATTGTTAACCTTTTGCTGTTAAAATATTTAATAAGGCTTGCCAATTGGGATAAAGTAATCTTTGGCATGTTTAGCATTCAGTTCAGCGAAATAACACCATATGCATGCATTGTATCGAATCATAAAAGTATGAGCCCAACGCAAGCATTGCTCTCTAGACCGCTGACAGCCAATTTTAGGGCACTTTTGGAATAGTATTATACTTTATCTAAATTGGCATGAAATCAGCTTTAAAATAAAACTAAATTTATTAAAAAATCTCAAACCGTTTCTGATAAATAGCAACTTATTTTCCTATCAGACTTATGTGGACAGCCCTTACTACGGCAGCTTTTCATTCTGCGGCTCCATTTTCAAACATTATGTACTATACATAATAAATTTTATACTAAAAATATTAAGTAAGCTGTATTAGCTACATTTCCAATATAATATGAGCTTATCAAGATCATGGGCGGGACTGTTTTGAGTTTGAGTAAAATATTCAACTTACCCAAATAACAATAAATAACAATAAATCTTAAACTTTCTTTGACCCATACAAAAATCTAAATAATATTAATTAATATAATATTTATATAATCATATAGTACTGTAATAAATAAATATGTATACACTAAATTATGGACTATAAAATTTCTGCATAAAACTGGAGCAGACCCCATAGTATTTCAAGTCGAGTGCATCATCGGTGCGAAATGACGTTTACGTAAATCATTTTTATATTATGTTTCCCTCTCAAGATTCAATACTGAAGTCCACTTATCTCGTGTGTAGACGAGAGCGAGTGCGTCTGTGTTTGCGCATCGATGCAGAAAATGATGTAAAATTTTTATTAGAAATATAAACAGCTAGAAGGAAATGCAAGAGGCACACACACACACGCACAATAAAGAAATAAAAAGCTATGCAAAGCTACAACATATAAGCCTTGGTTGTTGTTGCTGTTGCTGTCGTGTTGGCAACGACCGGCAGCAGGAAAAAGACACAAAAGCATTTGCATTGCAAATGCAACATAATGCACAACAACAAGAGGCAGAGGAAGGGGGAGTGGCAGTAGCAGTGGGAGTGGGAGTGAGACACATTTGCTGACACTTCCGAGCGCTTGCCACAACAACAAAGTATTTGCTATGACGAGTATTTAAGTTTTGCGGCATTCAGCATTCTCTTTATGCTCCCACTCTAGATATGAAGTGTTGCGAAGGAGCATAAGAAATTTCTTGAAAATTGATCAATTTTACTTATAATATAAAACATGTATTTAACAAATTTAAAGCTTATTTCATATATATATTCCAGATACAAATCGCCAACGACTGGGAAGATATCATCCTTACAGCGGATGACATACAATCACGTTGACAGACTCTGTTAAGTACAAATGCACAGGTAAGGAAGAGAACATAATCTCTGCGCAGGCAGTGCAACTATTAAGCAGCAGACAGAGACAGACAGAGAGAGAGAGAGAGAGAGAGAGAGAGAGAGAGAGAGAGAGAGAGAGAGAGAGACAGACACATATATATAGTATTACTTGATCCGTGCTACTTAAGAAAAACTAAGTGAAGCATATAAGAAGCAACTAATTTTCAAGCTGATGTAGCAGCAGCGAAAAAGACGACAATAACAGTAAAATGCTGAGAGAGAGAGAGAGAGAGAGAGAGAGAGAGAGAGAGAGAGTAAGAGGGAAAGAGAGAGGGAGAGTGAGTGAGGGAGTGATAGTAAAGCAGACTGCAACAGCCATCAACAGCTGTCTCTTTGTCAGTCAGCTTGTTCATGTGCATGTGCATGGGCATGTGTGTGTGTGTGTGTGTGTGCATCTCTATTTCGTTGCTTCGCTGTATGTGTGTGTTTGTGCGTGAAGTCAGCTGCGCTTAATTTCAACGGGAAAGTAATAACAAAGCGCATTGCATAGCTTTCTGATACGTTATAGCCCAGGACAGTTAGAGTGGAATTTCGATAATGTTAATTTATATTATATTAAATATCTAAAAATTCAAATGAAGTTTAAGTTTTATTTTGATATTTTACATATAAATTCAAGTTTTATTATTACAAAATTAAAAAAATAACAAGTAAGAGTGCTCTAGTCGAGACTGCTCGACAAAGAGATCCCCTGAACCCTGCGAAGAACTGCGATTCCTAAGAGCCGCTAACATTCTCCGTTACTTTTATATGTACATATGTAGCAAGCAATACATACACACACACAGACGCACGCACAAGAACACACACACAGACGCACGCACCAACACACAATCTGCTAACTGTGCATTATGACTCATCAGCTTCGCTGCTGCTGCAAGACGCCGATAATATGAGATATTAAATGTTTAATAACTTTTTTTCTAGTCGAACGATTTTGATCAAATTTGTGGGTGATCATGACATTCATATGTGTTTATGTGCCAAAGCACAAGTCTCTAGTACTTGAAATACGTGATTTAGCAATTTGAGGCCAAGGGGCAATTTGAGGGCGTGGCATCCAAAATTTAACAAAAACCGAAATTGCAGATGGCTCAAATAACACTAAATGCAAAATTAGAAGACTCTAACTATAAAGATGAATTAAATAGAATTTTATAACTAAATGAAGATATAGGTTTTTAATCGATAACATTAAAACGATTATAGTTATCGAATATTTGAAACAAACTCGATCGAATCGTACTATACACGAACTTCCAAAAAAAATTTGAAGTCTCTAGCTCTTATATCTTCTGAGATCGACGCGTTCAAACATACGGACAGACGGACAGACAGACAGACGGACAGGGCTCAATCGACTCGGCTTCTCTCCCTGATCAAGAATATATATACTTTATGGGGTCTGCCACGCCTCCTTCTGCCTGTTACATACATTTTCACAAAACCATTATACCCTTTTTTCCCATTTATAAAAAATGAACTTAAATAAAAATGGTTAAGTTTTATTTTTATTATCCATAAATAACAAATAAATAAAAATAAGAAATAGACCAAAATTATTAAATTTATTTTTGTTTATCCATTAATAATTAAATAAATAAAAATGAAAAGTAAATAAACATTTTAAAACTTTATTTTGACTATCCGTACATAATTAAATAAATAAAAGTACAAATTAAATGCAAATTTCAAGTTTTGATTTGATTATCGATGCAAATCCATTACAAATTGTTTCGCCTTGCCCAGGGTATTTGCTAGTCAGTCACGCTTCACGCCATCTCAGCTGTTTGTGGACTTTGGGTAGGAAAGGCAGAAGACAAACTGGAAAAGAACAAAAATGCTAAAGGCGGTGGCTGACTGGCTGTGGTGGGCGTGGCAATGGCTTGAGTGCACCTCGCCAATGCTATACAAAAAGTTGCCTAAAACAATTTAAAATTATCTCACGTACGTGCGAAATTGCAAACGTATTGTGGGCGTGGCGACGACGATAGAGCCACCCACGCAGCCAGCCCAACTCTCCTTGGCTCTCAACAATAAATGGAAGCTTATAAGTCAAGTGAAAAGCAGAACAAACAGAGCACTGAACGACTGAAGGCTGAAGGACTACGGCAATTTCGACTCAGTCGGCAGTCGGTGAATGCAGCAGGAGAGAGAAATGAATATATATATATATATATATATATATATATATATATATATATATATATATATTGTTTATCTGCACTTGAAACTCTTCGTCTTGGGCATGTCAGCTGACTATTAGAATTTTCTTGTAAGGGTTAAGGGATATCATAAGATCGAAGTGAGACTAATGCGAGACTAAGTGCAATTGGTTAAGGCATATTACATGATCGGGTGAGACTAATGCGAGACTATTCCAATTGGTTAAGGGATATTATAATCCCAGACTAATTGCAATTGGTTACGGCATATTATAAGATCGGAGTGAGACTAATGCGAGACTAATGAGCTTTCCTCTCAATACCTATATAAGACAAATGGAAATTGCATTTTCCTCACCCTTCAGCGAACTTACATCAGTGATCTGGACTTAAATACCTCTAGTAAGTACTCGGTTCCTACGCATGGAAAGCTTCTATCAAACCTACTTCCTGCGCGAGTTTTGGGACACCCTTAACAACGTAACTGATCCTTTGACTACCCTTTGATTCTCAAATTGTATATCCTATATAGAGAAAGCCCTAGCAAATACAAATACCACAACTAGAGACGCGTGATTTATCAGCATGGTTGAGCTCGCTCGTTATCCAGTGTTTGTGCTCCTGCTGTTGAGTGTTGTCAAATGGAACTTCGCTCACTCCGATCTTATAATATGCCGTAACCAATTGCAATTAGTCTGGGATTATAATATCTCTTAACCAATTGGAATAGTCTCGCATTAGTCTCACTTCGATCTTATGATATCCCTTAACCCTTACAAGAAAATTCTAATAGTCAGCTGACATGACCAAGACGAAGAGTTTCAAGTGCAGATAAACTATAATATGAAACGTTTGTCAGCTGCACGGAGACTGAGAGTGCTTGAGTCACGGTGCGTTTGCCTGCTAGCTAGATGGCTGGCAAGAGCAGGAAATGCATTATCCACTTAAAAGTCAAGCTGAAAGGACTTGTGTGAGCTGTGAGTTGGTCGTGAGTCGCAGCTACTTAGCCGTTAGATGCGCAGCTCAAAGGCAGTCGGACAGACGGGCAGGCAGGCGTCTGGCATGCCTGTTTATTCGCCCGAAAAACAGAGCTAATTTTCGACACCTTTTGGCACGCACGTCGGGCGGCAATAGTGGGAGATGCATTGCATGCGAATAGTAGATACGACATAGCCGGAACAAATCCAAACACAATAACACTTTAACTCTAATGAGCGAACTTAAAGTGTGGCAAAGTTTCACCTGGGTGGGGGTGTGGGTTTTGGTGTGGGCGCCGTCTCCTCTTGTATCGTGTGTGATTTGAGCCATAAAGATAAAGCACAAAACACACACGCTGAATGCAGATAAAAACCCCCACAGAGACAGAGTGAGAGAGAGAGAGAGAGAGAAGTTTGTGGCTCAAGCGCGGAAAGGGGGGATGATAAGAATTCAGATTGTGTGTGTGTGCGTGTGTGTGTGTGTGTGTGTTTGCCGGCAATCACTTTGGCAGTCACGTGCAGCTGCTTAGCATCCTCCTCCATCCAGGCTTTGTATCAGAGCGGCCCGCGCCACTTGCTCCATTAACAATAGACGCCGCTGCGGATTTTGAACTCGCAATCTCAGTGATTGACTGATGCGGGCTGCAGGCATTCGAAGCAGCGTTCGGACGTGTTGGCCGCCAGACAAACACCAATAAAAGGGGTTTGTGGCGAAAGGGATTCACATACTTATCAGAACTATAGCTGCAATAGTATAAACAATATTAACTCTATTAAAAATATTTTCAATATTAGCAATAAGAAAGGTTTTATGATTTGTATTACATACAAAACTGAAGTCACATTTCCTATTATTATGATAGAGCTCGCAACACTCGAGTGGTCTGGCCGTCTGTCAAATAAATATATTTGCCTGCAGGAATATTGGATGTCGATTGGGAATCGAGCAGCGAGTGCAACGGGCTAAGTCTGAGATGTAATCAAATCATATGAAAAAGCCAAATCGAAGATGAATGCCAAGTTGACGTTGACTCTGACGACGATTTGCAGTTGGAGAAAGCTATAAAAAAGTCTTTGCATACTTTCGGGGCTGGCGGATTTGCGCAACTAATGCGGCTGTTGTTGTTTGTGGCTTGTCAATGGTTATTGATTGTCTGGTGTCATGTGTGCCAGCCGGCGGGGCGGCAACGTCTAAGCTGGCATGTAAAGCAAGGCGGAAGCTTTTAAGATATTTCGTTCCCATTTGAAATGTGAGCTGAGCTCCTGTCTCTCTCTCTCTCTCTCTCTCTCTCTCTCTGTGTGTGTGCTTAGCATTTACATTACAACAAAAAAGGTTTTCATTTCATTCTTCTTTTTTTTTTCTCTGTGTGCCGAACTCTAAAATCTGCACATGAAAAGCAAACGCATTTGCAAATATTCAAACATGAAATCGGCTTGGCAAATCCTCAAGAGCTAAGCAGCATATCACAAACGGCTCAGCTCCATTTAAAGAGAGTGAGAGAGAGAGGGAGAGTGAGAGCGGTGGACAGTTGGGCTGACAGTTGGACATGCGGGAGCGTGAAAACTTTAACAAAAACTTTATCATAACTTGCTGAATTAAATTTGTAAAAGTCAAGCATTGAGCATTCGCTGCCCCACGAACTTTGCCAAATGGGCATTGCTTAGCTTTGGGCGTCGATTGCGATATGACAGCGTGCAGCTGGCTGCACTCTTCGGGGGGGTTTCACTCGCACTGCCTTTGTCTGGGCTGAAAGTTTTGAGAACAATATTGCATAGTCTTCGGGCTGACTTGGCAAAAGAACACTAGAATGTCGCCTTGTAAGCTCAACATAATAATCACATATGCTGCCGACAGGGAAACTTGTGCAGCTGAGTTCACTTTTCGTAATATTCGATATTTTACTGGATGTTTAGGACTACAATTGGTAATGCCTATTGCTGATTACTTTGCTAGAATCGTGGCACTATATGGGATATGCCACATCCTTCTTCACCCCTTTGCTTTTGCTTATGTTATTTAATAAAAATGATAGCTTCCGATTTATTTTTGAAACTTAAATGGCATTTGGCAGAGAGCTCTTCAAGCTTTTGAATAAAATTACATGCAGGGTGGTCCGTTTACGGGGCGCCATCTTGCGGCACAGTTCTGAAAGTCAACAAGTTTCGTTCGGCGAGCTCTGGCTCATCAAGTGAGTTAGTTAGCTGCTTCAGAGTCAGCACGGCAATTCCTGAGTGCTCAAAAGTGTCTTCGAGTTGCTGGCCACCAAAGAGCACATGCAATCGTAATCCCAATCCCAAACCCAATGCCGATGGCGCTGCTCGGTGCTCGCTTCGTTTGCTTTGCAGCCGCTTTCCATGAATATGCATGAGCAGTTACAAGCCATCAAAACAAGCCACACGCTTGCCGTCGAGAGTGAAGAGATAAAAAAAAATAACTATAAAAGCGAAGTTGCCAGCCAGCCAGAGAGTTGGTGTTGCTTTAACAACTGGGCGTTGCCATATGAAACTTAACCGCGTGACTAACGAGTCTATCGTTGGTGGGGCGACCAGACTCAGACCCAGACCCAGACTACACTTCACTTCACTTCACTTCACACGCCACAGCCGAAACATCACAACATGTGAACAGCTCAGCAAACTAAACCGATGGCAATGGCAGCCAGCATGGCGTATACTTGACGTCTAACGTCCAATGTCCAATGTCCAATGTCCGATGTCCGCCGTCCGACGACTTTGCTGCTGCTGTTGTTTGACGTGTTGAGTTTAATTGGAACACTCGACGACGTTGCTTGCGATGTTACCATTCTGCCATATCACTTGAGTTGCTGCATTAATTGATGCACTCTCAAACACATACTCCATACCTATAGATACATATACAGATTTCTTTATATATTTTATTGCTTATCTGTTCGAAACTGAAACCATCGACTAAAAAGAATAAAAATAACAAAGACTAAGCTTGCTTTAAGGTTGTCGATTAATTGTATAAGTATCTTGTAGCTCGTACAGCCTAGCAGCTAGAGTCTCCCGATTTTGTATATAGTTTTACGTATAGTTGGCACTATTTTTTTTTTATATTTTGAATAGCTTCTTCTATTTGAATTTAATAAATAAAAACTGTTCAGCTTTGAGTTTAATGTTTAAAAACTTGGGCTTCTATAAGTAAGGTGCGTCTACTTATCGCCAGAGGGCGCTGCATTGTCTGCCTTGTTTTCGTTGGGCTTGAGTTCCTTTTTATGGCAAAGCAACCGCATGGCAAGCACACAGAATGCACCACAACGCACCACAACGCAACGCAACGCAAAGCAAACAAACAACAGCTCTAAAATAGCTGATGATGTAGTTGCTAGTTGCTGGTGTTTGTTGTTGTTGCCGTTGCCGTTGCATTCCATTAACATTACAAATGTATTCATTGTTCGCAACAACAACAACAGCAAGAACAACAACAATGACGCTATTTTACGCCGCATTATGCGAAAATGTGGCAAGTGATAGAAAGGATAATGCCAGCTCTATGCTGGCATGGCACACGCTCACGCTCAGCAACGACAACTGCAACAAGAACAACAATCAAACGACGCACAACAGTATGCTTTTTTCCGTTCTTCTTATGCGCAAGTGGCTTTATTATTTGTTTTTGCATACAACGCTAATATGGCAGTAGTGTGTGTGTGTGTGTGTATGTGGGTGGGTGTGTGGGTGTGATGCTATATCGACGCTGGCTTTGTGTCTAGCTGGAGAAAACGGAGTTAGGCATAGAGACAGATTTCATACTCTAACAAGATACAGATGAGAAAGAGAAAGAGAGAAAGAAATTAAAAGAAAGCGAAGAGATAAAATGGAGAGGAAGCACAGAGAGTGAGAGAGAGATAGAAAGAGAGGTACAGAGGCAAAGAAAGAGAGAAAGAGAACTAGAAAATGAGACAGAAAAAAATAAAGAGAGATAGAAGTAGAGCTTATGAAAGAGAAGATGACAAGGCAGGAATTATGAGAGAGAGAGAGAGAGAGACGTAAAGAGTATTGCTTATTGTGAATAATTTATAATATTTATATGTGAATATATATAGTCTATAATCACGCAAGAGAAGCCTCGACTCATCTCCTTTTCTTAGGACAGCCTGGCCTTTGTTTGATGGCCACCTTGCTGCCCCGCAGTTCTACTACAATGCCCAGTTTTGAGAATCGCATAGTAGGGCGATATTTGCCCGTTTGCCACATTGACTGCACCGAATTGATTGTGGCCATTAGATAGGGCATTAATAGCAGCTACGACGGCAAAATCACAGCATGTCAAATTGTTTTCCTATTATTGTTGCCATTGTTGTCGCTGCCATCGTGTGTGTGTCGGGTGTCGGGTGTTAGGTGTTGCGTGTTGTTGGCAAAGCTGATGTTCTTGTTGGGCTTATCGTTATTTAAATTAGCATTACAATGCATTCACACACACAGCCACAGGCACACGCATGCCTCCCATATTGTTTTGTAAGGCGAATTGCAATTGTGTGCGTGTGTTTGTTTGTTTGTTTGTTTTCTTTTTTCTTTTCTCTTAGATGGCAACAACAAAATAGGTTACGCGCTTTGCAGCTTATTTTACCCCTTTTTGTGTGCAGCACTTATTAAATTTTTAATTAAATAAAAGTTGAAACACAGGCGATTGACAAGCGAGAGGGGGAAAGAGGGCATAATGTTTTTGTGAAAATGTATGTAACAGGCAGAAGGAGGCGTGGAATACCTCATAAAGTATATATATTCTCGAACAGAAAGAGAAGCCTGCTACATACATTTTCATAGAACCTTTACAGCCCCTTTTCCCATTTTCAATGGGTTCAGGGTTTTTAAAAGAATATCTTATCAATGTTTGAGTCGGTCTTTTGTCACCTTAGCCTGTCGCTGAGTATATAATGCTCAGCTTGTATCTGCTTATGTTTAATGTCAACGCATGTGGCCCTTATCTATTTCTGTTTCACTATCTTCTAGTCGATGAGTAAGTCGGAGCCACCTTTCAATTGTTATGTTCAAGCTTGAACACCTAGCAACACTTCATTTCTCTCCCACTCTTTCGACTCTCCTCCGACAATATCAGAAACAAGTGTTTAAATTGCACTTGGTTAAGGCATATTATAAGATCGGGGTGAGACTAATGCGAGACTATTCCAATTGGTTACGGCATATTATAAGATCGGAGTGAGACTAATGCGAGACTAATAATGAGCTTTCCTCTCAATACCTATATAAGACAAATGGAAATTGCATTTTCCTCGCCCTTCAGCGAACTTACATCAGTGATCTGGACTTAAATACCTCTAGTAAGTACTCGGTTCCTACGCATGGAAAGCTTCTATCAAACCTACTTCCTGCGCGAGTTTTGGGACACCCTTAACAACGTAACTGATCCTTTGACTACCCTTTGATTCTCAAATTGTATATCCTATATAGAGAAAGCCATAGCAAATACAAGTACCACAACTAGAGACGCGTGATTTATCAGCATGGTTGAGCTCGCTCGTTATCCAGTGTTTGTGCTCCTGCTGTTGAGTGTTGTCAAATGGAACTTCGCTCACAACATAGCCACGACTTTGATTGGCCAAACCTTGAAGCTGACTTCGGAGCCAAATGTCGTGATGTCGCCCAAGCTATTGATCGACGGCCTCCTTCAGCTCCACATGGGTGCTGGGGGCAGCACTGAAAATGAGCTCGCCGACTTTCTACAGATCAGAGAGAAAACAGACAGCAGCAACAAGAACTACCTACGCTTTTATGAACAACCAACGTATATTGGCCCACCTGAGAGCATCAAGCTATATTCGGCAAATCGACTCTTCGCGTCAAGGGATGTGTCAGTCTTTGATGGATATCAAAAGTATTTGAATGTTTTCTACAAGTATGATGTGCAGCAAGTGGACTTTTCTGACTCTGATGCTGCTCGCGACACCATCAATAGTTGGGTGGCCGATAAGACCAATAACGAAATACGGGATTTCCTCACCGAAGTCGGTCCCGGAACGAAACTGATGCTCGTCAGCGCCATTTACTTTGATGGATTGTGGGAGACGCCATTTAAGCCATGGCTCACGGAAAAGAGACCGTTTTACACGAAAGAAGTGTCTCAAGAGTGGGGAGGAAAGTTAGTGGACACAATGAAGCAAGAAGGATTGTATAAATACAAATTCGTCGAAATGTTGAGTGCACACGTTTTGGAATTGCCCTACGACGGGTCAATTCTATCCATGCTCATTCTACTGCCAATGAATGTGGACGGTCTTGAGCAAGTTCAAAATAAATTGCATAGAGTAGAGCTCCAGGAAATTGTACCAACAGAAAAGAAGGCAGTGCGAGTTACACTCCCTAAATTTAAATTGGAGTACAAAACTGATTTCAAGGATGTGCTCAGAAGCTTAGGAGTCAGCAAAATATTCGACATTTCAGCTAATCTAAGCATGATTTCGGACACTCCGCTAAGCGTGAGCAAAATCGTTCAGAAAGCCACGATTGATGTACGTGAAAGTGGCACTGAAGCTACAGCTGCCCAACGTGAGTCTCTCTTTTCAATCTCTTTGAGTCATTAATCAAACCTTTGACTATTTCAGAAATAGAAATGATGATGGGCGCAAGCGACACAGATTTATACATTGACTTGCACGTTGACCATCCATTCATATTCCTAATCAAAGAAGCTGAAAATGTTTATTTTGTCGGACGAGTTTCAAGTTTATAAACAAATATAATATTTATATATATATATATATATATATATTTATATATATATATATATACATATATATATATATGTGTATAAAATATATGCAAAAGTGCGCGGGTATTCCTGATTTGATATGCCCTGCACTGCAATGAAAATGGGAAATCAGTGAATGTTTTTGTTAAAATGTATGTAATAGGCAGAAGTAGGCGTGGCAGTCCATGTAAAGCATATATATTCTTGACAGGCGCACATATTCTTGTAGGTCGCGCATATCGAGTTTGTTTCAGAAAATCGATAACTGTCATCGTTTTAATGTTATCGATTAAAAACGAAAACCTAAATTTAGTTATAGAATTCTATCTAATTTATCTTTATAGCTAGAGTCTTAAAATTTTGCATTTAGTGTTATTTGAGCCTTATGCAGTGTCAGGTTTTGTTAAATTTTGGATTTTGCGTGTGTGTGTGTTGCTTGTAATGTACATACATATACATATGTATATAAAAGAAACAGAGAATTCACGGAATAACGTTTTTTCGCAAGATTCAGGGTATACCCTAGTCGAGCGGTCTCGACGGGAGTCTTCTTACTTGTTTTTTACCTAATTTTATTTTTATTTTATTACATTTTTTTTTTCATTTTCTTATTTTTTTCAATGAAATATTTTTAATATTGTTTTTTTATCATTTTGTTTTATATTTTATAAAAAAAATGCGAAATGCACTATAAAAAAATAAATAAAATAAAATAAATTAAAAAGAAAATAAATTCAAACCTATTTATTTATTTCTTATTTTAATACATATTAATATTTTATTATTTGATTTAATTTTAGTTTTAAAATTTATTATTAATTTTTTTTTAAATTTTTGTTTTTATTTTGATTTTTAATGCATTGCCTAGTTAATCAAATCATGTTAACTGCCTTGACTTCAACTTGAAATTGTAGATAAATATCTGAGAAACAACAGCAACCAAAGAGCAGAGAGAGAGAGAGAGAGAGAGAGAGAGAGAGAGAGAGAGGGAAATACACAATAAAGGCATTTCATACATCATTGAGAAATGCTAAACATTTATAAATTTTACACTATAATGCCTGAGAAGTGGGACACAGTATCAGACGAATTGGGTCTTAAGAATTTGCTGCGTTTTTCATTGTGAACATTTTTTAGTTTGGCTAAGCAAAGCGATACGCCTGAATGGGAAACAGAAATCCGCTTTGATGTTATGCAATCGTGCGAGGCTGAGGCAAATGGATGGCATAAACACGGAACAGGCATAAAAGGAAAGAGAGACGAGTGTGTGTGTGTGTGTGTGTGTGTGTGTGTGCGAGCGAAAGGGAGAGTTACAGGTAAAGTAACGTACATTATTCATGTTTTGGCCATGGCTGCCGCCTTGCGCGCTGTGCAGACAGGTGTGCGAAATAACTGGCAAATATTTTACAGCTGTCGCCTTTTTGTGCATGTAATTTAGCATTTATTTGTTTGTTTTCTGCCAACTCACAAGAGAGAGAGAGAGAGAGAGAGAGAGAGAGAGAGAGAGAGAGAGAGAGAGAGAGAGAGATCGAGTGTGTTTCGACATTCCTAGCCTAAGCTCAAGCTCGAACAATTATTAGTTGACTTTGACACTTTAGGAATGATTGCATCAATTATGTTGCCTCACATGGCGTGTTGTCTCTTATCAGCAGTTATATAACATTGATTCTGTTTGAATACGAAATATATAATGAGTGAACATCTTGAAGGCAAGCCCAACTGACTGCTTAATACGCGCTCGTAAAACAAAGATGTAGCCAAGTTGATAACTTATAGATCTATAGCTATAGCTACGATCAGCCAACTATGATCTATTTGCGACTTGGCCTGGGTTCAGCAAGCTGGCAACTCATATACTTCTTTCGCTTCATGAACGAGTATCAAAAATAATAGAATTCTTGCTTGAGCACAGCTTATCGTAGCCGGAAAAGCAATTTGGTTTCTATTAAGCTCTGGCGGGGGCTAATGCGCTGATAACCCTAGAACGATGACTACATAGCTTTTTGGCAGTGTAAATAGAATACTCTAAGCTTATATTTATTGAAATAGATTTAATAGTGGCATTGATTAGTTTGGCCTTCAAAAGTCGCTTGCAAACGGACTTTGATTTAAGTAATGTATATAAAGTATATATATGTATATAAATATATATACATAATAAATATATCAATGGAAAATATTTATTTATTTCGTTCTCTGCTTAGCGGATTACCTAGCTAGAAATGCTTTGCTATTTAATTTGTAAAAATTCAGAAATAAAATATATAATAAAAAATTAGAATTTAACCAATAATAATAATACAATAAAAATATTAAAAAATTATACGAATAATATTAAATATATAAATATACATAATTTTAAAAAATATGAAATTTCAATCAATCTGATTTTTATTAAAGAAACACAATAATAGATAAATAAATTAATTTTAATGTTTATTAATATTTTTTTGTTTATATATTTATTTTAATTTTTTTTTGGTTCGACTTAAATTTGGATTAATTTATGATTGTAACAATGTTAGCCTGTATGATCTAGGTTGGCGTTGTCGGCGGCCTGTCTGCTTTGGTCGGTTTGGGGCTCACAAACTGTGAGCTAAGTCAACATACGAAAGGCAGCAACACTCGAAACTAAACAAATGAAAATAACCTTAAACTAGAGCAGTTAACTTTCCAGGCGCCCACTGGTTCCAACGGTATCCAACGGAAAACAGCAACACGAAACATCCAAATTCACACCCACACCTAAAGCATGCCCAACACTGACGAGGCGGACATACGGCCCTTCAAGCGCCAGCGCCTGACCGTGGAAGAGGGGCCAAGCGCTGAGGAGGAGCCGAGTGGCTCGGGCTCGGCCGATGCAGCACGCTCTGAGCCGGAGCTGAGCGAGCGTCTGCGCAAGGTGATGCTGTGCACCGTCTGCCTGGAGCTGCCCCATCCGGATGACAGCTATCAGTGCAGCTTGGGGCACATCGTGTGCGAGGACTGCGTGACTCGGCTGCTGGCCGAGGCGGCGCTGAACAGCCGCGACGCCCAGTGCCCGCACTGTCGCACCCACATCAGCTGGCAGGAGCTGACAAAGAATCTGGCCGTGGGCCAAACGCTGTGGGAGCTGCCGAAGAGCTGCTCCGACTGCGAGCAGCTCATGGAGTACAAGTGTCTGGCCAAGCACCTGAAGACGGAGTGCGCCAAGCGCCTGGTGCACTGCCAGTACCGCTGCCTGGGCTGCACCTGGCAGGGCTGCCAGGAGGACAGCGCCGAGCACGAGATGGGCTGCAGCCATCTGCAAATGTCCAGCGATGATGTGCTGAACGCACTGGACACCATTGATCAGCTGGAGCAGATGGCCATCCAGCCGCTGCGCCAGTGCCATCTGCAGCTGAGCGCCCGGCGGATCTCGTACAACGATCTCGACCTGCGCTGGCCGCAGCACACCTCGCGAATGAACACCGAGCTCCGCTTCCAGTCGACCAGCATTTTTGTGTTCGAGGAATCGTGGCGCCTGCGCGTCAAGCTGCTGCTCGGCACCGGCACCGAGCGTCGCCTCACCTACAGCCTGAAGATCCTCTCGTCGCCGCGCGAGACCCTTCTGGTGAAGTACTTTGTCACCCTGCCGGCGATACATGTGCGCGCCAAGCAGCTAATGGATGTGGAGCCGCAGCTGAACGAGGGCTACTACAGCATGGCCGGACAGAGCTCCGAGTTCAAGCAGCTGCCCATGAGCTGCCCGATCGCCACTTACCGCTTGCTGGCCATGCCGCGCATCAAGCTGCGGCTCTGGATGATGCTCAACTAACTACGAAATGATGAACGCGGGAGTTGGATATTTTGCAGGTTCTTAAACATTTATTAGCATCGTTCGTTGTATGTTATGTGTGTTATTTATTGCTTGGTGCGCTCCTCGACATCCTTGGTGAGGACAGTGATCCAGGACTTAAACATTTTGGCGGCGTCAGCACCGAACTCTTCGGTGCGTTTCACGACCAGCTCACCGGTTTTCTTCAATTCCTGGATTCGGATATGGGCCACAGACAATCAGACAGTCAATCAAACTATACAACAATCAATTACTCACTTCGATATTATTTTCGTTGAAGAACTTCTTCGAGCTGTCGATAAGCGGCTGCAGGGCTGGGCCTAGGTTGGGTGCCTCAAGAGTGGTATCGCGTGGCACGCGGCTTGCGTTGCAGATCTACGGATAGAAACACGAAAAGATCAGAGCCACAGCACACTGAGGGCGGACGCGGGCATTGGACTTACGGCAACGAGTGCGACAAGGACGAACAGGATAGCGATCTTGGCCATTTTATGTTGGGATTATAGCTCTGCACAGTTGAACACGAAGCTGAGTACTGAACGAACCGCTGCCCGCTCACTCGTAACAACACCTCGTTTTGCGTCTCCGATGCGAGGATTGTGTATATTTTTTTTCTTTTTCGACAGCAGCCCAAAGATTTGGAACGCTTATCAGTCGAAGTGGCGGCGGGCCAGAGATCAGGGGCGGCAACCAGCACATGTCGCTAACTATAGTTGTTTGCGCGCTGATTGTAGTTTCCAAATGCCACATGCTCGATCTATATTTTCATAAAGAGACCAAAACCAAAACAAAAGCAAAACAAAAACCAAAAATCCAAAAATTTCTATGTATGCACTGAAGCCAAGATAGGAGAATTGATTTATTTTTAGTATTTAGAATATTTAATATATATAAAATATGTGTGTCTTCGCCTCTATGCAGAGAGCGGTTTCTGCACGGAATATAATTTGAATATAAATATTTAAATATCTGCCAGTATATATTGCTGATCTCCTACTTGATATATTGTTTTTGTGCAGCTTCTTGCCGTGCATCCGTTCTGCTCCCAGTCCGTTCGTCTGCCAGAGACTTGAAAACTTAAATATATACTCATGGGCACGCTCGTCTGATAAACTGTACATATTCTCTTTATATGCCCACAGGTGGCTTTGAAATGAGGAAATACTATATCTGGTCTCTCTCAGGCCTTGAGCCTTGAAATTTAGATTCATTTCGACCTCAGAGCACAAAGATATTTCGGATGTAGCTATGACCATTGAGAGCATGGCAATTCAGGTAGAATATATGTACATTCTGTAATCTTACAGTTAAGTTACAATCCTGCCTCTTAGATATTTTAATTCTCTTAAGAGAGTGACAGTATTGGGTTATCGGCAGTCAATCCTGCTTGCTGCATTCAGTCTACCTTCAATAAGCCTGCACTCCCTTATAAAATTTTTATTGTATTGCAAGCTAAATTAATAGTATTAGTTTCTCTTTATTAACAATTCATTGAAGTTTGTACTGCTTATGGCTCTACAATATTCATTTTTGCTCAACAAAGAATTTTAGTTTTTAGACAAATTCTTTTTCTGGTTCTCCACGAAGTTCTTGGTGGTCTCGGCAAAGTCGTTGACATATTTCTGCATAGCCTCCGGATCCAAGTAGGTATTGAACAGGGAGGTGAAATTACCGAAAGCCTTGTTCAACTGTTCGCCGATTTGCTGAATTTGATTGCTCTCCGGTTTGGCTTCATCGGCGCTGCAGAACTACAAATTTGAAAATGGAGAAAAACGCGCGAGCATTAATGCATTGTCTCCAATCGATCCGATCGGCTTGCATTCGGCACTCAACTTACCACAAACAGCGCGAAGAGCAGAAAAACAATTGCGATCTTTGCCATTATTATGGATTTTGTAGTGTTCGATGTAGCTCCAGACAGTCAAGCGACGAGACGAGTACTAATAAAATATGGGCACAGCGGCCCAAATTGTTGAAGAGCTTTGCTGCTCAACCCCACGTGCTGTGCACTTATCAGCGCTGAAAATGTGATCAGCTGTTCGCGGCGAGCATCGAACGAGGTTTTTAAGGGAAATGAGCGTGAGCTAGAATGATATTTATTTCCGGCTTCATATGTTGTAGTATTTGACTTTCTGTCTAACACTAATCAAAGTATGCTTTAACTATTAAATTATTAATAATATATTTATTATTGTAATAAATGTCTTAAAATATTATATATATAGTATATGTATAAATATTTATAAATAATATTTATTTAAATATTTATAAACTTTTCTCCTTCATATCATATCATATCATATTCGTCTTTGCTGCTGCTTTTCCAACTGAAATTTATTTATTATTTTCCCATAATTATAGGATATAAATTAATGCTGTGTAAAAGGGTATTGACCAGTCGACTACCATCTAGAGCTCTTTCTACATTTTGTTGATTTTATTTTGAGCTCTAAGCAGGGCTATGGCAATGAAAGTAGAGCATGTCAGGCTTCTTTATGGTTTTAATAGATTAGACATTATGAATGTCATATAAAATAAAAAATATATATTTAAATATTATTAATATATGTGTGTTATAAAGGAAATAAAAACACAAAAAATAAACCAAAAATACAAAAATATACAAACTATAAATCTAAGAATTGAGTCTACCTCTTAGATGAGGCTTAAAAGAACTTTATAAAAACACTATCTGCATCTCTGAAAAGTCTCTATGCAAACCTAAACGACTTGTCCCCTCGTCGCGTCAGTATGCTTCTCTTGCTATGCAGTTTAAATATTAATATTCAATTTATTGTCAGATTCATAAACACTCAAATCCGGGTTTGGTTTACTGTGCTTCAGCTTTGTTTATTTCTCTAAGGTGAACTTTGAGCATATTTATTCAAGTTTTACAAGTATTTAATCGTCACTTTTTTCTAGTACATTTCAATGCATGATTTACGCTTTCTTTTCGGACAATCTTTCGAAGTCCTTTTGGGTGTCGGTCATCAACTTTTTGGCACTTTCAGCGAAATTCGCGAAGAACTCCTTGACTTTCTCCTGGTCGACGTGTTCGTTAAAGTAATCCTTGAAGCTCTTCAGACGCGCATCAATTTCGGTCTGAATATCGTCCACGGTATTCGTTTCCTTTTTCACCTCATCGCCAGTGCATACCTGTAACATGCAATCATTTTTAGACTCCAACACAATCGGACATCAATCCAATTGACTTACGACGACAAAGGCGCACACCAGAAGGATCCACACGAGTTTGGCCATTTTAATAAGGATTCGTCTTAGATTGATCTATAAACTGCACTGAGCGCTCTGCATCGCTCGACCAGTACTTAAATGTGCCGCGATCATCGGGAATCACTCTAATCAGCAAATGCAAAGTACAGATGTAGTTTTTTTTGTCGATGCAATAGCTGCATGCTATTTACATACATTGTCAGTTGTAGAGTAATAAAACCGGGCATATCTGCAATGATGGAAAAAAATCAATTAGAAATTAGAAAATATGCATATATCTAGATATTAATTGTTAAGGAATATTTCATTCAGTTGCGTCAAAAGGTTTCTGCATATTGGCTCTTATGCTTAACAGTTATTTAAGCTATTAGGAAAATGTGTAAAAAAGAGTATTTATTAGTTGGTTTGCTGCTTTTTGACTTTTTCAAGCATTCGTTGATTTCAAATCGATCTGGACTTAGAGTCTACGTCAATGAACAACATGTGCAGCTTATTAGCTTATAGATGTGTGTCTGTATTTGTTTTTTCAGTTTTTTATAAGAGACAATACAATATTATATGCGCTCAACTCAGTGAACATGTGACCTAAGACTATAATGAAATTTGGAAACTTGATGAGACAGTTATTGACGTATTCTATATCAGCTCAAATGTTTTAAATTTAATAAATATTTCTACAGTAAAATACATTAATTTATACTTAATATTTTATAATTTAAGTAAAACCTATCTATAATATTTATATAAATATTTAATATAATAAATAAATATATAATTAAATAAAATTTTATATAGTATTTGACTACTTATATATTTAAATTTAATGCTATACACAATATTTAAATAAATCAATCATTTAATTTCAATTCATATATAAATAAACATATTTTAATTTAATTTTTTATTTTAGAATGAAATAAATATAAAATTTAATTAGAATTCATATATAATATTTAAAAATATATATTTAATAAAAATAAATAAAAATAAAATTTCATTTTATACTTAATATTGAAATAAATATTAAAAGTATATATATTTTTTATATAATTAAATGAAAATATTAAATTAGTAAATCTAAAGCCAAAATAAACTCAATCATTTACTATTAAATTCGGAATGCATTTATATAGAGGAATGTAGCTTAAAATGTTTTCATGTAGAATACACATTAACAAATGCATGTTTAAATATGTAAAGGGTATACAAATGTGTATGTACTCTTGTGAGTTGAGAAATTCGCAAGAATTGAAATTATTTGTTCTATAATATAGAATAGAGATAAGTTAATGTCTAATCATCGGTGAGGTTAAGCTATCGGGGCCAAAGATGCTAAAGCAACGGCTAGATTAGTTGTGCCATGAGACATGTCACGCATGCAGCGGGCATCTAATCAAATTGTTAAATACTTAGCGTCGTTAGCTTAGGGTATGAGGTCTTCGACTTCTTCTCGACTGCCTGGCATTGACATACATTGAGCACACAAAAAGTACAGTTTGGCACGCTGAGCTCTATCATTTACATGTTTATACAAATAGAAATATGGGCGCTGATAAGCGTTGATTACATGACGTGGTCTCCTCGTCAAAGTTGACCTGTCTGGGCTGCGCACCGCATGAGATTTTGCATTTTTCATTTTGCATTTTTCGCTTTGTCAATATTTAAATGACATTCACAGTTGGCATAGTGCAAACAGTTGGTCCTGATCTTAATGCCATTTATTTTAGCCACATCGGCCTCATCGACAACTGTCTGCCTGCCTCATGTTTGCATTAAGTAAACACAACAATTTATTATTGTAATATCGGCCTATTTGCGTAAATATTTATGTTATTTATGTGTCTGCTGCATTGTCAAACAAAGAGAAATAAAATAATATATTATTCAATTGTGGTTGATTGGAAAAAGTGTAAATAAAATTATCATTTACTCTAGACTCATTTCATTTTAGCTAAGATATATATTTATTTCATATAATTTTTACATCTTTCATATATTATTTATGTAATTTTGTTTAATTTTATTTATAATCATTTTAAGTTTATTTATAATAAATTATCATAAACTATATATATTTTTTAATTTCAGTTAATATTAATATATATATATATATATTTTGAATACATTTTCATTTTGTTTTATAAATTATTTATATTGTCTTTACATATTCTTATTAATTATTTTTTTATTAATATATTTTTATATATATTTATTTATTATTCATACATATTTATAAATCATTTAATATTATTTTAATTTATTAAGATATTTTTTTATTTATTTATATTAATTTTGTTTATGTAGATATATAATATATTTCCTTGCCTTTCATATATTTCATTTGGCTTATCTGCCACACACACATTACACTGGCTTCACTATGAGCTGCAGACGCACCCGAGCGACACTTCATAAACCCGCCCAGACAGCATCTGTTTTTGTTGCTTTTCGCCGCTTAGTTTCAAGTGCAATCCATTAAAACAATTTAATGTAAAATTGCGTGCCTGAAATTAAGCGGATGCTCACTTATTGGCTTCCAGCGCTGGCTGTGTCTGGCCCCATTGTTGTTGCTGTTGTCTACGCTGAGCTGTGAACATTTCTGGTCTGAAAAGTTTATTTTCCACTTGAAAGCCAGAAGCGGCGAAATTAATAGCGAATTCTAATAGACAGACAGACAGACAGGCAGACGATGGCTTTATGCCCAGACACAAACAAATGAAATCAAGTGGCGGCAGAGATCGAGTCCCAGACCCGAAATACAAGCGCAGACGCCACGTCTAGATATAAATTTGGGAATATATATCCGGCCAAGCTAGAAACCGCTAATAAATTTCCACTTGCCAGGGCGTAAGCTGTCTGCGGCAGCCGCCCGGCTTGGCTTGGCTAATTAAAATCGAAGGTGTTGAGAATCAATTGACTTTTGTTTGCTGTCGTTGAGAGCAGTTCGAGAGGGTTGCTCAATTAGTTGCGGACTAGAAATAGAAAGCGTACAAGTATTTGAAGCAATCGATGCGATATAAACTGTATATATTTAAGTCTAGGGCACAGAGAAGATAATGTGCTCCGGCACGGGCGGATGGCACTGGGGCAGCGGGGGCCCCAGCGTTGGGTAAGTGCGCAGACGCAATAGCTCCAAAATCGTTTGCAGCTCCAAGACTTGGGCATAGTGCTTGCGCACATTGTTCAGCAGCTTGCTGTGTGTCTTAATCTGGTCCATGCTGTAAGAGAGAGAGAGAGGGAGAGTGCTCTCAATAATCAGTATTATCTCGAATATATATATATGACTGACCGTTCTTTCTGCTCGCGATCGCGACGCTCTTCCATCATCGTGTCGCGCATTGAGTTCTGCAGAGCGACATCCACTTTGAGGCGATCGATTTTCGAGTCAATCAAATGATTCTGGCGCTTCATTTCGAGCGTCTTCTGTTTGACGTCATCGATTTGCAGATTGCTGAAGGCAAAGTTGCATGAGAAGCTGTCTCTTCTATCTCGAGGGTCGACTAAACACTTACACGCGATCGATTTGCTTGCGGAAGACGGCAATTTTCTGCTCAATGATGCGCTCGATGGCGCCGGCTGTCATCATCTTCTGTCGTTCGGCCTTCATCTTCTCCCAGTTGCGCAAGATGTTGAGGAACTCGATCGTGATCTTGCACTTCTCGATGGCATCGAGCATGTACTTCAGATAGGCGATGTTCGCCTTGTACAGCTTGTGCTCCCACTCCTTGAAGATCACCTGGCGCCTGAACATGGCGACGCGCTGCATGGACTTTATCTTCTTATTGCCAGCGTCCTGTAAAGAGAGTGAATATAGTCATCGAACAAAATATATCAATATATATTTTATATATAATATATTTTATATATTTTATTATATATTATATATTTATTATACACAGTCCTACCTTTATCATGTTGTTCACATCATTGATGTCGTCCACATGCATCAGCACACTGTTTGCCAACGACTTGACCGAGCCCCCGACCATGACCTCGACCTGGCCCAGTGTTAGGGTCAGCTGAAGCGGCATGTTTCGCAAGACTTCCAGCTGTGTAGTGGGCAATATTAATAAGGGATGTGCTCAAGTTCTCCATTTACTCACATAATTCTGTATTGTGTCCTCCATTTCCTTTTGGGTTTGAGCTTTGGCCTCTTTCAGCCCGTTAATGTCCCTGGACATGTTATTGAGAACGTTCTGGTACTCCACCACCTGATAGCCGAAACTCTTCAGGCGCAGCTCGCTCTCGATCTTCTGGCGACGCAGCTTGACAAAGGCGTCCCAGGCCTTGGCGTCCACCGAGGAAGGACAGTTTGTGGGCGCGTCGTTGTCGGCGATATAGACCAGAAAGTCGAAGATCTCCTTGGGCATGGGGAAGGATGTGCGATTCGGATGCTTCGGTCCGAGCTTGTGGGCAACCTCGTTGCAGATTAGAGCCGAGTTGAAGAGCTTGTTGGACAGCTTGGGCCGCTTCTTGAAGAGCTTGGTCATCTCGTGGGCGGCATGCGGCACAGTGTTCAGGTAGTGGCCACGGAACTGCCGCTCCAGAGTGCGATCCCGCGTCTGCTGGGTCTCCAGGCGCGTGCGCATCTCCTGCGCGGACCGTTCCAGAGACTCGTGCAAACGATTGTATCGCTTCAGGTACTCGCTCAGCTTCTCAATGTCGGCCCTGTGTGCGATGATTTCCTGGCGCAGCTCGGCGCGTTTTTGGTTCACTTCGATGGCGTTGAGCATGCGGCTGCGGCACTGCTTCTGGGCGAAGTTGAACTTGAGCTTGAGCAGCATCAGCTCGGCGATGCGCTGGTTCAGCTTGAGGATCTGCTTGGTCTTCAGCGCCAGCGTCTTGGCCTCGTTCTCGTTCAGGATGCGCAGATACTTGCGGCGATCTTCCTGCAGCAGATTGACGGCCTCCTCGTAGGCGCGGTAGATCTTCTGATCCTCCAGCGTGTACTCGTGCGGCTGTTTCTTGAGCGTGAATTCCGGCACGGGAATGTCCTTCTTGATCTCCTCCTCCCACAGCTTCTCAATGACGCCGTCCATCATGACGATGAGCGCGCGAGCCCAGAACTCCACGGACCACAGCAGCAGGCGACCCCGCTTGCCGCCCAGGTCAATGGTCTTCTTTCTGCGCCGATTGATGGCCTTGATCTCGCAGTCGTCCACCTCCATGATGCACTTGATGATCTCGTCCTTGCCCAGCTTCGGCACGGTCAGCTCCTGCGGTATGAACGCCTCCATCCGCAGCAGCCTCAGCATGATGTTCATGTTGTCGTAGATCTTGATGAGCACATTGTTGGTGGTGAGGACATTCTCAATGGTCTCCTTCTTCAGCTGCTGCGCCTCGTGGAACAGCTTGTTGAACTCCATCTTGATGGGGTCCACCAGATAGTAGCGGTACTTTTGGTTGTTGTTGAACAGCTGATTCGAGGTGACCATGTTGTAGTCCTGAAGCTGAAACTGCGGCGCCATTAGATGGTCGTAGACGCTGGGGCCCTCCACCACGTATTGCTTCAGCTCGTGCACTGGCTTCTTGTCTCCCTCAGTGGCTTCACCAGTGCCCTGCTCTGTGGCACTGCCGTCATACTCCAGCTCCTCAATGGACAGCGCGGAGAGCCGCACGTGATCCTCCAGGTCGTAGAAGCGATACTTATCGAACTCATTGAGGATCGTCTTTTTGGGCAAGGAGAAGCACTCGAAGTTCGCATCGGCGAATATGGAGCGGACTTTGTAGTTAATGGTGGCCGATTCGAGCGTCACCATGTTCAGGATCCAGTCCCTGATCCGCGACTGGTCCTCGATGGCGCGCATCAGCGACTCCCGCTCCAGCTCGCACAGCTTGTGCGCCTCCTCCGTGACGGTGTCCAGCCACTTGTAGTGGAAGCAGAACTTCTTGAAGATGCCCTGGCTCTTGCCCGTCACCGAGATGTCGTAGTCAATCAGCGCCGTCACCTTGGCCGAGAACTCCTGTATCATCTGCAGCACCCGCTCGCGCTTGCTCAAGTCCGCGTGGGTGTACTCCTCCTTGACCTCCAGCTTCATGGTGAGCGGCAGGAACATGCGCGTGACCAGCGCAGTCTCCACCACCCGGAACTTCTCGGGCACCGGCAGCGGCTTGTTCTCGCGAATGTTGTCCGCCAGCGAGGGCAGGCGACTCACCCACATCACGTTCTTGCTGGTCTGCACTATGAGGTATCTGCCGAACGAAGATTTACAAATATATCCAAAGACTAACCGCCTTTCACTTACTTGGAGTTGTAGCACTCCGTGGCTCGCTTCAGGCATTGCGAGCGGAACAGCAGAGTGACGAATCGGGACATCATGAAGGCCAGGCGGGAGCGCTTGTGCTGCCGGAAGTGGACCATAATGCCGCCCACGCCCCAGGTGAGCAGGTGCTTGGTGATGCGACTGCCCAAGAGGTGGCCGAACTGGGTCGTCTGTATCGAGGTGTTCCAGTAGAGGTCATTGTTCTCGTGCAGCATGAACACGTCGAAGACGGTGCTGTCCTTGACCACGGCCACGATCTCAACCTGCTGCCAGCGGCCCATCGGCGGATGGGTGGTGAAGGCGACATAAGTGTTGGGCAGCGGCAGCTCGCGCCTGTGCAGGCGCTTGTCCTTGCCCCAGTTGTAGATCCACATCTCCTCCGCGTAGCCAGGCTTCTCGACGTCCTTATCGCGCGAGATCGAGACCAGCAGGCGCGGCCCTTCGACCAGCAGGAAGCTGTGGACGAACACCTCGTTGATCAGCTGGTCGTCGTTGAAGCTGAAGTAGTGCGTCATCTTGGGCGGCCGATACTCGACGGTGACGACGTGCAGGTTCTTGGCCTGGTCCTGGAACACGATGCAGTTGTCGTGGAAGGCCAGGTCATAGACGGGTGGCGTCTGGCACTCGATCGTGTGCAGGACATTCGGAGTCGACGGCTTGTCGTAGTAGATGAGCGAGAGTGAGCCCTCGGCGGTGCCCACGACAGCGTAGGCACTCGCGCGATGCACGCAGAGGGCGGTCGGCGTGGGTAGGGGCACGTGGGAGATGACCTTGCCCGTTGGCAAGTCCATCATGTCGCAGCCGTCGCTCTGCAGGACCAGCACCACCTCGTCCTTGAAGCACGTGAGTGTGCGGAAGGTGATGATGGGCTTGCCGGCCACCAGCACCGGCTCCAGCCTGCCCTGGCTCTCCTCGACCACAACGCGATCGATGCTGCCATGCTGGCCCGAGGCGTACATCTCGCCATTGTTGCTGATGAACAGCCCGATCCTGGTCATGTCCTGATTGATGGTCCACTCCACCAAGAAGTGGCCCGCCTTCTTCTTGATGTAGTACGCCGCGCTGCTATTGCTGATCAAGATGCCCATCTTGTGCGCTGTGATGGCGTGCGCACGCGCTGTCAGGTCAGCGGTTCCCTGCTCGGCCACAAGGGACGGACTCCAGCGATGCTTGACTGCGAAGCAGGCGATGTCCACCTGCGAGAGCTCCCCGAAGTCGTTGACCACGTAGAGCACGTTGTCGTCGCCGAAGCATATGAAGTGCTTGGCAGACTTGGCATAGTTCATGCCCATGGCCACAGCTGATGTCTGATACAGAAGCGACTCGGACTCCTCGGTCAACGCCTCGTAACACACGATGCTCATATTCATCTTGTCATACTGAACTATTGTGGGCATATTAGAGATGCCCACGAATAGGGCATTTTCCGGCGTCGCTATGTACGTCGGATGCTCCAGCAGCACTAAGCTGGTGCGATAATTGAACACGCAAATCGCGTATCTGGGGTAGCTGCCGATGCCGACCAACAGATCGACCTCCGAGAACCGGATCGTGGTATAGGTCAATATAGTAGCGGCTGGAATATGATCAAGAATGTATATAAATATATATATAAGAGCATTGCGACAGCTCACTTACCCGTCAGCGATGTGAAGCGCGTAAAGTCCGGATACTTAAAGATGTGAATTTTGGGCTGAAGCAGGCTCTCGGCAAACCCGAAGATCGGAAGCCGATTGTGGCTGGCAAAGACGCTCATCTGTAGGCCCGTCGCCGTTGTGTCGGCCCGGAAATAGCTAATAGTGTTTGTCGATATCTGAAAAAACTTGATCAGATTGCCCTCGCGCAGGCATAGCACATCGGGGCCCACATTCTGGATACTTTCCGAATTATAGCAATTGCACCAGCTAAGCCAAAGATAATATGCAGTTATTTAATAAAGATATATAGATATTCACACGACCTACCATATAGTCGAGGTAATATTCATCTTGCTGTTTGATTTTCTTTAAATGTTCTGGCTGGAAATTCCCTAAAGCGTCTCGATTCGCTTCGTTTCGTTTCAATCAACAAAGTTTGAGCGTTGCTTAGGCTCTGACACTGCCTGCCATGGCAACTGAACTTGAAAGCAGGTTGAGGGAGAGAACTTAAGTGTTTGTGTGTGTTTTGTTTTTGTATATCTGCTTGACTTTAATTGATCAACCTGAATCCTCACAATATTTTTATTGGACAGCAAATTTCCCAGGTGGCAGCTTCAAATGACATCCGTAAAGCCTGCAAATAACAATGAGAATAACATTAGGAAGAGCGTCGATAAGAGGCCACATTAAATTAGGTAAATATACTACATTCAATACATATATACAAATATAAATATATAAATAAATGTAACTGAAAAAATATATATATATATATTCTGCCTGAAGTGGCTGCGCCTCTGCCTGAATTCTAGCTCATCTCTTGCTCTAAATATAAAAAAAATTGATGGTACAAAAATACATACTTATACAAACAAATTTATATTTAAAATATAATATATGTATAAATATATATAGACTAATAAATATATAAAAAATATATAAAAACTATATAAAAATAAAAAATATATTTAAAAAAATATATATAAATATAAAAATAATTATATTCATTAAAAAAATTTTTTAAAAATTTATTTCTAAAAATAAATTAATTTATATATAAAATATGTTTATAAAAAATATATATTTTAATGTAAATATATTTCTTTTTTTATATCATAACTTCACATATGGGGTATACATGATGTGTGTTCATGTAGGCATCTCTGAATTTTTACCAAAGAAGAGATAGATACTTCGCCAGAATTCTGAACGTTCGATGATCAAATGGAAAATGCAACAGAATACTTCGGCAGCTAGAGGCTAACGATATTTAAAGCAATACAAAAATATTTAATGGAAATAGTAATACTTTTATTTGCTATCTAAATTTAACTAAGATTAAATGCATTTATTTTTATTTAAAAGTGTCCATTACAGCTAAACACTTTAGAGTATCTTAAAGCCTATCATTGCCCCTGACAACACTTTTGTGTATTAAAAATTTGATGCTTATTGTTATTTGTGCCGCTTGAGCGTCTGCTGGCTGCCGCTGTCTGGGCCCCTGCTTAACTTCTTTGTGGGCCGCTCGAGTGCAATTTGTGTGTACTCGAGTCTGTTTTTATCAAGCCGCAAGGCTGCATTATTTATTTAACAGAAATACGTTCTTCAAAGCGCCAGACTAATGTTTGAAAATGTTTCTAATGCATTTGTGCGCGCATTAAATAAAGCTCTTCTCATGTTATGAACACAAATAGCTCGACGATTTCTGACTCTATTTCTGGATTAGTGTTAAAGAGTCTGGCTTGGTGAGATTTAAGCAGAGAGAGAGAGAGAGAGAGAGCGAGGGAGCAAAAAAAGTGTAGGAAACTCGTGCATTTAGGGCCAGCCCACAGAATTGGCATAACTAAGTAGCTGTCGTATCTATTCGGAGCCATTTTTCACATTCGCTTGCGGCACCTGCAGCCCGAGCACTTTGCTGCCTACTTTGGGGCGCCACTCAATTATTTATATGCCCCTGCAGTGCAGCCGGTTGGGGGCTGGAAAAAAGCAAAGGGGTTGGCCTCAGCAGACGCCGGCACATTTTTGCACATGTGCCGTGGAAAGTGGAAAGTTTTTCGGCAGCAACGACGACACGGCATCTCTTTAATGTTAATGACTGAGTGCAGCAAAAGTTTGAAACGCTTAAGGCGGCTTTGCGGCAAGACGTCGTCGCGTAGATCGGCATTGCAACTTTGTCGTTCCACACGGCCTCTGAAATCTCTGGCGACAAGTTTTTCGGGCGCTTATAACTTTTTTCCTTAAACATATGGGGAACGAAGAGTGAGAGAGAGAGAGAGAGAGAGAGGGAGGGGGAGAGTGAGAGAGTTATATATGCAGCGCTCATTAAAAGCGCATTAACAATGCATTGTAAATCATTGTTGTGCCGCAGCTGCTGCTGCCTCTGGGGGCCATGTAAGGGGAATTTACTGAGAAGAGATTTCAATAGAGGCTGCAAATAAAAAACTTTCGTTTTACAGCAGACCTTAAAGCACAATGTTGTCAAAGGCATTGCAATGTCCTCGCCATAATAAATATTCCATAAAGGCCAGACAATGACTAAAGTGCCAACAACAGCAGCGGCAACAACAACCTGTTAGCGAGCGACCTTTTGGCATCATAATAAAAAAAGGTAAAGATTGCGCCGCTGCTCAGATGTGCTGAAAATTTCTTCCTTCCGACGGAGCGTCTAGGCCACACAATTGGCTGCCAAATGGCTAAGCTGGCTGTCTGTCAACCGACAAGTTTTGCCTGGGTCCACGTGTGGGTCGGCGCCATGCAAAATGTATGCTAATATTTCGTAGCCGCCGGGGAATGTCAGCCTAGCGTGTGTGTGTGTGTGTGTGTGTGTGTGTGTGTGTGTGTGTGTGCTTCAAACATTTCTTTATTCATAAGCAGTTTTGAATGCGAAGGAAATCCTACATTAATATTAGCTTTTGCCAGCAGCCAAACGCTGTTGTTATTGTAGCCTAAACTAATTTGTCTGACCGCAAATACTTAACAAATTTTTAAACAGCGTCGAGCAAATTAGTTTGGCCCAAGCGCCGGGCGGACATTAATAAATGTTAAGCCCATTTAGTTCGCATTTCCGCATTTAGAGTCATTTAAACGTGCTGTGTTAACAGTTAGACGATTCGCGTTAAGTTATGCAAACTGTGAAATATTTGTCGCTAATGCGAGCGTTTAAATGTTCTAATTGCATTTGCTCTGAAATAAATCTCGAATTTGTTTATGGATCAGCGGCGCAATGCAAAAGTAATTTAAGCCCCACAATCACAATAATTTTGTAATTAAGCTGAATGCAGTGGAAAAAGTGAGAGTGAGAGAGAGAGAGAGAGAGAGAGAGAAAGAGAGAGTAGAGGGGAATGGGGTCAGTTAAGCCATCTAAATAATTGATTGTAGGACACATTTGGGCATAACAGATTTAAGCCAATTTTAAATTGTAAAATTTAGTTGAGCTAGGCGGAGCAGCGGACTATGAGATGCACTGCAATCAAAGGGGATTGATAGGGATATAAGTTACATATATAAGTTATATATATTTTTATATATTTTTATCTTCAGAAATTCTTAGCGGATTCCAAAGCTGAAGTATTTTTATTTCTTGACTTTTGCTAAACATGAATTTTATTACATGTTTATGAATATATTTATCCAACTCACCAAAATTGCTAATTGTATTTAAAAATATATTTAATAATATTATAAATATTAATGTATTGAAATATATTAAATATAATATATCCAATATTTTATATACAGTCATGGCTTACTTTTAATTTGAGAAATATGATTAAATTCTATGTCGGAAATATAAAAGGTGCACAAATTTTTTAGAAAAAAATTTTATAGAGAATACCATACAAAATGATATTAAATCATATTTCGCATAGACTAAGCAAAATGAATTCAAATTTAACCCGATTAAACTAATTACCAAGCGTATTTGATTTATTTGATATTTTTCCGAGCTCTTTCAGCTCTTATGCTTCACAGCCTCAACCACAACAGAGGCTGTTGTCACGTCAACTATCCAACGAGTTGTTTATGAGCATTTAGGTTCATGTTCTCGCTGTCGATCCCTTGCCCAACTCGCTTATCGGGCTGACAGCTGATTCTAATGTGTAGCTATTGTATGGCGATGTCCTGCTATTTTATGCCTGCTGCCGCCGCTGTTGCTGCTGATGTTGGCTTGTTGGCGTGCAACTCGTTAAATTTCCATCAGTGTGCGTGGTGCGCCATATTGGCCCGAAATGTCGCACAGTGCAAAACTTAAGCAATGAACCCTGATGTCCTCACGTATTTGTGTAATATCGATTTGACTCACAAAAGCGACGAGTGTGTGTGAGTGTGTGAGTGTGTGTGTTTGTGTATGTCACTTAGCTGCCACACATGTACGTAATTGATATTTTATGAATGAAATGTAAACACTTTTTTATGTGCCCAGGCGACTCGCTGTGTACGCGTCGAGTGGTAAAACTTTGATGCGCTGTGCCACGTGCACCCTATACATATGATGTTCATCTTGGTTCGTCAGGACTCAGTGGCGTTATCTGGATGAGTGAAGGCAGATGTAGATTGATAGATACATATAATAAGTATAAAAAGATACTTCATTTATTTTATTTATTCGCATTAAAATTTATAAATAAATATATGTACTATAATTAAAATATTATTTATTTAACTAAATATGTAAATAAAATATAAAGAAATATATATTTACAAATTTATATTTTTATTTTATTAATATTGTATCAAAATGTAAATAATATTTTTATTTTTATTAGTTTTTTATTTTATTAGTTGCGAATCTTCAACTTTAATTCTTACAACTTGCAGTAGCTGCTAAAGGATTCGCTTCGCAACGCTCTGATTAGCAGCCGCAGCCAAAAGCTGGGCGTATCATCATCATGTTTCGGTCGCATCATAAAATGGCAACAAAGTGTCGAAGCAAAATCTGCGCCATAAAAAATAATATTTTCAAGTACTTTTATACAAAATATAACGCATAAAATGTGCCTTGCTCAACCCGCAGCGAATGGTCAGCGTTCTGTGTCATGTCATAAATACAAAATTGCATTCAAAATGTTTTTCTGACACTCAGATGCTTGCATGTATCTACATATATATATATGTATATATATATACACGTAATATATATGTGTACATATATAAATTTCCCTCACATTGCTTTCATTTCATTTGCATTTGAAAAGCAAAAGCTAGTCAAAAATAAATTGATGACGAAGCGATGATAATATTTTAAGCGTGCGTGCGTGCGTATCTCTCTGTGTGTGTGTGTGTGTGTGTGCTTGGCTGCCTGGCTTGTTATCATTTGAACTGTTTATTTTAATTATTTTAATTGCATGCAGGAGAGCTGAGCATCTTGCTTTCTTTTCATTAGCATTGCAATAATGAAAATCCTAAGCTGTTTGAAAACTTTTCGCTGGCCAACGGTGCGTATGATTGATGTGTGGTTCACAGCTGGCAAATAACATTTATATATCTGCAATCGTCTGATTTTTATGGCTTAACTGAAGCAAATTTATTGCAAATGTGCAGCTCATTGTTATTTCAGTTCTTAGTTGTTTTTTCTACAGATATTTGCACAAGTGTGATAGATATATGCGCTCAAGCATCTTATGGTTTTTGGTGGCAGCTGCTGAGCTGCTGTTTAGACACGGAGCGTGGCATGTGTCAATGCCAAACGCAGACACTGCCACAGAAAATTGCGCCTATGCGTGGCTGCCGCTGGCACATGCAAGCCGCACTACAACATGATATATGGGTCGACACAGCAACCCAGAAATAGTCGAACAGTAAGTCAGCTACTTATCTGTGATGTGCTCTCTAAACTCTATAAATCACTCGATGAGTGGGTGTGTGGGCCGCGCGCGTATCTGTCATTAGTTAAGCAAAGATGTTGCAAGCGTTAAAGATGCTTAAGGAAATTGATATAGAATTAAATTATTAATTATTAATATTATTACCAATAATAATTATATATAAAATTTTTATTTTACACTCATTATTTAATTTAATATTATTTAAATATAAATATATATGTATAATTATTATTTCATCATTATTTTATTTAATATTAATTGTTATTAATATTTATTTATTAATTATTTTTTTAGTTTTAATTTTTATTTTTTTATTTTTATTAATATTAATATTCTAGATAATACTAATTTTTGTAAAAATTAAGCATACGCACAGTTGTTCGGATACCCCAAAATATTATTGTATTTATTTAAAGCTCATGGAAGTTCTATAGTTCGATAAACCCTCTAAACGTAGATTTACGCCATCTGCTGAAAATCTCTAAATTGCATCACACTCAATCAGCCTTCACACACTTTTATGTTTTCTAAACAAAAATATATTAAAATATCTGCAAGCAGCAAAGTAAAGCCAATGTAGTTACTATGTTTATGTTCGGGTGGAGATCTTCATTCCAGAAGCCCGATAAGATGCCTTTTCAGCATGTCGCATGCGTCATATTTGCCAGCAGCACGTAGCGAGGCAAAGCACATACGCCCACGCACAAATAGAAAATAGCAACATGGACAGACAGACAAACAGAGATAGATCAAGAGGAAGAAATGCCATCACACACACATTTGCATGCTATAAGCACACACACACACACACATCCATACACACACGCAAATTCCATGCTCAATTTCAGATTTGTGCTGGCGGCATACCTGAGCAGAGCCACGCCCACTTCCTCAACACACTCGCTCTCACCCCGTGTGTGGCAGACGTGTGCCAATGATAACGTGCATTTTGTGAGCATATAAATTGCGAGTCGTCGTCGTTGTCGTTGTCGCTTGGGTTGGGCTTTTTTGGGTCCTCCGAAATTGGCAGTGGAAATTGTGCGGCCCAGTGTGCTTAATGATTCGAGGATGGAGCGGGGCAAACGATGTCGATAACAGCAACGTGCAGCAGCAGTTGACAGCTTTGCAGCTCACATCAAGTGCGAGTATTTTTGTCAGTACTCAATTATGAAGATTCCGTAAATTTCGTAGCACTGGCACTTGATTTGCCATTGTGGGAACACATTTTGTAGCATATTTGGAAACACCATTGAGTCGACGACGATGGCATATGAGAGGCGATAAACTGGCAGGATATAAGCTCAATAGTTGCCAGAGATACGTACAGAGGTGCTTCTGTTGCTTAGCTAAACGTGTAAGGCTCTAGTGATTGTCAAATTAAGTACAGCTTGGCAGGCGGAGAGTGAAAATGAGTTTTAATAGAAATATTACGTATACGACTTGTTGGAGGTAGAACGAAACTATAGTAGTATAAATAGAAATTGTTTCTGTCTTGCTCGCAAAATAAGTTAGTCAACTGTTATTAACTTTCTTTTCAGCATATTTTCAGACTTTCAGCAATTGCAGAATAATCAGACTTTTATGAGGAATATTAAGTATACGACTAGTTACAAGGAGAGACAAATGTCAATTAGTCAGCTGCTGTTAACTTCCCTAAAAACATAATTGGATATATATTGGAGATTACAGATTTGATATAAATTGTATTTATCATAATAAAGTCAAGACTTCAAACTACTTTTGGAGTTATATTACGTATACGACTAGTTTTATGTAGAGACAGACGATGAAGAGTCAATTGCTGTCCCTTTTCTTTAGTCGATTTTAAAATATTAGAAGATATAATAAAAATTACATATAGACTAGAAATTAGATCTGTCTGTTAATCAAACTCAGTTAGCTAATTTTTTTCAATAAGTATTAAGTATACGCCTAGTTAGTCGAAGATCCAAGCAATTCTTGCGTTGACTAAATATTCTATCTGGCGTTTCATCAAAGTTAATAAAGCCTCTATTTCACATACACAGCTCCTTTGTACATATATCTGAGCCAACGCTTGCTCCCTGCTGTTGCATGGCAACCACATACGTTTGCTGCCCTGTCGCGTTGCGTCTAGCACGGAAATGAACTTAATTTATGGCGCTAAAAAGGATTTGAGTTTGTGGCCTCGCCCTCGCTCATCCCACTCTTCCTCTCCCATTCCCTCTATCTCTCCCTCTCTCTGTCTGTATCGTTTGTTTTGTTTTATTTTGGGGTGCTTTTAAAAAGCCAGCGCCATATGCGATTCTCACAATCGTGGCTATAATGATTTGTGTGGTTAACGCGGCGCCGCCGACGGCGACGCTGCTGTCGTTGTAAGCTCTAAATTATAAACTATCTGCGCAGCACAAAACATTTAACGGGAATGCGCCCCACAGACGCTGCACTGGCGATATATATATGTATATATACATACACATATGTGTGCCTTAGACTTGGTCTGCAACTTTTGTTGAATTTGTGGGAAAAAGTTATAATCACATCCAGTGGCTGGCGAGTGCGTGCTCCGCCAAGCATTTCCAATTACAATTTCCTTTAACATTAATTAGCATGTCAGCTTTATGGCAAATGGCTTTTCATTTCGCGCCCAGCCAATTTCAATGGCAATGGCAATGACAATGGCATTGGCTTTGGCTTTGGCATTGGCATTGGACTCTCGTTTCATTTGGCAGGCCAATAATTATGCAAAGCAGCTGCCCACATTGAATGACAGCTAAGGCGGGCGGGCACTCAGCAAGTGCTCCATTATGGGGCTGACGATGCGTATACTTAATAATGTACAAATTAGCCTGGCCAGGTACTTGGCGGGCCGAGTGCTCGTTGTCCATAATTATTTCTCCGAAAAAGTCGTTTCTGCTTTAATAAAAATGAAATTGGGCACACTTCGAGAGCAGTTAGCATCGATTGGATTGCGTTTCTATTTTAGCATCTCTCGAGTTCAATAAATAGAGTTTATGCTTTGGCAGCTCTCGTCGTTCGTTTTTGTTCGGCTGGCAGAGTTTCATTAACTTGTCAGCGGAGCTTGCCAAAAACGTCAGGCGACGACATCGCTGCTCTTTGCATGCCAGACAACAGCCAAAAGATTCATCTGAAAACGAAAAATTTGCTATTTCGCGTTGGCATTCTTTTTGGCTTTTTTTGTTGCTTTTGCTTTTTGTTTTTCGCAATATACGTAAGGCTGGCTGTCTGCATCTGATAAATGGTTCAGGTAGACGAACAAGCGCACGGAGTATTTGGCGTAGACGTGGGTTCAATTTACGGCTTTTGAGATGTCTGCGGCGCGGCGAACCGCATGTCGAATTGCATACGGCTGACATTTGCCTAAGTGACTCCTCTGAGAGATACACAGTGAGCTTGAGAGAGAGAGGGAGAGGGAGAGAGAGTGCATGGACTCAAAGGCACTCTGCGCTGCTGCAGTTATCATAACAATTATGTTGCTGGAGACAATGGCAGCAAATGCGCTCGAGAAACCACTTCAAACAATGACATAAAACAATGCCAGGAGTCGTTTCTGCATTGTAGTTTGCAAATTAAATAATTCCCAGTTACATTTCCGTTTCGCCAGTGCGTCGGCAATATTATTTCGCATTTGCTCGACTCCAGTTGCCAGTTGCCAGTTGCCATCTAGCTAACAGCTTCCCAGTTACGCGGCTTTCCAGCTCCCCAGTTGCCGAGCTGCTGCTGTTTCCGAGTGCTAATTGTGCGGCCGTTGCCGTTGCCGTTGCAGTTGCCGTTGCCTTTGTTTAAGCACGACAGAGTCCAGGGCAATCTCTGGAGTTATGTGACTGCAATAACACTAAATTGGCTAGATATCTCGCGGTTTTGCCTTTGTGATGTTACTCAGCGCTGCAGATATTAACCCAAGGTTAGCCTTACTTCTCATGTGAGCCTTATTTCATATTTGATTTTGCTATGCATGTAGTAGGCACATAATATAATAAATTAAGCACTAACATTATCATTATTATTATTATTTAGTAATATTATTATTTATTATTATTTTTTATTATTATTATTATTATTATTATTGTTTATTATTATATTTTTTTTCATTATTAATATTGTTTATTATTATTATCTCTTTTTGTTATTTTTCATTACAATTATTTATATTTACTTTTTAATTAGTTAAACAATTTTTATTAAATTTCTTTTGCTTATAAAATATATAAATAATTCCCATAAATTCTGAATAGTTCCTTTTGGTCCCATGTGCACTCAATGGGTTAAATGACAACTGCACGTCGACGCTATCGTCCAGTGCGTTTAGCTTTTAATTGTAGCAAAGTTTTTGGGGCGCTGCATTTGCATATAATTATGTTGGGGAGTTTAATGCGCACTCGCGCTATCTGGAACGCTTCATGCCCGGCACTCGGTGTCGTTCAGTAGTCATTTGTTGATGGCGCTGCGACTGTCACTGGCACATCGCCTAACCATATGCAATGCAATTGCACAAAACTGTCCATCAACGCTGTCATTTACTGGCCTGGCCTGCCCGGGCCCCGGCCCCGGCCCCGGCCCAAGCTGTCGTGCCCATCCTGCGGCTGACGGTTTGGCGGCTGCTGATGCATTTCTTAAATGTTTGCAGGCTGTAAAATTTATTTAAACGCGTCCCTGTCATACACATGACACACAGAAAGAGATGCGACTGGGCGAGTGGGTGACTGGGCGACTGAGCGACTGAACGACATACGCAATGCGTCATCGTCATAGCCATCCTCTGATTCTGCTGCTGCTGCTGATTCTGATTCTGATTCCGATTCTGGATTTTGTAGCCGGCTGTCCCCTGTGAGCCAAGTAATTTGCATTTATGCGAGGAACACTCTTGTTTGCCGTCAGCCTCGTCGCAATCTGATGCAATTTGTGCGCTCGCTGCCATTGACAGATGCCTGAGCACATTGAGATGTGCCATAATTGCAGCCAAATTTGATTAGAATATATTAGAATATCTATAACAAATGAATTTTCTATGCTAGCCTCAGTCTCAACTCCCTCTCAATTGCCTTTTTTCCAAGCAACTTCATATGAATTGTTCCTTTACAATTTAAAAGCCAAGCTCATTTCAGTCTTAATATGATTTTCCCCTTCTCCCTCTCCCACTCTCTCGCTCTTTCTCTGCCCAACTTTGTCACAAATTTGTCTAATATTTTCGTTAACATTTGTGCTTGTTGGCAAGGCAAGGCAAGCCTTAACCTCATTTCCCTTTTGAGTTGAGGCATTACACATACGACAGGTGGTCCCCGGCTGAACGTTTGTCTGGCCATTCTCTTGTTTATTTGGGGCGTGGCACGTTGGAAACTGGTTTGACAAATAGCCTGCGGCTCATATACAATGCTGAGAAGATGTCATTGTCTATATTCATGTTGTTGTTGCTTGTTGTGTGTGTGTGTGTGTATGTGTGTGTGCTGTGTGCTCTGTTTGTTGTCTCTCTGCCTGATGTTGCCTGCAGTTCTTGCAATTCTTGTGCTTTGTTTTTGCTGATGTTGTGGTTGGCTCTGGGTTTCTTTCAGTTGCTGTGCCAGCAAGGACACGAGCTGCAGCACATACGCTTGAGTGCCATTAAAATGCGCCCAGGGCTGTTGATTGGTAAAGAAAAATGTAACATGTGGTTTACCTAAACTTTTACTGGGCCACACGAGTGCGAAGTGGTTCGAGGCGGATTGCCCGCCTGCCTGCCAGCTTGCCTGCCAGCTTGCCTCAATTGATGGCTGCCTGAGAGCCTGACACCTACCTATCAACTTGAAGACAAACGGGCTTTTAAATGGCAAGAGAATCCAGGCTGAAGTTGTGGCTGCAAATGCGGTGGGGCGGTGCGGTTAAGTGGTTGCCATTGCTGTTCTAATGTGCTTCAGCTGTGCTAACTGCTGATAATTTGTTGCCTGGAAAAAGAGAAAGAGAGAGAGAATATTATTAAAAGAAAAACAACTGTACTTTAAACACTATTTAACTTATGTTTGCTGGTGGAGGAGACCAGCCAGCATATTGTATTTATGCTCATAAATATTCAATGCAATTTGTTGAAATTGCAAACTCGTTTCTTTCGCCAAACAGCCCACACAGCGAATGCCAAATATTTATTTTGGTTAGTTGTTGGGCTTAAATACGCATAATGAATCCATTTTCCATTTTTGGTTGAATTATTAAATATTTAAACAGCACTTAACCTTCTGCTAATATAAATTATACTTCCACATCGCCTTTGTGTGAATCTGTGTGTGTCTGTTTGTATGCCAAGTAAATATTTATGTGCTCCACATAAAAAAATATATATATAAGCACATATATATTATATATGTGGATTTTGCGCATAATTATGCAGAGTTCACTTGGTTTTTGTTTGGCCAACGCAACACTTTGAATTCGTGCAAATGCTGTGAGAGAGTTAACCAGGGGCGGCTTAGTGCATAATCAGGAGGGGCTTAAGCAGTAAAGGATATGCTGAAGAGCAAAGGAATATGTGGGAATGAAGACAAAATGATGAGCAGCTGAAATACGGAGAGTAGAAAATATGTTGTCGACTGCTAAATAAGCTAAAATTCAATTTGATTAAAATATAAATGTAAATTGTTTAATTTAATATACTAAACTATATATACTAAATGTTAAAATATGTTTTTATGAATTATAAATAAATTTAAAATGTAAAATATATGCTCAAATATATATTTTTTTAATTTTTAATGTAAACTAAAAGTGAAATATATTTAATATTAATTTTTAAAAAATCTCCAAAAATAAAATATATTTTTAAATATATTTTTTATTATCCATATGTATTCTAGTATTATAAGCCCCTCTATCAAAAATATTTACCTTCGTCTCTGTAGTTTTTTTCCATTCCTAGCTCATTCTCTAGAGTGAAAATAGTTGCCAAAGCGACCGCACAAATTTTCTTAATGAGCTCAAACGTCACACGCACACATTTATGCACGCTAACATACTAACACACATACGCTCACACACATGCCACTGTGGCCTTTATTTACCGAACACACGCTTTATTATTTCTTGTTTAAAATGTGTAAAAAATTTGCTTAGTTTAGCGTGTGGAAATTCATTCCAGCCAGCCAAACGCGAATGCGAATGCAAATGAATGCGAAGCGAGGCAAAAAAAAGGTGGCTTCAGAGGCGGGCGTCTTAAAGGCACGCCCACAGCATGAGACGCTTAAGACATAACAATTAAATTTCATAAGCCGCCAAGCGATTTCAGTTTAATTATTTTTTACGGCTAACCAAAAAGGAAAAGAAGAGAAGAAAAGCAGAAGAGCCGAAGAAATGTAGAAAAATTCAGGCAAAAAGTGAGCCAAGGAAAAGACAGAGCTGTAAGGAGATGCTCGGCAGTCGATTTATGAAAAGCGTGTGGGAAGCAGAGAACTATGTCTGCCAGTTTCTCTCTCTCTCTCTCTATCTCTCTCTCTCTCTCTCTCTCTCTCTAGCTTTGAGTGCTGTTGTTGTATTTTGGCAGCTGGGCGTTGGCAGCTGCTTCCACTCATTAGGCGCTTTATTAAGCGAGATAATTAGCCGAAGCACGTAACTTGCAGTTAATTGATATTATTTGAACTCCACGCTCATTATGTTAAGTCTCTCTCTCTCTCTCTCACCCTTTCTCTTCCTGCTGTTGCTACACTCTCTGCCTCTCGCTTTCATTGTTGCAGTCACTTAACCTTTGAGCTTTTTGCAATTGTGCACAATTAAGTTGAGAATTGTGTTATAACGTTAAGTAATTGTTTATGAGCCGATTAAGCTGGCCAACAACATCGCTGGCTGCCGAAACACTCAAAGCCCATTAAAAGCAGCCGTGAGCCAGAGTTGCCAACTCAAAGTGTCGGCCCTGCCTTCGCCCTATCGACTGCAGCCATTTGATGGACCCGAGGAAACTTTTGCGGTGTTTTGTTTAGTCCTTTTTTTGTGGTCCATGTCCATGTCCATCGACCGAGCAGGTCATTTAAATCTATGAGCTGCTCATTAGTCGCCTTGCAGTTCATTAATTTGATTTAAAATCACGCTCACACACACACACACACACACATACACCTACAGTCAGAAAGGAATGGCAAATGCTCCTCACTATACGATTTAACGACTTTAATTAAGGCAAAAGTCTCTGCCAGACATTGGCGTCGACTGCGACGCCGACTGCCACGCACTGACCTCGTTTTTTATAGCCGACTATAAATAACAGAAATTATGTACACACTGAACTGGACAGCACTGTAAAAGACGAACAGGCGCTCCAACGAGTGTGGGCATGTCGCGGGCAGGGCCCGTCGCAGTTTTTGGGCGCGTTTTCAGCGCCAGTTAAACGCGCTGCCATGAATTTTAATTCGACGACACTTTGGCCATGGGACACGCAACACGACAGTCGCCATCCCAATCGAAAAAAATATAACAAAAAAGAAGAAGAAGGCAGCCATGAAAAACGAAATGGAGCACAGAAACAGGCAAAGGCGAACAAAATAAAATACATAATAAGCGTAGTGAAAAGAAATTAAAGTGAAGCGCAGCCTTGGTTCAATGTACATTTGCAGAGCACAGAGCAGTGCAGAGCAGAGCCGAGCGGAGCACAGCAGGCTCATCAACTGAACTGTGGTGCCGCAGGCAAACTTACTCGAACAAATATTCAGTGGGTCGCAAATACTCTCCATATTTATAGAAGAATTGTCTTATGGGTAAAATTAATACGTAGCTGAAATATATTACAAACTGTAATACATATTTTTCTTATAACTAAAATGCGAAACTGAATTTAATTAAAATAAAATTTTAAATTTATTTATTTTATTAATATTAAATATATTATAATTTAATTAATAAACTGTCTGTAAAATTAAGAAAATATATATTTTTATGACTTTAAAAGTGAAAAAAATATAATGAAAAGCCATAAATACATATTTCTATTTTAAAATCATTTTATAAATATACATATAAAAATTCAATTGTTAAAAGTTTGTTTCATAGATAATTTAATTTAGAAATAATATAATCATATAATATAAAATAATCAATATAATAATAATATTTTAAAATTCGCTATAAGTCTTCTCGGACTACAGATTTTATTAAGTTTTGTTTATTATTATTAATTCATTCCATTTGAGCTTTTGCTTTGTCTGTGCCTTTGAGCTCCACTCTAGCTACAATTTATGGAATAAATTAATGTTGACACGCACTTCAGCCTAATGTTATTCAATTAAAACGAATCAGCTTTAAAAAAGCTCCCATTTTGTATATATATTTATGATTTACAGATTAGTACTTCATATTAATATATATACACATATATATATCCGTGTTCCCTACCTGCTGCCTGCTTCCTGTTGTATGCGGCTACCTCGATTTCGTTGGGTAACTTTTCAAAACTTTTCCATTGTTTATTTCGAGGCAAAGGCGAGCTGTGTCAAGCTGGCGACGCTCAGACGCCAACTGCCCGTCCACCACAATCGGCATTAATTTAGCGGAAGTAATGCGAGAAATTGTTGAAGTCCCAGCTCCCAGCTGGACGACAGGGCCAAATATATTGCTCATTGTGCCGGGCGGAGGCTAATTGGCCGATGGCCGATGGCCGATGGCCTCATATAGGCAGCAGAGAGATATTGGCCAAAAGGGTTTTCCGAATGTCCTCCTTTATTTGTATATTTACTTTTATCTATTTTCTTGCTTGGTTAAATTTAATGAACAAGACATTTGCCTTTATATTTATACACATATATTTCTTTTTTTCGGCTTCTGCTCGCTTCTTTAATTAAATAAACTTGCCTTTCTTCGTTTTAATGGGCATATTAGTTTTTATCGCTCAATGCACTTGGTGGGGGGTTCGTTCCGAGGGGCGTGGCAGAGCCTACTAATTGCCTTTTGTGTGTGCGTTGCCGAAAGCCTTATCTAATGGTGTCTATCATTGTATTATGCTAATGCCCATGCTAACGTGAGCTATATAAATATATATCTCGTTATGATTTATAGGTAGTATTCACAATAAAACTAATGGGTGTCTTTATTATGGCTGTTGGATATTATATACTTTAAGATATTCTCTGGATATACAAAACTGTAATCCTTAAAGTTGTCCTTAGCTTTTAGAGTCCTTCGGTCGGCTGTCGCCTGCATTCGTTCCACACAATTTGCTCAGCCTGCAATGAATTTTGCCAGCATTTGTCTCGCCCCATATAAAGCGGAGAGCAGCAGCCACCAACCACTCAGGCTTTCAGCATGAATTCGACACATATTTAAAAACTCATTCACACGTCCTGCCAACTTATTTAACAACTCAACTCAGCCCGGCCCGGTGGAGCATTTGTATAGATCTTGTGTGACGTACTTAAATTACTTGAGGAGGAATGCTGCTCAGCTTGAATGCAATTTAAGTACGTACTTCACAAGCAAATGTTTTATAGAGCACCCATCTTACAGACACAGAGAAACACACACAATATCTAAACTGTAGAGCACTTTTCGACCGAAAAAGACACTTTGCACGGGAAGCTGTCGAAATAGGAGCCGACATTCTCGTCCTCGCCTCCATCCTGCTGGCACTCAGCGCCTCGTGTAGTATTTCTCTTTTAGTTTTTGGGTTTTACTTGTTGTTCTCGCTGCTGATTCCAGTGCTGCTGCTGCTACTGCTGCTGTTGTATTTTATTATTTAAAAGCCTAAAATCTATGAAGTGCGGTGCAAATATTTGAAATTGTTAGAGCAACATTTGCAACTGACTCACTGACTGCTGCATTTGACAAGAATATTTAATTTAACTACTGAGCCACAAGACGACTCCCACCCACCCACACACACACACACACACACACACACACACACACACACACACACACACACACACACACACACACACACACACACACACACACACACACACACACACACACACACACACACACACACACACACACACACACACACACACACACACACACACACACACACACACACACACACACACACACACACACACACACACACACACACACACACACACACACACACACACACACACACACACCACACACACACACACACACACACACACACACACACACACACACACACACACACACACACACATGCTGACTCGGCTACGATTACGGTAAATCTGTATGCTGTGTTGGGGTATAACAATTTTATCTGGCAGCTTGCAACAATTGCTAGATATTTGCAATCTAGATACGTCTTCAAAATGTTGGACTGAAGTTACTTAAGATGAAAGAAATATTTAAAATATTAAAAAAACTATTTAAATGAAATAAATTATAAAAAGGAATTTTTTAAATAAAATAATTTATTTTATAATGAAATAAAATTCAAATGAAAATCTTTTAGATTAAAACGAATATTTAAAATAAAAAAATAATATATAATAATATATATAATATAAAAAAATATTTTGAATATTAAATAAATATTTTTATATAGCAAATAAAATAAAATTCAAATAAAAAGAATTTGAGTGAAACTATTTATAACTAAAATATAATTTAAAAAAGAAACTGAAGAATATTTCAAAAATTAAAATGAAAAATAAAAAATGTAAAAGAAAATTGGGAATCTATAAAAAATTTGTAAATAAAATAAACAAAATAAAATAGGTGTTTCGCGGAATATTTAATTATTAATAAAAACTCAAGCAAATGATGTTGGGGGTATATATTTCTGGCTGAATATAAATATATTTATTGGTGCTATAAACTGAATAATTTAGAGTAATAATAAGATAAATATTACAGCACTAGGACAAAAACTTATTTACTTAGCATTAACGCCATGTGGCATTAAAAAACAAAGCATTTTCTCTCATTTGTTGCCTTTAATTTGTTGACTTTGCTTCAAACAAAACTTAATTAATAGAATTTTAAATTATTTGCTTCAGTTTGACAGGCATTAAATGATTTATATGAAGTATTTCAACAACAGACTGTTATCTATATCCCAAACAACTGCTCATACGATAGCTATCAGCAAAAGCTTGCTGAATCAGCCCACATAAGAGCAGCTTCCTGCCTTCTCAACCACTAGAGTAGGCGAAAAGTCGACTTTCGAGCAGCTCTTTTTGCGATTTGCATTTGTATTTGATTCTGTTGTTTGTTGTTTTTTCTTCAGATATATGTATATTTTTGTTCTCGCTGTTGAGCATGTCGTCAAAGGTATTCAGTGCTGAGTGCTGATGCTTCCGTTTCCGGTTTCGTGTTTACATTTGTGTTAAATGCAAAGCCCGCAACTTGTATGTTGCAGTTCTTTTCAAACTCAGCAGGGGCGACGGTCTCAAATTGCAGCGCAAAGCAATGCTCGAGCCGAAGTCAAATGCAGGCGCACACACAAGCCAGCCCAACTCCATTTACCTTTAATATTTAAAATGCTCTATTTACCGTAAATATTTTCATGGTAATTTACGCAAATTTACATAAATAAAAGCACTGATACACACACACACACACACGCACACGCAGACAGAGTGAATGCACATGCCTAACTGTTTTGGGCTCCACATAGCCCCATTTGAAAAATGTCAAACGCAGTCCAGCCATTAAATTGTGGGCGAGCGCAGGCGCTGGCACGAAGTCGGCTTGGGTGCGCCATCGTTTGTTTGGCCTAATAGCTTTTCTATAATTTATCATGGAATATTTATGGCACGCGCTTTTGTATCTAGGAATTATGCATTTATTATTCAAAATGCTTTTTATGCCGCCAAACAAACGACTCTGCGCTGCTGTCCTGCGCCCGTAAACGTTGTCAGCGTTTAGTTTAGTTTGTTGTAAAAATTGTCATATTTACAGGACTCGCAGGAATGCTTTGACCACTGCGACTAGCCCTAGCCCTAGCTCTGTCCCAGTCCCAGCCAACTTAATTGGCAAATTTAAATTGAATACATTTTTCATGATAGTGCATTGGACTTTACCCCAGCAACAGTTAACTGCTGTTGTTGTTTGAGCAGCTTAATGATGTGAGCAGGATTTATATGGCTCAAGCTCGTAATTGGCCGGAATAATGACTGGGAGACTTAAATTGATTTCATTAGAGGCCATATAGAAGGTGGAAGTGGGTTAAATGCTGCAACCAAAGCCAAACTGCTTAGACTATAACAAGTTAATATATATATTTATTATTATAAATTCCCGCAGCATCTGCTTCGAATTCCTGCATTTCCTATCACTCTTTAAGCCACATAAGAGTTTCTTAAATTTTATTTAATGCTATTAGCAAATAATCTGATATGAGCTGTGGCTGCTCCAGCTGCAGCTGCAGCTTCCCTCGCAGTTTTCACCTGCTGGCCTCGTTTGCTCGCCTTGCCCGTATGCATTGCAATTGCACGGCTTTTAACTTTCGTTTCCACTGTAAGGCTAAGTAACCTCAAACAAGGAACTCTACTTTAACTTTGGCCGCGACAAACTTTCGCAACTGGATGCCGAAGTCGCGCCGCGCTGCAGTAGTCCAATGCCATAAATGTCAATAGACCAAAAACCATTATGCATAATATTGCAAGCGGCAGCCCCTGCTCGCCTCAGGCTCGCCTCTATCTGTGGCGCCACTATCCCTGGCTGTCAATGTTCATTCTTTGCCTCTGTCGCCGCATGCTAAACAATATTTCTCCATTACAAAACAATGGACCGGGTGCATAGCGGCTGCAGCTCCTTCGACTCCTGTCCTGCCACCTGCACAGCTTTGAGGACAAGTAACACCTTTTACTTGTGGCGCAAACTTTTCCTTTTTATACCCTGAACCCATTAAAAATGGGAAAATCAGGGTATAATGTTTTTGTTGAAATGTATGTAACAGGGAGAAGGAGGCGTGGCAGACCCCATAAAGTATATATATTCTTGATCAGGGAGAGTAGCCGAGTCGATTTAGCCCTGTCCGTCTGTCCGTCTGTCCGTCTGTCTGTCCGTATGTATGAACGCGTCGTTCTCAGAACCTATAAGAGCTAGAGACTTGAAATTTTTTATGTAGGTTCCTGTATAGCACGAAAAGATCGAGTTTGTTAAAAAAAATCGATACCTGTCTTAATTTTAATGTTATCGATTAAAAACGAAATCGATGCTCCGTTATATAATTCTATATAATTCATCTTTATAGCTAGAGTCTTCAAATTTTGCATTTAGTGTTATGTGAGCATTACACAGTTTCGGTTTTTGTTAAATTTTGGATGCCACGCCCCCTTCGCCTCAAATTTGTAACTCCCGTATATCAAATACTAGAGACTTGTGCTTTGGCACATACATACATATGGATGACATGATCACGCCCAACAAGTTTGATCAAAATCGTTACTCTAGAAAACAAGTCATTAAACATTTAATTTTCCATAGCATTGCCATGCAAAGCAGCCAAAGAACAGCTGACGCACCGACTGGCGCGTGTGTGTGCGTGTGCGTGTATATTTTGCTTGTAATGAACGTACATTTGTATATAAAAGAAACAAAGAATGTTTGGAATAACGGTTCTTCATAGGGTTTAGGGTATACCCTTGTCGAGCGGTCTCGACTAGAGTTTTCTTACTTGTTCCACTTGGCTTTTTATGTTAGCGCGTTGCCGTATATCCAGCCAGTCAGACAGCCACCTAGCCACGCCCCGCCCCGCACCGCCCCGCCCGCCCATGCCTTGGCCAACTTTCTGTTGCCTACTTTTGCGCTTGCTCATTGTCCAGCGCAGCGAAAACTTTGGCTGTTTGCAGCTAAATTGAAAGCGACTTGCTGCGCAGTGTCCTTGTCAGCGCCCTGCGATCAGTTGTCCTTGGCGGTGTGAATTGTTAAGCAAATAAACAGCCACAACTGCCCCACACTCTCAGCTCACTCAACGGCAAACATTTTATATAAAAGGCTTAGCCTATATATCCAAAGGATTATCGCTTAGGCCCAATCCGATTCGTTTATCTTATTTCAAAGAGCACTTTACTTTAAAAACTATTTACAAATAACTAAGTAGCTGAAATGTCTGTCTGTTATCGCCATCTCGCCAAGGACATATCCTGCTCTGAGCCAGGATCAAATTTATGTGAGGTAAACTTCAAATTTTCAATCGGTTAACGTCAATGTTGTATAATAATGATGTTGCGCCGCCGCTCTCATTGCTTCGTGTTCGTCCTGCAGAAGAATCCCTCGACAGAGTCCCGGGACAGCTCGAGCTTGTCGCGCACAGTCTTGTAGTGCTGGACGCCCTTCAGCTGCTCCAGGAACGGACGCAGATAGCTCAGATATTGTATTTTGCCCTTGGGCTTGGCGTCGTCGGGGCACCAGCAGAGCAGCACTAGCTTATCCCGCTTGATTTCCCGCTTGGTCACCTCGCACATGTGGCTGTACTCCAGATCGAAGACGCCGTAGCGGCACTCGATGGGCCCGTTGCGGGTCAGGTCCTCCAGGAACTGGTTGTAGTCGTTGTCGCGCGGCCCGACCGTCTCCACGTCGACCACCGCATCGGAAACGAGGCGGAATATGATATAACGGTACTCTTTGCCCTTGCGAATGGCCTCGTAGAACTCCAAGCACGTCGGGCGGCAATTGTCGGCGTTCATTGTGTGCGTTAACTTATCAAACTTATCTGAAACCCGAAAAGTGGCGGAAAACAATACAAATTTGAGTTTGTTTTTTGTTCTGTTACGTACTGGGTCTGAAGTGCTATCAGAAATAATAACTATTTCAATCGTAGCCCACTCAGTTCAGCGTGCGTTGCGAAAAGAAACCCCAAACCACCTTCGCTCGATGGCAAAATCAACAGAAGACAGAGAAAAACTGCCGACGACTGGAAAACTTTCAATCATTCTGCAATGCAAGCTTGGAAAGCTCACATACGAATACGACTGCAAATACAAATACAAATACAAATACAAATACTAAATACTAAATACGTAAGAGCACATCTTTAGTTGGCATAGTTTTCTTAACAGTTTTCCTTTCCATTCACTTATAGTTTTTTTGCGGGCTCTAAACCAGGCCTCAGGCAGGCAGGCAGGCAGCAGTTCAGCATTTTTCCCCAATTGCAGTTTATTTGATTTGCAAAGTTCGTTCGACCACAAGAGAGAAAGAGAACGAGAGAGAGAGAGAGGGAGAGATAAAATGAGCTGAATATTATAATTGAAATTCACACAGCAAACAGATAATAGAAAATATTCGTTTGTTCGCTTGAGAAGAGGAATAAATGTGGGAAAGTATGCTGAATGCTGCATAGTTATTGAAATCGATATGAATTAGGTAGAGAAATTGTTTGAGAAAGAATTTTAAAGCATTATAATCGATGAGAATTGCAGAGAAAGGCGTTCCATGTCAGTGAGGAGTGAAATGAATAAAAAGCAAATCCTGAGACAAACAAGGACAATAGAAATTACTCAGAGAATTTATAGAAAACAATTGACAAATATAATTGAGGGCAATAAAACACACAAAGGAATCTCATAAAAAGAGGCGCAAAATGAATTAATTTCTTGGGAAAACAATGCATATATGTTTGCTATTAAATTAATGAATGCTATGCAATTAAGAGCGAAACTCATTCATAAAGCCATGACTAACGAGCTTTTATTGCACTGACTGTAAGTAGGCTGAGTGTGGGTGGGCGTGGGCGTATGGCTGTATGTGTGTCGCATTCGTTTGGTTACGCTTACCCCCGCCGCGATTAATCACTTTACGCTTTAAAACGTTAATCATGGCGGGGCGTGGGCGTGGCAGGCTTTTGAGCTTTGCCCTGCTTTTAATTCAATTATGCTGCGCTTTTGTCAGGCCCATCCTGGCCAATGGGCAATTACCAGTAATCGAATCTTGGCACGACGAATCCGTTTGAAACAATAAATTGTTCAGCTGCAACCCCGCTGCCATAAAGTAGACTAGGGGTGGGTGAAGCGTGCTAGACAACGGCACAAAAATGCAAATGCTTCGGCGCGCGACGACATTAAACTTAGCAGCGGCTTAAGCGCTTAAGCCGAACTTTCACTTAACCGCAGCAAAGCGTTAAAAGCATTCCATATTAATGTCTAATTAAATGCAGCGGGCAAACGCCGTCCGAGGCCCGAAAATGAAATTGCGAGACGGCTTCATTTGCATTTTAGATCTGGGCAACCGGCGATGACAATCGGATGTATTTCAGTCAAGTGCTTCGAGTGGGCAATTCGCTTCCTGCTGCAGTTGATGCTCTGTCTGTCTCCCCCCCTCGCTCTCTCTCTCTCTCTCTCTCTCTCTCTCCCTGTTTCTCTCTTTTCCTCTTCCTGTTTCTGTTTCTTTAGCTCATACATTTTTCAACGTTTGGGTAAAAACAATTCGTGCGCTGGCAGCCATTGCTCAGCTGTTGAATTTCTTAAATAAAATATCAGTCGTCATTAAAGGTGCTCTGGCTGCTGCTCCTGCTGCGTTCATTTGGCACTCGACTGCGTTTGACAATTAAAAATTGCAATCAGCTGAGAAGAAGACAGCTGCCAGAGCAGGAATCATGCCAGCATCAAGCATGATGTTAAGTCTCTGCATTTCGCCTCTTTTGACCACTTTGATTCGCCAGGCAAATTAAGCGCCGGCAAAAAGTTGACAGACGAAAAGTTTGCAAGGACTCATGTGAGTCGTCGGCAAACGTGCATGCTAATTAAGCTCTTGAGCCAAGATTTGCCCCTCTATATGCTACATTTAAACCATATATATGTAGCTCAAATATTATATACTTTGCTCAGCTCTCAGCTGTTGCCACTGAAGCTTATTAGAGTCGCCTTTGTGTCGCCCCCACAGAGCAATGCGCTTTAATTTGCGATCTATTATTGTACGGCTACACGTGTATGTATTCACACGTGCTCAAACACACAGGCACAAAGTAGCATCAATACGACGCCCACAATGAACTGTTAACGGGGCGTATGCGTGTTAACATATTTGATTTGTATATTTCAATAGGCAATGCCTGAATGTGTCTGTGTGTGTGTGTGTGTGTGTGTGTATTGGTGACCCCCACCCAATGCTGTTTGATGGGTTTATTATTGGGCAAATAAATTAAAATTGTTTACCTTTCAGCGTATATATATATATATATATATGTTCGCTGCGCCCAAAGGAGATAGCACAACTCTCCCTCTCTCTACCTCCCTACCTCCCTCTCGTCCTCTGTCCCGCTTCAATTGCGGTTGCGTGAGTGCGCGTATGTTGTGGCAACTTTATTTGCGCAAATTAATGGATAAATGTTGGCACATACATGCCCAACCACGTGCGCGCACATATGAAAACATACACATATAGCATCTGCAGATATATATCAAAAACAACAGCAACAGCAATGCGACATTCAGCATAGAGAACATTCAATATAATGTGCGAGGCAATATATACGATGATGGCATACGGGGAAAATCAACAAAAATATGCGTAATATATTTTGCATGTAACAACAGACAACCGAACGAAAATATTGTCAACTGAGTCAATATTTTGGAAAGGGCCGGAAGGAGGAGAGCAGCAAAAACAATAATACTCGCTTGCTCACATGCCGAGATGAGTTCGTGGGAGATTTTCTAAGAATAATTTGCGTATTTATTTAAAATAAATACTTTTCTGTTAAAAGGTCAAATATATAAGCAGCGAGTTAAGTTTTTGCTGCGACTCTACAGCTGCAAGGTACATAAAAAAAATATATGTATATTAAAAATAACAAATATTTGCCAACAAATAAATATAATATTATATATACAAAATATTTATATATATACATAATAAAAAAAAAATATAAATATAATAATATATAAATATAAATATATTATATAAATTATGTGAAGATCTAATATGTATGCCTACATGGCATTAAAAAAGTATTTAATGAATATATATACATATTTTAAAACATGTAAAGCAGCTCGGATATATCTTTGCGAATTAAAATTAATTAATTCTTTTGTTATAATATGTGATGCACATTTTTGGCTTCATCAAATTTCTTTACCCTTTCAGAAATATATAAATAAGAGCAATATAAATAAGCAATATAAATAAGAGCAAAAAATATATTTTTTTTATCCATTTTTTATTTAGTTTATTGATAATTCATGGAAGTAAATTAAAACCAATTTTTACTTCTGCATTACCATTACTTACAGTAAATTTCGACTAGAACTAGTTAAGCTAAGTGTCTCTGTTAGTCGCCTTTTACGACAAGCGAAGACCTGCTGTGGTGGTATTCTGATGCCCGCCAACCACACGGGTAAATATATAAATATATATACTTGAAGAAAATATATATTTATTTATATAAAATAATCAAATATAATCAAAAATCTTGGCATTGCTCTTCATCAATTAAAGCTAAGCTAGAGTTTGAGTAAAAATGAAAAGCTTATTACTAATATACATAGAATTAATCTAAGGCTTCCTTAACTAAGAGAACTAAGAGAACTTAGCTGAGCTGCAACTCTCAGTCCTACAGCTAGCATTCATCTTGCATTTACTTCTGTATTTCTCCCACGCGGTCTCTCTCCCTTAATGAAATTGCTTTAACTGCATCCTATATACACATACGAGTATACCCTTTATATTCAAGTGTCAAAACTGGCAGCTTGTGGCGTGGAGGCTAAACAAAATAATATTGAAAGGCGGTCAACAGGCGGCAGTCAAAACTTTCGCACAATGCCAGTCAGTTGGCAGCGAAATAAAGCAATAGAAGCTGCACGAAATGAATGCAGAGTTGACAGACTTCAAATGGGAAATGGGAAATGGGAAATAGGAAATAGAAAATGGAAAATGCACGTAGCCACGACGCGGTGTGTGGCGGGCATAGAGGCCGAGGCCGAGGCCGAGGCCAACGCCTCGCGCTGATTGTTCGATTCAAACATTTTGGCATGTTTTGGGACATTTGCGAACGCTGTGCGAGTGCCGTCGAGCGCGCCCAAAGGCCGGCTAGTTCCAGAATACAGAAAATGCGCTAAATCCGCTATAAAAGCGGTTAACCGACTAAACTGCAAATGCGAAATGCGGTTCACTTCGGTTTGGTTCGGCTTTGGTTTGATTTTGTTTGGCTTGCATGAGATGGCCTGACAGTGGCATGGCCTGGTCTGGCTGACGGTTTACTTTGACCACAGTGGGGATTTGTGTGTTACTGAGTAGGCGGCCCCTGCCTAAACGCAACCAGCTACGATTTGTTGAAATCAATCTATGTGAAAAATTATTAAAAGTGAGCATCATAAAAATCATTAAAACGCAAAAGACCAGGCACAATGTCTGAGGACCACGAAGACCTCATGCCCAATGATGACTCCTTCTCATACACTCCAGAGATTGAGGAGGTATGCAGAGCGAATGACTATAGTAAAGAAATATCCTTAAATATCCTTAAATATCCCTAAATTAGTCGTTCACCGAAACAGAGGCGGAACAGGCGCTCCAGTTCATCAAGGACAATAAGCTGCCGATGGCCGATCTGCATTACGCCCTCAAGTACGTGCGTATCTCGAATCGCGCCGTCGAACTGGACGATAAGTTTAAGGAGATACAGCTACGCTTAAAGAAACTGCGGGAACAGGACATGGTCGTTGTCAGCCCCCCGAAGTGCGGCAACTTGAACTACAGTTTCCTCAACAATCCACAAATGTGAAGAGCCTGAATTGTTACCGAGTTTTTTGTTAATTTCTGAAAGGCAAAAGGCAAGTAAACAAATCGATTAAAGGCGCATTAAATTATTAGTTTAGCTAGCGGAGTCTTGAACTGATTTTCGAATAGTTTTTGAAATCTTTTCCTTTTATGCATTTTCGCTTGAGTACTTAACCTTCGCTACCGCCTGCGAGCGCATGTCACGAGTCAAATAGATAAAATTTGACGCTAGCTAAAGGAGAAGAGCAGAACAGAACAGAGAGACAGTTGTGGGAGGGAGGGGAGTGGGCGAGCTAAACAGAATTGCATGCAAAGCGAGGAGACAAAACAGCACAAAAGCAAACAAAATTATGTTTAAGGTTATATGCTATGCATAAGTAAATAAGCAGACAGCGCTGACGGATCGGACGGACGGACGCGAGAGCAGCCAGGCAAGCGGAAACGGAAGCTCAAGTAGCAAAAGAAAGTGTCTAACTGCCTGTGTGCATGTGTGCTACACAGCATGTGGAAGCTAGAATCTATGTATGTGTGTGTGTGTGTGTGTGTGTATTTGTATGTGTGTGTGACTTATGCAAGAGCCGCAGGCACTTCCGACAATTGGCAAAACACAACAGAGAAAGGCAACCAACCAAGCAACCAACCAAGCAAATCAGCCAGGAGCGGAGCAGCCAAAACCTTAGAATAAATACAAAAATAAATTTAATTATATTTTAATGCATTAATTTAAGCTTTGCTTGCGTTAGCCAAGCAAATTTATTTATATGAAAAAAAGAAATAAAATTAGGCTGAAAGAATTCAGCTTAAAGCCTTTGTTCGTGCAGTTTAAGTAAAGTAAATATTTCGAGCACTCTGCTGTTGACTTTTGTGTGGCCTTAGGGTAACTATAACGCAGCGCTCCTGATCAATTTTGGCTGGGCTAGCCGACGGACAGACAGGCAAAGGCTGCCTTGCACACGCGCCGAGCGAGATAAAACATTTGTATGCGCTGATAAGAACGCATCCACTTACTTTTGGTCGCACATGACCTGAATTTTTGTGCATTACACAGACACAGACACAAGCACACCCACACACATTGGTAAGCTGAAAAAAAATATATTGGACTTGGCGCTTGAACTTGCCAGCAAATGAAGAAATTTAAATTTGATGTGGATGAGAGCAGAGAAGAGCAGAAAGAGAAGACTCGAGCACAGGCAGACATAGACGCCCACTGAAACGCCCATTTTATAAGGTGAGCCAAGAATTGAGATATTTTGTGGGCTGAAAACAATTAGATTTGGCAGCGCATATGTATTATAATATATGTATATTTAAATAGAAGAAATAATAATCTATATTATTTCTACTTACTTTTTACTCGAGCTGCACTGCTTGGCCACTCTCTCAGCAAATCTTAAAGCGTATTTCTTTTTGAGTGTGTTTTGGGAGCAGCGTTAGCATGCTGCACCATGGCCAATCGAGTCTGCATTGGCCCACGCCAACTGACTGTCTGTCTGTCTCGCAGAGCGTAGCAAAAAAAGAAAAACAGAAAGAAAGATTCAGTTTTTCATTCTAAAGTTCCAGTTCAGTTACACGAAATTTGAACGGAAATACGAAAATGAAAGATTCGTATCTGCGAAAGTTAGGGCGAGATTGATGTGTGCACAGCAGCAGCAGCAGCAGCAGCAGCAGCAGCAACAGCAGCAGCAGCTGGCTGCCCCTCTGTCCTCCCACCACCTTCACACATGACTCTTGGGCCAAAAAAAAAAGCATATATCGAACCGCCCGCAGCACTCGAATGTGGTTCATTCCGTCTGATTCTCTGGCTCAACAGCGTCCTCCTCCTCCACCTCCTGCTCCACACGTATGTCTGTCTCTGAGTGAGTGCACCCCTTATGCGAAAATAGGATTTGCTTGCAAATTTTTGCCAGCCTGGCAAATGGGGTGACCATGTGCGGGTGCGGATGCTTTGCGCTCGTTTTGTTTGTTTGACACTTGCGTGGTTAGTGATTGTCCATATTATGTGACACACTGTGTGACAGACGACCAGATAGAGCAGGCACACAGGGGCAAACGTGGAAAGTGTCACACTCAGAGAAAGAGGAAGGGAGGGAGATGGCGACAGAGTGCGAGGTAGTCGTAGAGTAAGATGATGGCAGAAAGAAAGAAAGTGTGTGTGGCTCCACTTCGTGCTGCATCAGCGCTGAGCTTGCAAATTTGGCCAGCTCTCGGCATAAAGTTGAGTTCAAGTTGTCTAAATTTTGGTATGTGATTGCTCACAGGCACAACTCACACTCAAGCCTATAAAAGTGACGGGTTTGTGAACCAAAAATCAGGTTGTGAACAAAAAAAGAAAAACTGTAGTCAAAAATTAATACTGACAGCTAAAATTTAACTAGAAATATTTGTAATAAATATATTAAGTAAAGTTTTAGTATATATTTGTAATAAATATTTTAAACATTTTTAATATTTAAAAAAACTATTTTTGGTAAATTTAAAAAATATTTTTAACATTAATAAATATATTTTATTTTAAATGTTTTTAGATTTTTAATATAAATTTTAAATATGTTTAATAAATATTTTTAATATTTTTAATAAATATATAAAATATCTTTAATAAATATTTATTATATTTTTAGTATATTTTATAATATTTGCAATATAATATTTTAATACTTTTAATGCAAATTTGTAAATATATTTATCATACTGAAGTATTTACTTGAAATAAATATATTTAATACCTATTTTCACTTATTTACCTTTATACTTGACTTAGCTCTTCACTTAAATATTGCTCTACATTATCGAATTTCGAGTTTCATTCAAACTTTAACTTCCATAAGCAATCACTTGACCTTTTCTGGGCCAAAGAACTTCAGCATTTGAGATGCTATACAAAAAATCCATTGACGAGATTTTTTGCATACGCCGCAGGGTAGAAGAAAAGGGTTTTCCCTTCCCCCTGAAATGTGAGTAGTAAATAAAGCAGCAATGAGTTACAGGCACATCCCGTGTGCATAAATTGTAATACCAAATCCATGAACGGATCGCACTAAGCCAACTAGCTAGCTAGCTGGCTGGATGGCTGGCTGGCTGGCCGGCTGTTTGGGTGACCCCTACCAGGGCAGACAACGGAAATTGTTGAGATTTATGGGTGCCTGGTAAAAAGGCCAGCGCCATATTTATTTGAAAATAAGTTTGGCCATAGGCAAGTGGTGGGCTGGCAAACGAGTTTACAAATTTCGGGCTCCCCAAAAAAGGATATTACATATCCTGTTTCTAGTCGTGTAAATGCCATTATAGATTGAATATTTGCAGCGTTGTCCCGCCCCGTTTGATTTACGTTGTTCCAGCGCTTCCTACGCCCTGCTGTACTCGGCGAGGCTTCTGTTTGCTTTGTTTATTTGCCGGCGTCTTTGGCTCTCAAGTGCAGAGCAGAGCCAACAGCATTGGCCTTGTTCCTAGTCCTGCTGCTGCTAACTCTGTCTCCCTGAGTTATGTATTGTGAGACTATTAGAGGCCTGCTGCCCTACCAGACAGACATCCGCTACGGCTCTACGTGCAAGCTGCGTTTTTCACACACTCGAGCAGCTTTATCAGCCGACAGCATCATCATTATGGAGTTGGGCACGCGATTATTGCCATTATGGAATGAAAATGAAAGCCGCTCAAATCGTAGCAGCTCCTCTGAGCTCTGAGCTCTTTTGCTGAATGCTCGCTCTCCCCTCCCCCTATGCCGCGTCTCAAGTGACTATTCAGAAGCCTGAAGATTTATTGAATGTGCGCGGTTGCCGCCACTGCTGTCGGTGCTGTCTGTGGCTGCTGTAAGTTCTGCTCTGTCTGCTCTTTGGCATTGGGTATTGAGTGTTTATTTATTTTCAAGCATCATAAAAAATACAGCAAGCACAAGGCAAGCAAACACACACACACACACACACCAACACACATTCAATAATATTTCTGCCTCCTCGTAGCAGCAGCTGCAATTTTTACGCCATTTTGTGCTGTGCCAAGCCAAGTGTAATTTGTGGCCCGGGAACTTTGTCTATTGCCCTTGTACATATTGCTTTTGTTGTTGCTATTACTGCTGATGTTGTTGCTGTTTAATGAAGCATTCGCGCTGAAGTAGCTGTTGCAATTTTTATTTCGTTTGCCGGTCAATGAACATTGGGAATGTGTTAAGTGCCATCGCTTGTCTTTAATTGTCTACAACTTTGCTGAATGGCTTTTAATGAAGTGTTAAGCGCTCATTGCCACTCAGACCCCACTCTCTTCCTCCCTTACACTCAACAATAGTGCTTTGATGTCTCTCATACGCATTACGCATACGCCTCGTAGCCTGCTTGCCAGCTGGCACTTCTCAGACTCGGCAATTTAATATTCTCTGAGTCTCATTAAAGTTTTATTTAGTTATTCTTGCCCCCTCTTAATTTGAGTAGTTGGAATATGTCGCAGTTTTTAGCCAAATACTTTGCCACACGCCAATCAGTGGGGAAAAGTGCATTAGTCTTAGGTGGGGGGCCCCGCCTTTGTGCCACATGACGTATACGCAATGTGATTTCTCTCTGTGATGTTGCCAGTGGCAGCTCGGGGGCATTTCCGCTTTCGCCACCGCCATTACTGTCGTCATTTGAGAGCAGCACACACGCTTTATAAACTCGTCCAGCGTTAGTTGTTTTTTTTTTTTTTTCTATATGCTTTATGCTTGTATAAATATAAATATGAATCGGGTGCGGGAGCGTCGCGCATACTTTTTGTTTTATGCATGCAGCGGCTACATTTTATATTACACATATATTTTTCATAAACTGCAAATTTAGGTCACAGCCACGGGGTATACGAGTTAGCGCATGGGACTGGGGCGGAGGCCGGGACGTGTAGCATGCATGACAGCAACGCTAATGTTGCAACAGCTTCGGGTTCCCAGCGGTCAACGTACCGCGTTGACGATGGCGACGTCAAAGCGTCGTCGAAATGAATATGCGCATAGCTGCGGCGGAAATATTAAACATACGCCGTGTATGCCGCAGCGCGAGTGTTGAGCATAGCGTGACGACGGTAACGAGCGGACCAGTTGATATAGCCGCGATGTTCCTCCAAGCTGACGAGTAGATCAGTCTAGAGAAATTTGAAAGGGTTATCGGCATATATATCACAGATAAGTTAAGATAAGATAAGATAGTATTACTTTATATTATTTTTGAATCTGCAGTGGACCTTAATTGGATTTCGCTAAGTGCATTCAATTAATTTATTATTTATTATTATTATTATTATTAGATTATTTCTGAATCTGCCTTGAATTGAATTTCGCTAAGTGTATTCAGTTCAGATTTCATTTGTGAAATCGCTGAGATTTTCATTGGTGGAACGCACACAGCTTGCCTTCGGCCTGTGCAAGGGCTTGGTCTTGCCTCCATTTGCCGGCTCCATTGCTCGACCCCAAAGTATGATTGCGTGCCTAAGCGCCATCTTACGGTTGATAGCTTCATTACAGTGCTGTTGTTGCTTATTACCCGTTAGTTTGTTGTTGTTCCTGTACTGTTCGCTGTTGGCTGTTGCAACCGTAGTTGCTGCTGTCGAGGTTCTTGGCATGTTGCAAGTGCTGATTACGGAATGGCGTCAATGTGAACGCCTGCAACCTGCGCTGGTTTTTATAGCCGCCTCGCTGCAGTCAACGGTATTTTTCTAATTTTAGTTAAAGTGTTTTTTCGGTGGTTGCGGTGGGGCGCGGACCTGCCACATAGTTTACTTAATTTTTAAATTGCCGAGCTAGGCAAAGGCAGAAGAGGCCTGCTAGCAGCTGGCCTCATTCTAGGCGCTTGTTAGCGCGTCGAGTGAAAGTTTCAGTTAAGGCGCAAGTGTTATGGCCACTCTAAAGATGGCGAAATTATGATTGGCGTATAAAGGCTTTCCTTTTCCTCTATAGCTGTTGTTACTGTTTGCCCAAGTGCAGCTGCCGCATATCTAAAGTGCTTCAGCTCAACAGTTGGTTGAGTTACTTGAGATATCCGATATCTTGCTCATTAGCTGATATGGCAAATGGGCTTTAAGCTGTGGTTAAAAGTTTCACAGTCTGTCACTCAGTCTATCAGCTCCGCTGCCATATCATATCAAGTTTCCAGCTATATTCAAAATTGTCACAGAGCACGCCATCTGACAGACAGCCACAGCCGTCGCCTCAGCTATTTCCTCTTTTTAATACGTGTCACTAACCGAAGGGCTCCAGCATTGCAATATTGAAATGTCAAATGTTGTCGTGTTGTTAATGCATTACGAAGTTTTGTATTGCTCCTCCGGAGTTGCGATACCCTGGAAATGTGTGGGAAGTATCAAAGGCAGTGATGGGCTGCTTAAAGATAGGGAAGAAGTTTAGATACTTTTATAACTAAGATACTCTGAGAAAGAGATAGTTGGTTGATATACATATCTCAGCTCATCATGAGATGTTTGATCTGTAATAACTTCTTTAAGCAAAGTATTTCCAAAGGTCATACCAAATATATATATTTATATCCTAATCACATATCTCCTATATATACAGGGTATCTCCTCTTCAGCATCTATTCAAATCAAGGCCTGTCTGCTTATTGCCACAATACTCAATGTGAGTTTTGTGTGTCTGCAAATAATTCAATTGCCAAAGAACACGATTTTGAGCCCAACCCAAAGAGGACAAATATCCAGAGGGGGAGAGAGAGATAGAGAGGGAGAGGAGGGAGTCAGACGACAGCAGCAGGTGCAGCAGGTGTCAGTGAAGGGTCTGTGACAAGGCAAGAAGCAGCAACAAATAATATGAAAATATTAGAAATTTCATAGCGCATAGCTCAGCAAATGATGCGAACTGTTCGATGTCTGCTGCTGCCTGATGAATGCTGCCTGTTGACTTGGCATTTGAAGTGCGGTCAAGCATGTTTTTTAAATAAAATTTGTGTGCAATCGGATGACTGGCTGATGCGTAAGCAAAAACATTTTCGTTCAAGTGAAATTCAATTGTTATCGAAGCAGCAGACATGGCACAGATAGTCTTCGACATTTGCATGGCTGGGAGTGAAGTTGGAGCCGTAGCTGGAGCTGGGAGTTGTAAACTGTTTTCTTTTGGGGGTAGCTTATCATAAGCAATAAATGCTAATGGCCGAGCTTTGCCTTTGGGGAGTTTTGGCTTGGTCCTTTGGGAAAGGCATCCATTAGTTGCAGTGCTGGCCACTCTCCATCCCCACACCGTTGTCAATAATAATCCAGCGTTCAACCGCCCGTCCCCACACATAATTCACCCCTGCGGCTGCCGGCCAACAAAGGTGACAAAAGATATCGCAATTTTATGAGTAATCCCGACACTCTTTTCATGCCACACCAAGCTCGAAGGTGGGCAAGATGGCTGCCTGGCTGGCTGGCTGGATGATGACAGGGACATGCACTGATTACGCCTCGGTCGACGGATAGTCCTAGCAATGGTAATAAAATTCTCACTTCTGGATAGATTTTTGCATTGTCGTTAGAGTTGATAATATGTGTGTGTGTGTGTTGTTGTTGTTGGGGAGACTTTCGCTTCAGCTTCAGCTTCGGCCTTTTGCATTGTTTGTCAGCGTCTGTCTGGCTTCGGATGCTGCGGATGTTGTTCTGAGTCATATTAAAAAGTAACGAGCAAAATATTATGAAGCCAGACAAAGGCATTTCCGGCCAAAGGCAAAAGAGACGAGACGAGGCCCAGAGCCAGAACCCAATATTGGATTCACACGTTGTAATGTGGGAGCAAAGATTGTGGATTGGGGCCATGTATAACGCTGTTCATGGCTTGTTTTTGTTGCTCTTTGCTGGCTGCCCCAAACAGCCACGCCACGCCACGCCACGCCGAGCCAACGTGATGTGCCCGCCGCTATATTATATTGTATTTTTAGACCAGACAAGTCTGCATTGCTGCATGTGCCATGTTCACTGTCTGCGAGTCTGTGTCCTGTCTATCCTGATGAGCTGCGCAGATAGCAGATACGTACGATGCTCCCCCTGTATTGTTCTGCCATTATTAATAACCATAACTCAAATCTATTGCCGCTTTACTGCTCATTGAATCCTGTTTATGGCCTGGCTCATGGCCTGCGTAAGTTTGCCCTCGCTCATTTTGAGTTTGTGTTAAAAAGTTTTGATTTGACCAAAAAATGATGGGCTTCTAGCGAGGAGGGGCTGCAGGAAGCAGCTCTAAGGCAATATATATTTGGTTAGAGTAGAGTAAATACATGACTCTTAAATCATGGCTTAAAAACTGTGTGAAGTATGAGAGAACTTAAAGTGTATGCATGAAATGTTAAGGTAAGTTCGAGTTGTTTGAGTTTAGTTTTGATTTAACCTACGACTGATGGCCAAGCATAAAGAGCTATAAAGAGATAGATTCTTCAGTAAAACATCTACTTAATTTAAGTAGTTTACAACTCAAATATCAACCAGATATATCAAACATAATATTACGTATACGCCAGAAATGTGTGGTAAAATATTAAGTCTAAGTTGGAAACCTTAATAAATATAGTTAATATTATTCAAAACATTTTTTTATTGTATTATTTTTATTTATTTAATTTTTTTTATTTTTTTTTTATATATTTTAATATTATTATTTTTATTGCATTATTTTTTTATTATTTATTATTTTTATTTTACTATTTGTTATTTCATGAATATATTTTATTTGTATATTATTTTGATAATTTTATTATTTAAATAGTCTCATAATTAAATTATTTAATAATTTAATTTTTCTATAATTTTGTTTTTTTTTTTATTGTCGTATAATTTTATTGCTTTATTATTTAATATATTTATCATTTGTTAGCTATTTTATTTTCTTTGATTTAACCTCTTATTAATTACTTATTTTAAAAAACTTCATATATATTATTTCTCAAACAGACTCCGTGTAATTCCCCATTCAAAATGGGTTACTTTCGAGTTGCATTACTATTGACTTCACTGTACGGCGCACAGGGCTGGCTATCAAAGTTTTGGAAAAGCTGCTTGAAGCCCAATTTGAGTTGCTTTTGTTCAGTTAGTAAACTGTCGGCATTTGGCTTATCATTCTTCGGCTTTGGCTTTGATATGCGGCAAGCGGGAACTGGCCTTTGCGCGCTAAGTTTTAATTGTGCTCATATCTCAAGACCCGTTCAAGGCCCCTTCCCAGAGTGTGGAGCAGAGCCAAAGTTTTCGCTTGGCCATTTGTGTGTGGCTCAAACTTTTTCGAGGCTCTTCACACACACACATACACACACAGAGAGAGAGAGAGAGAGAGAGAGGGAGACAGAGAGAGTGAGACAAACTCACACATACAATCACAAATTGCTCAACAATCCATGTTGCCATTTTACAACACTTGAAATTTCTTTGGACATTTGCTTTTGGCTTAGACCCGGCATCATGTTGACTTTTGCTTTAGCAAATGGCAGTCGAGCAGCGCTGAGTGGATAGCGGGGAGTGGCGCGGGGCTCGGTTCGGTATAATTTCAATGTGCACTGTCGTAAATAGCATAAGAAGCAGTGAGTAAGAAGCAGCAGCCAGAAGTTGATGCCGGCGTTGAGAACGATGAGTATTTTCTTAATTTTCTTGCGCTTCCTGCACAGCAAAGTTTCGCAAGCAGGCAAAAGCAAAGTGCGAGAGAGTTTTCTAGCTTTTCTAGCTGCAGCAGCAGCAGCAGCTTTTCCGTTTGTCACGACAGACAAGACACCAACATTAAAGTATTATGCAAGCGTATTAATGCACTCAACGGAACGAAGACGACGACGACGAAGAAGCAGTGGAAGCTGAAGAGGCTAAAGTGACCAGCTAGATAGCTGGCCGGCTATGTTGATAAGCTGCAAGTCAAGTGGGGGACAAAAGGACAAACGGACACCGGACACCGACTCGGACTTTTGAGCACTCACAGCGTGTGTCACACGGCCAAAGAAAAACAAGTAAGAACGTTGCTGTCGGACGCAACCCACAGCGAAATACTATTTCACGCCCCAACAGCACACAGGGGCATCTATCACATTACATTTTTTAAAATTTAACCTTAAATCCCCACTGTCGCCGCTCAAATTAGCTGCAGATTAAAACTTTTCATTGGAGGTAGCCAGACAGTTTCAATTAGAATCGAAGCTTAGAGATGCCACCTCTCTCGATTTATCTCGATTGCCTTACCTTAGCAAGAACACGCACCTAAATCGAGAGATGTGGCATCTCTCCAAATAAGAGAGGTGGCAGCTCTCAAAATGAGAGAGGGGGCAACTCTGAAAATGTGATATACATAAGTTCGTTGGCGAGGTGTGGCATCGAACCCCGGTGCGGTCATGTTGATATTTTTGTTACATTTTCTTTATTTAGTTATTTTGTATTAATAAAATATTCTTTTCTAACACATATATATAATTTGGCAAATCAAAAGACAAGGTCAAAGGTCACAAAGTCATTATGTGGCGCGTTATTGGCTCAGAAGCTGCAGATGTTTCAGTTTTGATTTGCCACGCCCCCAGTGGCCGTAGACAAATAATTTTTGGCATGTGCATAGAGTGGGCGTTTAAGAATATAACTGTAAAGTTTGGATGCTTACATTCGAAAAATGCGAAAATTACAGGGTATTTTTCTGTATGTCACGCCCCTTTTGGGGCGTAACAATAATTTTTGGGGAATCGATAGAGGAGGCCCTTAGTAACCTAGCATCCAATTTTGAAGCTTCTAGCACTAAAACTGTGGGAGATATAAGCTGATATTTGTTGCCACGCCCCCTGAAGGCGTAGATATATCCGCCATAGCTTATCGGTCGTGGGATGTTAACCCGAGTATATATACCAAGTCTCAAGTCTCTAGCATCCGATTTGCCACGCCCCTAGTAGGCGTGGCCATACAATTTTTTGGGCGATCTTTATAGGATCGTAACAGTAACCCACGTGCCAAATTTGGGCGTTCTAGCTTTAAAACTGTAGAAGATACAGTTTGACCCGATTTGCCACGCCCCCAATGGGCGTAGATATATCCGCCATAGCTTTTTGATTTTGGGACGTCGACATGAGTGTTCAGTTAAAATCCCAACTCTCTAGCCCTTCTAGAAGTAGTGTTTCTGAGATACAGGAAAATGCATTTTCCGATTTGCCACGCCCCTAGTGGGCGTATCGGGAAAATCTTGACACTTTATCAGACGAGGGTATACACGAGTATATATTTCAAATTTCAAGTCTCTAGCTTCAATAGCGTCGAAATGGTTTGCGTTCATACGGACAGACGGACAGACGGACAGACGGACAGACGGACGGACAGCATGACGGACATTGCACAAAACCAATATACTATATCACTACGTGAAATAGTATAACAACTCGCTAAATGCGTAAAAAGTTTCGCTCGAGCAGGAAATAATATCGGAGCCGGGCGAGATGCGTTAGCAACTGTCACTCGCCATTTGCCGGCGCATCTAAATTTTTAAATTTTCCTGCACATTAATTGGTGCGCAGACAGTGGGCGACATTTAATTAAATTAATCCAAAGCGGAGCAGCAGAGACAATCGAAACAACAGCCAATCCTCCTAAGAGTCGCCAGTCGTTGATCCCCAGAGAGTCTCCACTCGGTCCATCTGTCCGTCTGTCCGTCTGAGCACGCTTTGTTCAGCTGTCAGCTGTCAAATTGAATTCTAGCACATTATGCTCAATGGCACAGAACGGACCCTCAGCATTTAATACACACATGCCATATATGCTGCTATCAATGCCGATTCCTTGGAGTATTTCGATTTGACACCATAACTGATGATACCCCAACAAAAGGCTGAGGCACGAGCTGACCTCTCCTCCCTCTCTCTCTCTCTCTGTGTATCGCTCTCTGCATTAAACGTTTGCGCATTAACATGATGTATGATCCAGGTCCAGAGGTAACCCCTCCCCAGCCATTAGCAACAGAAATGGCCACTTAATGGCAGTCAAGCCCCAAGTTTGGCTGCTCCACTTAAAGTGCGCTCAAGTTTTTGGGCATACGCAAGTTCCAATCAGCCGCCCGCCTCGCTCACCTGGCGCGTAATCAAGTCATGCTCAAACAATTGCAGCTATGCCGGCTCGCCCCCTTCTCAAAGCAAACTACCACACACCCGCATACACACACACACACTCACACACATGCTCATGCCTTTACACACTTCACTCCTCCACACAATGAAAACACATTGAGCAAACACTTTAGCGCACGATATTCATACACAATTTACACAATCCTGCGAACGCCTTGCAAACTGTTTCCACTGTGGAGCAATTGATGAAGTTAATTGAAAATGACTTTAAATATATATATATATATATATATATATATATATATATATATATATTCTGATATATTATATTGATATTTAACTATCTGTTCCATGTTCCAATTAGGCTGTTTAAAGTATATATAAAATAAAATACGATTTTTAATAATATTAAATACTTTTGCTGCTCTCTTGAATTTTTAGTAGATTATATATTTTTTATTTAACATTTTATTTTGCATTATTTTATATATTATTATTCACTAATTTATATAGTATATTATTTATATGAGTATACATATTTTTTATATATTTTTTAAGTCTTCAGAAAAAGTTTTATTTTCTGTAATTTATTTCATTTTTAAATTTCCAATATGATATTTGTTTCCACTTTTAAAACTAAATCCTAACTTATTAGGATATTATTATTTTTTTTAGGATTTTACTAAATTATTAAATTATTTTTTAGTGCTTTCAATATATTTTTTCATTATTATTTATAAATACATATTTTAAAATTTTAATTTTTATTAAAAAGAACATTTTTTAAATTCAAAATTAAAGTCCAACTCAATTCCAATTTCATCAGTTTTCTAATGCCAACTCACGACCGGCTGCATGGCAGTGGAAACACGGCATTTGCTTGGCTTTCGAGTGGCTTCACGTCATCACATCACATCACATCACTTGCCCGCGCCTTTTATGCCAAATAATGTAAGCGTAAAACCAAATGCACTAAGAGCATTTCAAGTGCGCCAATGGTGGGCGTGGCAGGGCATGACAAGACGTGGGCTGTACTCCACTCCAAAAGACGGTTATCGTTGTGCGAGTGCGAGTGTGTGGGTGGGTGGGTGGTTGGTTGGGTGTTGTATCTGGCAGCAGCTCACACCCGGCAGAGACTCGAGTCTGCCTTTCAATCACTTAAATTTGCCACGCTGTGTATGTGGAGGCCATGCACACCCGAAACACTTGAGAGGTCCAAAGGTTGTATAGGTTGGCGAGTGAAGGGTGCCGGGTGGTGTCGGGTGGTGCGCGACTTGTTTGAGTGAGTGTGTCATTTATTGTGTATTTGTTTGACAAGCGCATGCAGCGCAGACATGTGAGAAAGAGACACGTGTGCTGGTGGCATGGGACGGAGAGCAGGGAGAAGGGAGAAGGGAGCAGGGAGCAGGGGGCACGACGATGATTTTTAGCATGCTTAAATGTCAAATGATGCAACATTTACTTCCGTATTCCATTGCAATATTTCAGCAACGCTTCATGTTGATTGTTGCTTAGTTCGCCACGGCACCTTATCAGCAGGCGCTTTGCCCGCCGTTGGCGCTCACCATTAGTTAATGTCGTCAGGGCCCAGAGCAGCCCGTTTGTTTTACTTTAAGTTTGATTTATGTCCCTGGCTACCTCAGCTGACTCAGCTGTACCCAAACTCGGTTCGCAGCTGCAAAACGAATCTAATGCCCACCTAAAGTTCGTTCTCTCTCTCTCTCTCTCTCTCATCTTGTTCCCCCGTCTTTGTATAACTTTTTTCGATATTAGTTTGGGCAAGAAGTTTCTTTATATATAGGTTTTTTGTGACGCACATGTGATTTTGATTAAAAAGCACAATCGGAATTAAAATAGAAAGGTGATTTATTTCGGATAAAACAAGTTTCGCAGCGCACGAGCCGCAGCCTGAGCCCCTGTCTGGACCTGAGTGGCCGCCTCCGTTGTCCACTTGACATATTTTTACGGTTGAAAAAACTGACGACTGAAGCAACACACAATGTTTCATTCATTCATCAATCAGCGCGCGACATTGCATGAAAAATGTCAGCAGGAAAAGTCAAATAAAAATTGAAGGGCCACGCGATGGTAGACTGCGAAATTCCCTATGAATTGTAGAAAAAATTTAGGAGAAGCGAGAAAACTGAACTAAAATAAAAGTATTTGACTTATGAAATATTTTATTTATTATAATTTGATCATGTTTAATATGATCAGATTCAACGCAGGATTTTTATATACCCTGTAAGTCGAAGAAATAATTAAAGTAAAGCGCGAAAAGCTTCATAAAATATAAATTTAAGTTAAAGAAATATTTTAAATAATTTTTATAACATATTTTATTAATTTTCAAATACATTTCTTTGATTTAAAACTATGTTTTCTTACCCGTCGCTCCATTCGACAAAGCCCAGCCAAAGAAGGACGATGAGACGCCCTGAAAATCGAAACAGAAATTTAAGTGAAGCCAATAAAGCTACATAAAATTCAATTTTAACTAAAAAATAAATTTAAAATATTTTAAATGTTTTATTTATTATATTTATTCATTCTTAAATATATTAATTTTATTACAAATTCAGCTTGTCGCAGTCAAAGCCCTGTAAATCAAAGCAGAAATTGTAGTGAAGCGAATAAAGTCTTTTAAAATTTAGCTTTAATTTAATAAAATATTTGTATTATTTTTTTAGTAACATTTTATATATTTATATTTATATTTTCGTATAATTTTTATATTTTATTCATTTTAAATACATTTAATTTATTACTAATTCCCTTCAGCATACCCCTCATTCCTGAGCCTTACAGGGCACTCTCAGTTTTTCCAGCCACACCCACTTGCTATGCTGTGCTGTGCTGTGCTGTGCCGTCCCTTGGCTTGGGGCTGCTTTTCATTGGCCGTCTCTGAAGATTGGCAAGTCACTTTTCAGTGGTTGGCGCCACACACAGTCATCAATATTGATTGCATAATGAATGACAATCAATGCTGCGTTTGACACTTTCCATTTAAACACACTCATCCACACACACACTCACACACAGGCTCCGTCAGTGGCAGACAAATTAGTTTAAAACAAACTACAAGCCGCACTCAGATAGAAAAAAAGGGCATTCTAATTGCATTTAGTGCCGAGCAATTTCGAAAAGTTCAATTGTCAAAGCAATGCAAAAGATCCCAACGATGATTCAATTGACATTCTAAACGGACAGGCAGCGGATGTTGATCCATGGCAAGGACCTCGTCCACTCACGCCTTGCAGCCGGCACTGCGTTCACTGGTGTGCATGTCCTTTTGACAGTTGTCCAGCTTCTGCTGCTGCTTCACTTGTCTAGGCAGCCGCACAATGACCGCCACTTGGCTGCTGCTGCTGCTACTGCTGTTACAGTTGCTACTCGACAGGTCCTTCAGAGTGAGCTCCTTCCCATCGCCAGCTGCCCTGCGCTTGCCTTTTCTTTTTCTTTTTTTGTTAACTTTTCGACAGCGTACACATTTACTTCGCTGCCTTTTGCATTGTTTTGTTTCGTTTTGCTGCATTTGGTTTTATTTTGGCTGCTGCTGCTGTCTGTTACCTGGTTGGATACACTACACTTTCGAGTAGTTAAATTGGTTTAATGATTAAAAAAAAAAAATAAAGAAATTTTAGTACATAAATAATAGTCCAGCTCTGCCTACTTACTAAAAGAATAAAACCATACTCAGCATCAGCTCTATCTCCCTTCCATATTTCTATAGCTAAAGGGCATTCGAGTTCCTTAACTCCACATTAGCTGTTGTCTGCATCACTCAATCGACTGCCACGTTTGCTTCTCTCTGTTCGTGTTTCTGAAATTCTCTAAATTGAACATATTTCCGTTCCAAATGTAGCACAGGTTATCTATCGTCTCTTTCTACCCGAACGGAGTATTTATTTCCTGTTTGCCGCACCTGGAGACGAGCACTCTGCAGCCCCAGACAATACATGTTGAAGGTTTAAAAACTCAATTGATTTTTTAAGTTAGTTATTTTGATTAAATATTTAATGCATATTTAATTGAAGAAATGCGCCTCTTTGCATTTATTGTACAGTAATTAATTTGATTTTAATGCATTTGAAAACATTTCCATTTCATTTTTTCTCAATTCATTTGCTGTCCATCAACGACGTGGGCCATCGACACGTGCAATTTTTCAAAGGTTTCAATGAATTTTATTAACTTTAATTGCGATTTTTTATGCCAGCCCAGACACAAAGGCGTGAAAGGCGGAGAGAGAGTGGGAATAGAGGATTGCTTTTTGCATTGCAATAGTTTCAATTTATATGTGATTTAATGAAATTCAATAGGTTTTTATGTGCTAAAAGGTATAAACATTTATGTGATATGCAAAGAGTATGAGTTATTTTGGAATTAATGCTGGCATACAAAATTAAATTTAAAGGATGTATAAGCTTTAAAGATATTTAATCCAAATGCACAATTTAATAAATTTTCATATGAACTCTCTACTCAATTTATATAGAGTATATAACATAGGAATATAAAATATAAAGAATATATGTGTCCTTCTCTGAGTAGCTGAAGTGTATGAATATTCATTGCACTTAAACTAAAATCAATTGAGCCAAACGAGACTGTCTAAGATAATATAGAGAAGGAAGCTCTTTTGCTTCTGATGATGATCTAACTCAGCTGCTGTCTTTGCCTGAGCTCTGGCTCAACTCTGGCTCTGCTTGTGGATCTTAAATTATTTTTTGAGAACAAAATAGCAAATCTATTACATTAAATTAAATTACTTTAACATTCCTAAGTAAATAACAAAAAGCAAGTGAAATTTGCAATTTTTCTCTTAATTCAGCATAATCTTTTCAATTCTGAAGCCTATCTTTATGGTGAAAATTGTTATAAAATATATTCATTAAGATTTTGCATTTATTCAATATTTTAACAATATTTTTTAACAAGTTTTTACTCTCATTTGAGACTTCAGCTGAACAATCGAAAGTGCTTCGCATGCATTCTCTGATAATTTAATGCTACGCATATCACTAGAAGTACGTAAACATGGAAAAAAAAAAGAAAACTGAATACAATCTCTGCATTACATAAACTTTATTCTGCCAGGGTCAGCGATTTCAATTTTTTCACAGCTCATTTTTTGTTTAAGTGGTTGAGTGTGTGTGTGTGTGTGTAAAACATACTATATAAAATAAATATTTTAACAAGTGTTATTTTAATTGTGTGCACTGCGGCGTGCACAGCAATTGTTATTGTTTTTATTTACCTTTGTTTATTGCACTCACACATACATATACACATGGCATATATTTAAAAAACCATATAGTATGTGAATGTATGTGTGTGCTGCAGTGGCAGGTGTGCGGCAGAGCTCTGCACAGAGTATGCGTGTGGGCGCATAACTTTAGGCGCGGCGCTCGCATTTGCATGCACACTCGAGATTTCGAATCCGGAGTGACAGGCCAGATGGGAATGGGAATGGGAATGGGAATGGGACTGGGAGTCGGAATGAGTCGGCGTATTGCATATTCATGCGCAGATTTTTACTGGCTTTAGTCATTTTATCTGATTAACGCTTCACGCATAAGTCCCAGCCGCGCCCTTCAATCGATGCTTGGCGCTCCAATTTAATTTGCCAACGAGCGCCCGGCGATGTCAAAAGTTTTCACTTTGTCACCTTTGCCAGCTGGGGGCGTGGAGTGGAGTGGAGTGGGCTGGCCTGCATAAATCAATTCAATTTGTAATAAATTTCAAACTTTTCATTTTATATTAATTTTTATGCCAGCGCTGCTGCCATTCTCTCTCTCTCTCTCTCCCGACCCTGCGCAAGAAATCAATTTTATTATAATAAAATAAGTGAAAGAAAAGTTGCGGCTCCTCGGTTAGTTTATCGTGTGCGGGCTACGCCACCATATTTTCCTACCACTTTAGCTGTCTCTGTCTCTATCTCAGCTCTCTCCCTCCCTCTCTCTCTCTCTCCCTCTCTGTCGAGCCGCCCATTCTGCCTGCTGCTGCTACTGCTGCAGCTTAACAAATTGACTTTCTCCGCCTTAGTTTTTTGTTGCATACTTACGTGCGCCGGGCCTGAGTCGTGGCCGTAGTAACTGGACTCGTTTCATTCCTTCCACTCTCTTTATTATGATTATCATTTGAGTTATTGCTGCAGGCAGCCGCAGTATCAGAAGCCCCAGCCCAGCTCAAAGTCCTGCTCCTGCTCCAGCTCCAGCTCATGGCATCCTTTTATGGCCTGTCTGGTCGCGTTGTCGTCACTTTGTCTGCGGCATCGTCGCCAGTCGCCGCCAGCTCAGCACATAATTTCCAATGCCAACTATTTTTGGGCGTAGCTGACAAATTAATATGCATTGATTGTTCAACGGCAAGTCGCAAAATAAATGGAATTGACTGAGGCACGAGCAGGAAGTAGTTGCTAATAGCATTTTTCGCTCCACTTTAAGCCAACTTGACAACTTAATATCAGCGGCTATAAAATGAATGTCTTTTAATTATTATATTGAGTCACATAGAAATTCGATTTCAGCTGCTGTCTAACTTAATTTCTGCATAATACATAAATATCTTAGACAAGTTATTAAAACTCATATCCCTCTAATATTTATTGATATTGCCTTGGGCTATTTTAATTAACATAAAGTTGTATATGTATAAATTTGTATATTTATAAATGAAATTTTCATAAATTAATAGTTATTTAAACACTTACCGCAGAATACTCCTTAATATGCATGGGAAATTGTTTTTATCACAGCTGCATAGATGTTTCCTGCTGTTTGTCTTCTGAAACTGCTATCGTCAGCTGCATGCGATGGTATGCTAAAAGAAAAGAAAAGAAAATATAAAAAGAATTAATATTTAATTTTTAAACTTTACAATAATAATTATTATATAGCCATAATTATTGTTATAAAATTGAGAAACAAAATATAGAAAATTTTTATTAAAATATTTATTATAAAATTCATCAGTTTGCTAAATATCATTTTCAAATTATTATAATGATATACACAAGTTTATATAATATAAAATTTTTAATAAAATGCTTTTTATTTAATATAATATTTTTTATATAATATGTTAATGTTTTATTTTTTATTTTATTATTATTTAAGCATAAAACTAATATGATATTGAAATACAAAGAAAATATATTAATGAGCATAACTAAACTGTATTTTTAGATTATTAAACAAAATACCTACTGCTTAAATACTTACACAAAAACAAAACTGGAGCTGCGTATATCAACCAAGCAGCTGGAGACCTGGCAGACGACTGATTGAACCGAAGCAGCTGTCTCGCTGGAACAACTCATACCTCAGTTGCGCTCGAGAGGCTATTGATCAAGAGCTGCTGCAGGCTTAACTATAGGAGGTTAAGCCTGCAGCAGCTTATCAAATTATCAAATTGACTCAAACTTAAGTTGGGTCGAGCAAAATAAATTGAGTCAAAGAGAAAATAGGTGAACAAAAATACTTACAACACGATCAAACTGAGCAAAGGCTGCTGCAAGCTCGACTCAAACTTCAGCATTGCTCTTCAGTTGGATCAACTAGACTCGAGTCCAACTGCTGCTCAAGGCTCTCCTTTAGTGCAGATCGGCACAACACAAACTGCAGGCCTACAGTTGACTCAACTATTATCAGAGACTGCTAAGCAAAAAGACACATTAGTATTAATTTCTAAGCAAAATAAATAAAAATACTTACCAAAGGCAAAACTGGAGCACTGCACTGTGTCCGACCGGCACGAAATCTGTCACACGACTGATCAGCTGCTGCTGCAGGCTCGCCCTTTTATAGCTGACCGCCTGACAGGCTCGACTGGACTCGAGTCAAACTCTTGAGTCGCAGCTATGCTCTTGGGTTGGACCGATCGATCGGTATGGCCGCTGCTCAAGGCTCTCCTTTTTGATCTGCCTGAACAGCTCAAACTGCAGCAAAGCTCTCCAGTTGGTTCAACTGGTATGAGAGGCTGCAAAACAAAAAGAGAAATTAATATAAATTTCTAAGCAAAATAAATATTAATACTTACCGAAGGCAAAACTGGAGCACTGCACTGCGTCCGACCGGCACGAAATCTGCCCCACGACTGATCAGCTGCTGCGGCAGGCTCGCCCTTTTATAGCTGACCGGCTCGTGTCGAGCCTTTGAGTCGCGTCGATCGGTATGAGGCGCAAGGAAAACGAGCCTCGGCAGAGCTCTTCAGTTGTATTGGTTGGTGTGATCGCTTGCGTGGTATGCTCACTTGATCTAGCTGCAAGTTGCCTGCCGTGAACTCGACTCACTCTCTCAGACTTGTTTAGTTGCAAACAACTCAACTCAACTAAAACACTCAGTGTACTCAAGGATATAAACTAATTTAAATGCCAATTAGTTAGTCAGTCAATCAGGCTGTCAGACGTTTTGCAAATGATATGTGATTAAGCTGCATGCATTCACTATTTCCCTCTCTCTCTGCCTGTGTAACCTACTTTACTGCACAGCCACGCCCACTTTCTGGCAGCCTTCAATGCAATGCAATCAATTTGCGCAACAATTTTTGTCATTTGTTAAATTGGAAATTTCTAGCTGCAGGTCATTTGATGCCATTTGCCGGACTCGACTTCATCTTCGACTCGTGTCCAGTAAATTCCTTTGGATATCTCAAATGCTCTTTGTCTGCGAGCCTACAGAGCTTGCAAGGCTCAGCCATGTAATGGAATTTTGTTGATGTAATCGCCGCCGGCGCACTCAAAACTGCTCTCAAAGTAGGTTGTATTGTTGATTTTTAATTGTGTGCCCTCCCTCGACTGCCCTCTCCCTTGCGGCAGAGACAGACAAATGAAATAATTTAGAATCCACTTGCCACATAGCAGACGGACGACCACAAAGCTGCAAATATACTCAGAGCGTGGATCTGACTCGTAGCAGCTTTCTAGTTCATTTCCCATGCATTGGCTAATGCAGCTGATGTTTGTCGGCATCAGAGGATATTCAGCTCAAAAAGTATTTGAAGAGAGGCGAGAGTGAATGGGAAGTGAAGAAGTAGCATTGCTCATGATTAAGGTTTATCTTGGGAGTCTGCTAAGGAGATCAAATATTATTCATATTAAATATTCTATGGCTAAAAATCTTATTAAATACAAATCTCAGCTGCTGCAAGAGGATATATAAAATATTATACCAGCTGCATTATATCACTTCCTTCACCAGAAAATCTTATTAAATAATAAATAATATTAAATAATAATTTTAATCAATTTTCTATATAAGCAGCTTCATTATATATCCTCTGAAATATATTATTTATATTTATATAAATAGTATTTCATTTAAAATTGAAACCAACAATAATGTCAACTGTTTCCTTTGCTTTTTCGCACTCTCACTGGTTGCTTTATGTGTGGCTGCAACAATACGTGGCGTATGTGCAATGCAATTGCGTAAATGTCGCGACTTAAAATGGACAGACAATTGCTTTGTTGCCAGAGAGTGAGACGGATAACACACACGTTTTATTGAAGTGTTTACCTCTTTGCTGGACATTAAGAACGTCTGCTGTTGCTGCATTGCCAGCTGATGGCTGCGATGTGCTTTTTACGGCTCACACTGACAGCAGCTGCCGACTCGACTGCTCGCAGCACTTGGACGCATCTTGGACTCATCATCAACGTCAAGTTAAGGCCATTGCAGCAGCAGTGGATGCGGCTTTTGTTATTATTGTCGGTTGCTGTCAGCAGTTCATCGTCATCGTCATCCTCGTCGTCGCAGTCTCGTCTTTTGGCTACTGCAAGCTGTGGCATTTATGGTGCACTTGCGACGCAATTGGCTTTAGTGTTCTTTCGCTCACTAGCTTGCTTTGTATGTCATCAGGGTCTGGCTGGACAATTAATTAAATGTTGCGCGAAGTGCAGACGACGACGACGACGACGCCGATAATGACGCCGGCGACGATGATGCAGCAGCAGATGTCAGCTGCTCCGAAAAGATTTTTGCTTCGCTAACTTCGGCGCTGACACGTCTCTTATTAAGCAATGGCCAGCAAATGAAGCCATCTGAGCAGTGTGTAGCACAACAAAGATAGTCATTAAACAAACGAAAGAAGAGAGAAATTCTGGATTCCTTACTATCCAAAGAGACTGATTGCCATCAGCCATTGGACCCATAATGAATCAATTCTTTATTGATATCTTCTGCTGCTGCTCAGAACTAACTTACATTTATTTATATATTACTCATATTAAATAATGAATATTCTTAGCTAAGCAGCAGACGAACGCCAGGAAAACCAGGCCAGAACTTATAGAGAAAATATCAAATATTTTCATGACAACATTAGAAATATAAAAATAATGAACACCATAAAATTTATATTATTTTATTTATATATTCAAATGCAATTTCTTAAAAAGTAAGCTTTAAAATGAAAAAGCTTATCTAGTTTAAGCTTTAATTTAGCATTGTGACTCAGCAGCTGCGCTCAAGCTGCTAGGCGCCGAAACTAGGAGGAGTTATTGGTATCCATTTAAAACGTAACCTAACGACTCGTCCGGCTAAATAGATATTTTCAGCGTCTTTGATTAGGAATACGAATGGATGGTTAATGTTAAAGTGCTCGTGGTAATCTGGGTTTCCCCAGGCTACACCCTCTGCTTCTGAAATAGTCAAAAGTTTGATAAATGACTAAAAGACTCAAAGAGATCGGACAGAAAACCCTCACCTTCAACGCCATGCTCACGTACATCAATCGTGACTTTCTGAACGATTTTGCTCACATATAGCTGAGAGTCCGAAATCATGGTTAGATTAGCTGTATTCAAGTCGAAGATTTCGATGACTCCTAAGCTTTTGAGCACATCACTGAAGTCAGTTGTGAACTCCGATTTAAATTTAGGGAGTGAGATTCGCAGTTTCTTTAATTCTGTTGGTACAATTTCGTGGAGCTCTACTCTATGCAATTTATTTTGAACTTCCTCAAGACCGTCCACAGTTTTTGGCAGTAGAATGAGCATGGATAGAATTGACCCGTCGTAGGGCAATTCCAAGGCGTGCGCATTCAACTTTTCGACGAATTTGTATTTATACTCTCCAATGTTCAACATTGTGTCCACAAAATGTTCTCCTTCCGGCATGTAAAACGGTTCCGTTCGCGTGAACTTAAATGGGTTCTTCCACAATCCTTTAAAGTAAATGGCGCTGACGAGCATCAGTTTCGTTTCGGAACTGACTTTGGTGAGCAGATCCTGTATTTCGTTATTGGTCTTATCGGCCACCCAACTATTGATGGTGTCGCGAGCAGCATCAGAGTCAGAAAAGTCCACTTGCTGCACATCATACTTGTAGAAAACATTCAAATACTTTTGATATCCATCAAAGACTGACACATCCCTTGACGCGAAGAGACGATTTGCCGAATATAGCTTGATGCTCTCAGGTGGGCCAATATACGTTGGTTGTTCATAAAAGCGTAGGTAGTTCTTGTTGCTGCTGTCTGTTTTCTCTCTGATCTGTAGAAAGTCGGCGAGCTCATTTTCAGTGCTGCCTCCAGCCCCCATGTGGAGCTGAAGGAGGCCGTCGATCAATAGCTTGGGCGACATCACGACATTTGCCGCATCACTCTGCTTCAAGGCTTCACCAATCAAAGTCATAGCTATGTTGTGAGCGAAGTTCCATTTGACAACACTCAACAGCAGGAGCACAAACACTGGATAACGAGCGAGCTCAACCATGCTGATAAATCACGCGTCTCTAGTTGTGGTATTTGTATTTGCTAGGGCTTTCTCTATATAGGATATACAATTTGAGAATCAAAGGGTAGTCAAAGGATCAGTTACGTTGTTAAGGTTGTCCCAAAACTCGCGCAAGAAGTAGGTTTGATAGAAGCTTTCCATGCGTAGGAACCGAGTACTTACTAGAGGTATTTAAGTCCAGATCACTGATGTAAGTTCGCTGAAAGGTGAGGAAAATGCAATTTCCATTTGTCTTATATAGGTATTGAGAGGAAAGCTCATTAGTCTCGCATTAGTCCCACTCTGATCTTATAATATGCCGTAACCAATTGCAATTAGTCTGGGATTATAATATCCCTTAACCAATTGGAATAGTCTCGCATTAGTCTCACCCCGATCTTATAATATGCCTTAACCAAGTGCAATTTGAACACTTGTTTCTGATATTGTCCGAGGAGAGTCGAAAGAGTGGGAGAGAAATGAAGTGTTGCTAGGTGTTCAAGCTTGAACATAACAATTGAAAGGTGGCTCCGACTTACTCATCGACTAGAAGATAGTGAAACAGAAATAGATAAGGGCCACATGCGTTGACATTAAGCATAAGCAGATACAAGCTGAGCATTATATACTCAGCGACAGGCTAAGGTGACAAAAGACCGACTCAAACATTGATAAGATATTTGTTTATATCCTGAACCCATTGAAATGGGACAAAGGGCTATATTGTTTCGATGAAAACGTATGTAACAGGTAGAGGGAGGATATATACATATAAAGGTACTGGCTAGAGTAAATAAATATAATTACATTTTTAATGAATATTTTTACATATATGTATGCGCAGAATTGTTCAAATATTTATGTATAATACAAAAAAATAAATATAAATTGTTAAGAGAATACCAAAGAGATATTCACGTTCAGCTAAAATTTTTTCCATAAGATATTTATTGTAATTTTAATATCCCGTAAATCCTGTTAGATCGCACTCAAATAATTTACTCCACATTCCAAATTGCTATATCCTTTACTTTATTGAATCACTTTTTGCTTTCTTTCCACACTGAAACGTATTTATCTATAAAAAAAATATCAATCGAATTGAAATACTTTTTAGCTGGGAGCAATCAACATCCGTTACATTAATTCCATGTTGCTTCGCTGCTAACAATATTAAAATCTTTATCAAATCGAAATTAAAAACCAGTTTGAATTGCTTCCTGGTGACCCCCGCACACCCACACCCACACCCACACCCACACAGATACACATAGAGACAGGCATTGCAAACTAGACTCCCACTCACTTATGAATCTAGAGCCTTTGGGTCTGGCCATAAAACTTTAAATAAATATGCAGCGTGTGCTGCCGTTTCCAATGGCGATGGCACTGGCGATGTCGACGCAGTCTTCCTCTGCTGTCTGCTCCGTAACCGATAACATCATTATTGATGAAGCCGTGGGTTGCCGGAGCAGGCGGCGGGTTAGAAAAGTCACTTCCAGCAAATGGCAAAAAGGCGGCAAGGCGTGCGCCGCACGAACAGATTGCAGGAATGTGCCTCAGCTGCCGCAGCCACACGGCTACGGCTCGCACTTCCGACATTCGCCCAGCATTGGGCCACTGGCAAGGGGCCGACTCTCTGGAGCTCCGGCATTGGCACTTGGGGTGCCATCGGACGGGCGGGTCGTGCGCTCGTTTAGAGATTGGAAATCGCAGACATCGTCGACGTAGCAGTCGTTGTCGTAATAACTGTAATTGATTTTTGATTTGTGATTTAATTCAACACAGTTAAATGAATTGAAGTCAAGAGGCAGCCCACAGTGGGCTGACTGTGGACTGAACTAGGCTTAGCTTATGCCTATGCCTCTGCAGGAATATCTATCTATCAGATGCTCCGATGCATTTGCCTTAATTGAAGTTAAGCGCTGGCTTAGCAGCAAAACTCGATATTTACTTAAGATTATTGTCAGATTACAAGCCAAATATTGAGGTACTCAAACTGATGCCCTTGCAATATCTGAGAGATTTCTTCAGCCACCGAATCGCTGGCTTCAATTCGGTTGAATAATGTGATTCTTGGGCAAACCCATTTGTTGTTCTCACTTGTTCCGTTGGAAATTAATTTCCATTTATGTAGCTAGTCTACTTTTTCAGCTTCTTCTCCCTTGTTTTTTTTCTTCTGTTTTGTTAATTTTCGGTGGTTGCAAATTTCATTACGCCGGGCGAGGCAGCGCCGACCCCATTCAGCTTCATTTGCAAGCAAACAGCCAACAACTGAAACTCCACACAACAATATCAACAACGAGCACAACTCTTGACTTGATTTTATGAGTTTTGGCCCAACTAGCAATGACTGCAATAACACTAAAGCACAACCCCCTGGCTACGGAATGAGAGTTGAATCCACAGAGCTACAGCTACAGCTACAGCTACTGCTACAGCCACATCCTTCAAAGCACAGCCAGCCGCAGTCGCAACTGTGTAACCCTCTGGCCAATTATATTGAAAACTTTCGGGCTGTGCGGAAGGCCAACTTCAGCTGCTCAGCCCCCCACCCCGCCCAGACCGTCGTGTCGAGTCGTGTATTTCTGACTAATTCTACATTTTAATTGATGCTCGTTTTGTTTTATGTGTACGGCGGATAGAGCCACAGTATCCAGCTCTCCCTCGTCTGAACTGCATTGTCATTTGCATATCTCGCCCGGCTCGTTCGGGCCTGTTGCCAGGCCAATTTATGAGCCACTGGGCTGTGGTTAACTTTTCCACGCCATCAAATCGCAGCCACCTAACCAATGACTGGCATAATTCACACGCCGATGACTCTGAGATCGGCACACATACATACATAGATGAGCGTATATACATATGTATGTATGTATATGTATTTGTACCCATATGCATTATGGCATATTATATGGCACATCTTGGCAATCTTATCGGGCATGGCACAGCTCATGTAGCGTGGAAATCGCTCGAATATTGAAATTGGCAATTTTGATATTCATTAAATGCGTCGTCCCCTGCTCTTGGCCCAATTCGCTCCTCGAGCTCTGTGCATGGGAGCGTGCTTATCCCGGCATCAGCTTTCGCACAGCGCCAATCAAATTCCATAAGCATCAACGTCGCTAAGCAGCGAAATCAATAGGGCCCCGGTTCTGGCTCTAGCTCTGGCTTTGGCTCTGGCTCTGGCTCTGCTTGTAGCTCTGGCTCTAGCTCCGGCTAATGCCTTGGCTCTCGCTCGCGCGCGTCTTGGGGTTGGGCTCTGCGTGTATCTCATTTCCGATAACCGCAAAAAATTTCGCACGCTTTTCTACATACATATTTAATTTGTTATTGGGCGCCGCGATATTGCGTTTCATTATGAAGCTCGAGTCGTTTGATTTAAACCTTAAAGGCGTTTGCCCGCATATATGTGGCGGCTGCGTGGGTGTGGGTAGCGTTTCTTCGGGCCTTGTGTAAATTTCATCAAAATAAATACAATTTATAGCGCAATAAGCCAATTTATGCGCCATGCTCGCCATTCTAGCTAGGAAACGCACAATTTACATAAATTTTCGGCTCTGACAAGGCGGAGGGGTGGGCGGGTGTGTCCTAGGCACATGTTACTTAACATGAGTATATGGCAAATGTTAAATGTTTAAATGGCAAATAAATAATATTTGATTGTTCCCAGCCCCCCCAGGCCCCAGCCCCCAGCCAAGTTCATATTTTAGTCGCACTGAATTATTGTATGAATTGCTGCCCGGAATTGCCAAGCAGCCGGAAGTGGGCAGCATTCTAGGCCTGGTTTTTATGGCTCGAGTTAAAAAGAGATTTAAGAGTTTGATAAAGACCAAGAGACTATACGAGAAACTAAGGCGTTAAGGCTATGTCTATATATAACAATATATATTTCAATTAATTTAAGATTTCCCATAGAAAGATATCACATATTTTCCATTACATTTTGGCCACATTTGCAACTAGAAATACGTAATTAAAAGCGTGCGAAAACAAATGTTGCCGCCCATCAAAGGGAACAAAGCGAACTGAAGACAATTTAACTGTGGCAATAACAAAAGCGAAAACCAAAGAAAATATTCCGCAAGAGCAGCAGCAGAGGGAAGTAGAAAAAAGACACACACACACACACACACACACAAATGGATGAGCTTTGACAAATTTGTGAGCTGAAAAAATAAAAGCGAAATGAGAAAAAATGCCACACGGGGCGTATGAGCAACATTTTTAATTGTTGAACATATGTTTGCGTAATTGCTCTGGCAGTTTAACTGACGAACAGAGAGTGGATAAAGCGAGAAGATAAAAGCAAGAGCTGCGTGTGTGCAAAGGAAGTGCTAAAAGGGAAATTTAGCAAACTAAGTTTAGTTGCAGCGAGAGTGGGAAGGATGAAGTTGGGAATCTTTGGGGCTTAATTGGTATCTGGTAGAGTTGATGGACCCTAAAATATAATATTAATTAAAATAAATTTTATATATTTAAGAGCACTGTATACAAAAGTATTTAAAAAAAATAGTAAATAAAATAATAAATATTTGTAATAAAAGGTTTTGGTATTGCTTAAAGACAAAATAAATTAAATTATGCTAAAAATAGAAAACAGAAATTGATTTAAAAATTAAGTTTTATTTATTATAAAGTATGTATTGTATATAAAACATAGTTAAACTATTTTTGTTATTTTTATTTGTATATTACTTGAAGTCTGTAGTATTTAAGTTAAATTGTTTTATTGAATATTTTATTGGCAATGAAATGAGATTCGTTCCTAAAGAAGAACCCTAAAGGTTTCAAGATTATTAAAAAAAAAAATGTGGGCAAAACTTAAATATTTATTACAAAATCTAACAGTTCATAAAAAAATGGATGGGATAAAATATAATACCAAATGCATACAAATAATAAATTAAATAAATAAAATAAATTAAGTAAACCAATATCTTTGATAAATACTTCATTAGGAATTGCTTAAAATTTTGTCTTATTATAAAATAAAATTATATATTATAAACTTTTATTAAATGAATTATTTATTATATTTATATTATAAGTTCATTATAAATTTTAGGTTTTTATATTTTTCAATTCAATAAAATTTTGTTACAATATATTTTATTAAATTAATTATTATATTTTGCCATAAAGTTTCTTCTCTCCAGCTTTAGCTTTGACTTTTCAAAAGAATTTTAGAATTTTAATTATGTTACTTTGGCTTTGGCTTTTGCTGGCGCTGCGCTTTGTTCTTTTGCATTCAGTCTGCTGCTCGTGGCATTGAACTGTTAACTTCCGCAGCCAGAGCTAATAATTCAATTCAACTACAGCCGCGCGCACGGGCCAAATGATAAATTGTGTGCTAGGCTCTAAGTGAAAAAGATGTATACATATAAAACATAAAAAACGGGCGTATACAAAAGATAAACAACACGAGAGGCGGAGGGTCGGAGGGTCGGTGGGTCGGGAGGGCAGCATAAAGTAAAACTGTATTTAATTAACCGACATTGCAATTACAAATTCTGTGCAGCGCGGCGCACTGAACCAGGGCCATGTCCAGGGCCAGGCCAGGCGCTGCTGCACTGCCCTCCCTCGTCCAATGACCAAAGGCAGCAGCAGCTGTTCGGCATACTAAAAAGGACTTCAAAGCCCAAGCGACGGCAGCAAAACAATTTCATTTTATTCTCAAGCGGCTGCAGCAGGGGCACTGCCAGGACGATGACGCCATAAACGTGGCTCTGCAGGGGCCGGGCCGGGCCGGGCCGAGCCTCAAATATACACAATGCAGCATTTTCAAGGCGTGCAAACAAAAGCTCAAAAGCGCAGTGCGAAATGCAGAGGAGCTGCAACTGGAGCCTTTTGTTTATGGCTTCGACAATTTACACCTTAAAGAACTGAAGTTTTCTTGCTCTCACGCTGTCCCGGCGAAATCATACAAAAAAGAATAGAGAAAAAAATGAAGAGTAGCCAAGCTATCTCCCAGCAGCCAGCAGTCAGCAGGCAGAGCCAGCCAGGCGAAGCTCTTTATCAGTTTTGTCTACAGGCGTTAGTCAGACGCTCTTCACTCTACCTCTCTCCCTCTCTCCCTTTCTCTCTTTCACTCTGGCTCTGTGCTTTTGTGCCATTTGTGGAAATGATAGAAAAAGTTGTGAATAACTCAAAGTCTTAATGAATTATGGGTTCGCTCGATGCCTTTTGGCTTGCTGAGACTTGCCTTGTCTCGTCTCAGCCAAAGTTCGAGCTGACTTGCGTGAGTGATAAAAGAGATTATGATGATTATTAGCAGAGCCCATGGAGTCCTATAGCCTACTGTTCACTGTCATACATGCTCCTATTTTCCAGTCTATTGAACTCAGCTTCGTTAATTAATGTGCTCCGGAGCCTGTCTGGTGTGCTGTTCGCTTCAGTCCATTTGTTTTGATTATTTTTATTATTATTATTGTTCTATCAGTGCACTCGACGCAAACAAAAACATGCGCCATAGTTGTAGCTCTGCGAACAGCTCGAATGTATGTAAATAACGAAGCCGGAGGCTACGACACAGCTTTCGCTCTATAAATAAAATGCGAGAGCATAAAATCTAAACAACTGAAATGAATGTTGTTGCCAGGCAGCCAGAGACACTCACACAAGTATAACAAACAAATAATTTTGTGTCATACAATGATGAAAGTTTTGTAATTTGATGGTCTCGCCCCACCCTCTCTCTCTCTCTCTCTCTATCAACTTTGTGCAGTGCTGAAAATTAAGCAATTTAATTTAATAGATACAAAGCAGCAGAGAGCGCCATTGTTCAGCGCCCGCCCATAAAGTGGGCGCAAGTTGCTTGTACTTATGCATTGTGCATGTAGTTTGCCTGCTGCCCAACTGCAGCACAATAATTCAACACATATTTAAATGCGCATCTCTGAAGCCGAACACTTGGAGCCTGTGTAGCTGCCGCTGCCGCTGCTGCCCCGACTGCTGCGGCAAATGAAAATTTAGTGTGCATGTTCCTGCTGCCAGAAGCAGAGCCTCGGTCTCAGTTGCAGTCGCAGTTCCACTTCCACTTCTTCTCGTCCCCTGCCCAGATGAAATATGCTTGTGCCAGTTGTCGTTGCGTTCTGTTCGGTTGTGTAAAAGTTGTTGCTGGCGGGCGACTGCGTCGCATCGAAAGCTAAATCAAAATTTCTATGAGCAGCAGCAGCAGCAGTTGAAGATGATTCGTATCTGAGCCTCTGCTAAGCAACTAATTTCAGCTTAACCCACTTTTCCAAAGCAATTACCGTGCTTGACCCACTCTACCACTCTACGACTCTGCTCCCCTCCCTCGCAGCTGATTTATGGCAGTGCGAGCACAACAAATGCAGGCTGGCAACGGATTGCGAATTGTGTTTTTATTGCCACTGAAAAGACAGCCTCAAAATCGCCATTTAATGTAAGTGAAGATAAATTATTACAGCAACAACAGGGCGCGGCAAGGGCGTGGAAGGAGCAGCTGCTGTCAACAAACCGGAGATCAGGCAACATCCGTTCCATAAGCGGATGTCCGGTTTGTTCGCACGTTCACGCTGTGCTGCCATTGAGAGAGAAAACCCCGAGCGGGCTGGCTGGCTGGCTGGCTGGCTGGCCAAGCTGCCTTAAAGGCGCTGGACAAGGCAATGGGCTTTAACTGAATCTGGGTTATCTCGTTGTCCATCAACTGCTGCGATTTCATTAAATTTTCAATACAGATTTGACCATTTCCATGCCATCAGTCATCGATACGCTCAGTCGCCGAACTCAATTGAATTTCGTGGCGGCTGAAGCTGGCTCTGGCTGAAATATTACGCGAATTTAGCATTTCAATAGAAAATCGAATCTCTCAAGTGGCTGGTAATGACATTTGCTCAAGTGGCTGTTGCCACAGAGCCCTGAACCTGAACCTGAACCCGAACCTCGGCCTCAACCTGAACCTCAACAATTTCAATAGGCTGTCTGTCACCTCAGTCACTCGCGACTTGTGTGTGTGTGTGTGTGGAGCGGTAATTGAAGCTGGCATCTGATTTATTAACTCAATTATGGCACGGCGCACACACCCTCAGCAACTTAATGCACATTCACGCAAGAATAAGAAGAAGAAGCTGAAAGAAGAAAATTCCACTTAAATTCCGCACATAATTCGATTTGCATGTAAAAAATGTTGTTATTGAAATATATTGAATGGAATCGAAAGGGATGTTCGGCAGGAATGTGTGGTGGTGAGATTTGATTGCTTTGAGGCAATATGGCCAGAGGAGCTCCCATTAAATCCGCGTCTAAGCCCGCAAATTAGCAGGGGAGTTGGAGCTGGGCCCCATCAACGGGCCCATTTAAAGACTTTGTCCGGGCTTAGCTGTACATTGCTCATAATTTATGGGCTCAAATATTGTCATTCACTGGCCGAAGTTCGACTCCATTAGACAATTACGCAATAGGCTTTTAGCCAGGCCAGGGCCATCTCTTCGTTTTGTTAATTATTTCTTAATGTCGTCTGTCAGTGAAAGGCCTTCCGTTTCCGTTTCGTCTTCCGTCCGTCCACGTCGTATCATCAATCTGAATCAGTGGACAAAGGCGCCGCTGCCCGAGGCTCTCAATATCGCACGTACTTAGGCACAAGGGGCAAAATCTTTTAAGTGGCGCTTACCATTACGAGAGAACGTTATTAGCCCGAGCAACGGCAATAGGAATTTACAAAACAGGGCAACTGTAGCTGGCGTTAGTTGGCAACTAACTAATTAACTGGCTGCTTACAGCTGAGCACTACAAGATCTGCATAAGTACGTGGCGCCATGCACTTGGGCAAGCAAATTACAAATAATTACATGGAAAGGCCATGGCATATCGCAGTTGCAAACTGTGTGCTGGCTGCGTGCTGCGTGCTGCTCCACCTGGCCACAGTCCAACTGCTCTAACTGCAGGTGTAAATTGGCCCCATTTTGTTGCATGTGTCGCTTATTGGCCACTCCACTTGCTGCTGCTGCTGATGATGATGATAATGATAATGACTGTTGTCGTTGTCGTTGTCGTGGTTGACCCCACCCATCTGATCCCTCAACACATTGAGGGCATCACCGTCAACTGGCACTCATCAGAAATGCAATTAGATAGCAAACGGAGTCACAATGCCAAATGATGTTAGCCCAAATGTATCCTGGGAACTTTTTTACTATTTATACAAGAATGTATATATTTCGATAAGAGTTTACTTAAATAGTTTATTTAATTTAAAATGGGTTCGCTCTATGAATATATATATTTAAATGTTTATTTACCTTAACTTATTTAATTGAAAAGAGTATCGATCTTTGCTCTTAATTAAATTTTTCTCAGCTCTCTCTCTCTCTCTCTCTCTCTCTCTCTCTCTCTCTCTCTCTCTCTCTCTCTTGCAATCGGAATCAAATATGTCTGGCATTAGGCGAGTTCTTTGCGAGTTTAATGTCCTGCGCCACGCCATGTGCCACATTTGCATTATGTTCATATGGGTTTGTACGACACACACACACACACACACACACACACAAAGCCAGAGTATGTATGTGTATGCCTGTCCCGTGACGCTGACAACATTGTCGTCCTATGGCTATTGTCTGCGACTATTGTGGCTTCCTTTGTTTTTGTGCATCGCGCGCTGTCGTCTAATAAAAGCGCCTCATAATGTGGGTCATTGTACCGCCATATGGCGCTGCATTTGTCACTGCAAACAACAACAGCAACAACAACAACAACAACAACAATAACGGGAACAACAATAAGCGAGCTGCTTGGGCTGCTAATTGCAAATATAGTCGCCTGAAATAGTCGCAATTGTTGCGTGGTCCTTTCATGCATCGCGGCCTGTCAGCAGCTGCGAAATGAAGCCAGCAACAGCATAGCGCAGATTAAGCTCGAAATCAATAGATTTATGAATTTAATGCGAGCTTAACGGAGCCTAATTAGATTTTTAGTGGGTGGAAATAATGCTAAATGCATAAATGCATAACTACAATAACTATAGTCGTGGCATGATAGCCTCGAAGGCTAACTGGAATTCACAGATGATAAAGAGAGCTAAGATTAGTTGAGATTAAATTCTTTGAGTAGCATTTTCTTCTTTTCGATTTGCAGACCTGTTAAAAGTCAACCTCTTCACAATAAAGAGAACAAAAATAAATAAAATAAATAAAATAAACTAAATAAAATATATACATATATATATAAATATTTTTCAAATATATAAATAATTTTCTTTCAAAGTACACAGTAGCTTTGCCTTCTATGCCCTCTCTATCCCCATCCCACATATTAACCTATATACTTAATATACATCTCAAACTCCGTCTTCTCCCACGCACTCAGCTAGCTCATATTAGCTGCCTGCCTCCTAGCTTCAACTCTAACACTTGCATTAAGATCAGGCACATGCTGAAGGGCCTGCCTCAATTCATGAGAATCGCATAGTAGGGCAGACGTTTTTCTTTTTTGCTAAATAGGGATTTCGGCGAAAAGTGCGCTTAGTCTGCGATGAGAGATGAAAGCAAAGCATGCTCTTGGGCCAGAAAAGATTTATAAAGTTATTTAAAGAATGCGCCTAAAAGTGGGCAAAGGATTTAAGCTCGTTTTTCAAGCCATACGCCAGATGGCGCTAATAGCGGCAGATTATGAATGATATTTAACAAAAAAAGTATTTATTTATTTAGACTTCATATTTATATATTTTTTTTAGAATTTAATTCACGCTTAAAGCTTTATATAAAAATATGAAAAAATTGATTGGAAATGGAAATAAAAATCTGAAAAAATTGTATTTGATATATGAAAATTATTAGGCAATAAGAATGTAGTTAAAGCGAGTTTTTAGTTGGATTTAAGTTCATTCATGCATTATCCACATATAATTGCAATTGTGTGTAGATTGCGGGGATTATGTTTGTGGATAAAATATTCTGTTGAACGAAACTAAAGCGATGTCGCCGCAGCCTCAGCCTCAGCCTCAGTGTCAGCCTGAGCCGCACTTTACACGCTTTTCGTGTTGACTAATTAAGCGCTTGCATAACGAACAAATCAAATTCACAGTCGAATGTAGTTGAGCATTTGTCGTGGCTGCCTTTTGAGATGCTCGCCGGGCGATAAGTGCGCCAGGCGAATTTGTAACTGAGTCGTATGCAAATTTCGCATGACTTTTGTGACTTTCCACTGGCTATAGACAGTCTCCGATCCGCATTCGGCATTTAAGTCCGCGCCTCTGAGCGCATTTAAGACAAATTTCCAATTTGTAATAAAACAACTGGGCAGCAGGCAGCTGGGGGTGCTTTAGAAAGTACGAGTGCGAGTGTAAAGGTTTTTTTTTTGTTATATATGTAGAATAGCAGCAGGAAAATCAGGCAGGCTCCGTGGCTGGTCAATCAAGTTTTGGCCCGCAATAAATGTGGCGAAAAGAAAGGCCCGCATGCGGCCGGGCCAAGTGATAGATTCGCTAACTCATTGAATCAGGTTACCAGCCCAAGCGGCCGACAGGCGGACCCACAACTCGTAGCAGCTGGCAGCAAATGTTCTCCTGGTCGCCTTTCACTCTTCCGCTGCTACAGTTAGATGCGACGAGACCTGAGCTCGGCCATCTTTGGCATCGATTTGTGTTTTTTGTTCTCTTTTGTTGTCGCTGCAGTGTTATAATTTTATGGCTAGAACTCGACGCTGATTTCCATGACCCGCGGGCTATGACTCCAGATCGTTATGTTCGGGGCTTGTCAGTTCCCGGCCAATGAAGACATATTATGATTGTGCGGCTGGCGCTCTTATGGCTGCCCTATGGGCGCTCAGCTCTCGACTTTAGAAGGGAAGAGCACTAAACGCCAACTATGTAGCCAGCTCTAATAACATGCAATATTTGTTATAGGCCAATTTTCAAAATTAGAATTCGAATCGTTACCCCAACGTTTGATTATTGTCTTGGCCTTGTCTCGAAATTTGATTTGTTAGATTTCACATTAGACCAATCGATGCAAAGTTTTCTCCACATGCGAAAGCAGAAATTTTCTGTCACGCCCACTCTCTCCCTCTCTCTCTCTTTCTCGTAATGTTAGGGAGTGCAATTCTCAACTCTCTCATGCAGAGTTTCCCATTCAGTCAGTATTGCGCTCGCGGACAATGGCAAAAGTTTGCGCTGCGGCTCGATAAAGTATCTGTTAGATACAATTTACAATATTTTTAGCCACCGCCTGCCACACACAAGTGAAAGTTTTGGCCTGGCCAAAAAGTATGGCTTTAATGATAATGACTTTAGCTGAGCAAAAAGTGGCGCAAAGTTTAGAATACGCCAACGCAACGCTTTTGGGGATTCTCAAAATGCCAAACATCAGAAGTTTCCCCACACACGCACACACACAGACACATTTCCCCCAGTTGCTTGCCACACATGAACACACACACACACACACACACACACACACTCACACAGACACAAAAGATACGCAACGAGTTGTGCAAAAAGTTTTCTACGTGTTGGTTTGGCAATATGAAATTGATAAGACATTCCAGTGTATGGGGCGCAGCAAAAAGTGAAGTGGAACTGCAAGAAGAAGACGAAGAAGGAGAAGGAGGAGGAGGAGTGACTGCTCTCCGAAATCATAGAGAATATGTAATGACCGAAGTTTTAAGTTGAAATTTAAGCGCTGAGAATCTTTTGTAATAATTGTGTGGAGCCATTTAAAGGAGAGAAAAAGAGAAGGGAGAGAGAGAGAGCAGAGGGATAACTGGAGATATATGAGACATGAGAGAAATAAGTGCTAAACAGTAGAGAGATGTGAAAAAGTAAATAAAAAAAATATATAAAAGAGAGAAGAGAGAAACGAGAATAAAGAATGAGAATATATAAAGACGAAAAGAGAGGAGAAAAGAGAAAAGAAAAGACAAAATATAAGAGAGAAGATACAAGAGAAACAGTTGACTGATGACAGAATCTGCTGTACCTTCTCAACATCTACTTCCTCTCTTCTCTCTCAGCTGAATATATTTCTTATTTATATATTTTCCAGTAATTATTCTATACTCTATTTTCTATCTCAGCAAGTTCCCTAATATCTCTTATGCATTCTTTGTAATCGCAGCGCTGCTGAGATCTGCAAAAATTGTTTGGCCCTTCGCAACGACACGATCTTGACTTGCTACGATTTAATTTTATCGCAGGCCCCCAACACAACAATGTAAGCGATTTATTGCATCAGTCACAAGAGCAACAACAGCAGCAGCAGCAGCAGCAACAACAAGAGACATTCGGCAACGTTGTAATCGCCAAAGAGATACAATAAAAAAAAAAAAAAACTAGCGAAAAACAAGCAACCTCAGCAGCTCAACAGCTCAGAAGCCGAACTACAAACCACTCAGTGGCTCAGTTTAGCGTCCTCTGGTATCGGGTCTCTCTGGCATTTCGGCAGCCTCATCAACGCGCTAATCTTGTTGCTGCTGTTGTTGTTGTTGATGTTGTTGTTGTCAAGTTGGGCAACGTTGGTTGTGTTTGTCGTCGACGTCGTCGGCAACGTCCTCATCATCAGCATCTTCGCCTCAAACCTGGACGCTCTCAGGCTGTTAAGAGTTCAACTCGTGATGTTAGTGGTTCAAGACAAGGCAGCGCGATTTCCTCATTGGTCCACTATGCTCTGCTTGCTGCTGTTGTTGTTGTTGTTGTTGTTGTTGTTGTTGCTGGCGACATTCTGTCATGACGATCACGAACCATTCGTAACACATTTGTTGCAATTTTCGTCGCTATTTGTTAAGGTTCAAAGGAGCCTGTGGCCAACGGGCTCCCATCTGGGACTCTGCGGCGAGCGCCTCTGTCGCCGCCTTGGCGGAAATTAGCAACGTGTAAAATATGCACTAGCTGGCCATAAAGCTTAGCGAATAACAAGCGAATGGCGGCCGCCAGTTGAGCTGGCCGACTGCGTTGTTGGCCATCAATGCAGATCATAAAGAACTCACGGCGCTGACAAGGTGCACAGGCATGTGGAAAGTTTAAGAAGACGATCTAGATATATATATATATGTATATGTATAGTTAGAGTACATAACATAAACTTGAGCTCGAGCTCTGTTTTCCAACTCACAAAAGTCCATTTGCTTATGAGCTATAAACTAGCTAAGCAGCTTAGCTACGAGCCTCTGTTAGACCCTGCCTTAGAGCCTCTCTTAGATCCTCCCTGAGAGCCTCCCTTACAGCTTCCCTTCGACCCTCTCTTAGACTCTCCTTTAAACCCTCTCTTAGACTCTCCCTTAGACCCCCTCTTAGACCTTCTCTGAGACTCCCTCTTGGACTTAATTCCTCTCTTGGTCCCTCTCTTCAGCCCTCTCTACCTCACTCGTAACTCATGGCCTCTACAACTTGTCGTGGCCCACAGCTAAATCAATCCTTGGCGCACTTGAGAATCAATCAATTATCAATTGCTGGCAGTCGAGCGAGCCGGCCAGGTGCATATGTACTACTCTCAAGCTCTAGTCGCCCCCTTGCCGGCCGCCCACGTCTGCTCAAATAATAGTCCACTAATTGTTTAATTGAAACTCTATATGGCTACAGAGCCAGAGCATTGAGCTGGCGTCGCCGTCGCCGTCGCCGTCGCCGTCGCCGTCGCGGCCGCCTTTGCTTCCCATTTTGCGGCTGGCCATCATCAATTTGTGCAAATTGCACGCACGTAGCTCACTCACAGCGGCGGGGCAGCAGCAGCAAAACCGGTCGATAAACATATCAACACCTGTTATAGGGTACGTACATATGTAGATACGGCAGCCCGCTGCACACACAAATATTGAAAATCACAGGCATCATTGTGGCACACACAGGCGAGTGTGTGTCTGCTAGACTGAATAGATTTTATTTGCTTGATTTTCGATGCGGCGCGTTCGCATTTTTATACAAATTTACTCAACAATGGTGAGCCAAACGAGCTGCCAGCAGAGTGACGTGCAGCCTAGTCAATCAATGGAGCACTGGACAGCCAGCCAGCCAGCCAGGTGTGTCTCTCTCTCTCCCTCTCTTTCAGTGTGTGTCCCAGTTAATCTCACATGTTGGCTATTTGTCGCGTGCAACAATATTTTTGCCAGATAGCTACAACAATGTGAATTTCACACGCCAGTTGCTGCGCATCCGAATGTCCTGCAGGACACGGCTCTGTGTATTTTGTTGCCAGCCATTCACGGCACGTTCAATTGATTGAACTGAAGTCGCTTTAGTCGCTCCTGTCCAGGCTCTTGTCTGTCCCTCAGTCCGCTCTCGATGCATGTCCATGCAACAATTATTCAATTTGATGTGCCCGCCTTTTGTTTAGTCTCCCCCGTTGCTGCTGTTGTTGTTGTTGTTGTTACACTTGAATGAGTGCCAAATGTGTGGCGTCAGAGTTTACACCTGTTTCGAAGTGTGTCCCCACAACGGAAGCGGCCCCAGCCGGAAGTGGACTTAATGCGGCTGCAATTTGCAAACCCGTTTAGCCAGCACATTAACACCAGCCACACACAGACTCTCTCCCCCTTTCTCTCTCTGTGTACATAGATAATATTTTATTGATGTCGCAATGATTGGCACCTTCATCCGTTTGCATATGCTGCACAATGTATGCTTAGCAGCTTGTTTAATCTAATTATGATTGCGATACGAGTTGGCCAGAAGATGGCCTGCCTAAAGGAGGGGAGGGAGAGAGATTGACAGAAAGAGAGAGAGAGAGAGAGAGAGAGAGGGAAATGGAACAATAATTAAAATAGAGATATCGAGTCAGACCGCATCGATTCCATGCCACACATAGTTGTAGATAAAGTTATATTCATATATCTACCATCAGTTCTCATCTTCAGTTTACCCACCCCAAATAAACCCAATTTGTTGATCTTTAACAAAGTTTTCGAGCTGCAATTCACAGCTGATTCCCACACTCGTCTGCCGCCCTGGCCAAGTTCATGCTGGCCACTTGATGGCGCTCGTTGCACGCCACTTGCTCATTATGCTAATCAGCAAAGCAAACGCAGCATAATTGAACTTAAACGGAAACTCATAAAATGCACTTTAGAAAGAATTCCCCCTTAACAACAACAACAGCATGCAGCAGCAGAAGAGTAATGCAAACAGTTAACATGAGCTCAGCAGAGTGCAGTCAGCTAGCCCGGCAGCCCGGCAGCCCGGCAGCCCGGCAGGCAGTCAGTCAGCCCACGCTGTCAGTCGATTAGTCAAAGCAAGGCGAAGTGGAAATTGCAAAGGCCTAAAAACTCAACTCGAGTGTCAATTAAATTAATATCAATTAAAAGCAACTGCAACTTGTTGCAGCTCAACTCTAGTTGCAAATTATGCACACGCCATCAAGTGGCTGTCTAATGAATGCAGCATCCAGCGACGCGACGCGACGCGACGCGCCGCCTTCACGCTGCAGATTTGTTCCACTTTAATGAGCGGGTCGCGCCTAATGAAGGGTTGCCCTCCGCACTACCCTCTTCAACCACTCTGCGCTCAAATTTAATCAGCAATTTCCTGTCCCTACGAAACGGGACATTTCTAGCTACGCAGTGAGACTGAATGAAAGCTGAAGTCTACAAAAAAAAGAGTTTCTTAATTCAAATTTATGTGAAATAAAGTTGAGATTATGAGGTCAAAGCTTAAAGACGAAGCTTAGATAAATTTTAAATTAATTTTGTAGTCAGCTTGAATTAAAATAGATTTTTTTAATTTAACAAAATTAGCTCAGATATTTCGTAATCAAATTTTCGAAGTCTGCTCTACTTTTAAATAATATTTATTAGAGAAACAAAATATTAAATAATATAAAAAAATTAATTAGAATAAAATAAATTTTAAATAATTATCTCAGACAGTTATTTCTAAAGTTCAGTTTGAATTAATATAGATTTTCATTAAATTCAGCAAAATTAAATTTAAAAAAAATTAAATTGAAGAAATTTTTAATAAATTAAATGCAATTCTTCCAGATATTTCTTAGCTTTTTCCAATATCTTTACTCCATTTAAACAATATTTAAATTTAAAAGAAATTTCTCAGTTATATGTATACTATAGTCTTTACTATACTTTCTACAATTTCCATTTTCAATTAAAATACATTTTTATAAATTTAATAGAATTTCCTCCCAGATATGTCCCATCTCATACCGCAGTCTTTACCCTACTTTCAGCTAATGTCATTGAAACGTAAAGCTCGCTTCACAATTGATTCCCGAACAGTTTGTCAGCGTCAGGCGGCAGCGGTAATGGAGCGGGAAGCCGCTGGCTGGCAGCGCTCCCGTGGGTGAAGTGTCACAAAATTTGCACGCGACTTGGCGCAAAGCCACATGGCAGAAGATACACATGCGAAGTGAAGACCCGGTGAACTGGTGTCGCTGGCAGCCAACAACTTGACTGGCGCACATGTCAGCATGTATTGAATGTTGTCGCTGGTTGGCTGGCTGGCAACTGGCAACTGGCAACTGGCAACTGGCAACTGGCAAGGTTGTCGCTGGGAAAGGAAATGGCATAGCCTGACTGCTTGCAGCTACCAGTTAACAGCGAAGCGAGCTACCAGCTAACAGCTCGTCAGCTTGAGCTTCAGCTCTGTTCAGTTCTAGGCTAAATCTTACGCACGCACACGCATCGATGGCCAAGTCAAGGAAATGTGCAAAAGTTGCGCAGTGGCAAATTTATAGCGACAAATGTTGACTTGAGATACGACGCAGAATATCCTCCATATGCACACTCCCCACTTGCCCCACATACGCCACGTGCCCCAAGACAAGGCGCAGCCGAGTCGAGTGCTGTTGTTGCCTGCCTGCTTAAATTGAATGTCAATCGATTTTAGTTTTTAATTTAAAAAGTGCGCCACGTCTGCTTGTCGTGGCTCTTGAATTGAGCTATGCGCCTGATTGCAGCCTCTCCAAAACTTCAATCTCATTTTCATTGTGTATGCGAGAGTGGGTGTTTGTGTGGGCGTGGCAATCAAGCAGAGGTTTAATGGTTCAACTGACGGCAAATGAAGCCACAGCGGCAGCAACAGCAGCGACTTGGGCACAATCTATGGAGCGAACATTGCCAATCAGAATGACAATGCCAAAATAAATGTTGAAAGACATGGGGAGAGGACTATAGCTGAGATGTCGAAAGATGTTATATATCTAAAATATATATATGTATATATGAAATAAATAAACTACGAATGTATATAATAAATAAAATATATATGAAACATTTATAAATAAATATCTATAAAATATATAAAATAAAATGAAATTATATATATTATATAAAATATATGAAAATTGATAAAAAATAAATTTAAATAAAACATATATAAATATAAATAAAATATAAGAAATAAATATAAATGTCTATAAAATATATAAAAAAAAAATAAATGAAAAAAATATAATATAAATAAAAATATATACATAATATAATATAAATATTATTATATATATAAATAATAATAAATAATATATAATAAAGATATATAATTATATCTACAAAAATATATCAAATAAATAAAGAGTAAATATGAATAAAATAAATAAAAATATAAAAAAAATTTTATAAATACGAAATGAATTAATATTAAATACAAATAATTTATAGTTAATATACATAAAATTAAGAGTAATTCAAAATAAATTTGATATAAAAATATTTAAAAAATATATAAATATATATATAATATATAAAGTAAATAAATAATAAACATAAATAAAAATATGTATAAATATCTGTAGAAAAGAGTTGATATATGTCTACAATATATAGATTTATATGCTTTATTAGAAAGGCAAGTCTTTGCTCGAAATTGAATTTGTTTTTCTATTCTTGAAGCATAGCTTTAAGCCACATACTTCAAGTTATTGATCAGGGTTTATATTTACTCTTCAGTATGTGCTATGAACTGAGTTTCTTGCCACATCTATCGACTCTTGCATCTCGTCATTACTTTTACAGCACTTCAGAGCGTCGCTACAAATTTGACAAGCTGCCAGAAGAGGCCCAAAAGCGAGTGAGACCTTAACTCAAATCTTAACGGCAACTCGAACTTATTGCCAAATGGCTCGCCAGCAATTTCAGCCTGGACCTGGCCAGCCATTTGTTGCTGTTGCTGTTGTCGTTGTCGTGCCTGGTCGCCATCGATGTGGCCGCTCTAATCGCTCATTAAATGGCCACAATTTGCCTGCGCTGCGCTGCGCTGCATTTAAATTACTTTCCCATTGCCGGAGCTCCAACTCCGACTCCAGCTCTGACTGTGGCTGGCCAAATTTGTTTATGAGGCCCAGCGAAACCTTTTAACTAAAACTAAAACTAAAGCTCATAACTTTGCTTGCAACGGTTCGGGCTCGTTCGCGTGAATTTCAGCAATCAGGCGAGTCCCACAGGCTGGAGCTGAAGTTGGAGTTGGAGTTAGAGCTGGAGCTGGAGCTGGAGCTGGGCGGCTCTGTTGCTTGCCGACCCGTCGCATTCATCAAAAACGTTCAAGTCGTGCAGCTCGCTGCCAAATCTAAGCTGCGCCCCAGCCGCGACCCAACATGCAATTCGCATTCGCCTCTTTTTTTTCTTGAAGAGAATTTTCTTTTGCATTTTAAAGAAATGAGCCCTGGACAGCGACGACGTGATATTATAAATTTAACTTCAGCTCAGAGTCTCCACCTATTTTTTCTGGCTGAGTCAGGTTCTCTCTCTCTCTCCCTCGATTCAGACATGAGATTCTACTTTCATTTCTACATTCGCTTACCTGGTTTCCGCTGACAGCCCACATCTAATTTTGTTTACTCTTTTTTGTTCTTCTCTTGTTTTTATTTTGAAAATCACTTCTAATTAAAATGTGCAGAGCCATTCAATACGCCCAGCCTGCAGCTGTTGTTGTTGTTGTTGCTGTGTTGTTGCTGTCTCAATTGCTTTCAGCTCACACTCTCTCAACTATTCTCGCTTCATGCTTTAATTTATGTTGCCGACGGCGCATAGCTCCCTGCCCCAAAAATATCTATAGAGCAGACTCTATACATCCCCCTCTCTCACTCTCTCCCACTCCCTCTCCCTTGCTCCTTTCCTGTCTATTTTTAATTTTGTGTGCGCTGCTGCACGCGTCGCTTTTCAATGTCAGCGCTGCGCTGGCTGCTTCTATTGTTCCAATCCCTGCCCTGTCCCAAATATCCATATATTACGTAATGGACAAGAGTCTCACATGGGGTTGGAGTCAACTCTGTACGCTTCGTCACCTTATTATTACACGGCGTTATTTTCGTAGCACTTGAAATGCGCTTAATTGGTACCTCGATCTGCTCCCTTTGTGTCTCTGGCGCCCCCCGTCCGGAGTTGGACTTGCGTTATTAATATTTACAACCTGGCCAAGTAATTTACAACAGTTATGAACCGTTGCGTTGCGTTGCGTTGCGTCGCTTCTGCCCACTTAGCGCTCAATAATAAATAATTGAAATTCCTTTTGAAGTGCGTGCATTTGTGGGCTTTAGTTTGGGACGCAGACAGCTCAAGTTGGGGGTGTAGCCCCGGGGGCTGTTCGCGTGGAAAGTGTTAAAATTATACATTTATTTATGCTCGAAGTAGTATTGAGTTCCTAATCGATTTTCGGCAGATTGAAATAGAAAGAAGGCCGACTCTTCATGTATTTTTGATGATGTATTTTTGAATAAGCGTAGGCATGCGAGTTGAGCATAATTTCTGACTTGTATTAAATTATGAATTGCCGTTGCTGTGGTATGTACTAATATAGTATTTCTATCATTCTAGTAGTAACTCAATTTGCTGCTCTTTTGGTATGTTAAGGCATCTATCGGACTTAAAGAGCCTTCAAATATTTTATTTTTATTTTATTTTACATAGAGGAATAATAATCATGAATAGCTTCAAATCTTGCTTACCCCAGCATATCGTTTACATTCACTCTCTCAACCTCCCTCTCTCCCCCTCATACACTCTCTTTCACGCTCTTTTACTCTAGTTTCATAAAAAATGCAATTAAATATTTATTGTTTAACATTCTGCTACCTTTTTGCAAACTTAATTTAGACACAAATAACTTGAAAACTAAATAAAATCATTAAATTATATATTATTAATTATTATATTAAAATATCACAATTAATATTACTGTTTAGCTCAAGTGAAGACTCGCTCGAGCAAGTCTTGTGCTTGATGGCGTCGAAGCGTTCTTCCATACCCATCACAGACACAAGACATGCACATAATGAGTTGCGGGCAGTATGAGCACTATGCCTGCAGCTATGACACTAGAGTGGACGCAACCTATTTAGCTATAATTGCACTCACTCTCAACCTAAGTTCCACTCACTGTCGCTCTGATATGCTAAGCATCATTGAATACCTCAAAGACTCATAGCTTCATCACAAACAGCTTCTACTCTCGCTCTCTCCCTCATCCACCTCTCTCTCTTCCACATTTCATTATTATCATTCTGCAAGCTAAATATCAGCATTATTAGCACAATAATAGTCATATTGTTCAGGTGGACAAACTGTTTGATTTACGTGACTCTAATGATGCCTCGCCACAATCAACTGCAGTTGGTAAAATAAAACAAGAAAAATAAAAACTCAGACCTTAGCTAGTTCGTGGCTTAAGTCACAGTCACAGTCGCAGCTGGCCTCATCCAGCTGTCTTCTAATTCCAACTCCAGTTTGATTACGACGGCTGTTCTCTTTCTGCATCCAAGTGCTATTCAATATGCTGGCCCACTATAAATTATGCCATTGAGCAGAGCGAGGCAAGAAATCGAAATCATGACCAAAGATTTTTTTCCGCTTGCTTTTTCCTCTGCTGATGATTATGAGACTTAAATTGACTGCGGCGAGCGGCGATCGCATTTCGGAATTGCAGCTCGGAGTCATAAATAATCATAGTTGTGCCATTTATTATGACAAAATATCATTTCGGACATTTGTTTGCAGCTACTCCCGGAGCAGCAGGGCTGCCCTATCGCGAAACCTATCCGAGCTCTGCATCTCGGGCCGCTCATCTCTCGCGGCGCATCTTCACGGCGCGACTTTGAATTGTTTGCACAATTTCATTGCTCTGTCTTTATGCTGCGTTTTAATATAAATTATTTTTAACAATTTGCGGAAGGCTCGCCGCGCACCCTTCAGCAATTTGAGCAGCAGCTCTGCCCGACCGGCCTGGGTGCTTTTTGCGGGTTGCGCAACCAGAGAACCCATGACCGAGGACGAGGCCGCAGGTCGAACAATGCAAGCGTCACATTGGCCAGAAACAAAAACAAAACAACGAGAAAAAAACGTAGACTTTGGCCAGCATCTCTGGGCCCGACTTGGCATAGCGCTGGCCCTTACCTTACAACGGCAACTGGCGGCTGCAACCAAAGGCGCATTAATCTCGCCAACGAATGTCAAGAATTGTGGCTATGCCGACGAGAGAGATGCAGTTTTTTTTTTTTTTTTTTGCTGCTGCTGTTGTTGTCTTGGCTCTGCTTTGTTGCTTAAAAGTGTAAGTTTCATTTCTGTTTCGCATTGCTTTTATTTGCCAGCAATTTTGAGCTAGCATTCCACGCTCTGATGCGCCAGCAATGCGATTTTGATAAGCTGGCAATAGCTGCCTCCAAATTCTAGTCTCTGGCCCCTACGGGCCGACTCGCAGGCGACTTGGCCGTTGTCAACGGCGGCAAAAGACAAAAGCCAAAAGACGCCTCAACAGTTGTCTCGCCGCGCGGCAAATCGAGCGAACAGTTCACATTGCCTTGGGCTAAATATTGTCATGATTATTATTTATGACCCACCGAGAGCCGAAAAAGCCTCTCAAGAGCCCAAAAACAAGCATTAGAAGGAAACAGACGCCTCGCAGTCGAGCTTGAGCTGCATGCACTTTAATGATTTGCTTTGGTTCGCTTCGACTTCGACTTTTGGTTTTATTGCAACTTGCCTCGGCGCGTCGCATCGCATGCCAGCAACGATTTACAACTATGAATGCCTATCATATCGATACCAGGAAGTTGGATCAGAAAAGAACTTTGTTGAAGATCTGTTGGGATGAATAAGTGTGAATTTTAGTGTGTTTATATATTTTATATATATGTATATTGATATAAAATATATGTTAATATTTGCAGTCAAATATATGAAGACCAATATGTAGGAAATATTGAAATTGTTTCTGAAAACCAACTAACAATTACTTAAAAAGCGTTAGCTGGACTGTCAGATTGTCAAAATAATTTATGAATATCATTTCTGTAAAGAACAGATTTCAGAGCTTCATTCCAATTCATAAGAATTGCAGAGAACACCTAACTTACAAAAATAATGTTAAATTTACAATTTATAAAAATTTGTACATATAATAAAAAATTGTGTTTATAAATATATTTATAATAAAAAAACGTTTATATTTTTTAACACACATTTATATTTATTTATATAATTTTTTTATTATTTATTTAAGTATTTCTATATCTACATAAATATTTGTATATTTATGTATGGATTTATATATACGGATTCATATTTACTTATTTTTAGAATTTTTCATTTATATTTATTTATATGTTTTTATTTATTTTATATGCATATTTTATGTTTATATTTATATAGTATGTTTATATTTATATATATATACATATATTTATATTTTATATTTCTATTTTGATTTATATTTATGTTTTACATTTATATCATATTTAATATTTATATTTTTATATTTTAATCTCTTTATATTTCTATATTTGAATTATATATATTTACCTAAATTTAATCGTCAATTTTTTTTCAATCCTTTGGCAAACAATCGCTCACGCTTTAAAAACTCAATTTTCCTTTTGAACTCTTGCACTGTTCAAGCTCTCTCTCTCTCTCTTTCTTTCTCTCTCTCTCTCTTTTACAGTTTCAATCATGACCGCCTCTTAAGATTGATATTGTTAAATATTTCTAGCAGCCAGCTGCCAATAAACCTTCTGTCAACGCACACATACCTCTGGCTCTGGCTCTGGCTCTTGTTCTGGCTCTGACTGGCGTTGCCGTTGGCTTTTCCTAGTCCAGGGTTTTCATCACTTTTAACCTATGTATGTTGTTTTTCTCTTTTTTTCTGGTCTCCATCGTATGCTCGTTTACTGTCGAGTTTTTTGCCATTTCAAATTAAACTTAAACTTTTTTCATTTCCATTCACATACATAGAAAAAGTCTCGCTACCCCTGCTTTGTGTGAATCCGTTGCGCACATGCGTTTCAATTCAACTTTTTTGTTCACTTTTCTCTGCCCCGTAGAAGAGTGAAAAGGGTATGATAGACTGAATGCCTAACTAGAGATGGGCTAAAGTAAAGTATAGTAGTATTCTAGCCATATATCAATACATATGGGTTGGTAGATATGGATATAGGTAGGGTATCTCCCAGTCGTACATCCCTGAAGCTTAATTGCTTCTGCGTTTGTTCCTGGTACGCGGCGTGCTCAGCGTGTTGTTTGCTTATTTGAAGTTTCCGCTGGGAGCTAGCTGCCGAGTCGCATGGAGGAGCTGGGGAGTCCAATCGTCAAGTCGAGTCGAATAAACGGGCGCGCAATATTAAATCGTGTGTATTGTTTACAATCAGAAAGCGTTTTATAGACTTTATGGACGACGCTGACGAATGAGAAAAGCATCTAGAGTACACCAATATTCGCAAGAGCCTGAACAAGGCAATATATATATATTGATTCAAGCTGCTCCTATATGTATGTATGTATGTATGTAGTGTACTCCCCCTCCCTAGTTGGCTCGATTCTATGAATCGCCGTCTGCTGGCTTCACAGTCCAATAACTTTTTCAGCAGTTCGCCGCCTTGCGATTTTCATACAAAGTCACGTTTTAATCGCCGCATTACACAAATCATTAATCAAAATTAAATAATAATTATGAAGCATAGCGAAATCAAAGACCCAAAAACACACCTACAAAAAAAGGCAGCTCAATGTGTGACTGGCCATTGCCCAGTTGGTCAAGTTAGGTCAATCAGCACAGCAGCTGCTGAGAGGCAGGTGCTTAGCCGGCTTTGTGGGTGCTGCTCCCCCAAACCCCCCCAGCACATGTAAAAATAGCAGCATGCGCAGCTCACATCTTGCCAAAAAAACAAAACAAAACAGAAACGAACAACCATATCAATTTTTTAAGGCTTTAACATTTAATTGAGTTTTAATAATCCATAATTATGCGTAGAGATGAGAAAGGAATAGAGAAACGTAAAAACAAATTACCAACTTGGCATATCGGTTAACAGGCAGCAGGCAGCGTGTGAATAGCATTAGCTACTGATTGGATTCTAGAAAGAGTCTAGACAATAATTAAGATGTTCTCCAGATGATGATTAACATTCTTGTCTATAATGGTTTAAATACAAAGAATGTTGTAAATGTTGAACTCTAATGAATGCATTCATATAATATAATTTTTTACATATATTAGGAACAGCAATAAAATTCTAATTGGAATATTCAATTGAATGATATTATCGATTGCATTCTCTTTGATTTATGTTTACATTAATTAAGTTACACAAAAAAGGGAAAACGTTAAATGAATTGTTTGACTAATTATAAAAATGTTTTATGCAATATTTATCTATACAAATACACAATTCATTATTTTATCACAATCAAAAAAAGTATTTTTATGTAAGTACATGTCATAATAAAGAAAAAATACTATTTCATTTTTTTTTTACAGTAATATTCATTGATTTGTTTATCATTTTAATCTTTTGTATTTTAATTTTCATGATTTTAAATATTTTTTATTTTTAATTTGCATTTTATCCTCTTATCTATTTACATTTTATATTATCAATTTTCACTGTCCTAATTTATGTATATTAATTTATATTATTTAATATTTATTATTAATACTATTTATTATTTATATTAATATTTATATTAATTTATATTCAATGAATTACTTAAATAATTACAGGAATATTTTATATAACAAATTTTTCTTCAAATTAAAAACAGATTTTATAAATAAAAACTAAATTAAAAAATACAAAAATAATTTAATTTAAGTTTATTTTTGTATAATATGTCTATATATTTATATATTCATTTTTAAGATTTAAAACAAGTTTTATTTATTTCAACTGATTCTTGTCTTTTCGTAAAAAAAAAACTTTTATATATATTTTTATTTAATTACATAATTTTTATTTAAACTAAATACTCACACCTCAAAATATTTATTTAATTTTAAATATTTTTTTTATTCATTTATTTGTTTAGCACGTTAATTTTTCTATTTTATTTCTTATGACTTAAGGCATATTTTAATTCTCTTATCTATATTAATTTTACGTAAAATTGCCATGAAAACTTTAGATTTAATATGATTTTCTGCTTAAATTGAGAGCCTCTCGCATTTGAGCTTTAAATGCGCAGTGCCGTGTTTACATGCATGTTAAGCTAAAAACCCACAGCAAACAGATTGTTTAAATTGCTTGTAAAAATAACAACAACAACAATAGCAATGACCACTACATGGAGTTTATTTTTGTTTCTTTTTTTTTAATGCTCGCCACTCGAATTGTTTTTTTTTTCTCTCCCGCCATCGACCCCAACGACTATGAGCAACATTTATGCAGCAATTGAACCCCAAAGAGCAAAAGGGTAAATGCGAGCCACCCCACTCCCATAGGCGAATGGGCAGCTGATTGGGTGTCGGCTAAGTCTATATATAGAGTTTCATGTTTTTTTTTATAAATGTATATACATATGTACATATATGTATATATTTTTAATGAAATGCGGAGACGTGGCGAGCGGTCGCTAACAAAGGAAGCACTGCAAAAATGCATTTTATTACACGTTCGATTGATTTTTGGCAAAAAACCGTGACCAGGCTGAACGAGACCTTTGTGAAGTGTGGACTTTATGTTTATATTGTCAAGAGCGAGAGAGAGAGAGAGAGAGACAATCATGTGTACATATAGTACATGTACTCACACTTTGCCCCAGGGAGTCGCCTCAAATTGAAATTGTCGATTTAACATTTTGAATTATCGTTTAGCAAATGGTCAATATTTTGTAACTGCTAAACTGCTCCCCCCGCCCATCCACCCACGCAGCTGGAGCTGGAGCTGAAGCCGCCTGGAGCACACATCAAATTGTGCCACATAAATTGTATTGCTATAAACAATCAATTACTTTGTGTGATTCCAGTTCCCAGGGTCCATTTCTCGAGGGAGTGCGACTGTTTACAGAAAACTTTTCGCTGTTCTGCTTATAGTTCTCGATAATGTTAAATGGGCTTCCCCTTTCTCTTTTCCACTTCATTATTACTTCCTTCAGTCTTTTTTTCTTCTTCGCCTTCTTCTTCTTCTTCTTGTGGTCGATTCAAGTTATGTGGAAGTAAACACAGATGAAACTTTGAATGGGCCTGGAAAAGTCAAGGGCAGCGCGAATAGCATTGAAGAACTCTCATAACGACGACGCAATTGATTATTTATTCAGAAAGGGTAAGCGAATTGCGAACTTAAATGAAATTGTTTAAAAATGTTTTCAATGAGACGGAATATGAATGTCGTTTGCGCTGAATGTCAAAGCTGATTTAAGCAAAAATGTTTATTGGAATTCTTGAGTCGCAAGAATAACAACTGATGGAAGGAAAGAGAGAGGAAATATATAATAGATGCATTGATCGTGGGATTATTTATGTAAATAAGTTGCAAAAGTAGAAAAAAATATATAAATTAATTTAATATAAGCAGATGTAGTAGGAGAAAATGGTTGTAATAAAATAGTAGTAGAAATAGTGTGAACATATTAATAAAAAAGAAAAAAAAAGTGTAAATAGTAGCAAAAACTACGAAAATAAGTAACATACATTTGTTGGTAATAAAGGAAGTAGTAGTATCAATAATTGGTAGTAATAAAATAGGTTTTTGTACTAATAGTAGTAGAAAAAGTAATATTTCTAAAAGCAGTAATTGTAGTAGTAGTAAAATTAAAATTAGTAGTAGTAATAAGAGAAATAATAAGAGCAGTCGAAGCTCTAATAGTAGTAGAAGGAATATAATTAGCATTAACAATAGGAGTATGAGAGCTTGCTTAAAGCAATAATAGTAGTAGAATTAGTAGTACGAGTAACTCAGCAATACTTACACCAATTTCCAAACCTCCAGCTCGTAACATTCAATATTCAATTAAAAAGTTTCTGAAATTCAGGGAAAGTCCCAAGAGTTTCGCTTGTCGCACTCGGACTTCTTCGACCTGGATGCAGTTTGAGAATCGAAATGGAAGTCATTAAAGCAGCAGTCGTAAAAATCGCCCTATATATGTATATATGCACACATTCATACATACATACATACACATATATTTGTAAGATTTCTTGGCAAACGCTTCGACGCTTTTTATTTGGCAGCTATTAAACTCAGAACTTTATGGACATGACCAATGTGTGCACTAAACGCTTTGCCCGGCAATCGCAAATACTTTGCACAGTTCCGAGCGCCGGTCGCAGGGTTCCGCTAGTTTATGTTGTCCGTGCCAGGCGCTAACCCCGCCGTACACAGTGCCCAGTCCCCTGTGTTGGCACAAAATACAAGCCATATATTACTCGAGTGGAGCGCAGGGGGCGTTGCACGTACAAGTGTGGCAGCTAGGTGGAGAGTGGGGCGAGCGGAGTTCCTTTCTCTGCTCGCTCGCCAAAGGGCCAATTGACAGCAGCCTGCAGAACAGCATCACAATTAACACATGCCGGAATACCCAGAATCGCTGCTCAGCCGGGGATGGAGTCCAGAGTTGAGTCGACTCGAGTTGAGTCCGGGACGTGAGTGCGCTGCAAAATCCGTGAAGCGTTGCACGTGTCACATCAGCAGCGGCGTCGAGTAAGTCACTCGCTTGCATTTCGCAGCTGTGATGTGGTTCGTGGCTCGCTGCGCTGTGTCCTCGCTACTTGCTCCACCTTCACACATGCCTAGCCTCCAGTTGCTGTTGCTGCTGCTGTTGCTGCTGCTTCTTCTTCCTCTTTTATTACATTTTGACGCATTTTAATCGTTTTTCATCATTTTGCTCGAAGGGTGGCTTCGCCGAGCTCGTCACAATTTCCTTCAGCCCTCGCCGACTGACAATAATAAATTATGCTTTGACTTTTACAAGCGACCCCCAGCCCCCCGGCTCATAAATTGCGTAACGTCGACGACTATTAAAAATTACATAATTGCTTAACTGCAGCACCACCAGCAGCAGCAGCAGCACCACCAGCAGCAGCAGCAGCAACAGCAGCCGCAGCAGCTCAGACAAACAGACAACAATAGCAATGGCAATGCCCACGCCCTGCCCTGGGCTCCTCCTTTGCGTAGCAAATTGCATTATTTACTTTTCAATACATTGCCAAAAGGCCAAAGCAGCAAGCTACAAAGAACCGAGCGACGGCTAAGCGAACAAATTTGTTTATAAAATTATGAAATCGACCGTAGCTAATCGATTAGCGTACGACTGGCACAGTATTTATATTATTTCCGCTTGTGTTCTTATATCAAATATTTCGCTTTTTATACAGTTTTCTTTTCGCAAATTAAATGCAATTGATAGATTGACCGAAAATGAAGCAAATGAATCGAGCCATAAACTGTTGAAAGTTGAATACAGAAAGTTGAATAAACAGAGCTCCAGTCGGGATTGACTGACTTGGAGATACCCTGAACTCTGGGAAGAGCTGATATTCCAGTCGTATAACGATAGATAGTGAATAATTTATTATTGCATAACTTCTGTTCTAATGAGATTTTCAATAAAATCTTCTGGTTAAAGTATTGCCATTTACCTATACGTACTTTTCAAGGCACAAGGGAATGGACAAACGAACGAACAGATGGACACACATCTATAAATGTACGACCAGATGGTTGGACGGGCGAAAGCAAGAAGGAACGAAAGTAAGTACAAATAGTCGAATGGACGTCGTTGTTATCGATAATATATATATATAGCTTACTGGGTCTGTCACGTCTCCTGCTGCCTTCTACTTAACTTATCACAATATCCACAATCCCAACTTTCAGTGAGCAAAATATTTTCAAAAGTCTTTTGACGTGCTGGAAATGAAATATTACTCTGATTAAGGTATGAAATATATTTCGCAATATATAATTTTACTCTTATCACCATTTATAATATACTTGAATATAGTATATACTTTTCTCATCGAATTCATCGAATACAAACTAAATTCGCGCTACTTGAAATCAATGAGAGACGGATATTTATAGCTGTAGTATATGAAATGATATGGGGATAGCAATATCAATTTGATATATATAAGCCGATTAAGTACACTCGAATGGAAGGATATCATTTCTGATTGGCTATGGAGGGCATATTTTGTATATAAACTAAAGCTGACGTGGATCCGAATGAGTTTCACCAGTGCAGTGCGGGCAGTTCATTACGCTGACGGAAATCGATCGGTAAGTCGAGAAGAAAAAAGATGAAATGCAGATGGAATAGTAATACGTGGCAATATTTAGCTCTCAAACTCGTTTGATCAAGTGAAAAGGCAAATGCCACTTTATTGGGAGCCTGCACTTAGTCAGATAACATCGTCCGTTGGCTGGCAGCGGTTATTGCCCCAAATTCGGAGCGAATTGCGCCACTCGAGTGAATAAAGTTGCGCTTTTAACTATTCAACTTTGTTGGCGTTGCAGCTTTGAGTTTTCAGCAGCTCACCCGCTGGCTAGCAGCACTGACAAACTGACAAACTGAAGGACCAAAGGACTGACCACAAAAAAAAATGAAAAATGAAAAATTCCCGCAACTTAATAATAATTTCAGCTGCAACAATTTTTGTGCGTTCGCTGCTTCTTTTGCTGCGGCAATTAAAATTTTTTACCTTATTTGTTCCACTTTTCGAGTGTTGTCCTTTCCCTATCAGTTTCCATTCGCTTCGCTCCAGCTTTGTCTCGCCCCAGGACGAATTTTTGCATGGTCATTTACTTCTTCTTCTTCTTCTTTTTTTGCGAACACAACTGTGACTGTGACTGCGACTGTGACTGTGACTGCGACTGTGTGTTGGGGTAACGCTGTGACATCAAGATTGCGAGCGCCCCAACGTCACACGCATATCCCTGACCAATGTCCTGGCATTGTGGCTGCGCGCTGTTACTAATTAAAAACGCAAATGGGTTTATGATGTTGCACAAGTTGCGGTTCGCTTGAGAGGGGCAGTGGGGGGTTGGGGGTTGGGGGTTGAGGGTACTGCTGTGCTGTCGCTGCACAAATGTAACACAATAAGTGGGCAAAAGAGGACAAACTGAAAAGAAGCTGTAAAGAAAGCGCATAAAAGTGCGCGGCATTAAAACAAATTTCTGTAACGTTCGCTTTGCGTCAGTTTCGCCTCTTCTTCCTCTTCTTCTTTTTTTGGGTTCTCTTCCGCTGTGTTTGACAAAAATGGGGCGAAAAATACAAAACAAGTTGGCAGCGCTGCCACGCTCCCCTCGCCTTTTGTGGCTTTTGCTGACTGCCCAGATCTCGTTCTCTATCTGCGGCGGGCACACGCTCAGCTGTGACTGCCATGCTTTGTGTTTTATTAGCGTGAAAATTTTCCAAAGGTGTCAGCAGTTTATATACATATGTATATATATCGTATATATAGAGTCTAGATATGTATATGTATGTGAGCTTTAAATGCTGCCACGTTTTGCTTAAAGCAGCAACTGCAAGCTGAAAGCGAAACATGTTTGGGCCACAGTCACAATGCGGTCAACTATATGGGAAAATCTAACAGTTGAGTATGAAAAATAAAAATTTTAATTGCCCAAAAATGTATGCTAGAGAGATTTGTTGTTTTTCCTTGGCTTTTCACAACAAAAGCAACCCCAGCCCCCAGTCCAAGCCCAACCCCTATTCAGTTGTTTTGTCTGCTGTGCTAATTTATATGTTAATTTTTTCTTTTTATGCTTTTTCCCATAAATATATATATATATATCTAAAAAAAAAAGATATATATGTGTATTTATTTCGCATAGTGTGCATATTATGAGTATTTTGTGCTGTTTTTGGTATTTTCTGTTGATGCGCTCGCTTTATTTTTGAATAGAAAAGCAGCAAAGGATCCCATTGAAAGGACGTTTTATTTCACTTTTCTTTTCTTTTTTTTATTCTTTTTTTTATTTTGGGTTTTCTATTTTGCATGAAATTTGTGCTGAGCCACGAAAAAAGGGCAGTTTCTCATGGCAACTTTTTAATTTTTGCCGGCCTGAAATTAGAATAATAGTCGAACGGATATTACACAATAGATCCTGTGGACCTGTGGGACGTCGGCCATTTGCTGGCTTGCGGTGCGTGTTGTGCGGATTTCCGGCCAGTCCGTTGTGGTCAACTAGAGAGCCAAATAGCGTTGCTAAAAGCCTGGAAAAGAGGCATTCAAATTCAAAACTTGCCTTTAAGCAGAGGTCCTCGATAAGCAAGGGTTTTACTAAACTTACGTATACTTGATGAATTAGTTGCTCCTATTTAGATGTCAGTTTGAATTTTTGACTTAAAGCTCAAAAAATCATTTTGGGTTTCTCAAACTCAGTCTCAGTCTCAGAGCTCCCTTCACATTGTATGTCCTTGCTGCGAAAAGTTTCTGGGGCTCGCTTTGGCTTATGTTATGCTCATATTTATACCCGCAACAATGTGCGCCTCGTAAAACAATTTATAACTTTTGCGCTTTTGCCTAATAAGTTGGCATGTTGTGGCCAATAAGTTGCCGCAGCTAGAGCAACGCGACACAGGCGGCGTATCCTGGCAGACGACAAGTCGTCGCAGCAGTGCAAACTATGCGAAGTACGGAAAGTGCAACGCGTCGTTCCGCCCCCTTTCCACCTCGTTCCGCTTACTAAAACTAAATTACAAGCATTGAGGAAACAACAACAACAAGAACAAGAACAAGAGCAGCGCAGCAGCACCAGCAGCAGCAGCAAGAACAACAGCCTGCAGCATCTAGTTATTACCAGTCTCTCTCTCGCCCTCTCTCTCTCCCTCCCTCTCTCTCACTTTCTCTGCTGTTGTTGCTGCTTTAACTACTGTTAATTCTTCTAATTGTGTGCACGTTGTTTGCGTGCGCTAATGTCGCATATGCACAAACAACAACAACAGCAGCTGCAACAACACCTATGGGAGACGTCAGCGGGCGCAGGAGGTTCGTGTCATGCAAATGTGTGTAGCTGTTTATGCGAGCGTCGCTCGCCTTCTGCACTTGAGATTTTTGCTGGTCGTCGCTTGACAACTAACATGGCAACTGCTGAGCGAAAGACAGAGAAAAATGCGCCACAAGACTGAGAGTGAAAGAGGGAGAGAGAGAGAGAGCGAGCGAGCGAGTGATGGAGAGTTGGGAATTAGTCTCTGTTCTCGCACTTATTAGTACAAAACACTGCACGCACTCCGCGTATGTGTGAGTGTGTGCATGCATGCTTTGTTATTGTTAAATGTAATTAAATTATGCAGATGAGTGCCAACATGTCGCTGCCGCTGTTGCTGGCTGCTTAGGCAAGCGTTTAGCTACTTTACATATTCGTGTGGAGCAAACAGCTGGCCGGCTGTTGATAAATGCCTTAAGTAGTTAGCAAAACATTTAATTGCACAAGTTTATTAAATATTTAAATTTAAAAAAAAGAAGACTCTCAACTTGGCAGCGGTGGGATTCGAACCCACGCCTCCGAGGAGACTGGTGCCTTAAACCAGCGCCTTAGACCGCTCGGCCACGCTACCATAGGCCGCAGCGCTGCACAAAAATGCTTATGAGTGCAGAGAATAGTTTAGCTATTATTAATTATTTTAATTTGCATTCTCAAAATGAGTTGATTCGAAATAAAATAATCTGGGTAATATATATATATATACATTCACGATGTCTATTTATATACAATTTTTATTTCAAATATTTCTGTTAGTTGAGTCAGCTTTGTTGATTTGTTATCCGAGAACTTAGTTGGGTTTAACTTCTGCATAGTTGACGTTTACCTTGATTCTGAGGGCATTATTTAAGAGGTCTTTCTTATATTAGCAATATGTTTGGAGCTGATTGCTGATCCGATTTGCAATATGTTTGCTCATTTTGAATATATTTAAACTATTATAGTTTCAAAATTTATTTCTCGTTTAGTTACTTCAACATGATGAAATTTAGTTTGTCGCTATTCTCACTTATCATGGTGCTGGGTATTGTTTCTGGACAAGGAGATGGAGCGATTGAGTCGGCATCATATCTGAATGGGTTGGCCGGAGATGAGCCGCAGCCACAGGATGGATTATCGTCTAGATGTTTCTTGAGAGTAGGTAGATACACATATGAAATGTTTGCATTGAGGCTTACCTAGATTACATTTTAGACATGGGCCAGTGAGTGCCCGTACTCGTCTCAGCCCTTCATGGTGCCCATGACTGCTGCAATAACTGACTATGTGCTTAAGCTTCACAACTATTTGCGCAAGACCGTTGGGCAGAACGTTGAGCTCAGTCCCTTCACATGGAGCACAGAACTGGAAAGTTTTGCTAGAGCCAATGTTAGGCAATGTAAGGTCGCTCACGATGATTGCCTGAGCAGCCTTTACAAGTCCACCGGGCAGAACCTCGCGCTCAATGTCTATACGGGAACATTGAATGCTCGCAGCGATGCCGAACTGGTACTGGCGTCCATTAAATCGTGGTGGAACGAGTACAAGGCCAGTAACAAAGCGAAAATTGGTATTGACAAGAACATAGCATTGGGCTGTGCCGCTTCTAGATACTTTTTGGAAGGTTCGCACCACTTCCTAATGACCTGCAACTATGCTACACTTGACGATTCTGGCAATCTCGAGTTAGTTGAAGCGACCAGCCCGCAACCCAACAACGGGCGGCAATACCCAATTTTCAATTATTATTCTTGAAAGAAGCGATTTGATATTTTCTCAAGTCTTCTAAATAAAGCTAAGCATATATCAAACACATAATCGTGTGGGCTTTCAATAAAGGATCGCTATTCTCTTGCCTTCCCAAATATAAATTCATTCCCATATTTATTTATAGCTTCCCGATAATAATTTGTACCATTGACTTGCAGAAATGTTCCCCAACAGGATATATCTTACTTTGATACTACTAAATGCAGTTATTCTGACACTGGGGGCTGAGAATAAGACAGCTAAACACAGATCTGGAGAGAATAGTGCAAAAGATGACTCGAATGCGACTGCGAGAGCTAAACCCAGATCCGGATTTGCGAAACTTGACGCACTTGGAGAAACTAGTGCACAACATGTCTACGGTGAACAAAGCAGCCATTTCTCGGAGAGTCAGAGCTCGAGTGCAAACGAATTCAAAGCCGGCTTAAACTGGGACCAGCAGAGTGCGGCGTCATTTATTAAAAAAGATCCGAGCTCAAATGCTGGGCTGACTGAAGGACAGGCATTTAGGGCAGGGTCTCATTCATCTACTAAACGGACTGATAGCATTAGTCAGGCCTCAAAGAGCGAATTCAATACCAAAACAAATGAAAAAGTCTTACGAGTGGGGAGTACTGAGAAATATCCAAAGTCTAGCGCGAAGTTGGTCAAGCACGTTTTGGAATTTGGATCAAATGGACAAAATGGCCCTGATGGTATTTCCGGTGTACAGTATGGCAACGGTCAGGGCTCAAAAGAGGTATCTACTTTGCCGGCTTTTTCCTGGGCTTCCAGGGGCTTAGACTACGGTAAGGGCTTTAATGGGAGAACTATACAGACCATTGATGGTCCTAACGCGGTATTGTTCAGCAACGGACAGGACTCGATTCATACTAAGGGTAGTAGTACGAGTAGTAGTAACTACGATCACAGCTTAAATAATGCATACAGTGCACAGAATACGATTTTTAGTAATAGTCTTGGCAACGGTCAGAGCACAAATTGGGGATCTAGTTCGCAGGGTTTTCCCGATGGGTTCTTTAATGGGGGATCTAATACACAGACCATTGCTGGTCTCTACGGCAACGGACAGCCCTCGATTGATATTAAGGGCAGTAGTAGTAGTAGTAGTAGTAGTAAAAGTAGTACGAGTAGTAGTAAACAATATAGCTACAATCAGAGCTCAAGTAATTCATACAGTTCACAGTTCGGCATCGGGCAGAGCTCCTATGGTGGATCCAATTCACAGAACGGTTTTGGTTTTGGTATACAAAATGGCAACGGTCAGAGCTTAAATGGCGGAACCAGTTCACAGAACGGTTTTGGTTTTGGTATACAAAATGGCAACGGTCAGAGCTCTAATGGTGGATCCAGTTCACAGAACGGTTTCGGGTTTGATGGACAAAGTGTCAATGGTCAGAGCTCCTATGGTGGATCCAATTCACAGAACGGTTTTGGCGTTAATGGTGGACAAAATGGCAACGGTCAAAACTTCAATCCTGGATCCAATTCACAGAACGGTTTCGGGTTTGGTGGACAAAGTGTCAATGGTCAGAGCTCTAATGGTGGATCCAGTTCACAGGGCGGTTTCGGGTTTGGTGGACAAAGTGTCAATGGTCAGAGCTCCTATGGTGGATCCAATTCACAGAACGGGTTTGCATTTGGTATACAAAATGGCAACGGTCAGAGCTCAAATGGTGGATCCAGTTCACAGAACGGTTTCGGGTTTGATGGACAAAATGGCAACGGTCAGAGCTCTAATGGTGGATCCAGTTCACAGAACGGTTTTGGCGTTAATGGTGGACAAAATGGCAACGGTCAAAACTTCAAATCTGGATCCAATTCACAGAACGGTTTTGGGTTTGGTGGACAAAGTGTCAATGGTCAGAGCTCTAATGCTGGATCCAGTTCACAGGGCTGTTCGGCCTGTTCTCTCACTGCACAGAAAGTCGAAGCTCAGCAATTTACTGTTATTCAGCAGCCGGAATTGCTTCAGAGCTGTAATGGAAATGTATGTAATCAAATTGGTACTTTCGCGCGATCTAACCTTAAAATTTTCTTTTTAAGACTTGGGCCGAAAGCTGCGCTCAGGCATCTGAGCTCCATCGAATTATTTTGCGGGAAGCCCAAAGGAGTCACATAGTTTTCATCCACAACTACTTACGCAACACAGTGGCCGGGACCAGATCGTATGTGGCGAAGAAGGGTATGGCAACAATGAAATGGAGTGATGAGCTGGCCAAGCTAGCTGAAAATAATGTCCTGCAGTGTGATGTCAAACATGACCAGTGCTCGGCAGTTGCCCACAGGGTAACTGGCCAAAATGTGGCACTCACAGCATACGCTGCCACCTACATTGAGCAATCGGTTGAACAGCTGGTGAATGGAACGCTTCGGAATTGGTGGAATGAATACCAGATATTCAAGCAGCAAGCTTACACCTTTACTTATCCCCAGTGGGTTGCTCTGATTGCTGTCTAATAGGGTGATCTTTCAATAGAATTCTTCTTTATTCACAACAGAGAGGGTCAGGTAACTGCTATGGTGAAGGAGAAGAGCGACAACGTTGGCTGCGCTGCTGCCAAATTTGTAAGAAATGGCGTCAATCAATTCCTAATGACCTGCGTCTATGCCACAGCCTCGCCTCTCGACCTGCAGTACGGAATTCATCCGACCTTCCCAGGCTGCTCCACTGGACCCAATCCTCAATTCCCAAATTTGTGCGGCGAATACGAGAGTTACTATGATTAGGCAGAGCAGCAGCTACAATTGTTCAACTCTGAATGATTGCCAATAAATATATTGAGTATATTAAGTTTGTCGTTTATTTGATTTTATATTCTAGTTCTCGAACAGCTTCACAATGGTTTGTTTACTCAATTGTCTTCCACGTGATCTCTCACAGACTCGAGAGCTTCCGTTCATGCTTTTCATACATATTTTTATTTATTTATTTTCTGTTCCGCTTGAGGGCAGTTGTAATACTTGTACAATAGTTGAATATGATCATATATTTTTGCTTGTTTTTGCTTGCTTTCCTTATCATTTTCAATTCAATGTTTTTCTATTCCTTGTTACGTTTTAATTAACGATTTTTTTTGTTGTTTTAACTATTCATGTCCCTTGTAATTTGCTTAAAGTCTAGAAAAATTAATTTATTTATTTTCAATATATATATGTGTGTAAATGTTTGTGGATGAGAGATTTGTCGTGTTATGAAATATGAATATGAATTTACGTTTGAATAGATTTTTCAATTACAATTTTTATTTACTTTTGTTTTTTTTTTTTAGATTTTTTATTTTTTGTCGATTTTTTTTTAGTTTAGTTTACGTTTAACTCCCTTGTATGTGTTTTGCATTTTGTTCCATTAAATTGTTAAATATGTACAATTATTATAACAGCGCCAGCAGCTCGTCACACAACAAAGCCCGCAACCGAAAGGATATCAAATGATAAAACAGAAAAAAAGCGAAATGAAAATAAAATATTATGAATATAAATAATAATAAAAAACGAGAAACCAATCAGCCAAATGGCCATAGAGAAAAACAACAGAAAATTACATTTGTTCGAGCATACATTTTTTATTTACACACATATGCATATATATATATTTATATATATATATCTGTTTAAATATATATACCTTGTATTTATTATGTTGCATAAATTGCTTTTGTATTCATATTGTGTCAATTTGTAGTAGCTCCTTCATAAATATTGTGTAGTTTTGCATAATTGTTGCTATTTTGCTGCATTTCGTAGACCTCTTTATTTATGATATTTTATTAATTCAATAAGTAATTTAATTTTACCTTCTCTGTTCTATTTATATTGAATTTATTAACTATGAAAATGTTTTTCCTTTTTTGTTTTTTTGTTTCAATTTTTATTTAGATATTGTTTTGGTTTTTTAATTGTTGTAAATTTATTTTTTATTTTTTATTTTGAATTGTAGTTATATTTTATTTTGTATTTTTTTGTTTTAGGCTAGATTTATATTTTGAATGACTTGTGCTTAGAAGCGTAAATATTTTGTATACAAATTTAGTTTTTAGTTTTCTTTTTTTCTTTTCTTTTTTTTTTAAGTATTTTAATAATTTTCGTTATCTTTTGTGCATATCATTTAATTATTTACACGAATTTAAATTGCTAAGTAAACTTATTAGATAAATCACTGGATGCGAAAGAAAGACAGCTAAAGAAGATGACAGCCGTTGGCCAGTGTTGGCTAACGCCAGCAGCAGCGTCTGACTCGCCACTCGCCGCTCGCCGCTGCCCTTTTTCCCCTTAGTTAAACTAAACGCTAATTTATACAACATGATTTCGCCTGAATCGAAGTAACTAAATATACAATACATAAATATGAATTAATCCATGCAGAAAGCAACTGAATGCGACCCAAATCCAATGCCAATCAGCCCGTCGCCTCGTCAGCCCTTGTAGAAGTGATAGAGCTCAATGTCGCCGCTGCGCTGCGGTGGCGGCGGTGACTTGGTGCGGCCCAAGGTGCCGCACGACTTTAGCGTGTATCAGTGGTACCGGCGCAGGCTGCCGTTGTTGTTGTTGTTGTTGCCGTTGACCAACACTGGATTGTTGTTTGACAGCGTTGCCACATTGTTGTTGTTCGCATTGAACGAACGCCGCCCGGTCGTATTGCCATGCACCAGGGCCATGCCCATGCCGTTGCGCAGCGGCAGCGCCGGCGGCGGCGGCGTGGGTGTCGGACTCGGCGGCATATCATGGTCCAGGGGCAGCGAATAGTGCGAATTGTTGTGTATGTAGCCCGGGTCGGCCATGGCATCGCAGGGCTTGGCATAGACGGCGCCATTGTGATTGAAATGATCCTGGGTGAGCCGGATGCCGGCATGCCCGTTGCCCAGCGGCTGGCTATAGTGCGACAGAGTGCTCTCCTGGACGCCGCACTGACGCCCGGCCATATGGCGTGGCAGCGAGGCATTCGCCAGCAATCGCATGTCCTGCTGCGAGTGGTGGGAGCGCGGTGTGGTTGTTGCCACGGCTGCTCCCGCTCCCGTTCCCGTTCCCGTTCCTGTTGCTGTTGCTGTGGGTGTTCCTGTCTGCGGATTGTTGGTCATGTAGTGAATGTGACTGAGTGGGGCGAAGGGCGCGTGGGAGGCATCGAGGGCGCTGGGCACTTGCAGCTGCTGCAGCACCGTTCCTGAGTTTGTCGTGGGCGAGGGACCGTTGTGACTGGAGGGGGCACCACCCCGACCCCGCAGCTGAGGTGGGGGTGGAGCTTCTAGCTATAGCTCGGTGACTGGTATCGGCCGGCTGCCCAAATACTGCGACGAGTTGTAGCTGCTGGGACAGGGGTAGCCCGACGCCGGATGCACTCCGCCGCAGCCCGGCGGCGGCCGGGTCATGCACTCCTCGTCGGAGAAGGTCTTCTGGTACTCGCGCTCCTTGCGGCCCAGCGCCGAGTGGCCCTTCAGCATGTCGCGTATGCGGCGACGGCACGTGTAGATCACCAGCGCCAAGGTGGTGATCAGCGCGGCGCAGGCCACCACCATGATGCCGATGATGGCCTGCTTGTTCCCGCTGCCGTGGGTGCAGCCGAGCAGCGGCTCGGCCAGCTGCGTCAGCGGCAGCTCCCGCAGGTTGGCCGGATAGGAGCAGATGACGGGCGCGTACTGGCCGCTGCCGTTCCGGCTGATGAGCAGATTGCGCAGCCACATCAGCTGGCAGTCGCAGACGAAGGGGTTCTCCGACAGGTCGAGGGTCTGCAGGTCCGCCCAGGGGAACAGGCTCTCGGGCAGCGTGCTCAGCTGATTCTCCTTGAGGATGACGGTGCTCAGGTGCGGAAAGCCGCCCACGGTGTTGGCCAGGAGCTCGTTCAGCTGCTTGTTGGCCGACAGATTGAGGTGCTCCAAGTTCGTGTTGTCGGCGAAGGCGCCGCTCTCCACGCGCCTCAGCCGGTGGGCGCCCGTGATCTCCAGCTGGCGCAGCTCGCGCAGACCCACAAAGGCGCCCGTCGCGATGACCTCGAAGTCGTTCTGGCCCAGCGACAGCTGCTCGAGGCGCGCCAGATGCTGCAGCGCAGCCGAGGGCACAGCCGGCAGCCGATTGTCGGAGAGATCCAGGAAGCGTATGCCCTCCAGACCCCTCAAAGCATCCGACGATATATTATGCAGCCCAGCGCCACGCAAGTCGAGTCGTGTCAGCGCCGTCAGATCCTGAAAGGCGCCCGCCGGAATGGTCATGAACGAGTTGGTGCCCAGATAGAGCTCCGCCAGGCCGGGCATGGCCTGGAAGGTCAGCTGCGAGGGCACCGTGGTCAGCGTATTGTCATCCAGATACAACATGCTCAGATTAATCAGTCCGTCCAGGGCGTGCGGGTCGATGTGGCTGATGCGGTTCTGGCCGAGATTCAGCTCCACCAGCTTCACCATGGGCGAGAAGGTGCGATACTCCAGCTCGGCAATCAGATTGCCGCGCAGATTGAGCACCGTGATGGTGGAGAGGCCCGTGAAGGTCTTGTTCGTCACCTGGCCAATCTTGTTGTGATTGAGATGCAGCTCCTGGAGCTTGGCGTGGTAGGCGAACGAGCGCTCGGGTATGGTGACCATGTCGTTGTAGGACAGATCGAGGAATGTCAGCTGCGAGTAGAACTGCATCGACGAGTCGATGGTCTTCAGCTTGTTGTTCTTAATCACGAGCCGCTGTATCGAGGGGTTCAGTGCGATGGGCAGGACGTCGAGGGTGCCCACGCCGCAGTTGACTTTCAGGGTTTCGTCATCGCATTCACAGCCATTTGGACAATTTGCCAGGCCATTTGCCGGCACGAGCAGCGCCAGCACCAGCACCAGCACCAGCAGCAGCAGAGACGACATGGTAATTGCCGTTGCCATTGCCGACGACGACCCTCGTCTGCTCATTATGTTGGCCCGTTGGCCTCTGTCTCGCCTCCTCTCTAGCTCTCTAGCTGGCTCTGCTCCCTCGGTGTGTGCCGCGTCTGTGGTTGGGTTTGGTTCGGTTTGTTGGTTAGTTGCCTTTGCTGTGACCAGACGTTGACTGTCTGTCCGATAGTTGCTTCCTTCTCTCTCTCTCTGTCTCTCTCTGTCTCTCTTTATTTTGGGTTAAATACGTTTTAGCCAAGTTTGCCAATGGCTTTCGTATTTGGCGTCCGACATTCGTGGCGAGCTCCGTCTGCTGTTTAGCCTGCAAAGGGAAAGAATTAGGCGGGATGCGGGGCTTTAGTATGTGCGCTTTAAATTGATTTTCCATTAGAGTTCAAAATTGCTTGGCTTTTGGATTTTCATTGGCTTTGGCAGCTGCAACTGCCCAGCCAACTTAATCGGTAGTTTTGTGGATTACTGCCTGGACGGGGGTCCGCCCCCTCCCCCCCTAGCTCCATCTGTATCTCTATTTTGTATTCTCCGGCTGGCAGTAAACAAATGAAGACAATTTAAATGGCCACGGCAACAGCATTAGCAGCGGCGCTCGCATTAGTGGCAAAGCCAAATGGAAGCTGGCAATGGCAGAGCTTAACTCCGCCTGGCCTTTAATAGACAGCCAGACGGTAGAACTCCTTGAACTGAATGTCCTAGGCTGTTCTCCTTCTCTCTCTCTCTCTCTCTCTCTCCCGCTCCTTAAAGCTCCCGTGTTAATTAATCTACTTTAATTTCAAACAGAACTCACGCACTGTTAAAGTTTTGTCGCTTTGGCCTGCTGCCCCGTTTTGACTCTTATCAGAGTCAGCCCCATCCAACCCTTTGTGCCCGAGGAGCGAGGGCGGCTCCCCGAAGGCGACCAGGCCAGAGATATGCCACATAGTTTAGTTTTGGTCGAAACTTGAAAAACAACTTGCACTTTGTGTGCTTCGGGGACATTTATCAGGGAATGGCAAAAAGGAAACTTAATTTAGCGCACAACTCCGAGAGAAGTTCAAGGATGCCGGCAAGGATATGGGCAAAAGGCGCAACCCCAAATGGTCTATCAAATAAATAAAACAAAGGGAAACAGTAGGAGAGTGGGAGAGAGAGTGGGAGAGAGGGAGAAACCTATTTTTGTTGTTGCTTGTTATTGGTTCTCCCTCTCTCCATCCCTCCCTCCCTCTCTCTCTCGCTCTCTCGGTCAGTTCTCTGTGCGTATAAACAAAAACACAGCAGTCGGCCACGCCCCAGCTGAAACATGTTTGGCTTTGGCTTTGGCGCTGCCTTTTTCATATTTTTCAACTTTCGGCTCGGCCCCGAAGGCGTCATGAAAATAATCATAGATGTGGGTCATACTTCATGGCAGGCAGCGGGCTGGGCTGACTGCTGGGTGGTGCAGACAACTGATGGCTTTGTGTATTGTTTGCGCTGCGCCAAAAAGGATAACGGCTCTCGAGACTGTGCGTCTCTGGCTTGGCTTCAGCTCCGACTTGACTCTCGTTTTTATTATGTAAATATCACATAAACACCCGGGAGCGACGCGGGCGCAATCATATGAAACAACGCCACAAAAATGGAGCGCCAGGTCCCAGGTCCTCTCATCATTATCATGCATATGCCATAAAGCGACTTGTTGAGACTGCGACTGAGAGCTTGCTCGCTGCCTGTTTTCTTCCTTCTTTTTTATATACATATCCTTTTTGGGCAGCTTGACTCGAAGCCAAACCGTTAAAAACACAAAAACAACTGACAGCAGCTACACGAGATGCTAAAGAACTGCCAGCCTCCGTCTCCGTCTGTGTGCGGGTAGCAGCTGCTTAAGCAGTCAGTCAACACGCACTTTTGAGCTGGGGAAATATTTGGAAAATCAAATTTAAATTGCTGAAATGTGAAATGCTGCTAAATGGCCAACAACAACGGTGAGCCTGGCCAGCCAGGTTGTTAAATGGCCCAAAGCAGCCAGCAGCCAAGCCAGGACATGACCCGACTCGCTGCCAGCTATTGGCTTAGCCTTCCTATAAACGACTGTCTTGTCTCGGGCGAGACAATACGTTAACAGCGAGACACTTACGCGGGCTCACAAACAAAATATGGCAACAGCCGGGCCTAAGCCAACAGCTCAGGCGGCACACAGAGCTGCAGGCCAACAGGCTAACATGTGTAGACAAAGGTCAAAGTGTCTTTGCAGCACTCTAAACAAGACGTCAGTGTTATTGTATCTAAATTTGTGAGTTATGCAACACTGCTCTCTCACGCTATTCACTCAATACCAACATTAGCTGCTTCAATTGTTCTTTACCAACACTGATCTGATCTAACTGATCTTCTGCACATTTTGAGTCTTTTACAACACTGCTCTTTCACGTTATTCGCTGTTTACCAACACTCACTGCTTAATCTGTTTTCCCCCACACAGTTAACTATATTTTGGTTGAATCGAGACTTCATTTGTGACTTATACAACACTGCTCTCTGAAGTTATTCCCTTTTTTCCAACACTGGCTGCCTCAACTGTTGTTCTCCACACAGTCAGCTCCATATTGAGTCTATTTGTGACTTATACAACACTGCTCTTTCACTTTATTCGCTCTTTACCAACACTGGCTGCTTTAACTGTTCCTTACCAACACTCTCTGCTCCAACTGTTTCTCTACAACATTTTGAGTCTATCGCGTCTACATTTGTGGCCTATACAACACTACTCTCACACTCTATTCCCTCTTTACCAACACTGGCTGCCTTAACTGTTCTTCTCCACTCAGCTAACTCCATTTAGAACCCATTTAGTCTAAGTTTGTGGCTTATACAACACCATTCTTAAACTATATTCGCTCTTTACCAACACTGGCTGCTTAAAATGTTCTTTACCAACACTCTCTGCTTCAACTGTTTCTCTACACACAGTTAACACCATTTTGAGTCTATTGCGTCTAAATTTGTGGCTTATACAACACTGCTATTTCACACTAATCCCTCTTTACCAACACTGGCTACCACAACTGTTCAGCTGTGTGGAGAAGAACTCCATTAGAATCCATTTAGAATCCATTTAGTCTAAGTTTGTGGCTTAGACAACACTATTCTGAAACTATATTCGCTCTTTACCAACACTGGCTGCTTTAACAATTCTTTACCAACACTCGCTCGCTGCTTTAACTGCTCCTCCCCACACAGCTAACACCATTTAAATTGTCACCCTCGGCTCGGTCGCTGGCCCCTGTCCAGCTGACGTGTCTGCCGCTCAAAAGTATGCTCTAAATATTTTATAGCTGGCCACTGAGATTTTCTCTCCTCGTTCTCTTTTTTGCCTCGACATTTTTATTTGGTTTACGGACGGCGCTGGACAAACCTTTTTTTCGACTGCTGTCCCCCCTTTTTGCTGAACTCATTTATTAGTTCTGACTGGGTTCGTGTCTGGGTGCGGGTGTTAACCCACTCCCACTCTCACCCACTGACCATTGTTATAAATGTTTGGCTGTCAGTTCAACTGTGGCCGTGTAGCCTTGCGGCCATGCTGCACACACACAAACACACACTGGAAAATAGAAAAAGAAAAGCCGAAGGTAGCGAAAAAAAAAAACACTGTCTGCTGCTGCTGCCCGCCTGGGCTATGACTTCCGTTTTTTGTTTGCCAACCCCCTGCGCCCCTCGCCCCTCGGCCGGCTCCCTGCTTATTGTTTAGTCGGTTGAGTTTTTGAAAATTTGCCAGCAGCAGAAAAAACACAAAACAAACGCGACTTTCGCAACAGTTTTGCCTTTGTCTTGCCATTGCCAGGAAATTGCTAAATAAATGCATGTTTCTGATTTAATGGAGCTGGGAGCGGAGAGGAGGGCAGGACGGGCAGCCAACTCGTGTGCCCAATAAGTTCTTCCTCTAGTTTTTCTATTTATTTTGAGTCTGGCAGAGTTTTAAGGGCCGCCCCCACGCTCTAGCGCCCGCTTTATTAATTCCCTTTGCCCATCTTTAAGCGGCTCCAATTTCCACTAACTGTCAGTCCGGCCCCTGGCCACGCCCACCACTGCAATAAACTTCAACCGGTTTGTTGTTCTTTGCCAAATGTTTAATATTTCAAAGTAACGCCAGCCAGCCAATAGCGCAGACCCACTTTCCATATCCGAGAGACTGAAGTATGAAAAGTGTGTTGGGGAGGGGAAGTCCTCTGCTACCCCAGCCATGCTCTTCCCCTCTCCTTCTCTCTCCCTCTGCCTGGTGTTATTTATATGACAATTTCGCTTGAGCGCGCGTTAAAATATCGCTGACAATATTTTATGCTCATGCTTTGCCTCATGTTTTGCCAACGTATCACGCCCCCTACTCCCCGACCTCCTACCCCGCACACACACTTTGCTATGATAAACTTGGCAAATTTATCCTGCTTTGTGCCATACGTCTTTTGGCACAGTTTCACTATTTGCACAGTTTACAGTTGCGCTGGCGACTGGCGCATCTATAAGATACTTTCTGCTGCTAAACAAGCACAGTCAAATATTTGCAGTGCTCTAGAAATAACAACAACAACAACAATAGTCAACAATGGATGAGGCAGCAGCAGAAACAACAGCGACTACTTGAAGCGCACGCACGCTATTTGGGGCACTTCCCAGAAAGAAAGAAAGAAATAAAGAAAAACAACTCAGTCCTACTCCGCCCAGCTGAAGGCTGAAGGCTGAAGGCTGTGCATGTGCCAGTGAAAGTCAGTCAATGGATGAAGGCAGCAGGCAGCAGGCAGCAGCCAGTCGTCTGTGAAATAGAAAACGAAACAATGGCTCCATTCCGTGGGGGGCGTAACGCGAGAAGTCAGCGACTGCCGCCAGAGGGCGCTCCGTCACACATGTTACTTCAGTTTCTTTTTTCTTGCCTTTTCGTTTTTGGTAATAGCAATCGGAGAATTGCAACTTGCAACTTGCAACTTGCCAATTGCAAGTTTCGAATTGCTTCGCCCGTTTGCCTAGCAATTGATTTAAATGTGGAGCTCGAGATCGCAGCGGTGGTTTCCATTGCCAAATACTTGAGCTTGAGCAAGGCAACCACAAAGCCAGATCGAAATTCAATTTTTACCCAGAAAGAATCAGCAAAGGAGAAAGCAAACTGAGCTGGCAGGAATGTTGAGAGCAATGGAAAATTAGAGAAAAGAAAAGTTTGAAATACTCTGATTATTGGCGCAAAGTATATGAATTTGTAACGGTTGAAGGAGTTGAGTTTGAAATGACCTTACTGAGGGTGAAAGAGAGAGAGAGAGAGAGAGAGAGAGAGAGAGAGAAAGTATTGAGAGATTTGTCTAATTGAAGTTGTAGGGAAAAGATACCGAATTCCTCTCCCTACGACTACTATGAATGAAAAGGGATTTAGCTGCAGTTAAGAAATTTGCCTTGAACTATTTAATTTATATAAGCTCATGGTTTTTTAGGAAGTATATCAATTTTTAGGTCTATCATACAATTTACCTTGAAAACTTCCTTGAAAGTACTTCAACTAACCAATCAGCATACCTTAAACAAATCTTTCAACATGTAGCTCTGCTTGCAGCTGTATAAAAGATTTCCACTCTAGCTTAGACTTCATTTCTTTAGAGTTTTCCACTCTAGCTAAGTCTAAAATCAATTGATCATTTCAATTTAATAGTTTTAATTATTAACCATTGCATTTAATGTCTGTTGAGTTACATTAAAACTTCCTTTTTTCGCTCAGATTATAAGTAAAGGCTGTCCCAAAATGCACGCAAGAAATAATTTTGATAGAAAACACAGGACAATATTTAAAAATTGTAAATTTTGTATTGATTTATATAATAGACGTTGTTTTCTTGTGTATCGCTATATTTTTAATAATCCTGAACTGTCAGCTGTCATGTTTTCTATTAAAATTACTTCTTGCGTGAATTTTGGGACAGCCTACATTAATGCTTCACATTTTTGCTCAGATTGATTTTAGTTCAGCTTGTCAACGTCTTAAGTGTATCCAGGCTCTTCTCTGTCATTTCAGTTATGCTATTTGCTATTTTTCAAACAATTTTATTTAAGTATTCTAGAATTTGAATTAGAATTCAATTCTACATATTAGCTACAAAGTTTTTTACTACAGAATCCAAGTATTTCCGCATTCAGCTCTGTCCATTATCATATATTATTATATTATAACTTCACGTTCTTTCAGCTATTCCTCAATTCAATCACCCACTCAATATAAAAACTCTCAGCCAACACCTATTGAATTCAATTTCTCTCTCTCTCTCTCTCTCTCTCTCTCTCTCTCTCTCTCTCTCTCCCAAATTAGCTTTTCAACAAGCCCCAAGAAATATGCCTTAAGCGCGCCTTTTGGCTCATTTGTTTGGTATGTTTTGGCCGGAAGTTTCGACCGCGCTCACTCTCTCCCTACCTCTCTTTATTCCTCTTTCCCTCTCTCCCGCCATCATACATGCGAAGTACAACGCTTTAGCTGCAAAAGTATTTTATGTGTCCCTTGAACATTGACACCAGCTAAGCGACGACGCCGCGACTTAGAGACTCGCAGCCGTACCAGTTGCAGCGCTGGCCAAGTATTTGGGTAAAGTTGGCACTACGACGACGCTTTTATGGCATAATTCCTGGCTGCGTCTTTTTTGTTTTTACGGCCAAAAACTTGGAGCGTGGCATGGCGAATTGGCATGGCTGGCAAGTAAAGAGTAATACCCAGAGCAGTCATAAAGTAAGCCAAATATTTTACATATAAACGACCGCAAGCAGACGTAAGAGTCGAGGCGATGCGAGGCGAGGCGCACGGAGTGTGGGCTAGACGTCGTCGCCATTTTAGCCATAATTTTTGAGAGAGAGTGTGTGTGTGTGTGTGTGTGTGTGTGTGTGTGTGTGTGTGTGTGTGTGTGTGTGTGTGCGAGGGTTTTTCTCTTCTTTTTTGGACTCGTGCCCATAAAACGGCGACAGGCCAAAAAGTAGGTAAGAAACTTTAGCCGGCGACCTTGCCACACGCATTCCTCGAGCTGCGCAATCGTCGTCAGCGTCGTCGTCGTCGTCTGGAATTTTAAAGCCACGGCAAAGTTATGTGTGGCAGACAATAAATCCCAGCTATTGATCCTTGCTATATGTCTTAAACAAATTTATATGGCAAACGGAAAACTAGCTGGCTCCACTAGCTGGCAATATACTGCCCTCCCTCTCCTTCCCCCTCTCTCTCTTTCTCTCTCAGCTTTTGATAAACGGGCATATGGCATCGCAAGAGCATGTCGAACATAAACCTTGCACGGCTGGAGATTTGCCATGGATTTGGAGCAGCGTTTAGTGCAGCGAAGTTGAAAATTAAGGCGAATGTCTCTACGAACATTTTATTACAATGTTTATCCTAAGAGCGAACTTTAAGTAGAACTATAAATTTGCAGAGAGCGCAAAGCAAGGCGGCGAAGAGTGTTGTGTGCTGAGCCAATGCAGAGATCAGCAGGCAGAGTGAGCGAGTGAGAGCTAGCTAATTGGATATAAAGCAAAGTTTAAGAGAGTTGCTGAGAGAAATGAGAGTTGAGTAGGGCAATAGAATGAAACTTTTGTGTAGCTGAGTCTAATTAGATCACAGCAATGGAGGAGGAGAGCAACCAGAGGCTGAGTCGGAGTGGAGGCAGGCGGGAGAGCAATGGGCAGAGGCTGAGCAGTGGCAGAGTTGAGCGAGAGTTGAGCCAGAGCAGAGCCACAGGTAGAGCTATAGGTTGCCAGAGCAGAGTCAGAAATCAGCCTGAGACACCGTTGAGCCTGAGCAGCGCCCAAGCAGAGCCAAAGCAGAGCTATAAGTAGAGCCAGAGCAGAGGTAGAGCAGAGCCATAGGCAGAGCTATAGGCTGAGTGAGAATTGAGTCTTAGCATAGCCATAGGGAGAAATTGAACCAGAGCCTAACTGAGGTAAAGCAGAGGCACAGCAGAGGCAGAACAGAGGCAGAGCAGAGCCAATGCAGGCCATTGTTGAGCCAAAGCAGAGGCCAAGCAGATCTATAGGCAGAGCCAGAGATGAGCGTGAGCATTGTCTAAGAAGCGCCATAGGCAGAGACAATGCACAGGTAGAGTTGAGCTGAAGCAGAGCTATAGGTATAGTCAGAGCAGAGGCAGAGCAGAGCAGGGCCATAGGCTGAGCTATAGGCTGAGTGAGAATTGAGTCTTATCATAGTCATAGGGAGAAATTGAACCAGAGCCTAACTGAGGTAAAGCAGAGGCACAGCAGAGGCAGAACTGAGGCAGAGCAGAGCCAATGCAGGCCATTGTTGAACCAAAGCAGAGGCCAAGCAGATCTATAGGCAGAGCCAGAGATGAGCGTGAGCATTGTCTAAGAAGCGCCATAGGCAGAGACAATGCACAGGTAGAGTTGAGCTGAAGCAGAGCTATAGGTATAGTCAGAGCAGAGGCAGAGCAGAGCAGGGCCATAGGCTGAGCTATAGGCTGAGTGAGAATTGAGTCTTATCATAGTCATAGGGAGAAATTGAACCAGAGCCTAACTGAGGTAAAGCAGAGGCACAGCAGAGGCAGAACTGAGGCAGAGCAGAGCCAATGCAGGCCATTGTTGAGCCAAAGCAGAGGCCAAGCAGATCTATAGGCAGAGCCAGAGATGAGCGTGAGCATTGTCTAAGAAGAGCCATAGGCAGAGACAATGCAGAGGTAGAGTTGAGCTAAAGCAGAGCTATAGGCTGAGCTATACTCAGATCAAGCTGCAGAGCTATAATGGAGTCAGAGATGAGCTAAGGCAGAGTCAGATCAGAGCGAGAGTTGAGCCTGAACATAGCTGTAAGAAATGCCAAAGCAGAGCCAGAGCAGAATCATGAGTATAGCCAAATTTGAGCTTGAGCAGCGTCTAAGCAGAGTCTTGGGCAGAGCTAGAGTTGAGCAACAGCAGTGCCAAAGCAGAGACAACAAGTAATAGAAATATTAGACAGATTTATATATAACAATGTATAATAAATATATATATAAATATATATATAAATATAATACATAAATCTAATACTCCAGCTAAAAATCAGTTGAAGATGTAGTTGAAGGCTATTTACAAAAGCCTTAGTCACAGCCATTACATTATATATTATACATATATGTATATATATATACAACTGTATGTATATATATATATATATTTATAAGTTCAAAACTCCTGCTAAAAATCAATATAAGCTAAAAAGCTTTAATAAGCATAATTTAGACTGCAAAAATCAGTTAAGGCGCTTTCTTGCAGCATTTTAGCGCCAAATTTCCATTTTCCATAGCCAGCTCACACACACACACACACACACAGACATTTATATATACATATTTGCTCACACACACACAGCTCTACCTTTTGCTTTTAACATGCCCACTCCACTTGGGAAGTTTGCCAACTCTCGCCATTACTTAGGCTGCTTATCGACAAAAGTCAGCTAGCAGATCGGATTTGTGTGTTAAATTAAGCACTAAGTAGGCAAATATATGGGTGGCAAAAAGGAGAAGGAGGAGGAGGAAGACCAGAATGAAAACGAAACGAGAATTAGGGCAGCTGAAGAGCGCATAAAGGATTTACCAGTTGGCCAAAAGGTTTAGGCCATCTTAGCGACAATGCTGACAAGCATTAGAAGGCTGCATTTGTTGCTGACTCGGCACGCGAGAACTGCAACAAGCTGGCAGACAAAGAGAGGCAGAGAAGGGGCGTGCGAGGGGGGGGGGGCGTGGCACCAGGACTACCTGGTCTAAGTAGCGTCCGCCAAACGGCGAACGCCATAAATCTTGGGAAATCGCGACGCGGGCGCAAAGTGCGCCACAAAATGGCGAAAATTGGACGGCAAGGAAATAACAAAAGGGCCGACAAAGCGAGAGAGACAGAGAGAGAGCTAAAGGCGAGCAGGAAGTCGCAAGCAGACACTGGCCAGGAAGCACCGGCACATGCTCGGAGTCGGTTTAGTTGCAGTTGGCGTGTGCGAAAATTTAGTGCGCTTGAAATTTAGTTGCACAGTTGCGGTGATTTAGTTGGCCATTGCACTCGCCTGCAGTTGGCCCGAACCGTGGCCGCGACTGAATTGTGGGCGCCAATGGAGGTCAAACCGGCGTAAACAATAAACTACGATTTGCGGGCACAGAGGAGCCAAGCGCTCCAACTCGACTTTAAGACAGTTTTTGACACTCAGCTGATTATCGATTGCAGTGTCGCATGAGAAATTGGGAAATTTAAAAATCTAATAACTAGCTAAGGCTGGCCAGATTTAATATAATTCTATTTTAATTTTATTTAAATTTAATTTTAATTTTAACTTAAGTTTTTATTCTATTTAAATTGCATTAAAATTTAAAAAAAATTATTTTTAATTTAATATAGCTGTAGTTTAATTTTAATTTAACTTTTATTTAATTTCAAATTAATCTTAGTTTTATTATTCATTTTAGTTTTATTTGAATTAAATTTAATTGAAATTAATTTTTATTTTTATTTTTATTTTAATTTCAATTAAATTCAATTTAATTTTAGTTTTATTTAAAATAAATTTAGCTTGAATGAATTCTTTTTTTTTTCATTTTCATTTCATTTTATTTTCTATTTAATTTAAGCTAAATTTTTATTTTAAAATAAATTTGAATTTAAATTTGAGTTTGAATTTATTTTTAAATCAATTCTAAATATATTATAATTTTATTTTTTGTTAAATTTAAATTGCATTTTTGTTTAATTTAAATTTAATATATTTTTAGTTTCAATTTTAATTTAAATTTAATATTTTTAATATATATATTCAAAGTAATCTCTCTTTTCCCAATTTGAGCTTCATTTTCATTAGCTCAGCCCACTGTGCATTTAAATTTTGCCGTGCAAAAAAGTTTTGCCCAATGCCATGAGCCACAGACCCCAACAGCCATGTTCCCTTTGCTCGTCTTATGCAGCAGCTGAATTTAACATGAAGGAAACCAGCTGCAGCAGCAGCAGCAGCCGCAGCAGGAACGTCACATGTGCCATGGGCTTGTTCGGGAATTCGTAGAACCAGAGATTGGGGATAGTCGAGGTTCTTGCTTTAAACAGTGCCATTGTTTATGCACGAGTGAGACAGAGAGAGTGTGACAGAGAGAGATAGAGAGAGAGAGAGAGAGAGAGAGAGGGAGGGAGGGAGTGTAGCCCAGGCAGACTCATTTAAAGACTCCGCGCCGTGCAGACCTCGACGTGAGTTAAGTGCGTTTGGAAAAATTTATGCGAAGAATGCAGCAGCAATATGTGCAACAGCAGCGGCAGCAGCTACAACAAAACTCCTGCAGCGCCACATGGCACACAAAAAGGACCAACGAGACACAGGACTCGCTATATATATATACATATAAAAATATATATATGTATATATTTTGTTTGTAAAAAATGCTTATGCTCAGGCAGACGGCGTTCGCCTTTGTAGGCTCACAGACAGCAGCGACTCAGCCCCCTCTACCCCCCTCTATCTCTATCTCTTTCTCTCTCACACACTCTCTTTGTGCTGCAACGGATACCCAAGTGTGAATAAGAAAGCTTTTGCCAGATGTTTTTTCTGCTTTTTTCGCTCTTCTTTTGCGCCCATTGTCCACTCCTCAAGGCATTATTCATAGCCGGCGCATCTCGGCGGATAGGCTGGCGAGAACTTAATAAGATTTTAATTGAAGCGCAAGAATTTAATTAATTCAATAATGCGTGCTAAAGACCAGCAAGAAACTGAGCAATATAATAATAAAATGACGTATGTCCGCCTGCCGTGGCCTGCTTACAACTGGGGCGATTGGAAATGCTTTCAATTGGAGAAAACTATGCTGGAAATGTAAGTTGAATGACAGAGATTGGAAATTCCTTGAATTTAGTAATTATAGGATATTGACTTGGGCATATGTATGGGGGAAGCTGTGGAGTATGTGAGTATATATAAGAGCTTTAAAGACTTTGTATGAGTTTGACAGAGTGAATGAGTTCGAAGACCATGAAAGACTGAAAGACTTTGAAAGACCATGAAAGACTTTAAAAGAGTTTTCATTATTATATTATTACATATTAATTATTTGCTCATAGTTTGTTTATCATTTCATGATTGGAATTAACTTGAGGAATTGACACGTTTATTGATCCAAGCTGAAGATCTATAGATCTACATAAAAGGCAAGGAATATCTCTAAAGATGTATATACATATATTTTTTTTAATCAGTTTATTTTCCATATCTAGTATATATACTTAACACTTGCTTTCAATACCTATCAGCCACCTCAAACTTTCTTTAAATCTAGCCATTTCAAACCACATCTCGTTATACTCCTTTCCAGCCTCAAACTCATCCCATCCACCCATCGCCTTTCTCTGCGCTTTTGCTATTCCGCAACTTCCTTTGCCAACTAAAAACAAATTAAATTATCCTAAATAACAATATTATTATTGTTATGTTAAGCCATTTGCCTAAAACTTATCTGGCCCAAACTAATTAAAGTTCAATACATTTTGCAAAGTTGGCCAAACTAACATTTGTTTCGAGTCCAACTGGCATCCTCTCCAGGTTCGCTTTGGCTGCATACGTGCCGCTCGCTCGCTCGTTTGCTTGCTTGTTTGTTTGTGTTTGGTTTTTTGGGGTCAGCTACACTAATTGCGAGTTGTTAATGTTGCAGTTGCAGCTGCAGCAAGTTGCAGCGAGCGGCGACTCAATTGAAAATGTTTAGTGACTTTAAAACTGGAAGTAATATAAATCACACAAAAGGTTCAGCAAGTAACCCAATGCCGGCGCATAGCTGGTCGCTTGCTTAATGACGCAAGTAATTGCAACTGCGCAGCGAGTTGCAACTCGACGGTTGGCAGCATAGAAACAACGGCACAAGGGAGCGACTTAATGAAAACCAAACACACACACACACAAACAAACAAACAACAACTCAAAGTCGGTCAACTGTGCAGTGGAAAACGTCGCCGAGAGTTTTGCGACCCCCGAGAAACTCTCAAGTGGCGCATACCAAACAATAATTGATAGACGAACAGATGTACAAGTGTGTTCAAATGAATGAAGGAATGATGGGGCTCCCTCTCTCTCCCTCTCTCCCTCTCTCTCTCTGCATTTGAAATGCGCTTTGATGTTTCGACATTATTTGCAAAGGGTGCAATGGACGCGCGGTAATCGTAGCGACCCAAATCAATTGATTTATGCACTGTTATGCTCGCCTCAATTGAAAACTGTAATTAAATTAACGCAGAAAGCTGACAAACTGTAAGATCTGTTGGCGTAACTGAGTCTACGCTCTGGTATTAATTAAGTTACGCACTGGCTAGCTCAAGTGGAGCACGCAGCAGCAGCAGACACGACGGCATGTGAAAGTCAGCGGCAATTATTATTTTGAGAAGCGCATAGAGCGGCGGCAGCTGTTGTAACTGTCACGCAATTGCCACAGTGCAGACCAACTGGGGCCAACGGCCCTGGATCAATGCGGAAGCTCAATTGAACGCACGAAATTGCATTGGAATTCTCCGATGCGCACAAGACGTGCTTCACAGAGAGAGAAAGAGAGAGAAAGAGAGAGAAAGAGAGAGAGAGACGCAAAATTGATAGCTAAGCTTCTTGAATAATACAATCAAAATGTCACATTCAAATTCTTGCATACTTCTTCTAATTTCACACCTTTAATTGTCATTTGTATATGTCATCAGCCGAGCCTGAAGCATATTGAATTCAGCTGAAAAGCTAAAAAGCTAAAAAGCCATAAACAAAGCACCTAAAATTCTCGGTAATCATTGAAAAATGTTGATATATATGAATTCAAAAGCATAAACAATCGTATCGTGTTACTGTGTCGTTGGAAAAACAAATAAAAAACATAAGCAAAACATGAGCTGTCAACAGTATGCATAAACAAATGACAAACGAGATTTGCGAGCGATTAAAAACGCGCAGCGCAAAGTCAAGGCGTTTATAAACGCGCAACGCACATTCAAGGCGTTTTAAAACGCGCTGCGCACATTTGGCAACGAAAATTGCATAAATGAGCAATAAAATTGTTTGTGATTGTGCTTGGTGTTGTAATGCAATCAGTTTCGATTTGATTACCTTTAATTGACTTTTCAGCACTATTGAACAGACGAAGCGGGCAGCAACAGCGACAGCGACGTCGACGTCGACGCCATGAACATTTAACACTTTTTGTGGCTCATTAACAATTCAAAATGTGGAGCACTCTTCTAGCTGCGCTTGTCTGTCTCTCATCCTCTCTCTCTCTCTCTCTTTTCATTTTCATATATAACATTTTATTTTTTCAATTTCAACGCCGGAACTTTGTTGTCAAACATATTGCATTATATTAATTTTCTTGTTGCTATTCACATTGTTGTTGCTCTGACTGCATTGATATGAATATGTTGCAAAAAGCATCAATAAATTATGCAAGGCAACAACAACAAATAACAGCAGCAGCGCTGCAGCAGTGCTAAATTGTTAATAATGTCACAATTTGATGCCAACGATTTATGACAAAGCTTAAAAAATGCATTAAAATATATAAAAATGTGAAGTGCAAGAGCAAGAGTAAGAGTATATATATATATATAGGTGTATGTGTGTGTGTTTGTATATATTTTTCATTTGCACTCAATATTTTTAAATTATTTATGTTAATTTTTTAATGGCACATTGAAACGCGCAATAAAATTCATTAAAACATTCTTTCCTTGCATTGAGCCAAGAGTAATTCGATTTTGTGAAACAGTTTGAGCTAAGAGTGAACGAGAGAGAAAGAGAGCGAGAGAGAGAGAGAGACAACATGAGAATGTATAAATTACTCTAATAAATTAAAAAGAAAATGTAAATTAATTATATTGATATTTAAAAAATATAAAAAAGCTTTTATAGTCAACACAAATTCTATAAAATACTTAAATATAGCTATATACTTAAAAAAATAGACAAAATATTAAAAAAATAATAATAATAATAATAATAATCAATATTAAATAATATACGAAAATCAATAAATAATATATTTAATTAAATGCAAATAATCAATAATGTAAAATTATAAGAAAAACTTAAAATAATAAAAAAAAATATTTGATTAAATTATATAGAATATAAAATACCACAAAAAATAAATTTGATGTTTACATTATTAAATAATATGCATATTAATATTATAAATAATGTAAAAGTGTAAATATATAAATGAAATATATAAAATAGCTAAACCTCCCCACCTTAGAGACATAAATAGAGCAAAGATAAAGTTGACGTACTCTACAAGCATATATTTAACAAGCCTGCTAATTTTCATATTTACATAAAACTGTATAAATAACATATATTAATGTATGCCATAGCTAACATATTTCTTAGCATGTCCTGCGAAATTGATTAATTTTAATTGAAGCATATTTATGCCCTGATTTCCACTTAGACAAACATGAATAATTATCTTTTGTGCAATTAACTATGCCAGGCGCAATTGAATTAAGCGCCAGCCAGAGTCAACAGCAAAAAATCGCTATGCAAATTGTGTGAGCATAATTAATAAACTATTTTGAACGTGCAGAAAAAAAAATGCAAAAAATTATGCCGCAAATTTAAAAATGAGCATTTCGCTGGCTAAAAAGTAGCGTAAAGCAAATGTGTGTGACAACGCGAAAAACCGCAAGAGTTAAAGAAGTGGAAATGGGGAAAAGCGCAAAGGGAAATGCAAAGCGCGCGCCTGGAGAGGCTGCGACAAGAGACTGCGACTGCCACAGCCACCGACAAGAGCCACAGCTGGAACACCTCGCCACCTCGGCCATGGGTCGCAGAGTGGGGCCTGCTCGACTCCAACTGGGCTGGGGACTGGCGCTGGGTCTGGGTCTGTTTCATATGTACATGGCAAGTGTTGTAAGTATGTGCTTAAATACGCATTTATTCATACAAATATGGCCAACGGCAACAGCAGCAGCAGCAGCAGTAACAACCGCAACAGCAGCAGGCAAAACAATAAAATAAGTTGAGTTCTTAATGCGACAGGTATGAGACTCTAATATATCCTGTAAAGGTGACGAGAGAGAGAGGGTGAGAAAGAGAGAGATAGAGGAGCAAGCGAGATAGGGAGAGAGACAGCATTGAGACTTATTTATTTGTAGTTCTGATATAATTAAATAAAATATATCAAACATAATTTATAGAAATTTTTAAATATTTTTTTATGTTTTTATTCCTTTAGAAATTTCATTAAAAAATATAATTATAAAATATTTGTATATAGGAAAAAATATTTAAATATATTTGTGTATAATATATATTTAAATATATTTCAAAAATAAAAGAAATATAGAGAAAAATTGCTAAAAATTATATTTATAAGAAGTATGCTAAGAAAAGTTGTATTAAATTATATAAATTGATATATAGTAAATATAACCGAATATGAATATATATTATAAATATTCAAATATTATTATACGCTAATTAATTTAATTTTTGACAAAATAATTTGAGAAAAAGAATTTGTTTACATTTTAGAATTTTATTATGCATAAACTTCTTTTTAATTTAATATTTTACTATTTAATACATTTATTATAGTTCTAAATCGTATTCTTGTCCTTACAATTTCCTCTCCTCACTCCCCAGCTCTCTTTGCCAACCTGCAACAGTGTATACCCGACTCGAGTCGGAGGAAAAGCGAATGAAATTTCCATGTCGCTGCCGTCGTAGTTGGGCAAATCAGATGCGCAACTAACGAGCAACAACCACGACAACGTTGCTGACTACGGGCAAGGACTAGAGACCGTGTAGAAGCAGCGCCGGACGCTGTGCCGCGGGCCATTCTATGTCTGAGCCCGGACCCGAATCCAGCCCGAGTCCAGGCGAACATGGCGCAAATGTGACAAATATGGGCATAAAGTGTGCAAGTGACAAGTCTAACATACTTACAAATTTTCATGTGGCAGCCGCAGAGCCAACAGCCAAGACCACATTATCACCCAAAAAGGAGGAGGATAGCGAGAGAGAGAGGCACACACGAGGAATTTGCGTTTTCAAATGTATGTTAATGATCCAGCGGCGGGCTGCCAACGTAACCCAACAATGATTTCCAGCTTCAGTTTTCTTCTCTGTGTTTGTTTGTTTTTTTTGCTTCTCTCTGTTTGCTGTCTGCACAGTTAGCCAAAAGTATTTCCTGTGTTTTTGTTTGCAGCGCCAACACTTGGCTTGTTTTTATTTTAATGATATTTTTTCAATCAGCGAAAAAGTCGCGAGAAAAACTGAAGTTCATTTGAATATGTGCAAACTAATGCCGTTGATGAAGCTGCGTTTTTAGCTCGCAAATTAAATTACAATTTTAAATTTTTTGTTCCCCCCAGCGGAAATACTTAATTTGAGAGTTGGTGGGGCAAGAGCTATAACTAATGTGTTTTGGATAGAATTAAGTTGGAAATAAATGGTTTTTTTAGTGGGCTACAATTAATGAGCAGGTGGCAAGTGGCCTAGAGAGATCTCAAATCGCTCAATCTCTCTCAGTCTCTCTCTGTCTAGCGGAAATGCGTGCATTAAGCGCCAAAGTTGACATCAAAGTAAGTCACAATGGACGAGCGAGCGTGCAGCGGAAATGACAACATTCCCCCAGCTGACTAGCAAACGAGCCAAGTGCAGGCAATCAAGCAAAGAGTAAATGTGGCCAGTTAAGAGCTCGGCGGCTATTGTGAGAAGTAACTCAAATACCAATCATAGCCGCTGCTGCTGCTGCTGCTTGCATGCAGCATGCAATGTGCCAGCTTCACATCTCACTACTCTCCCAGCTGCTGCTGCTGCTGCTGCTACTCCTACCTAACAAGCTGTCAATAAACGTGGCTCAACTGCTGTTGCATGCTTTTTTTCAGTCTTCCGACTCATTCAAATGCGCACGCATGAAAATGACAGTAGTTTAGCTAGTGGCAACAACAGCAACAGCAGCGACAGCCACTGCCACTGACCTAGACACGCACTCGACTCTCGTACAGCAAATTGCCAGCTATACGCGCACTTGGTTTGTCAACTATGTGTCGCATCTGAAATTACATAATTACCAACAATAAATTGTAATTACTGCCTTGAGATACATTTGCTCAGATAAACGGTTTTCCGTGTCGCCTCTGTCGTCTCTGTGTGTTCGCACTTCGTTTCGCCTTTGTCCGTTCGTTGGCAGCGCTCTCGACATTGACTTTGGCCCGACGCTGGCATAAATTACGCTCAGCAATTACAACAAACCATCGAAAATGTAAACAAACTTGGGGAATACGCACACCCAGCGGCCCCAAACGGACAGCGGGACGCATCGCCAAAGAGCACACAAAACGTTTTTAAGTTCACAAAAGTGCGTGCATAAATTGCTTGCGAGTCTTAGATAATTTATACCGATTTGTTTTCAACTAAAAGCCCTTGCGATGTGCGTTTGGCTGGGAAAAAGACGCATCTAAATAATGTGAGCTGTGAATTGCTTCAAGTATGCATAAAGTTTGGTATTTTTTAAATACGGCACAGATAAGATACGATTGGGGAAAATATGGCAAGAGCTACAAAGTGTGGGAGAGTTTTGGATATGTTTCTATCTAGACTTAAGCATAAATTTGTGCGGGAAACTAAATATTTAAGTAAAAGAAAAGATAATTTTATATTTATTTTCTATTTTATAATTCCAAAAGTTAATCTTGTATAAATACTTTTTACTGAGTATTCTTGGTATCTTTTTTTTTCGTGTTTTCAGTTGTCTTCTCGTTTGTTTTTTTCAGTTTCTCTTATATTCACATATATTTACAGATCTCTCAGCTTCGCTACTCTTCTCTTGCCATGCCTCATCTTCTATTTTCTTCTTTTTCATTTACATCTCTTATGTTCTTATTCAATCTCTATTATTCTTCTGCTGCTCATTTCTTATTTCCAATTCTCTTCCATTTTATCTAAATGAATTTATATTTATTCCTTTATTTTATACTATCATTTAACATAAATTCGCATCAATCTAAAACCCTTACTTAAAACATACCCATCCTAAACACTCTCCTCTCCTCCACAAAATGCCTTAAAACAAAATCCCAAATTTCAATGCATGCTTTAAGCCAAATAATGAATGTGTTCAGGCATGCACATAAGCCAAGTCCACTTGGCCTTGAGCTTTCAGTTTGCTTTCTACGTGGCGCAGGTAACCTTAATCCGTCAGAATCTTGACTTTTGCGTAGCTAAATTGAATAGCAAATCAAATACATAGCAATTCCCCAAACTAAGAAAATACTTTGACAAATTGAGCTCTCTGTGTGTGTGTGTGTGTGTGTGTGTGGCACAGATTGCAAAATTGAAAGTGCAATTAAATAATAATTGAGGCAAAATGTATTCGATTGCAGGCAAAAACATGTTTTGTTATTGATATACAAAATGCAATTTCAATCAAAGTGGGTCACTTTCCGACCAAAAAGTGAGGGGGAGGGGGGCGGGGTGTCTAATGACATAATCGGAAATTTGTTAACGTCTGTTGGCAGCAGTATTCAAATTTGATTTGATGCGCTCGCAGGGGCAGAGCTGTGTTTAAGTTGTCCTAAGCGAGTGCAGCTCATTAGGGTCACAGCACCGGATCGAACTCATTTATTATGGCCATATAATCTGGCTGACAGGCTAAAATAAAAACTGTATATATATATATATATATATATATATATATATATATATATATATATATATATATATATATATATATATATATAGCCAGTCAGTCAGTCTTTATGCAAAAATTGCGGTCGCTTTTATAAAATGTTGCTGGCTAACTAGTTCGGGCTTTTGTAAGCTGCATATTTAAGTTTTAAGCTCGCAACGATTTGCATATTTAATAATAAACAGCCAAAGAAAACCAAAGGCTAAAATGCATTTTTCAATACATTTGGAATTTTCTTTCCTTTTTTTTCTGTTCAAATTATTTCCCATAAAAAATGCAAAATCAATGGGAAATAAATGCGCATAACGTTTAGCGTAATTATCTTATGCAAATATGTACATATATTATAATACTAATATATATATATATATGTATGTATGTGTATCTGCCATTGATAACGCAAATGCTTTTTGTTTTCATTTTTTATTTAAATTTATTTTAAAGGTTAATTGGGTGCTGATGCGCATTGAGCTGCCTGCGGGGCAAGAAATCGAGATAATGAAGCTCTTCAAATATATATATTTTAAAAAACTCAAACTAATCATGTTGTTTCCCAGACAGCGAACAGCATTTTTTTTCAATTTTTTCTACTTTTTGATTTAATTTGTTAACAGTTTCTCACATAAGCTTATAATTGAACAATTTGAATAGCTGGGAAGGAAGCGAAAGGCGCAGAATCTGGTTTGTTGGCGATGATTGTCGTCTACATATAGATATATATAAAGATAAATAGTACAGTATAGATACTATTCATATTTTCATACTATCTACCCCTCTTTAATTATTTAACATTTTTTTTTTATTTATTGTTATTTATTTTTTACAGCTATATATATCACCTGCATTTAATTTAATTTAATTTAATTTTGTATCTATAAAAAAATAACAAAATATATATATATCTTGTAGATAAACCCTCATTAGCGTTGCGCATTTCCTCTATCAATTTATTCTGTAAGCCCCACAAATGCAAATCATCGCAGTTGCATTAGCTTTAATATTCAGCTTGGGGTTGGCTTAAAGCCCAGCACATTAAGCATTTAAGCCTAGCCACGCCCACTGTGATGTATTTATAGCGGTCGTACCTACTTTTTTCTCTCTCTCAGGCTGCCCCGCCGTAAGCCCGTAAGTCAAATCGTTGCGGTTATTTATTTATTTATTAACACAATGAGCCAGCCCTATGCGAGCGCACTAACTATTCCCTCAGTTCTATGAGCCAAGGCAAAGCTCGAGTCCATTTCCTTGGCTCATTTAATTTCGCTAGCGGACCACACACATCGCTGCCTCTTTTTTGTGCTGCTGCTGCTGCTGCTGCTGCTGCCACTATTAGTTGTTCAATTTAAGTCTGAGTTTTTGCTGTTGTTGTCCTGGCTGCTCCATTATGCGCGTCCATTATGGCTCTGTTTGCCTTGATAATGCGCCACGTCCCAAGTCGCCCCAGTCTTATAGCATTGTCAGCTTTTGCCGGCCGACTGCCTTTTTGTCATTTCAGTTTTGTTGATTTTGCAAAAAAAATAAAGAATATTTACACCACCTCACCCACCCACCCAAGGCTTGAAGCGAGACTACCTAGGGGGCCGCAGCACCGCCGAAGACGTTTTGGGCCAATGTAAATAATTTATTTATGGTCTTGTTTGTTTACTTCTTCCAGCGAGGCATTTTCCTGCGCCAGCTAGCTAGCTAGCTTGTTTGCCTAGAGCTTAGAAGGTGCCCAGCCCCCTACCAGGCCACTCTACACTCTACATATATTTGTATGTATATATATGAGAAACGTGTCGCATTCACATTCGCATTCACTTTATAAATAAGAAATCAATTGATTTGGTCTTGGCGCAAAGTTAAGAACTGTTGCCTTTGACAATATTTGCCAGCCCTTAAGGCGATTAACAGCGATTCCATTTCAGCTCTCGCATGTAAATATCGACGAGGCTTTAAATGAAATTGAGGCACATTCGTTTTCGGCTTGTGTCAACAAGCCAAATGACATAAATATTATTTCAGTTTCGCATCCGCACGTCGACTGAATCAAGTTAATTTCGTGCCAGACACAGATCTTTTAATTTTGCATTAATGTTTACGCTGCTGTCTGCCTTTCAAGTGTTTGTATAAAGGCGAAGCTGCAATTGCTGCGTGAGAAAAATCCCAATGATTCCCATAGGCCAAACACAGAACCGAAGATTCAGATTTGTTTAAAGATTTCTGATGATAACTTACCCAAAAATGCACAATTAAACGAAGAAATTGGCATTAATTAGTTGGAGGAAGCTGGATTTTACAAGCGTGCATTGCTGGAAAGCAAAGGAAAGAGTTATAGATTAGTGAATATGCTGGAGAAAACCGGATTTATAATAGAAATTCTTAAAATAATAATTAAAATTAAATCATAATGGCCTATAAGCCATATTTGTATGTATGAGAATCACATAGAAAGGCGCAGTAAACAGTGTATATTTTACTTACAAGAGTTCTATATGAATTTCTATTGTATAAGTAGGCATTTATATGCTTATACATCAACGTAAACACTTAAGGCTGCCCCCATCGACACCACCCGACTAAGACATACCCTAACCCCAGCTAAAACCCAGAAATCAATTACATATTCCACATCTAAAAGTAGCCACAGCTTTCATTCTAATAACAAAAAGAGCATCAAACCAAATGCAGTCGATAGCTCAGCCAGTGCTTGGAGCTGCCTTCAACTTTGGCCGCACACATTTTGCATATCTCTAAGGTCAGATCAGAGAGTTGAGAACTGTAAACCGATGACGATGAATCATTGGGGCGATTATATATGGGCTGAGCACGGCACACAGCAATTATGCAATTTTCCACAGACCAAAAGCACTTGTCGCAGTTGGCCAAAAGCGAAACGTATCTGATGATTCACACAGCTCAGGTATTTTGTATATGTATCAAATTATGCGCTGCCAGCAGGCAAACAGCCCAGAAATATCTGCAGTTGGTTTAACAAAACACATGCAGATAGAGGGGGGAGAGAGATACAGATGCAGGCTAAGCACGATAAGCGAATCACAGCAGAAATCGTACATTTGAAACAATAAAATCTGGCTGTGACTGGCTCTGGCTCTGGCTCTGTCTCGTCTTACAGACATTTCATATCAGATGAAATAAACACACACAAACAGTGAGAGGCTAGAGAAATTGCAGATGGAGGACCGCACATGAGTTTGGCTAGAAAGCCGGAGGGGCAGCTTCGCAACATCAAAAGCCACAGAGAGAAGTGCCGCCAAACGCTCGACACTACGTACATAGCTGTAGCTACAGTGTGTCTCGTCTGTAGCAGCTAACTGTAATTGTATCTAACAGCTTCAGCTGACAGGCCCAAGAAGCGACTGAGGCGACAGCCTGGCAACGCGTCGCTCTGGAACTTGTCTTACTTTTTATGGCCAACAAGCAACGCCAACAAGCAACAACAACAACAACAACAGTGAGAAGAGGAACGCGTGCGGCTTCGCCAGCGCAACGCGAGGAGGCGGCGTCGCAACGCCTCGAACTGCGGGGCCACCCAAAAATGGTCAGCAAAGCGCCACCAAATTGACTGCTAGCCCCGCCACTAGATGCGACCAACTCGCAGATACTTTTCTACCCCAGTTGGCTTGGCTCTGCTCTGCTATGCCATTGAATTATTGTTTGAAATCAAAAACTAACCATTATTTACCAGCCGAGGAGTGCCAAACAAAAGCCAGCAGCAAATACCAAAAACAATGTGAGCGAGAGTTGCTCGAGAGTTGGGAACTGATAGATAAATATATAGAAAATTATTGGAATAAATCATATTAAATATTTAGCTGACTAAAAAGTAAAAGATTTAAAATTAAACTAAGAATTTAGATTATTTAATATTAAATTGATTAAATTAAAATATTTTATCTTATATTTTTAATTTAAATATTTTTGCCTAAAGTTTTTATATATTTTTTAAAGTATTTAATTAAATTTTAAAAATTCAGTTTAGGCTATTAAATAAGAAATTTATTAAATTAAAACATTTTTATATTTTATTTTTTATTCAATTATGTTATTTGTACTATTTTTATAGTTTTTATTTTTATAGTTCGCATTTTTAATTGAATTGTTTAACTTTAAAGTTTTTATGTTTTATTGATTTATTTAAATTTCTAATTTATTTTTATTGATTTATTTAAATTTCTAATTTATTTTTATTGATTTATTTTATTATTATTTATTTATAATTTTTATATATTTAAATTAAAAATATAGCACAAAATCATAACAAAATTGTATCTTTTTAATATTAAACCCAACAAGAATTAATGCTCCAACAAATATCAAATCTGCGCTTGCAATATAATTATCATTTCCAGCTAGTAACCCATAGAGCCGCCCTCGCCGATTGCAAGCGGTGGCCCATGAAAGTTGTATTGAAAGGCGGGCGACAGAAACAGAGACTCAGCGACAGATACGCCAGAGTCAGAGAGACAGAGTCAAGACAGCCCAAAGACAACAGCAACAACAACGAGGGGCCACAGCACAATTGACTAGCAAACTGGAGCTGTACATCCTGGACACTGTGTGGCAGGAACTGGCCCCGCCCCGCCTGCCGTCCTCGGAGCCAACTGCTTATTGCCAGGGCAAATAATAACTTATGTCGAGTGTCAGGCCAAAAAAGCCGTAAGCGCTACGGGAAATATTTTCAGTGTGTGCTTTTCCTGTGCTCCAGTATTTGTTGTAGTTAGCTGTCGACGTGTGTGCTATATACAATGTAAATAAAAAAGTCTAGCTATTGTTGTTGCTGTTGTTGTCTCTTTTGCTGGCTTTAACTTGGTTTTCTCCACGAGCTGAAGCTCCGAATGTATCTCAGTATTTCTGCAATATTTCAACGTGCCGGCGCGTATCTGCTGCATGCCTGTCTGTGGCTTTTTATTTTCATTTTTTTCTTTTTTTTTCGACTTTTATTTTGTTTTGTTGGCGTATCCGTTATTGAACTATTGTGCAGTGCACGTAATTTAAGCCAGCCACGCCCCTCACAGCCGGCCATATCTCGTCGTCCGCTTTGCGCCGCCCAATCGAAAATTTGTTTATGAAAGGGAATTTTCTATGAAAGTAACTGAAACCTGAGCGCAAAGTTCAGCCAACAGTTAAGTGCAAATTATTAGACGAGAAATTAGTAGAGCGAGGAGCGACGCAGCATGCAGAGCCAACAAAACGTGCACCAAATAAAAACTGGAGAGAACTTTTGAGCAGCTTTTTGTGGCACATTGCGGTTGCATTTGCTAATGGAAATTGTTCCGAGGTACGCAAAAGTTTTCCTACATTTTTTGCTTTTTTTTTTTTGTGGGTAAATGCCGTGGAAATCTAAAACGGAGAATGGCATGCAAAAGTTGCTTTTATTATTTGGACAAACCCCAAATTTATTTGAATTTAAAGGGGGGAATTTAAAATGGTAAAAAAAAATATAAATTAAATAAAATAAAATACACGAAAAAATAGTTTAAGAAAAAAGTGTTATTTTATATATAAAATAAAATATAATAAAATATTATTAATACAAATTTAATAATTTTAACTCATTTTAAACTTAAAAAATAAAAAAATAATTATATATAATATATAAATAGAGTATTTTGTATTTAAAATCAAGTAAACTACTTTAAAAATAAATATATGATTTTATATTTGAAATAAAATAATAAAAAAATTTTTTCTAATATATATTTAAATCATATTAATTATATTATATTTTTAATTTTGTTAGAACTATTTTAAAATTCTTTCTTTTATTTCACATTTAAGCTAATATATAAAATTTAATTGCAGTCAGTTCATCTCCACTAGCACTTAAGACCTGCTGTCTTGACCACATTTTCAAATTGGCATTATAAATACTAAAACCAACAGCAAAATACCAGCACACACACGCACAGCCCGAAAAGCAATTAAAGATTAAAGTCTCAGTCGCAACAACAACGACGAACGAACATCGAGTGGATAACTAACCAGGACACAACAAGCTGCAACAGCAGCAGCAGCAGCAACTGAAATGGATGACCAACACGTGCTAAGCTCATTAGATGCTCTGATTTCTCAAGTCTCGAACGAGTGGGGCCAAAACTTTCGGTGCCACATAAATTCTGGCAACAAACTAATAACCAATAAAATGTCTTAAGCCGTCTAAGCTCATAAATGCCATTTTAAAATACAACCAAGACACACAAATCTAAGAGCGGAGCCAAAGGGCAAACAGCTCGACCTGCAGCCTTTTAAATTCACATACGTATATATATATATATATAACATAGATTCATGTGTGTGTGTGTCCATATAGATTGTATTAAAGTGGCTCAGGAAGCCATTCAAGTTGAAAAGCCCTCTTAATAAGCATTGGCCTGGGGTCTGCAGCTGGGCTCTTGGCTGGCAATGCCAACAAGTGGCCCACAGTCGGGATTGATGGCATGGGGGCTGCGAAAGGGGGCCGTTGCAGAATTAGTGCGAGAAGCCTCTTCGTCTGATGTTTGAGTGAATGGAGTCCAAAGATGAGCAGCAGACGTCGTCGGGCCAGCGAGGGCAATGATTGGCAGCCAAAGAGTACTCGCCGTCCATCGCCCGCCCTCCCGCTCTTGCCAAACAAAGACCGGCTGTAAAATAGAGCAATGCCAGCAACAACGTCAAATGCAACAGCAGCAGCAACAACAACAACAACAACGACAACAACGACAGGAGCGGCAGCAAGCGCAACAGTTGCTCTGTCAGTTACTTTGACTTGCGGTCGTTTTGCTGCGCTGACATAAGCGAGGGCAGATCGAGTTGTTTTAAAGAGCTACAAAACTTACAGCTACTTTTAAGCTATTTTGAAGAGGATAAAGTCAGGCTCTTTTTGGCTTGACCATTCTTAGGAAAGACTATCAGGGCTCATAGAATTGTTAAGAATTTTGTCATATATTTTGTTTATGCATATAAAATTCAAAATTGAATATTTTTAGCTATGGGGCTGCCAACTAGAGTCTTTATCTGCAACTATAAATTAGCTTGCAGTTCTAGGCCAGATATTCGCTCACGTATTACATACTTATTCATCAGTTGAAAAAATTCCTAAAAAAAACAATATATACATTTTGTAATTGGTATAAAATACATAAAATACTAATAGTATACTTATTATATGTACATATATTACATATATTATTTTTAAGAATTTATCTGATATCTAGAAATATGAAATTATATGCAAGCTCTCATATTTTCTTTAAAAATTCTTCGCCAAAACTTCAAATTCAAGTCTCTGCAACTGCTGTCCCGTATTATATAAATAAGTTTCTTCTTTCCTTGCTTAATCTCTCTCAAATAACCCTCGCATTGTGATGTTGCCTCACGGCAACTGGCAGGCAACTGGCAACTGCAACGCTGTTGAACTTTTAATTTGATGAATGATATACATTTGTCTCGAGTGCAGGCCGGCAAGCGGCTGGCCACAGATTGCCCAAGTCTCAACCACTCAGTCACACACACAACCACGCACTCAGTTGCAGTAATTTTAGTGGATCGCAGCTGAGTGAAGATCTGCACCGCTGGCATATTTACACAGACACCGACACAGAGAAAGAGTTGAGTCGAGTTGAGTCGAGTCGAGCGCAGCCGCTCTCCTCGCCCCGTCGAGTGGATGACACATGTGGTGCTGTGGTAAGAGATCTGTGAAGATCTGCGCTGCTATATAATTTTTGCTTAACTGCAATTATGAGATGTTGCGGCTGATCTTGGAGAGAGACGAGGCATGAAACCACAGCAGCAAGAGCCACAGCCGTCAACCGGAAGCTTTGTCTTGATCTCTCTTCGGCAGCTTGAGCAAAACTTGTTCTTACGGTTATCGCTGTTGGTTTTACAAGTGCCTCGAGTGGAGCGCGTCTGCCAGCCAACATACAACATCCTTAATTATGACAATCAGCGCTGCTTGAATGTTGGCCCCTCCCCCCCCACAACTCCGCGATATGCGATCGAACCACTGCTGATCCAGATCGGTTGCAATGGGGGCCATCTCCAGCTCTCTCGATCATGTTGCGGCCCTGCTGTACCTGACTGAGCTGGCACAGTTCAGCATGAAACGCTTTGGAATGCTGTGCTATGGGGTTGCAAAGCCCGGCCAAGGATCGTTATCGGCTGCAGCGCAGGAGAGCGTGAGAGAGAAAGCCAACTGGGTGGCCAGAGCCCAATAAAAGAGCAAGTTAAGCAATTAGCGTCAATTAGGCCTGAAGCCTGAAGACATTAACATATTATTGGCCAGGCTAACAACAATATAAATGAGCTAAGCCGAAAAGAAGCCATTAAGCAAATAAATTGCGCTTTAATCAAGCATCGATCACAAGTTTATCTGAAGCTTGTGAATCATTAAATTGATTTTGATTTGGCAGCAAAACAAGTTTCTAAATTCCAGCTGACAGCTGAGCGCTCTGCAATATTTATGAGCGACAAACTGGGAATTGGAAAAGAATTTATTAGGATTTTGCAGAAATCAATTTCAGGTGATGTCAACAGTTTGGAGTAGAAGAATCTCATGGGAAGCTTCTTATATATATTCATATATGACCTAATCAGTTATGCGATCAGCCAGAAAATGATCAAACATCACTTTCGCTGCCCGAAACTCAACCACAGCCCATTCACCACCCCAGACACACCCAAAACATAAAGAGAGTAGAGTGGAGTCGAAACCGCAGGGGCACATCGGACATGCGAATGCTGGAGCGTTGATTGATTATGGGGCAGACAGAAAACAATTAAAGGTTCAGCTTTCACCCGAAGGCAAGGCCAACTAATTACTTTCACTTGGCCAGAATGTCGAGCAGAGTTCAATCTGGCAAATAAGCACGCAGCAGCAGCCCAGAGCTTCATCATCATCATCATCATCATGGGGGCCACAGGTTAATATGGCAATTAGCCAAAGAGAGCCAAGTGAAAATAAGACAGCTCTCTCTCTCTCTCTCTCTCTCTCTCTCTCTCTCTCTCTCTCTCTCTCTCTCAAATCAAATTGCGCATAACTTTCAAATGTGATTAAGGTCGGACAAGCTGCCAGGCCAAATGAGCTGGAATCTGTAATCAAAGACAACTAAATCGACAGGTTCTAGGCCCAACTGTTGCTCTTGGCCCAAAAGAAAAACAATCAGAATTGCGTTGGCGCACAGACAAATAGCCAACGGCCCCGCTGCGGCTGCTGGGCTACAGATTTCAACAGGTTCACGCCTCCCCAGACGCAGACAGAGCGAAGCACTAAAACGAGACCAAAATCAGTGCAAGAACACATTAAACGTAATGTTCGAAGATCGGAACAGGCCAGGCCAGGCCCAAAGAAGCCGCCAGCAAATCCAAGAGCAGAGCAAGGCGCACATTAAATACCCTAAGCCATAAACTCAGATGAACAAACTGTTCGACGTTAAGAGATTTACGAGCTACTTATCGAACTATTATCGATCAAACTCAAGCTTAAAGTCGGTTAAGTAATTGCCCATGATGCCCTCTTTCACACAGCTGGCGGCTACAGGGTATCACACACGGCCACTTGCAAGTGGCACATCAAAAATCCGAACAGTTTTTCAAGTGTTTATGACGGAGGAGCTGAGGGAGGAGGGAGAGCCAATTCGAATTGGTGTGATTATCGCAAGTAAACTATCTCTCACAGCTGGCTACGACTGGGCCGCTGCCGGTTTTTGTTTCTTTTATGAAGATGAATTTCTTTTTTATTCGAGATTTATATGTGCCCCGTATGAACTCAGCTCCAGCTACGCCCTGAACCCCTGCTCAACGAGCTGCTCGCGGCTGGAGCTCCAATTACTTCACTCACTCTTGATTATTATGTTGTATGTTGTAGTTTTATGAGTTGCTGTTGCTGTTGCTGTTGGCGTTGCTGTTGCTGTTGTTGTAGCTGAGATTCCGCAAAATCAATGAAATGCTTGACTGAATGCGAGTGCGCGTTGCGTGTCTGCCTGCACTGGTTAAATATTGTATGAAACATTGTTAAAAAGGGCAGCCAGAGAAAAACCTTTGTTCACTGGAAACAAAAAGCAATTGCAATCGATTGTGTGCTCTATGGCATCAGCACGCATTGAAGTGCTATTCTGGGCAACGCAAGTGTTGTTAAATATCAAGAATTGTAATATTCCTAATGCGTAGTGGAAAGTTTGTGATAGAAAGATATATACAGAGAGGTTGGGGGAATGTTTGTTTGTACTAGATGAGCGATTGGAGACTTGTACAATGTGGCTTTAATAAAAGAGCTAAAATATAGCTAAAATATTGATCTACTTAGAGCTGGAAATAGACTTTCCAGAAATGGCTAGCCTTTAGTAGGTTCTAAGCTCTATTTATATCAAGTAATATTATGTTTCCTATTTTTATTGAAAATTTTGCATTGTAGACAGCTCTCTTTGTTTTAAGATTTATTCAATATAAAGATAATTAAATTTAATTTTAATTTAATTAACAATATGAAAAAATATTGTTATAAAACATAAATCCATAAAAAATCTTTAAAACGATCTATTCGCTTCAGTTGTCTGTATATAATTTCAATATCTGCTTATAAAAGTTTTTGGAGCTTCAAAACTTTATTATTATTATTATTATTATTATTATTATTATTATTATTATTATTATTATTATTATTATTATTATTATTATTATATTATTAATTTATTATTATTATATTATTATTATTATTATTATATTATTTGTTATATTAGTTGAGAATTGCACAGTCAGATCAAGCCACAATTTAATAAATATATATAATATAAAATATTTAATAATATAATATTTAAAAAAATAACACTTCAACAATTTTCTTTCATTTATTTTTTAATTTTTATTTATTTAAAATATATTTAATTATTTTATTATGATTTATACTCGTGAATATCTAAAGAAACTCAAGATCTAACATACATAAACTATATAATAATAAATAAATAATATTTTAATATAATACTTAATATAATACTTTAATATAATACTTTTACTTTTAGCTTTAAAAACTCAAGTCTCTTTTCGTGCCTCAAGCCTTTCATATTAAAATTTAAAGCCATCTTAAATCCCCCATAAACCCCAATTGAAACTCCAGCCAACAACAGCCGTAACCTCCACTCAATACCTTTTCCGCTCACTCAACACCTGTGTAAGCCCAGCTCGAAATCCACTCAAATTAGTCATTAAATCTATAAGGCTAAACAATATTTACACAATATATAGACCGAAACGTAAGGCGAACTAAGTTTTTCAGAGCTAATGAGCGGCCCTTTTGGGGGTCGCGGCAGACAATCGAGGAAATTTACATAGAATTCACATTCCCATCCACATCATGTGGCTCAGTTCATCTAGTTGGTATTTATCATTTTCAATAAGCCATATCTTCAGTGACAATCTGGCAGCGAGTTCTGATCGTGTGGCATAAATCACGAGCGGGGCCAACCGAAACCAGTTTCTGTTTCTTTTTCTGTTTGCTCTGATCTAGCGCAAAAGATCTAGGCGCATAAATTCAAATTAGATAAAAATAAACTTTTACCAAGCAGGTGATTTAGTACTTGAACCAAAATATAACAGCAAACGCAGGTGTTTCGATGCAAACTCAAAGAAACAAAAAGAGAAACAAGTTTTCCAGATTTATTCTCAAGTCTCTGACTGTTTCTGTTTGTTTCTTTTTCTTCTTTTTTTTTTTTTTTTGCCTACGACTGCGACTTGACATATTTGCCTGCTAATTTCTTGTTATTTATGCGGCCGTTGCGCATTTTCTGTGCTGTACAGCCTCAGGCGAGCCCCACCAAACCACAAGTCGTGGGCAAACAATGGAGAGCTTAGCACTTGCTGCTGCCGCTGGGCGGCCCCACAACTCACCAGAGCTGGCTGAGCCTATTGTTTGCCTGACAAAATGACAATTACATGTGAGGAATTTCAACGAAAAAAAAAATATTAAAATAAATATTTGTGCGCTAAACAAATTGCCTGTCGAGACTTTAGATGAATGTGGCTCTATGTCTCTGACTCTGTGAGTTACACTCGAAAAAAGGCTAAATAAAATATAGAAAATTGTCATTGATACAGCTGACAAATGTAGCTACATGAGAGAATTGATTTGAATTGGGAATCGTTCTGAAGGTCGTTTTATAAAAAAAAATCCCATAAATGTCAACGCGCCAAAAGGGAATTTGTAAGAATAAACAGGTCTTCGAATGCCATTTATATACATTTTAAAATGTTATGATAATAAACATGGTATATTAATATTAAAAGACTTTCTGGAAATATTACTAATATAAATATAATTTAAATATATTATTAATATAAATAATATATATTAGATAAATTATTATAAAGATTCATTTATAGCTAAAAGAAAAAATGCAATAAATAAAAAAAAATTAAATTAAATTTGATCAATTAATTACTTAAAATTATAAACAAGACTATTTTAAAAATATAAAAAAAAATTATAAAAAATATTAAAAAAACAAATTATTATTAATATAATAAAAATAATTACGTATCAAAACCCTTCAGCTTAAATTTAATATTATTGTATTTATATTTAATATTTTATAATATTTAATATTATTATCTATTATTCTAAAACATTTAATATTATTATTTAGTACTTTATTATATTTAGTATTATTATTAGAGTATTTTATATTTATTATTATTTAGAATTTTAAAACACTATATTACTATTTAGTATTTTATAATATTTAGTATTGTTATTTAGTATTTCATAATATTTAATATTATTATTTAGTATATTAAAACATTTTATTATTATTAGTTAGTATTTTATAATATTTTATATTATTTTTTAGTATTTTATAATATTTAATATTATTATGAAGTATTTTAATTAAAGTATTTAATATTTAAATATTTAATATTATTATTTAGTATTTAAGCCAATAGATAAATCATAAAAAAACCAGAAACCCCATTCAATCAACTCCAAGATTCATTTCAGAGCAACTAAAGCAGCACTAAAATTGGCTTCCCTTTCAATTAGATTTCCCGCATGATCAAGTTTAAGCTAAACAATTCATACACAAAATCGTATTAAACCCATTTATGAGCTACAGCCGCCAATCCAACTTGCCCAGTTCGAGGTGCGCAGCTCGCAGCTTCTCTCCATCGTGTAATTTATTCAATTGCCAACCTCATTTCGGCTGCCGCCCACACACACACGAACGGCCTCTAGGCCAGCTCCAGCACCTTCGGCGGAATAGCAAGATAAACAACTCAATGGCAGCTCTTTGTGTGCAGTTGCGGCAACTGCAGCCTAAAAGTCGCATGTGAAAATTCACACTGACATCCCAACAACAACAACAACAACAGCGAGTTGAGTTAAGGCCTTAGGCCAGGGCTGGGCTTTGGGAATTGGCTGGGATGGCACTTCATTAAATAGACGCCGCGGCCCAGCCACGCCCCCAGCATTACCCACTTGTGGGGGGCGCTGCTTATTTTTCACACATGCTCGGCGGGAAAAACAACTGCAAAAACAAAAAACGGCCAAGGAAAATAAAGAAAAAGCCCCAACAGCAAAACGAGGCAGAAATTTAAGCAACAAAAATTTCGTTTTCTTTTTTTTTTTCTCCAATTTTTTTGTGCTTTTTTCGTGCTCTGTTGTTTATGATGACAATTTTTTGTCGCACTCAACGACGTCGACGACGTCGACATGTGGCCATAAAGTTGTCGGTAAATAACAAACAGGCGGCGACAAACGCACAACAAGCGACTGCCAGCAGCCGGGGGGGGCGTGGCATGCCACAAAATGGCAAGCAAGTGAGAAAGACACAGAGAGTGAGAGAGAGAGAGAGAGGGAGCAAAGGCAGGCGTCAATTTTGCCACAGGATGCTCGAGCGCTGGATCCTTGACTGCAAAAAGTATCTCACGGATTGCAGCCAAAGTATCTGCGCGCTCGCCAACATGTTGCATGCATTTCCGCTGGCCCAACAACAAAATATGTATTCCAACTAAATTTCGTAATATCTTTCAGCTGTGCCACCAAATTATGCCCAATCGAGCGCAACATTTTGCGCATTATGCAAATTGTTTTTGCATTCAAATTTAAATGTCTGAGCTAAGCTTAAAAAGAAATACAGACTGAGACAGAGACAGATACAGATATAAATATGTATATATAAAAATATATATATATATATATATATATTTATTTTGTACAAACTTTTTGCAGCCCATAAATTATTTTTGTACTTAGCGCAAATTTTAGCAAGTTTTTGAAACCTGTTTTCACGCTCGACCTTGAAATGCTGCTAATGTGTGACTATAATTAAGGATTAGTCATGGCTTCAGGTGGAATTATGATTGAAGTTCGTTATAAGTTAATTGCCTTCTTACCTTTGGCTTGGCACGACGGATTAAAGATATTCAATTTAGCGAGTTTAAAGCCTGATAAAGTTTCGGTGTGGCTAAAGAGTTTTAAACAATTTTAATTATTTTTGCATTATGTCTTTTAAGCGTTAATATAAAAAACTAAAAAAAAATGCAAAAATAATAATACATATAGTTGGCATACTCTAAATAGTTTTATATTTAAGCGAATGTTAAATAAATGTTAAAAGCTTCAGTTGACTAACCAATTAAATTTAAAATATTGTTAAAAATTTAATTTAATTTTATATATTTTGATGAATTTTTAAAGATTTAATTTTATATATTTTATTTAATTTTATACATATTTTATTTCATTTTATATATTTGATTTAATCTTATATATATTTATTTAATTACATATATTTTATTCATTTTTATTTATTTTATATTTTATTTTATTCTATATTTGTATTTCATGTATTTTATTTATTTTTCTGTATTTTCTTTAATATATAATATTTTATTTAATTAATAATATATTATTTATAAATAATTTATAGATCGTTCACTTCAGCAATTCTCTCACATATTTTATTTATTTTATAAAGTATATATTGATTATTATTTATTTTTCGATATTTTAGTTCATTTTATGTTATTTCTTATATTTTATTTTAAAATATATATATATATATATATATATATATATATATATATATATATATATATATATATATATATTTATATTTTATTCATTACCATTTATTTTATTTATTTTTATTTTATTCTACATTAATTTTTATGTATTTTATTTATTTTTTTTTTTAATTTATTATATGTTATTTAATTTCATTATATATTATTTATAAATATTATTTACTTCAGCGATTCTCTCACATATTTTATTTATTTTTTAAAGTATTTTATATATTCCCTTTTATTAAATATACTTTCTCAATTCTTTTATATATATATATTATATATTTATATTATATATTTTTTTAAATTTTATTTTTTAAGTATTTTACATACATTTCCCTTGCACTTCTTGCTCCCTCTCATACGTTCCACATTAAATACCCATTAAAATTGCCTCGAAACAAGGCCCCCGACAAAAGTCAGCTTCTGCAGACTCACCCATAAAGCGCTTGATGCTCAGCGACATGTGTAGCCACTCCGTCGACTAATCCACACACACAATTCGGTCTGTCTATAATCTGTAATGAAGAGCAAAACATATAAATTTAATATGCTGTGCCATAAATTTCAGCGCTGCTCTTAAAAACAGAGCGAGAGAGAGATGGAGAGAGAGTTAGAGACTAACTATAAATAGCCAAAAATATTTCTAATTAAATGAAGAGAGACAAAAAAAATAGATTGGAAAATGTTTTGTCAGCTGTTTGGACTTAAAGGATTGACAATGAAATTGAATACGCAACGAGAACTTTGGACTAAGTGAAAATTAATAGCAAACACTCAAGAAGCAGAAGCAGATGATGACGAAGCTGATGATGATGTTGAGGAAATACGTAAAACTTTCACTTGAAATTTGTTGAAACACGAAACTTGAAATGACTTTTTGAACTGTGAACCGAAACAGAGAGTTGTTGATTGAAGCTGAAATAGGATGAGCCACAGAGTGAGGGGGAGTAGAGTGGGGGGAGTGGAGTGACGGCATCATAAATATAAATAATACACATATTTCGAAGTGTGTCGCCCTGTAACTAACACGCGTGTGGAGCTGGGGGCATGCCTGCATGCCACAGCAATTTGTGTGTGTGTGTGTGTGTGGCAGCGACAACATTTTGACACACTTAAGTGTTAGACAGCCGCCTCGACAGCCAGCATCATCAGCATCATCTCTCTATGATCGTAGTACATGCTGTTGTCAGACAGAGGGTCGCAGCGATAAATTTGGAAATTATGAACATAATTCTTCATTAGGCCGCCGCGGCCGATAATGGAGCTGACTGAAGAGGCGTCCACTAAAGCGCAGTCAAACGAGAGTGAAAGAGCAGCTCCCCCTCTCACTGCTCCCCACTCCCCACTCCAGCCCACACTCGCTTTCATTTCGTGTGTGAAGCCTAACGCCTGGTGATAAATTGGCGATATTACGCACTCGGCTTGGGGGATTATTTTCACATTTTTGCACGTGGGCGACGATCGAAAGTCTCGCCCCGAACTCCCAGCATTTCAAGAATGCCACAAAACGCACACGCAAAGCAATAGATAACCGGACCGGACCCATTGATGGTGCGGCGATTTAAATTGAAATAACGTGATTTCTGTGCTCCGCTGGTCACAGGTCCCCGACGACGCAGCCAAATGCCACTGGCATAGATACATTTTTTTTTCCCAAAACTATTCCGACTATTGTTTTGCGGTTTTGCGCAGATTTTGTTTGGCTTTGCTTTGCTTTGGGCTGCGTTGTTTTTTTCGTAACTTTTTTCGAGCTTAAATGAATCGGAACGCACTTTTCACTCGCCTATTTTGTGTGTGTGGGTGGGTGTGGCCATTATGCGGCCTTGAGTGCTCAGCTCTGACCTGTCTGTGGGGCCAGGCCAACTGACATTGGCAACGGCTGGAGCTTTCTATTTTGAATAAAGTGGAAAATATCAATGAACTGCTGCTGTTTATAATATTATTAAAAATATAAAAATAAAAAAAAAACGACTTTAAGTCTCTCCCCGACGGGGAATTGAACCCCGGTCTCCCGCGTGACAGGCGGGGATACTAACCACTATACTATCGAGGACGTTGATCAATGCGCGTCCGAAAGTCTAGATGAAACGACGGCTATCAGTGGGCGCATAACAAGCAAGAACTACGTCACGCATGAGTAACTTTGGCGACATGAAAGCTTACAAGTGTGAGTAGTTGGCCGTTTATTAATCAGACGCAAATATTAACAACGACTATTTATAGCGACAAGCGTTTGCATAACTGTTTGGCGTTTGTGTTTGGCTTGCTGTTGGCGTTGCTCTTCTTCATTATGCGCTGTCATTGCTGATTTTATGTTCTCTTGTTTGGTTTCGTTAGCCGCAGGCAGCGGCAAAGCTCAAAGCAAAGCCTTTGCTGTGCTATGTGATGTCAGAGCCATTGTTGTTTGGTAGCTGAATGAATATTCTCTACTTCCGTTAGTTGTATTTTTATTGAATTTTGAATATTTTTGCACATTTGCCACATAAGATTTAAGTGCACCTCGCAAGCTGTCAGCACGTCAAACTTTGTTGATAACAGCTCTTTGGAGACCTATTACAAAAACTATCAAACAACTGGCAACAAAAAGTGCCGCAGTCCCAAAACGATTTCCAAACCATTCAGACATAATGCATAAAGCATAAAGTACAAAAAAAATATAAAAAAAGCTTTGCCACATGCGAGTGTCGACTGCATTTGTGTATCTCACAGTCCAATTCACGCAGCGCGAGTGCGAGCGAGATAGCAGCAGCGGCACGCGGCGACCGCAGCAACCGCAAGGTGCGTTTGTGATGTTTGCTATTATTATTATACGTTTTGTTGTTATTGCAAACACACAGCAAGGATGGAGGCAGCAAAATAACGCGCAAAAAAAACTGTATATAAAAGAAACAATTACACAAACAATTCGATTGCAGCCGCTGGCAGCCACTCAACTGACACTCATTCGCTCTCGCTCGCTCCCCCACTCCCTTTTTCGAGTGCAATCATGCAAATAAAACATTTTTCATGTGCATGCCTGTGTGTGTGAGTGTGTGTGTGTGTGCAAAATTTTAACCCAAATATTTTGTAGACATGCAATATTTATGCTGCAACAGCAACAGCAGCAATTACAACAATAACAATAACAATAACAGTCAGCAGACAAGCAACAACAACAACAATGTTTTTTGATGTAATGGACATTTGCTACTTTGCAAATGGGTTTCAATTTTTGTTTGGCAACTGACAAACCAACCCCCGCCACACTCAGTCGAGCAGCTGTAAGTTTTTGCATTGCATTTGTTTCGCTGTTAATGTCCCTTAATGCAGCTGTCCCTCAAACACTCATTCACTTCACACTCGCTGTCCCACTCACTCTCACAAACTGTAAAGCTTAAAAGTCTACACGCTGCACTCTACACTCACTCTCACTCTCACGCTCTCTCTCGCTCTCGCTCTTGCTCTCGCTCTTGCTCTCGCTCTTGCTCTCGCTCTTGCTCTCGCTCTCTCTCGCTCTCTACCTCATTTCTAATTTTCATAAACACATTAAAATGATAATTAAGAGGCATTTCAGTATTTTTCTGCTTTCTGCTGTTGCTACATTATTTATTTATTATGTTTGCAAATGCATTTAATTGCATGGACAGCATAGTAGCGCGGGGCAAAGTCTAACAATTTGCATATTTTAGCATGTAATGAAATTTGTAATAATTCTGCAATTAATTGCGTGCGTGTCCTTGTTTATGGCCACTGCAAAACCTACGTGGAACAGCACCAGCAACAACAATAGCGGCCACAGTGACAGTAACTGGAGCAACAATAAGTGCTGCTCATGTGTGTGTGTGTGTGTGGGTAGTCTACATATGGGCAACAGTGATGTCTCTACACTGCTTCGGCAAGCCAGATCAAGGCGAGAAAAGAGCCAGAAAAAGCTAAAAAGCGCATTTTTCGGTTGAATTTGCAGCAACTGACGTAAAATAACGCCAAATATATTAATTAAAATTAACTACAATTAATTACATACAATTAAAATTAAAAAAAAATATTTAAAATTAATTAAAATTATTAAAAATAATTTAAAATAGTTTAAAATTATTTAAAATTAATTAATAATACTTAAATAAATAATAAATAAATATAATACTTAAATATTTATTCATGCTAAAATAAACCATTCAATAATTTAATATAGCTAGAACTCACTCCAGCTGCATTCTGTGACGCGAAAAATAGCTAAATTGGCAGCACTGCCAGGCACACAGCGCGACAGCCGCTGTTAATGCACATACAGTAGCTTTCGGCATTTGACAAGCTGCGAATTTTGCATTAAAGTGAAAGCTTTTCATTATTATAATGTAACTGTAATGACTACATCTGTGTGAGTGTGTGTGTGTGTGTGTGCGTGTGACATAACAAAGCGAGTTTATTTAGCGGCAATTGAATAATTGTAAGAATTCAATTGGATTTGACTCTGGCAATACCCTGTAAAATTTTACTCTATTTTATTTTATTTACATTTAATTTACAGTTTTTTTGCTTGCCTTATGCGCCTCAAGTATTCATTGCTGATGTGCAAAAGGAAAGCTTTTATTTTGCTTACCCAAAGCAAAAGCAATTGCCAAGCTGTTAACTTGGCTTAAACTTCGAACTCGAGCTGACAGTGCGCAAAATGCATCTAATTTTCATTTATTTTCATTTATTTTATTTATTTATTTATTTATTTTTTTTTGTAAATTGCTTGTTTACTTTTGTCTGTTGAGAGCTAAAAATTTGTGTATATAAAATATTTTGTTTTTATTTTATTGTTATTATTGATGGCTCGGACATGTGTGTTGCATGTTGCATTGTTGCATGTTTTCTTTTCATTTGTTGAACAAATAACAAGTAAAATTTATAATAATTTCTATATATAGGTTGTATGGTGTATGATGGTATGATGGTGTATGGTATGATGGATTATGATATGATGGAATATGACATGGTGTTATGAAAAGATATGATATGATATGGTATGATAGTGTATGATGGAGTGTGGTATGATGGAGTATGATGTGATGGTGTATGGAATGATGATGTATGGTATGATGGAGTGTGATATGATGATATGATATGATGTTTGGTATGATTGTATATGGTGTAATGGTGTATGATGATATGATATGAAATGATATGAAATGATATATATGTATGGTATGATAGTGTATGGTGTTAGGTATATAGTGTATGCTAAATGATGCATGATGTATGATTCATAGCATGTCCTGTTTGCATATATATACAGCTTATATCTATATATACATATATGTCATGTATCTCCCTCATATACATCCAACTCCAAATCTGATTTCAATCTAGAAATTGCAATTTTTATCTAGTATCTAAACAGATATTTTGATTTTCATTTGGAGGTCTCTCGGCGAGCGTTTGTTTTGATGTTTTTCAATTATGTAAGGGCCGGGCATCAGTTGTTGCCATTTTCCCTTGATTTTCATTTGTTTTTCTCCTCTCTCTCCATGTTTTTTTTTTTTTTTTGCCATTTGGCCGCTTCATTGCATTTGTCTCGACTCCGAACCCTCAAGGACAGACAATAGATTTCAAGGATGGTTTCCCTGCTGCCCAGCTGTTGTGTTGCTGCTTTTCCGCTTTTCTATTTTCTTGCTTTTTATTTTTATTGCTTACAATAATCATTTCGGACAAACGAAGACAGCAACGGCACAGCAAAAAAAAATCTAATAAAATTAGTGGCAAATGGCTTTAAAACGCAATGTTTTTCTAACGTTTCGTAATTAGTCGAATTGCTCTAACACTCTCACTCGCTCTCTCTCTCTCTCTCTCTCTCTCTCTCTCTCTCTTTGCCAGTTGTTGATTTTTTCATTAAATTCACGCCTTCAAAAGACTCGAGGCCTTTCCACGAGCAGTCAATTAGCTGCTTTGGCTTGACCCATGGAAAATGTTGAATAAAAAAATACCAAAAATATAGAAAACATCATTTTTATATTCATTTTATTCGCAGTCGTGATGCCAATTTGTTGTGCCAATGTGTGTGTGCGAATGAGAGTGCGTAGCGAATATTTTTAATTGCCACAATTCACGATCCAATGCGACTGTGCGAAAATTTGATACGCTCAAAATTAACAATAATTTAGACAAACGAAATGCTTAATGAATCGAGCGTTTAGCTCGAAATGCTCAAAGATAATCAAGGAAATCGTGAAGTGTTAAAGATATATACATACATATTTTTTAAATGTATTTTAATGAATTGTTAAACTTATTAAAGCTATTGAAATTATGTATAAATGTATGATAGATATATATACAAATATATAGATATATTGATATATAAATATATATTTCATACAAATAAATATGCATACCAAATTATTGATATTGTTTTCAGGGTGACCAAATAAGAGCTATAGAAAAAGAGCTTTCCATAAGTCACACATTCTTTGAGATTTCATTTGAAAGCTGAATCGATGCCATTTAGTATGAAAGAGACACATATTTCCTTTTGTTTCTTAAGCTTATATTTAAACTAATTTTAATATATTTTTTTAAAATTTCCCATATATTTTACAAGATTTGATTTTTTTATAATTTTTCAATACAGACGTATTTTTTTAAATATATCAATATATTTAAAACGATTTTTTTTTTTTTCTATGTTCCTATATAACTTAACAGATTTTTATTTTAGTTTCTTAATTATCCTATACATTCTTATTGATATATTTATTATATATATTTTTATTGATATATATTTATTATATATATTTTTATTGATATATATTTATTTTATATATTTTAATAAATTTATAAATCTTTATTTTCCTATATATTTCAAGAGACTTTTTTTTTAATTTCTATTCATTTTCTTTCAAATCTTTCAAAATATTTCCGAAAATTTTAAGAATAGAAAAAAGCCTTCAAGGCTTAAAGCCCCAATATCTTTATTGCTTTGTTCATTAGAGCGCAACTTAAAAACAGATTTGTCGACATGTACATATGTATATATATAAAGATATATATTTATCGTAGACTCGAGGAAATTGCTGCAGGACACAGATAAACAATAAATACAAGCTTTAAATGAAGAAACGAAAAGAAAAAGCCCAAAGCCCACAATGGCTAAAAATAATAGTCAATAAAATATATGCGCTCAAGCGCAGCAGGACGCAGGACGCAGGACTTGGGCCTTGTAAATGCGAGAAAAAACAGCGCTAGATGGCCGAAAGACAGTGCTTAAAAACGCGTGTGTGTGAGTGTGTGTGGTCCTTGCAATGGCAACAACATTGGGAACAAGAAAAGTTTTCTTTGGCCAGGCTGCTTTTGAAGTAAGAAACAAAAGATGACAGTAACAAAAAAAATAGCATGGTACGTTAGGGGTATTCCCTCGCAACATGTGTGTGTGTGTGCCAAAGAAAAACAATTTACAATGTTTTGCTTTCTAGTTGAAGACGTTTTATTCAATGCCAAGCGACAAGAACAAACGACGAACTCTTTACAAAGTTTATTTATTTTTTGCTTTTTCTTTTTTTTTTCCTCTTTTTTTGTATTTTTTTTTTTTAAGGCCGGTACGCAGCTTTTGTGACGAAAATTGTTGGCCCTGAGTTGAGCATGTGCCAAGAATAAAAACTGTGTGTGTGTGTGTGTGTGTGTGTGTGCGACCTTCTGTAACAAAGCAGAAAAAAACAAAGCAGGAAATGGCTCAGGATATTGGCCAGAAATTGGGGGGCGTCGTGCAGTCAGCGTGAAATGCGACAACCCTGGCTGAAACTGAAACTGGAACTGGAACTCCAACTAGAACTGGTTCGAAGAGCAGCCGCAGAAGATAAAGATACACGCAGCGACTCACTTGTAGCTCGACCCCGTCAGCTACTTATGGACATTTTAGTTAAATTTTACGAGGGTCGTAAGAGTCCTTTTCGCTACGCTTTAGCGCTGATTTCTGCAGCCAATCTATTGAAATTGCGGTCGAACGGGGGTTACGAATAAAAAACGAACAGAAAAAAGGTCAACACATTAAATTTATAATGCGATTGAATAAGGACGAGACAGCCAGTGGGTGGTTGGGTGGTGCTCTGGGTGGTTGGGCAAGCGCCTTTAAGTAGGTCAGTTCGGTCTGTCATAAAATGCAATTGGGGCGCATTCAAGTGCCGCGATTCTGGCAAGTGAAATGTCAAGTTGTAAATAAGACGAAGCAGCGTGGGCGTGGCTGAAGTGGCTGCCTACAACAGGCAGCCAAGCAGCTGAGTGCCAGATAGATCTTTAACTTGCTCAAATTAATTTTAGCTCAATTTAATATCTTACAATAAAATCTAGATCAAATCGGAATTGATGCCATATTCCAATATATATTTTTGATATATTTTATTTGATTTTTTTTATTGGACTTGGCTGGAGGCCAAGCGCTGGCGTCACACTTACAACGCTAACCGAAACGACCTTCGTCAGAAATTGAATGACAAACTACGGCTGCTGCTGTTGGTTTTATTGACAAAATGCATGTCAATGTGTCAATGGAGGCAATCAACACCAAGGCAGAAGCAGCGCCACGGCCACAGCCACCGTAGCCTGTCATAATCAAAGCGTAGAACTTTGACCGCCCCCCATCAAAAAGTAAAAGGCAGAGTATATATGACTATATATAGATATAGGTATACATATATAGCGTTAAATAAACAAATCTTTAGCCATATCTTCCGCAATCTTCAACAAATGAATAGCGACAGCTAAATAAACGACGTGTGGATAAGAATCACGGATCGTTAAATACACTTTAAATGCAAGTATTTGCAAACATCGTACAAAATACAAGTAGGAACGTTACAGTCGGGCGCTACTGACTGCAGAATACTCTGTCACAGACCAACTGGCAAGATATAGATACTCCGATGTTGTACATACAAAATATAATATTTGGTGAATCCATGAAGAAACTCATAAAGCTTTGAGCTCATAGCTACATAGCCCTAGAGGATCCAGCATTGACCTATTTGCCATGTCAACAACGGGCGTAGATATATCCTTCATATCTCTGTATCTTTGGGATGCCAATGCAAGTATATATACAAAATCTCAGCTCTTTAACTAGTTTTTAACTAGTTTTCTTAAAATACCGCTCTGCCACGCCTCTAGTGGGCGCATGGGGAAAATCTAGACACTATCAGGCGAAGGTATATTCAAATATATATTCCAAATTTCAAGTCTCTAGAAATGGCTTACGTTCATTCGGGGAAACGGACGTTACACTGCACAAAGCCAATATACTCACATCATTTTTGTTAATGGGTATAACATAGAACAACAAATAAAAAACTGGAAAAATACAGGCAGCCGTCGAGTGTCATTAAAAAGCCAACGACTATCAAAAACTAACTGCCCGGGAGACAATTTTTACTTTTTATTTCGTGGGTCTGGCTGGTAATTAAAACTTGTTGGCAGACTGTCAGGCAGCGAGTTAACAAGTCGGCAGCATCACACACAAAGGAAACAGAGATAGAGAGAGAGAGAGAGAGAGAGAGAGAGCGAGAGGCAGATTAAGACACAGGGAGAGGGACAGAAAAAAAAGAAAGAAAAATATTATTTAATTGTGAGGCGAGCGCTAATTAAAGCCGACTCCATGCAAAAGCCGCGTCTGTCGCCCATTTGGCCATAAACTCAAACACTTTACGGCTGTTATTTTGGGCAGCTATCTCACTCGCACACTCTCATCCTCACTCCCTCTCTCTCTCTCTCTGACTATGATAGCCGCTCGTGTCAGCTATTTATGTTTATCGACTGGCATAGCTGGCTGGCATCATCATCAGCTGGCTGAGAGAGTCGCCTCCACGTTGAGTTAGTCATAACTTGAATGCTTGAATGAGGAGGACGAAGAAGATGTCAAGCCCAACTTATGGTAATTGTTGCAAATTATTTATTTATGTATGCATGCTGATGCTACCGCTGCTGCTACTGCTGCTGCTCGATGCTCGATGCTTTTGTCGCCTGATTATGTGCTTATTTATAAGCGCAGGTAACGCGACACATACTCCAGCGCATATAAGGATGTGCGATGCTAATGAGATGCAGTCGAACGACAAACACAAAATCCACACATGAATATCAATTATGAGACCTCTCTCTTGCTCCCTCTCTCTCTCTCTCTATTGAGTCACTTACATATTATTTTATCTTTATTGAAACCGTCTGGCAAGGGGCTGGGCAGGCAGACAGCAGTTGGGCCGGGCTCAGCGTTCAAAGACATTTAGACGAGCGAATGCTTTTAGCCAAATAAATATATGTAAATAAATATAAATGTGTGTTTATTTATTTCGCATAAAATATTCATATATAAATATATTAAATATATTATATATATAAATCCCCACACTGTACCATTATCAAGCTATCTTCAAGACAACAACTATTAAGTGACGATAATTGAAGCATTCCACGCAGCTGTAAAGCTTAATGATATTATTTAGAGTTCAGCGGGCCATCAAAATGCTTGAAGTCTCTATTAAAATACCAAAGCTGAAAATCGAACACTCAAAACGAACATTCAATTGGCCAATTAGCCAAAAGTGCAAACAGGTAACAGGTAAAAACGAGTCGAGGCAGTCGAAATTGTTAATCGGACGTACAACACCTCGAGAAGACACTCGATGCGCTAGGCGAACACCAAATGCAATTAAAATAAATATACGCAGTATCAATAGAGAAAGAGAGAGAGAGAGAGAGGGAGACAGTTCGAGTAGCCAACAGATAGTTTTAGCCAGTACGTGCCTGAGCCAACTGCAGTAGCCATGCGAAATTTGGCATGCAAACGGCAGTTGACGCCAGCCAAGTGGCAAGTCTGGAGACTGGAGATTGCAACTGCAGCAGCAGCATCTGCTGCATGTCGACGAGTTCAAGCGATGCCCATGTCTAAGCATGACTCGGCAAACGATATGCGATATGCGAGTTAGACCTGATGCGTTCTACGTTTTGGGGCACCGCCCGGTTTCTAATGCGCATTCGCTGTCTGCCGTCAATCCATTAAAAATTGTAGCAGCACGTACACACACACACACGCACACACACACACACGCACACACACACACACATACATACGTGATATTTGTCGGGCGGTCAGCAGATAACATTTGTATTTAAAAGACACTTGGCCAGCCAGAGTCGCTTTGACCATTTGTAGTTTATCTGTGGCAAATCTTGAGGCAACGCCACATGTCAAAATGTCAATTTTTTTGCAGTTTTTCTCGGACTTTTTTTTTTGTGGCATGCAAAATGCACATGCCACATGTTGCGTAAACTAGTTTGGCGATATATCACCTGAGCAGACGACGGTCTGCATAGTTTCCTGCCAAATGTCCGCACTTGCAATTGCATATTTTATGCGAGCGAGCGAGCGAACGGGCCCCGAACATCTCGTAGCCAAATCCATTCGGCTGTCATTCCCCTGTTTGTTGTTGTAATTCAATTTGAGTCTCTCTATGATAGCGTACATGAATAGCAAGCGACTTGCTGCTTGGGGCTCTAGGGGGCAGAGCAGGGAGCCAGGCAGGAGGGTAACAGGCAGCCGCCAGAGCGTGTTAAACAACACGTGAACAGAGCGAACTGAACACATTTCTGGACATTGGAACTCCGGCTCCGGTTAGCCGATCGATATATGCAAGTAGTTGTTGAGTTGAGCTGAAACTTACCCCAAACAGCTAGCAGCTGTGGCTTTGGCCAATCAAATTTTTGTGCGTTCTGCAAGTAGAGAGAAATTATGCAAAAAATTAGTTAGAAAAGTGGAGTTGAAGACGAGTTTGAATGGGAAATTAAGTAACAAGGAATGGAATATTAGAGATATATTATAAATGGAATGAATAATCATACAGATTGATGGATATTTATATATAAGCTTTTTACATATGTTTAAAAGATTAAAGAAATGCTTTATATATGTAATCTAAACATGAATACACTGCGCGTCATCAGGATAGCTCACACTTCATATTCACCGCTGAATATCTTCTATATCATTTGAGATAGAGTCTTCAAATTTGTTTCCCATGAAAATCTGTTTTATTCTTCTTAAAATAAAATAAAATTGCGCTATGTACCTTTTCAGGTAGTATTTTTTTAAATTTTTTGAAAAAAAGACCACAAAATTGATTTTCTGTAAGCAAAATATTACTATATGAATATATTGAGTAATAAATTATTATATATTATAGAACTTTGGGAGTTTCTGTAGTGTTATATAATGGATAACTTCTCATGTAAATAGAACTAGAAATTGAACTTAAAATAAATACTAACAGTTTGGTATTTTTACCTAGAAATACTTTTTTAATATTAAAAAAAAACCCAAATTCCACATTAGTTTTATTTTTTATACAAATTCCTCAAAAATCTCTAGAATAACCTTAATGAATACATTTTTGCTACTTTCAGTAGCCAATTCAGCAGTTTTTTTAGTAGCTTTTCCAGCCAAAGCTGGCAAATGGCAATGCATAAAAACTTTTTGATTGCAATTTTTACTTCGTATGCTCACACACATCAGATTGAAAGGTGTTGCAGGTGGGCATTCGGAAAAAGCCTTTGAACTTAAGCGACCGTTATGCCGTTATGTAATTAAGCTGCAAATTAATTGTGCCAGTCGGTTCGGCGAAAAGGCTTTCGTCACGCCAGAGCCAGAGACTTGGCAGCAAGCAAAAACACTTTATGAGCTGCTGGCTGCCGTGTCATGAGAATTTCTTTATTGTGCCCGCGTTCGCTTCACTCTTTGTTTTTCACAGCATAATTAAGCACACTTTTAAATATTCTAACCTATGCTGAGGCCGAATCGTAAAAACTAGAGTACCTCATAAAAAGAATAAGGAAAGCAAGACCACCCAGGTGGCGTGTGGGTGGGCTGTGCGTGGGCTGAGTGGGTGCGTGCGTACGTCTGCAAAAAGGTCAACATTTTATGGGCATGGCGCTTAGGTTTTTTGGCTAAGACTTTGCCCTGATGGAAGGAAGGTGTTAAATAATAAATACGTCAAGCGAGCGTACTGGGAATTGGACTGCCAATAAAAGCGGGCGCACGACTTCCACTTGCGTGTCTTGACTTATCATTCACAGTTCAGCCCCCATCCCCACCTCGCCATGATGACATTTTAATAGCCCTAACCCAAAAAAAAAAAACAGCCTAGGCAATAATATTTGCTGACTTTTACGAGTTGTTTGTGCAACAATGAAATAAACCAAACACTTTACTATAGCTCACTGTTCTCTTTTCGTTCTTTATTCCTTTTGCCGCCAAGCCGAGCTCTTTCGGTCTCTAGTCTAACGCGCATTTAATGGAATATTTAAGCACCTGCACATAAAATCCCCAGGTCAGGCACGTGCTCCGCCCAGGCTTATAAAATGTATAAACATATTTGTTATTAATTGCTTTATTTTGCTACGAATTTGTTAGTTAGCAGCAACAGCAGCAGCAGCAGCAGCTCCGGTTCCTGCATCGATTTTCGCAAAGCCGCTTTAAGTTCGCCCCGGAAAATAATGAAATTTTCGTTAAGCGCGTGCCCCGGAGCTCGCTGCCATTCAATCTATTAAGTCATTTCTGCAGTCCAACCAAAATAGCACAGAGGCAATTAAAGCCAAGCAACAGCAACAATAACAACAATAGCAACAACAAATACTATAATAACAGCAAATTTCTGCACTAATTTAATTAGTCAAAGCAGAGCTGCCCTTGGGGCTCGCAGCGTTGAAGGGATTGGGGCAAGTTACTTAGGCCCGTTTGGGTCAGTCAAGCATTTGTTTCTAGGCCAGCAACTGTGTGAGGCGAGCAGCTTGGCCAAATTGCTGTAAATGTAATCAAAGAAGGATAACAGAGCCTGGCAGCTACAACAAATCAAATGTTCGCTTAAAGGTGTAAGCATTAAGCTAAGAAGTTGGGGATTTTTGTGCGGAAAAAGAATGAAATATAACAAATATCTAAAAAAAAATATACAAAAAAGATATAAATATAAGATATAGAAATATATAAAAAAAAAAATATGTATATATATATATATATAGATATATCTATATACATATTCAAATAAATATTAAAGCAAAATAATATTTTGAATATAACAATTGATATTACATATAAATTTAAATTTAAATATAAATTTTGATATTATATTAAAATCTAATTTTGATATTGCACTAAAAATATAGTTTTAATATTATATTTATAGTATATTTAATATGCAACAAAAATATTATATAAAAGAAAAAATTATAAATACAAATTTTAAAATAAAAAAAATAATAAACAATAATAATAAATAAACGTAACATAAAAGAAATACTAAAACATATTTGTGTAAAAATATATAAAATATAAATAATATTTTTATTAAATTAATAAATTGTTTAGCTAGAAACTTATTTAATAAAGTGCTTGTAAGTATTTTTACATATTTATGTCTAGAAAATATAATCTAATAATATTTAAGAATATATATTTTTAAATATAGTATATTGTAAAGTATTTATTTTAATGTTTATTAACACTGTAGTATTTTGAATGTCTATCGAGATGCGACTCTTTTTCAGCTGAGAATGGTTCTCTCTCTTCTTCCGGTGAGGCTTTGAGAGAGCAGATGTGTCTGCTCGATAGGAGAAATAATAATCGTAAAAAATAAGTATAATCTGCAGTAATGATAAAAAGCTTATTACAATATAATATATATTAATCACAGTTAATATTCTTTACATATTGTTTGCGAAAATTAAGACAGCTGTCAAGTTTTTTTATAGTATTCTCTGCCCAATTAGTCAGCATATCAAATTTCGTAGTCGTAATGCAAACAGTTTCTGAGTAAACTGACTTATTAATAAGAATGATATCTTGTGCCATTTATTTATATTTGCAAGAGTTCTACATAAAAGTAGGTATTACGCTTCAACGGCCGCCCGCACGCCAAGCTTCACACTCATAACAGAGTTATTAATTGGAATTGGAATTACATATTATACAAAACTGATTCCAAGCTATACTAACGAATTGTAAACTTTAATCTATATAAGCAACTCACATAACAAGAATTTCTATATCTAGGTCCGCCTCAATCACTTCCTCATTTGCCTCAATTATACGCGCAGCCCCATTGATCAGCTCAGCTGATAAGAGTTATCGTGTCAGCGACCCGACCCGTCGTGCTCTTAAAGCGATATCTAAAGGTATTTGTCAAAGCAATAGCAAGAAATGCCATTGCTCTGCACTTGTGACGTCACAAGCTGACGGCAGTTGTGTCGTTCGCCTGACTTTGACTGCCAGCGGACACATAAATAAATATTATATTACCAGCACACACACACACACACAGGCATAGAGGAAACCTTAGAAGACGACGCACATATGAGACACATTTATGCCCGTCACCCAAGTCGTCCAAGTCGCCCAAACCCCCTCACAACTTGCTTGCTGAGTTGTTAATTAAATATTTACGCTGCTTATTTGCAAAATGAATAATTTTAGCATTTTATTTCAGCCCAGCACAATGTGCGCTCCTTGTCTACGTGCCTACTCTCGTGACCTGCCTCCCGATCTATCTCTCTCTCTCTCTCTCGCTCTCTCTCTCTGTGTCTTTTCACTGTTTCAGCGCCTGACATTTTATGGCTGTTTTGTCAACAGCGCGACGTCGTCGCGACGGTGTGTAAACCTTTTAGCACATTTGCCTTTTGCTTAAGCTCCTTATTAGTTCGCGTTGGTGGCTGTTTAACTACATCTTTGGCAACCCTCGCTGCTTGGCTTTAATTGGCCCACAACTCGCATGTAGTGCCTGAAGGGCCTCATCGGCACGGCACGGCACAGGACTTCCGCTCAGGCTGTGACAGCCGAACTGTGCGCCAGCTTGAGGCCAATGAAAGATAAGACACGAGCCTACGAGCCGTGCAGGCTTAAGAAATTTAAGTTGTGCTCGCATTTGAATAGCAAATGTTAGGAATATAGAGCAGAATGGGAGATATGGAGAGAGTGAGAAGGAGAGACTTTAAAGGTGAAAGTGTTTAATGTGGGAGTTAAATACTTGCAGAGAGCGAACAGCAGGTCTAGGGAGAGATTGGCAGTTAAGAGGTAGAAGTTAATCCAAGACTGAGCTGAATATTATTATTATATATATAGTTCTCAAATAGAATTTTATTTATTTAAAAGATTTACTCAAGAGAACTGAAAGAAATTCTATAAGGCAGCAAATCTTGAGTGATTTGAGGAGATAGTTTCTGCATATAACAGAACATGGGCTACACAGAAAAGAGAATATATTCTAGAAAAAGATTAAAGAGGTATTCAAAGAAAGGAAAAGTATTTAGGGAAAATGAAAAAAGTCTTAAGAAAGTCAGGAGGTAAGTTCAGTAACTAAATAGAGTATAGACATATAGATATAGATAGATATAGAATAGATAGATTAGCTATGACTATGAAGATGACTCCTCATGGAAAGGGTTGAAAGTCTTAAAGAGCATCTTCATAGGGAGTCTTAAGAAAACTTAGAAGGTATAATACATCAATCTAAAGAGACATTTAATAGTGTCTTTAGAGAAGCCAAAAAAAGTGAAGATTTAAGGTAGCTTAACAGGCCTTGGCCTTCAAATGAAGAAAGAAAGTCTAAAGAGCTCAGGAAAAAGAAGAAACAGCAGAATATCTTAAGTGAGCTAGTTAGGCAGCTTAAGTAGTCTTAGTCTTCACAGAAAGAACTTCATCTATATAGAAAGTGAAGAAAGTTTTCAGAAATTTAGCAGACAATAAGTCATTATTGCTCTATGAGCTCAGGTCAGATTAGATTAGGTTAAAGAGTCCAAGCACTAGTTGCAGCTATAACTCCAAGAACTAGATATCGACTTAACTCTTTTAAGTTAGTTTGCTGAGCAATACCTATTGCCAGCTTAAGAGTAACCTCATTTCTTTCTATCTCTATTTATCTCTTTCCCCCTCTTCTCTCTCTCTCTCTCTCTCTCCCATCTTTAACCTATCCTACCCTACCCAAAAACCTTTGCTAAACAAACTTTGATCGAATGCCGACCCACATTCGCGCGCAAGCCCCAGCGCATAAAGACCATAATTTAAAAACCAAAATTGATAAACAAATTGAGCAGCAACAACAACTATAACAACAACAATATGAGACCAGGAAGCAATTACCCAGCCAACTAAAATATTTTTATTTTGATTTTCGATTTCAATTTCATTTTTCACTCTTTGGCTTTCGTCACTCTCTGCTCTCTCCCTCTTCCCCCGTCCTACGTTGTTCGGCGCTTTCGTCTATTCATTGATTACGCTGCTGTTGACTTAGCCCAAATAATTTTCGAGTCAAACAAACATTAAATAAACAAACAAACAAACAAACAAGGCAACAGCGCAGCGGACAAACAACAAATCGCATAGAAAAATCAATAATTTTTACTATATTTTTGAGGTAACACCCCTAACGAAAACATAAGCTTAGCATTTGAATAGTTAAGTATATAATTAGTGAAAGACACACAGAGAGAGAGAGAGAGAGAGAGACTTAGCGTCTTTAAACTCTTCTAGAAATTATTGACTTTTAATCAGTTTCTAGTTGAGGAAATGTCCACACGGCGAACTTATCTAATGTGTGCTTAAGCGGGACTAATTATTGGGTCGCAGCGCTGGACAAAGGCAAATACGACTGGCGAGTGAGAATGTAGTTCATTTAAATATTTAACGATGATTTCAGATAAATGAGTCGCAGGTATGGTAGGCGTGGCCAGCCACCTGTTCGAACAATGAAGCAACAAATTATTAATTAGCTATGCAAAGTTCTCTGCTGACAGACAAATTTAAATACAAACGACTCGAGTCACCTTGAAGCCGCGCAACAACAACAACAAACGGAGTCATTTGTCTAATGCATAAAACAGAGTTTAGACCTGGCTAAAAACACACTTAATTTTTTTTTGGGGCGCTGCGCGAATGTCAAACACGTTTCGCATGCATGAGAAATCCATAAGCGAAGCTGAAATGCAAATATATATACTATATACTATATATTTGCCTGTAAATCATGAGAAAATGTCATATATATATTTTGCATGCCGCAGGCTATTCAAATTTAAGTGATATGATGTAAGCACACCACCAAACAGGTCTCCAAATGAGATTTAGATACGTCTAAATATGCCTCAGTTTCAATTAGTATTAGAGCCAAGCTCCGTCTTGGCCTTGACTCTTAATCACAATGTTTTCTTATGCAATTATCAGCAGTTAGCTCTCAACAACTTCTCAACAAATCACGTCAAAGTCAAAGCAATTTTCCATTGCTGTCTGCTCCACTAATCAGTTTAATAACCAGGCCAACAGCGGGTCTATTAAAAACACATATTTTGTAATTAATTTTTACAAAAAACTGAAATCGACCTGAGCCATATTAATTACCCAATCTATGGCTCTATTATTCTTCGGTTAGCAGTTCAAATAATCACAGAATGCAATTAAAACTATTTTACGAGCCCAACCAGCTGCTCGCTTCGAAATTGCACTCACGTAATAGTTTAAATATATATGCGTATAGCTTAACAAGTATCAAATCGGCTGGAAGTGACGGCGCAATGCCCGCTCGCGTTGGTAGAACTAAATTTATTTACATATTGATTTCATATAGTATTTTGAGGGTTTTAGCTTAGAGAAGAAGATCAACAGCCATGAAATTGTGATCATAGCTCAGAGCTCTAGATATGTGGAGAACCTATAATATCTGTCTATAGAGAAAGTAAAACTTTGAATCTCCAGTTGTAAGACGGAATACAGAAACGAATAGCCTCTATTTTTCAGCTTTCTTGAGATAAGTTTTACTGTAGAGCAGCCAATCTAACTGCAAAGCTTGGTAACCATGAAAAATCTTTATGATCTATCTATGGAGCAGGCTTAACTTTTAGAAAACTGTTTTAGCGTATCATCGCGTTTATATTTCAATATAGTCCCAGTTTTGTATCTATCATATATTATAATATTAATTTATTTATCTTAAAGTTAGGATTAATTAAAATTAATTAATTAAAAGTTTACATTATTCTATGTATTATATATTTTGCTAACTTATTTTCGAATAATTTAAATATATATATAGATATTTTCTTGGAAACGTTTGTTGGATTTGGTATAATAATTTCCAATTACTACGCTGTAAATGGGTGTAACTAATAAATTTTTACAGTTTATAGTATGTATATTTGTGTTTAGTATTAAATAGTATATTAATTTGTTTTTATTTGTATTTTTTATATGTAAATATATGTATATATTTTTTTATTATTTTATATTTTTATTTATTTGTACATTTTTTATATTTTTTTTATATATATTTATTTATTTATTTGCATATTTTATATATTTTTTTATATTTTTGTAACATATTTTATAAATTTGCTTAATTGTCTATGTAAATATTTTATATATTTATATATATCTTATATATGTTCAACTCTCTAGCTTAAAGCTTGTTTGCATAAAACCAATATGGTCTGTCACACTAGCTGAACTCGCATAAAAACGAAAGCAGAAAGCAATTTCAATGTAGAGCTATATATGTATATACATATATATACCTAGATATATGTACATATATATATATATACATTTGCCCTCTAGGCTCTCATCAATGCATTCATAAGCAAAATTCTTGGCAGCCAAAAAGCTGTGAACGTGCCATTCACACCGATCGAGGCATTGTGGGCACAAAAGAGAGAGAAAGAGAAATATATAGAGAGAGGAGAGAGAGAGAGAGAGAGAGTTAAACAATATAGACAATGATATAGACCGAAATGGGTTAATAATTAAATTTTGCTCAAATTTGATGGCATTTTGATGGATGTTGTGAGCTATTAAATTGATTTGAGGCGCATTTAAAAGTTTTCTAAATGATTTTTGCCCAGAGGCCGTCAAAAGGCGATGCGTCATCTAAACAAAAATATACTCATATATGTATATATATATATATATATTATATATATATTTATTGTACATTTGGAACTGCATGCAGGCAAATGAGTCGTCGTCAGCAAGTCAGCGCTGCCTTATCTTTTGTTTACCTTTACCATTTTTGCTGATAAGCGAGAGTTTCGATAAGATAAAAAGCCCAGGCCAGGCCAGGCCAGCCAGTCAGCCCTGCCAGCGCGTAGCTGAGTAGGTGACTAGCCCCCTGAGGCGTGATAACTAGGCAGCCCTACCCTACACGCTCGCCCTCTCCCCTCTCTGCTCTCATTTAGTTGTGATTTCTATGAACTGCGACTGCAATTGTTGTGCAAGCGCATTTGAGGAAATATCGAGTCCGTAATGAAACGCTATTTACTTATTTATAGCCGCTTATGGTTGGTCAATATTTGCCCGAGCCAAAGCTGTTGGCGTCAAAGACGAGGCACAGCAATACAGCAAACCAGAATATAATGTAGAAATAATGTCTAGATAAGATAGACTTTGACGGCGGCGATTGACAGGCAGAGTGAGAAAGAAAAGGTCAAAGAATGGGCTGCCATGGAAAACATAGACTAACAGCGTTTGGCTTAGTATAATCATATAATAATGTACTATAAATCAGTTATAATGTGGACGGGGAAGATAGATAGTTGAGGGCACAGCAAATGGGTAAATAAAGGCAGTTCCTGATGAAAGCAAATGAATGTGTTGGAAAGGTCAAAGACTTAGCTGCTATAGAAATTAGGAGCTAATTTGGACTCTTAAGTACATACAGACTTGTTAAAGGGTTGGCTTGTCCAGTGAACAATACTGAGAGCAGCAAAGAAATAAAGCGAACTATTGATGGAAGCATGTTTGAGCTACTATAGATAACCGAAGTCTAACAGAGTCTCGTTATATATGTATAAGTGCAATCTTGATGAAAGCCCGAAAAATTGTATTTAATAATTTTAATATACATTTTAAAATTATTATAAATTCGTATATCTTTTTTTATTATCTTTTTAAAAATATTTTTTATACAATTTTATAGATATTTTTTACTATTATCATTAATTCATATATTTTTTTTAAATAATTGGCATCTAAAATTTAATTCTATAATTTTTTGTATATATGTTAAAATATTTTTATAAATTTATTTATTATTTTTAAGCTATTTGTTTAAAAAAAGAAATATATGCATACATTTATATAGAGTAAAATTAATAAATAAATAAATAAATATATTTTTTAATATTATCATAAATTCATAAACATTTTTTAACGTCCTTTAAAACTTTCTAAACTTTAATTCTATACTTTTTATAGACTTTAAAATATTATTATAAATTCACTTTTTACTTTTATGCTATTTGTTTTTATATTAATACTAAATTATATAATCTGTTTTATAATATATATGTATATAATATTATTTTGAATTCATATATTTTTTAAAAATTTTTAAAAAATATAATTCTCTAGTTTACATATAATTTTTAATTTATTATAAATATATATTTTGTTCAACTAACAATTAGTTTCGTAATTTTTAAAAATTATTATAATTTTTTGTATCCTTTTTTATATGTATATATAGTTTTTTTTTATCTAATCCTTAGTTGGCCTTTTAAACTACGTGCCACACTTGTACAACACTTTATCATTGTTTAATTTTATACTGTATGACTAACATTATGTATACTATATATCAATGTATATATTACACATATAGTAAATATTTTGTCAGCTAACTGTGAAACACATTTAGCTGCTACGCATTTCTGCCAAACAGCTTTCAGCCGCCTCATTAGCCATATCATGCTCCATTTAGTCTTTAATCTTCTAGCTTAGAGCGAAATGAATTATACTGCGCCACGCCCCCCGTACTGCCCCGTCTGTCAGGGCCATGTGTCAGCCGCTGCTCAACCATCTGTTTGCACAGCAGCAACAACAACAACAACAACAAAGGCAAGAACTATAAACATTTCTAAATATACATTTCAGCTGTCCATAAAAACAATGAAAATACATTTTTAAAATTTGTCGAGGCATTTAATAGTTTGAACATTGTTTGAAACATGCCCACAGCAAGCATAAAACATAACAAAAAAAGGCAAACTCAAGAGAAAAACATGGGCAAAAACACGATCATAAAATGGGAACAGAAAATTTATGACAAAATATGCAAAAATTTGTTACACTCGAACTTGACAAAATAGATAAGTTGAGAGAGGCAGATGAGAGGGGGAGAAGGGGAGAGAGGGAGAGAAGCTGTGCTGCGGCCACAGCGTTGACGCCCCCGGAAAAACAAGCGCAGTCCAAATAAAATATATATTTATATATATTAAAATATATATATGTATATATAATAAATCTGTGAACGGACAACAACGGCAATTTCTTTGCTATTTATTTTGTGGAGTGTTTCAGCTTTTTTATAAAATTTATGGGTTTATTGATACTTGTGGCAGAAGTTAAATTTCTGCTTTATCAGCAGCCAAGTTTCGCAAAGCAATTTCCAAATGTCACAAAGGAAAATTGAAGAAGACAGAAACACTGTGAGAGAGAGAGAGGGAGAGAGAGGGGAGACGAGAGTCATCGCATCTCTTTAAACTCCACTTAAAATGAAATGCTTTCGGCTAGGCCCCAAGCGATTAAGCGGCCCAAAACTAGTCGAGGTACAGAAACTTTGGCTAGCTTTGCCCAACGAAAAGCCACTCGCAAATTAAGCCAAGTAAATTTCGAAAACAACAACAAAAGTCTAAGCCACCCGCACATGTCAACAATATTTGCAGGGAATGGGTTAGGCCGTGCCGTGTGCCCGGTCGGGTCCACAAAGCAAATTAACTCGGTAAACAAAAAAATATTTGCTTAATTAACTGACAAAAACTTTGGGCACAAAGCGCAAGGCCCCAAACACACACACACACACACACACACACACACAAAGAAAGGAAGCGGACGGAAAAGGGCGCCGTGAAAATGTTTTCATAACGCACACTTTTCACCTAGGCAAACATATTTGCAGGACGCAGGACACGTGTCTATAAATAGTCTGACGAAAAGTTATTGACAGCTGGCTGAAGGCAGAGCAGAAAGAGGAAAAGAAAGAGAAAGAGGAAGTAGACGAACTACGGCCGTAAAGCAAAGCGTAAAACTTGCAAATAGTTGTCTTACGTGGCGTATGCGCAATTAACATTTATGGTTATTAATTATATTATGTATACGACGCGCTGTACAGAGCAAACACACACCAGGCACAATTAGCCCAGGCTGTGCGCGAGTGTGTGTGTGTGCCTGTCTGTGTTTCGCTGCTTACATCACTTTATCTAGATTATTTTGTAGACAGACCTTCAGTCTGCTCCTCTCGCTCTCCGGCTCTCCCTATGCATACCTCCCTCTCTCTCTCTCTCTCTCTCTCTCTCTCTCTCTCTCTCTCTCTCTCTCTCTCTCTCTCTCTCTCTCTCTCTCTCTCCATCCCTTATTCTTCTCTCCCTCTCCTCTCCTCCCTAATTAGGCCATAAAATGCATGCCACATGAAAGTTTGCCAGCTAGTTTTTCCGCCTCGCTCTCCGGCGGCGTCTGAAGACGTTTAAACTAATTTTGGCACAAGGGCTAACAACTGAGGAGCGCCGTCGGCGTCTCCTCTGTCATTTTAACTTGGCCATAATTATGGGCAATCAAACGTTTTTATTAGACGCTCCAACTAATGATCTTTTGCTCCGAAGGTCAAATAAAAACTCAATGCGAACAACGCTTGTGGCCACAGACATCTGCTTAGACCAGAGATCGGAATGCCTAATTGATTGAGCAAATGATATGGTTCTGGAATGTGTTAGCTCGAGAAGTGGAACTGGTGGAAGTGCCGCGAAATATGGATTGGGGGCATAGACGAATCTATGCTAAACACAGGCTGTCGCTCAGCTCGCTTATAATTATGTCTGCCAGCGAACAGAACAAGCTCAAATACAGATGCCATCGAACAACTTGTTACCATTCACTAAGCAGCGCTTAGTTAACTGCTTTGGCATCGCTTGATGAATCGCTGCTGGGAGTGAGGCGGATATGAGCAGGGAATATATATAAATATGGTATATATGTATATAATAATAGCTGATATTTTATATTACTAAATATATAATATATTATTAAATATATTTTATTTATAGCCTTTCTCCGCTTTCATTTTTCATTTATTTTCTCTCTTCTTCAGACTTAACTCTTCCGCCTCTCTCTTCGCTTCTCAAACTGCTCATTTCTCTTCACTCTTCTTTACTCTTCTCACATTTTTCAGCTCTCAAATCTCTTTTATCTTCACTCTTCTGCCTTTTTCCTTCTCTTTTCCCCTGTTTATTCTATTTTCATTCTTCTCTACTCTTCTCTCTCTCTCTCTCTCTGTCTCTCTTCATTCTTATTTCTATGTTCTAGCTATTGCTCATTCAGTGCTCTTTCTTTTCTCTCATTTCATTCCTTATTCTTCTCTCTTTTCATTATTCTCTCTTTCCTATGTTTTTTCTTTCTCTCTTCATTACTTTATTATTCTATATTATTCTTCGCTCTTCTCATTCTTCTCTTTATTTTGTCTTCTTATTCTTCTCTCCTCTCCTTCTCTTCTTATTCTTCTGATCACACTTCCTCTTCACACTGTTCTCTGCTCTCATTCTTCTCTCTTTTCATTTCTCATTCTTCTCTCTTCTAATTCTCCATTCTACTCATTATTTTCTCTTCTCATTCCTTATTCGTCATTCTTCTTTCCTCTTATACCTTTCACTTCTAACACTTCTCTTTTCTCATTCTTCTCTCTTTTCTCATTCTTCTCTCTTTTCTAATTCTTCTCTCTGCTCTCACGTCTAACCTCTCTAGTCTTCACTACCATTTTCTCTTCTTTTTTTCTCATTTCCCGTTTCTCACTCCTCTTCGCACCTTCTCCCTTCTGCCGCCCACACGCCCCGTCTAACTTATCTAATTAAAACGTTACTTAATACCAAAAACAAAGGTACCGCTACTCAAGGCCCAACTCCCAGCAGCTACCCAAAAATGTCTGCCATATACGCCAGCCTTATCAACGGCCTCCCGGCCCAGAAAAACTAAATACTAACAAGATTTATATAACAATTTCAAGGCCAAACACACACACACACACACACACACACACACAGGCCCGAGATATATGTATATATACATCAACCTGCATTAGCTAATCTGGGCAGACGAGCAGCAAAAACTTTTTAATTACCAACAGGAAAAGCAGTCAAGATAAGCGAGCGCTGCAGAGAGGCTGAGGCTGAGATAGAGGCTGAGACGGGAGGCGGGGCTAAAACATTTACATAATTTCAAATATAGCGAGAGGAAAATTGTGTTTTATACAAAGTTTTATGTGCGAGTTTATCAAGTGACGAGGCACAGAGCAGGTCGCCAGTCCGAGCTTCAATTTCAGCCCAAAATCTAAACCTTTTCAATTTTGTCTTTCTTATACAGCCCGTCTGAAAAGGTATTTATGACTTCTGTAAATACCAGAGAGAAAAAATGGAGAATCGAGTTTTTTCCACCTGCTCAGGGCAACAATTTTACAGCTTAAATATTTTTTAGCCATTAGATAAACAAACACAAAGCGGGCTGAGGAGCGCGAGACGAAAATATCTTTCAAGTACAATGTTAGGTAAATATAAACAAAAGTTTCGGCTGCTGCTGCACTTTGCTGCTTTGTTTTCTTCATTTTTATTTTATTCCTTTTTTTTCTTGGTTACTCTTAAAGCTTTTAGAGCATAAGAAGTCATATAAATTACATTAGCTAAGTGCTGGGCGGCAATTAAAAATCCGAGACGGTGAGAGAGCCGCCCTGGAAATGTGAGCGGAGCTAATGATGTTATGGCTGCCCCGCAACAGCATCAGCAACATCATCATTAGCATCATTGTAATCAGCGCGCACATTATCAGCAGCATTAGCAGCATCATTAGAGCGTCAACTTAATCAAGGTTAACACAAAGGAAAAGCCGGAAAATGTGCGTCGCGCGCTTATGCAACAGAAGCTCAACTGGAAATCAACAAATAAACAAAATATAGATATATATAGATATATATATACCTTTATCTAGATGTTCACATACTAAATAGATCCCGTTTGTTTAGCTAATACTACTCTAAACATCATTTTTCCATTGGGAAAACTGCGAGCTGCTAATGCGATTACAAAAGTTCGCCGCGTGTGGCAAGTCTTGTGCAAGCGCTGCTAGTGTTGTGCAACGCTCGAATGTGCGCGTTCAATTCGGGCTAATCAATGAGCAAACAACGCGGCTAGAACTTAAATCCAATTAGCATCGAATCAGAGCTAATTGTTCGAGTCTATTCAAGGTGACCAAATAGCAGTGAAGCTATTTGCGTTAAATATATCGCAGTTGTTATCAAAGTTATCGATAGGTTTGAGATGGGGAAATGTTTAGAAAGATTTGACATTAGATTAGGAATTAATTGAAGTGGAAAAAGCTGGAAATTTAGAGGAATTTTAATGAAATGAGGCGTTAATTGCTAAGAAATAATATAATATTAATATTAATAATAATTTAATATTAAATTTAAAACATAAATAAATTAAAGAAATTTAATAAATATAAAATAAATATATATATATAAACAAAATTTAAAATGAATATATATAAAATATATTTTTATATAAATAAAATAAGTATAAAATAAATAGGTTAAATATGAATATATAAATTTTAAATATTTAAATAAATAAATATATATTCTAAGATCAAAATAAATACATACCTTTTTATTTTAAAATAATATGTATTAATTGATTTAAAAAAAGTTTGTTTACTTATATTATTTTTAATTTTATTTTATTTAAGTTGTGGTATTTAATTATATGTGAAATTAATGTTAAATTAAAAATATAGTTTAAAAATAATAAAATTCATGTTTTAATAATTTATATAAATGTAAAACATTATAAATCGTTATTTAATATATTTAAAAGAGTAAAATTAATATTTTTAATATTTATTTTGAATAAAAAACGACTTTTCCCCATTTAGTTTTGTATTTAAATAAAAAAAATTATTTAAAATTTATTTCATTTAATTTAAAATTTATTTTTAAAATATTTTGTTTAAAATATTGAAAAATATCTTGAAAACGTTTCCTCGACTTCTTCACTTTGGCTAGAAGTCTAGGAATTTTTGGGGCTCTTGCACAAGTTCTTGGCCTAGGCCAACGTTATGGTCGCTCACGTTTGGGCCATTAAGCAACGGTTCTAGGCACAAACAGAAAGAGAAACACGCCCAGCTAACACACACACACACATACAAAGTCAAATGGTAACTGTTCTGCAGAAGTGTCAAGCACTTCCACATAAAGAGCAGCAACAACACATGTAATCTGCGTCCACGCCCCACAGCAGCCCCAAGCCCCAAGCCCCAGATCGAGCTCCATTCATGCCGCAGAGATTCACATCTCAGTGCGAAGAACAAACAGAGGAACAACACCTAAACGAAGAGCTCCCAACTTCCAGGAATTGCACAAGCTTTAAGATCTTCTAATGAAACGAGAAACCAGTTTTATTCCTACATTTTTAAAGGGGGAATGACATAATTAATGATTGTAAATTTTCACCAAGACCTTATCGATGGCTGGGACAATCAAGTTAATTATATAAATTACGTGAAAACTGCCCAGTGACAGCCGAAAGTAGCCAAAAGTAAAGCTAAATATAGCTAGAACTCAAGCTGCTCATTGAAAGGCGAAAATAGCCTTAAAAAATACAGCTAGAACTCAAGCTGAGCCAAAAATTTGCCAAAAAAAGCTGTATATAAAATAAAGGCTAGAACTCAATCTGCCAATTGATAGCCAAAAAATAGCTAAACAAAATAACAAGAACTCAAGCTGATGGCCACTGCAGCTAGCCGAAAACAGCTTTAAAAAAAAACTAGCTAAATATAAAAAAGGCTAGAGCTTAAGCTATTGCTCACTGGCAACCAAAACTTGACCTAAAAAATTAGCTAAAATTAAAATAAAGGCTAGAACTCCAGCTATTGCCTACTGCACTCACAGCAAGCCGAAAACAGCTTTTAAAAAATTAGCTAAAAATAAAGAAAAGGCTAAAACTCAAGCTGTCTCGCATTAATAAAGCTTAAAGTGAACTTAATTAAGACTTACGCTTGGAAAATTTGCGGAAAAGCGAGAATCGTCGCACAAACGTCACACGCGAAAATGATTTGTTTTGTTTTTGTTTTGCGCTGGCAAAAACCGTTTTTTTTTTTTTTTCTTTTTTTGGCAAACGCCTAAAAAAACAACAACAATAGCAAGACGCACGCACGCCGCACCGCAAACGGGTTCACGCTCATCGCTATGCACTCTAACTGTAACTGTGTGTGTGTGTGTGTGTACGCGCGAGGGAGAGGAGGAGGGGTAACTAGAGCAGAATTTTAGCACGCGCGCTTTGCACTTATTGAGAAAAGTTGTATTAGTTAACCGGCTAGCGGTATCAGTTTGGAGTTTTATTTGTGATTTAGATTTCGCTAGTTGCGGTTAACGTTAACGGTAACGGTATTGTGTTTTGTTGTTTCGGTTTCGATTTCAGTTTCTGTGGCGCTCCACAACGCTTGTCCATAAAAACGTCCAGACACGTTCACGTACTCGGCTCAACTGGCGAAAAGTATCTGAGAGCGCGACGAGCATCAAAACTTGTTTATGAACTAAAATTATCTGGCAGCCGCCACCGCGCTCACACGCTCGGGCTCGCGCTCGCTCTCGTCCGGCCACGAGCATGCACGAGCGCACGAGCGCACGAAGCACAGCCAGCGAATTGGATGGTGCAAAAATTCACTGTGAGCAGCTGATAAGCAAGTGAGTGAGAGAGAGCGCGTGAGTTGCACTCAAATTGGATGCTCATTGAGTTAGATAAACCGCTGGTTTGAAACTTAGCTAAGCCCCTTTGCTCATTGAATATTTGTTTACGCTTTTTTCTAACATTTGTGGGTGTCAATGGGCGTGTGTGTGTGTGTGGCAATGCATGTGTAGTGGGCATACAGGTGTGCTAAAGCGCCAGGTGAGACAAATAATATGCTGATTGAATGAAGTTGTCAGGCGAAGCAATTGGATTAATTGGAAATGTATATTTTAATTTTATTTATTTTAATTAAATTTTTATTGATATAAATTTATTAAATTATAATTTCTAATATTTAATTTTGCAGTTAAAAACAAATTTCTTTTAGTTTTCTTCAATATTTCACTCAATACATTATATTCCAATTGGACTTCGTGTAGTCCAATTGGTTGATTTATCTACCTAATTCTTATCAGCTTATCAATAGGAATTGAATGCGGCTGAAAGTGCACACAAAATATGCAAATCAGATTTTTTGGGAGCGGTCAACAGCAACAACAACGCGAATGCATTGCCAAAGATAAACAGAGAGCCAAAGTTGAGTGAGAGAGAGAGCGCGTGGTAGAGAGAGGGCGCTACAAATTCGTGCTCTGTTTTGCCGGCATTCAGAGTCACTCAAAGCGAGAGAGAGAGAGAGAGAGCGCGAGAGAGTTTTAGATAAAAATGCAGTTTTTGCTTAGCCAGCTAGTTCCGCTAAGCGCACACAGATGGCGCTGCTGTGCTGCAGATAAGCAAAGCCGCACGCAAATGCAGTTTGAAGTTTTATCTTAAAGTCGCATGCGACGTCGTCATATGTCGACTGCCACGCCCACACACTTGAGGGGCGGGCCGCAGGTGGGGGAGGGGGGAATTTCCAGAGTATTAATCGCGCAAAATTTTTGAAAATGTAAAAAAAACTTGAAAAGTTGGGGTGGTGCGAGTGGTGCGGGTGGTGCGGGACTGCTTCGAGTGGTGCGCGCCATTGTTCGACAGTTGCCCCAAACACTTCCCTTTTTTGTTGTTGTTCTTGTTTTGTGAACATGTGTGAACAACTGCAGTCGCAGTCGCAGTCGACGCCGCAGACTCCCTCTGCCGGCAGCCACCCCCAAATGAGATGTCCTGAGTCCTGCGTCCTGCAGGCCTCCAGGCAGCGATTAATCACGAAATTTTCACAGAAAATATCCATTAGATATGAATTAAGTCATAATTGAGAGAGTGCAAGCCGTGAAGTGCATGTGAGAGAGGAAGGGAGAGAGGAGAGAGGAGAGAGGAGAGGGAGAGGGAGGGACTGCAGAGGGCAGAGGTGTGAGCAGAGCAAATGCCTTGGGGTTGCTTGGGGGTGGTTGCATTGTGTGTGTGTCGCGCGTGTGTGTCTGCATAAATAACGTTTGCCTTCAGGGATCACACACACACACACACACACACACACACACACACACATACGTATTTATATTATGCCTGAAATATGCTGAAATTAAAGATGCTTTGAAACTCTTTCAGTTCGAGTGCAGCTTGAAGCCAGAGCAGCACTAATTACAGTTGGAGAGGCGCTGCAAGTGGGTGACTGAAGTGAGCAAGCGGATAACAAAGCACGAAGAACAATAAATGTGGCTAAGGAGCTCATTAATTTAATATAATTAAGTTAATAATAGTTAAAAATACTAATAAAAAAAAATACGAACAAAAAAAATTTTATAATTAAGAGAAAAATATTAAAACTAGGAGCTTAAGAAAAAAGCTAATAAAACTAAATTAATAATGTATGATAATAACAATAATAATAAAAAAAAAGTTATATAAACAATAATAATATTCAATAATACTAATAATAGCAATAAAAATAATAATAATAATTAAAGTAAAAATATTAATTAAAATAATAATAATACATCAAATTTAATAATAATACTAGTAATATAAATAATAATAACAAAAATAGTAATAATAAAGATAATAATATATTTTAATAATCATTTTTATATTTAAGAGAAAAATTAAAATAAAATAAATTAAAAAATGTAGTTCAATTAAAAAATATATATTGAATATAATTAAAAGCTCCTGAATGTTTTTTATGAAATAAAAATAAATATTTGAAAAAAATGTAAATTGATTTTCAAAGAAATATTTAATTTATTTATGTTTTATATTTTCTTAAGAAATTTGCAAATGTTTTTCAATATTAAAAATATAATATCTATTTTCTTCAAAAATCCATTTGAACAATTTCCATAAATTAATATATCTATATCTAAAATACGCTTACAAAATTTATAAATATATATTAAAATATATTAAAATATACTAAAAAAGGAAAATATAATAATAAAATATATTTATAAATTTAATATTTTTTTAAAATAATAATTCATGTGTATATATAAAAATATTAAAAAATAATTAAAGAAAAATTGAATAATACATTTTTTTTACATATTTAATATTAAAAAAAAAAGGTTTTAATGTATAAAAATATTATATTATAAAATAGTTAAATAAAAATATCACAATAAGATATATTTATATATTTAATATTTAAAATTTAAATATATTTATCAGTATTTTCATTTTATTTTTAATATTAAATATGTAAATACATATTTTATTATTATATTTCAATTTTTTTTAATAATATTTTTATAATCTTATATGAAATGCTCTTGTTTATATTTATTTTTATTGTATAATTTTTTTTATAAATATTAGAGTAAATTTTCTGCATTTCCCATGCTCAAACTCCAAATTCCTTCAGCATTATCCCTTTAGCCCAGCTTCACTGTTACACAAATACCAACAAAAACACACGCATATATATAGTATATATATGTATGCATCTATATAGATGTAGATAAAGGTGCGCACACATTACAGTTCCGTTAAACCGAAATATTAATTACACGTTATTAATTTGGTTTTCATATGAAAAATGATTCGCTTCCTGCCCCACTGGGCGGGCCAAGTGGCCCAGCTATTATTTAAATGAATTGTTTTGAGCCAACTACAACAACAACAACAACAACAGCAACAACAATCTGAATAACAACAACAACAACAACTATAACTATAACAATAACAAATTTTTGGCCAACTGATAAAAACCTTTTCTCGAAGCGCAAACAAAAAATTTGCGCGTGGGCGAATCATAATTTTTTTTTTTTCGGTAGCTGACCCCGCCCACTGCCCACCGCGGGCCCTTGGCCCCTAGAAGGTACCGCACGGCGGCGGCCTATCTCGATTATTGTTTAATACGCTGTCATTAATCAATTTGTTTGCCATTGTTCGAGGGCCACACGGTAGTTGTTTGGCTGTGGATGCCTTTGTGGCCAAATTAATTATGGTTGCCACAGCTCAAATGAGAGAGAGAGAGAGAGAGAGAGAGAGAGAAGGAGAGAGAAAGAGAGAGAAGGAGAGAGAGAGAAGGAGAGAGAGAGAGACAGAGTGTGTGTGCGTGTGTGTGGCACGCGTTTCAGCCCAACAAACAACAAAAAAGTTGTGCCACACGTAGAAACAACAAAAATAAGTGATATTGTGTGGAGTATCCGACTAGCAAATACCGCGTACTAAGAATTCCATGATTATGATAGTTCTGGCGTCAAATTGAAACTATTCTCAAATAAAATGCAGACTTGGTGTAAGAAATGTAATTTCCTATGAATTCATGAGAATTTTGGAATATTTTTTAACTGACTAAAAATATAAATAAAAAAAAATTAAATTAAAAAAAAAAACATTATACCCTGATTTTCCCATTTTCAATGGGTTCAGGGTATAATGACAAAAAAAATTAAAATTATAAAAAGTAAAAATATAATAAAATTAAAAAATAATACAACAAAATAAAATTATAATAATAAAAAAGAAAAAATTCGAAACAAAATTAAAATAAATAAAAATTAAAATTATAGAAAGTAAAAAAAAATAAAAATATAAAAAAATTCAAATTAATTAAAATTAAAACTATTTAAAGTAAAAAATTAAATATTATAAAAAAATTAAAATAAATAAAAATTAAACTTGTAAAAGAAAATTAAAAACTATGAAATATTAAAATGAATTAAAACTAAAATCTTAACAAGTAAAATTGTGAAAAATTAATGAACTAAAAAGAGCATTACAGTTATACGTATATATATTTTATAGATGAGCTTCACACATATATACGTATATATCGTATAGATTATCTATATCAAGTCCAGTGCAGTAAATGAGCAGAGTCTAAAGTGAAGTTTGTCGGACAAGACCCAGCCCTAGTCCAACTTTAGACTGAATATAGACAGACTTAAATTCAGCTCATTTACTGCAGCGCAGTCTCATTCCAATATCTCTATTTCACTCTCTTTCCCACGCCCGTTACATACACACCCACTAAACCAATATACCCCATCTGGCAATTACCCATGCGCCAATGGCAAGTGCACAAAAATAGTGACAAATAATTTGCGGCATTATAAATGAGTTTGTTTTGTTCGCTGTCCCAAAAATAATTTATTATGCGCTGCTTACGAAAATCAGTGTGCAAAGAGCAAGCGAAATGCATAAACAAAGAAAAACTGATGAAAATTCCAAAAGCCAATGATCGTTTATATAAATTATGGAAGCGAAAAATTAGATTAGATTAAGGCGGTTGCTGAAGCTGTTATAAGAAAAATAAATGTAAAAGAAATGAAAATATCTGCAGATGCCATATAAACTATAGAAAAAATCTATAAATCTGAAAAAAATACACAAGTAGATTAATATAATGAAAATAAATTAAAATATAATTATTTACACATTATATGATCTAAAATTACAAATAAATACATTTTAAGCTAATGAAACTATTTATATTTAAAAAGCAAATATTTAAAAATAAAAAATAAATATTTATTATTATATTAAGTGAACTTGAAATACATAAATTTAAACTATGAGTTTATTCAAATAAAATATATATTTAAAATGTAAATATGTTAAAAAATTTATAATTACTTATTAAAAAAATTTGTTTATGTTTTATTTTTATTTATTATTTAATTATTTTGTTTCAAATAAAAAATAAAATAAATTTAAAAAAGTAATTATGCTAAAAAAAAATAATAATTATTTTTTTTTTAAATTATTTAATTTTTATTTTTGTTTATTTAATTTATTTTTTAATAATTTTGTTTCAAATAAAAAAGAAAATAAAATTTAAAAAGTAAAATGTAAAATTTATTTTTTTTTATTATTATTTTATTTCAAATATAAAATAAAAAAGAATTTTAAAAAGTTATTATGTTACAAAATTTTTAATTATATTTTTAAATTGTTTTATTTTTTATATATGTTTATTTTTTAATTTTTAATAAAGTAATTATAGTTTTGTTTAAATATGTTCTAAAAGTAAATTAGTATTAAATCCTATACAACATATTAATAAATCATTTTAAAGTTACAATATAAAACAAATAAAAAATTGTAAAAAATATTTATATTTAAATAGAAAAAATCAATGAAATAATAAATAAATTATATTATGTGCCAAAACTAAATTAAATATTATTGAATATTAACAAATATTTATATTTATTTATTTTTATATATATTTATATTTAATTGTTATAAATAATTAATTATTTAAATCTCAATAAATATGTATGTACATATGTGCACATGTAATAAATTTTTAATTTTTAATCTTAGCTTATTCCATAAACAAATATCCATTCATATGCATTTCTACGATCGCTTTTACGACTTAACAGTTGAAGAGCTTAAATGAATTGTTTTTGCTTGTGATATTTGCATAAATTGATATGCATTAAGCACTTGCCTTGTACCTGGCGTGTAGCTGGTCTTAATTGAGAATGCATTGTTCGGCAGGTATTTGTGGGTCACTTGAGCTGTTTGCCAAATTAAAATGCAATTTGCGATAGACTGAAATATTCATGGGCGACAAGTGCATCAATTACAGACAGTCGGACATACTCGATGAACATTTTTGCGATTTGCTTTTGTTTATGCCAATTCCTTCAATTGCACTCGAATGTGTTTCTGTGTGTGTGTGTGTGTTCAATTACAAATTGCTCAATGTTGGTATGAAATAAATTATTTATATAACATAGCCATACGCCGTTGTCAATAAAGACATAAGTGCGCACAATCAAAAGCAAATCAAACAGATTGACATAGGCGTGAAGAGCGACAGAGATAGACAGCTGTGCACAAAGAGAGAAAGAGTGTGAGTGTAGAGTCTACAGTGTGTAGAGTGTGTGAGCGGGAGGCGGGGAGAGCACTAACAGCGCTCGCTATAAAAGCGCAAAGCAAAGTGCAGCCCATAAAAGCTGAGAGTGTGAGAGGGAGCGCGAGTTGGAGTGGAAATGGGAGTGTGAGTGAGACGCAATAACAAAGCATTTGACACCAAAATCAAATTAACATACACACTTACATATGCCACAGCCGCATGAGCTGTGCCGTTGCTGTACAAAAATCACAGTTGGATGTCAAAGAACTGTCATAGGCGAGAAGGGGACAAAGAAGACAACAAAAAAAAAGCAGCAACAAAAACACTTGTAAGCGAAGTTGTTGCTGTTGTTGTAACAGTTTTTGTTTGTTTTTTTTTTTATAGAAATATGAATTTTGTGTGAGGTTTATTTTTGGTGCTTTTTGCCGTTTGACAGTTTACCAAATTCTTGTAGTCCGACATGTACGACAAATTGGCGTGGCTTTTATGTATGTATGTATATACAAAATACATACATATATATAAATTTATATGTACATATTTTTTTTATTACATTTCAGTTATTTTCTGTACTACCAACAGGTGTTCCCAGGCGTTGCACAACACTGCTCAATTATGCAGTCTCCTTAATGGCTCATGACACCTATGATAGGTTGGCTTTTGAAGTTGCCTTTGGAAGCATGGAATAGGGCAAGAAGTGCTTAAAGCTTAAAGCTTGACGCTTGAGGCTTGAGACTTGAGCAATGAATGGGCTATTGAAGTTTTTACACTGAGGAAAATTCGGCTGAACACTTTTGAACAAGTGAAGTGGGGGTTTAGTGGGTTAATGTGGCGTAGTTAACTTCATAAAATATTTATATTATTGATCTAAACTAATAGCCGAATCGATTTCATGCCTACCTCTTGCTATCCTTCCGTCTGTTTGCTTGTCCATCCATCAGTCTGTCCAACAGTCCGTTCTATCCTTCTATCTATCCGTCCGTCCTTTCTCCTACTCGATCAATCGTCTTCCCGTTCGTCTTTTTGTCCATCCGTCCGTCTCTTAGCCTGCCCGTCCTTTCCCCTCTTCATCCTTATGTCTGCCCGTCTTTTCACCTCTCCGCCCATTCACCTATCCGTCCTTTCGCCTGTCTGTGCGTCTGTCTGTGTGCTACCTTTCACTTCTCTGTCCTTTCATCTCTCCGTCCTTTAGCCTGTCCGTCCTGTTGGCTATCCGTCCTTTCGTCTTTTACTTTTACAGGAAGTTTTGTCGATCAAGATATATCTATATATTAATCAGTTTTCCCAAAGTTACTTCAACTATTTTATTCCTTTCCAAGCTAAGCCTAGCTCACCTGATCACTCGCTCTACGTAAACTCCCCGCAATCATAATCCCACCTCCCACATCATTCACTCATCAAAGATTCTCGGCCTCCACTCCACATCATTCCAATTATCAAAGCTTCTCAGCCAATTAGCTAAAGCTCAGCTGAAATAATTGAAAGCGAAGACAACGGGAGCTGCCAATACTTCAATCTGCAAAGATTTATGGCTAAACTCTAAATCACACGGAGGTAAGGAAAGTCGAAAACTATTTCGCTTTCAATGCGAGTTGGCGGGCAGCTCATAAAATGCCGCAACGCAACGTAACATAACGTAACGCTTAACGTAATAGCCTTTCATGTTTGCTTAGTAACCCACATCAATTCTAATCGCCTGTAGCTTTAGCCAACACTAACACACACAGAGCGAGGTTTATCTGTGTGTGTGTGTGTGTGTACGGCCACCCACAACATCGGAGCAGCAGGCAAACGATTTATGGCATGCTTTCACATACTTTCACCTAGGGAATATTCCTGGCCATGTGCATAGTTGTGGTTGTGCTGCCTCAGCTCCTCCTCATCTGCCAGCACCTGGCTATGGACCTGGCAGTTGTATGCTCTATATAGTATATGTATATATGAATACATATATATATATGTATATATAAGTATCTTTATCTATATCTATGTGTGTGTGCATATGGAGCGAACTCGGTTGTTCTGGGCTAGTTTATGGTAGCATATTAATTTTGGCATTGAGTTGAAGTTAAATGCAGGTGCCATTGTTTTATGTAAGCCATGCGGTTGCTTTGTGGCATTTACCAACACTTGCCAAATGCAGTATGCAACACACAATATACATATATGAGCAAGACAGCTGCAATCTATTATTGGAATATCTTTAAGGCTTGAGCATAGCGAGTGCTCTAAATCTGGAAATGCTGGTGACGTTTTACAACACTGAACACGCTATAATTTAGCATAACTTCAGTTGCTACTCATGTACTACAATTATAGGCTATTATTAGGATATCTTTAAAGCATTCGCCTAGATAGTGCTTTAAATGTTGCAATAATTTGACGTTTTACAACACTGAATTTTTTAAAACTCCGATTTCAGCTCATTGTGTACTGCTCCAGTCTAATACTAGTATGTCTTTAAGTCTTGAGCATTGCTAGTACTCAAAATCAGAAAATTTTTGTGACGTTTTACAGCACTGAACTTTCTTTAACTTCAATTTCGCCCCATTTTGTATTGTTACAATATCTTTATTAATATTAGAACATCTTTAAAGCTTCCACCTAGACAGACCCTTAATCATGCCTTCATTTGACGTTTTTCAACACTGCACACTTGGCACAACTTTAGTTTCGACTCACTTTGTACTGTTACAACTGATGATTAGACTGTCCTTAAAGCTTTCGCCTAGACAGTGCTCTAAATCAAGCAATTCTGCTCCGTTTTACAACACTGCACAGCTTCAGTTGCGCCTCATTTCGTACATTGTAATTGACCCACTTGCCTTACTTTCCCGAGCATCATCAACTACGTCTGCTGCTGCTGCCTGACTGTAAAACTTTGCTCTTAACTTTCCATATTTTTATACCCTGAACCCATTGAAAATGGGAAAATCAGGGTATAATGTTTTTGTTGAAATGTATGTAACAGGGAGAAGGAGGCGTGGCAGACCCCATAAAGTATATATATTCTTGATCAGGGAGACAAGCCGAGTCGATTTAGCCCTGTCCGTCTGTCCGTCCGTCCGTCCGTCCGTCCGTCCGTCCGTCCGTCCGTATGTGTGAACGCGTCGTTCTCAGAACCTATAAGAGCTAGAGACTTGAAATTTTTTATGTAGATCCTCGTATAGCGTGCGCAGATCAAGTTTGTTAAAAAAAAACGATAACAACTATCGTTTTAATGTTATCGATTAAAAACGAAATCGATGCTCCGTTATTTAATTATATATAATTAATCTTTATAGCTAGAGTCTTCAATTTTTTCATTTAGTGTTATGTGATCATTGCACAATTTCGGTTTTTGTTAAATTTTGGATGCCACGCCCCCTTCGCCTCAAATTTGTAACTCCCGTATATCAAATAGTAGAGACTTGTGCTTTGGCACATATATACATATAGATGACATGATCACGCCCAACAAGTTTGATCAAAATCGTCACTCTAGAAAAAAAGTTATTAAACATTTAATTTCTCATAGCATTGCCATGCAAACAGCAGCCAAAGAACAGCTGACGCACCGACTGGCGTTTGTGTGTGTGCGCGCCTGTGCTTGTGTGTGTAAGTTTGGCTTGTAATGAACGTACATATGCATGTGTATATAAAAGAAACAAAGAATGCTTAGAATAACGGTTCTTCATAGGGTTCAGGGTATACCCTTGTCGAGCGGTCTCGACTAGAGTTTTCTTACTTGTTCCATATGGATCAGTTACAACAACGTCGACTTCTTACACTTTTGTCATTAGCTATTTTTTTATGGCATTCAGCTGCCAACTCTTCCCTTGCACTCGAACTTTTAACCATATATGCATTGCCACACACACACACACACTCACACTCATGCGTAACTTTACAGCTTCCAAAACTTTAATTTCTGTATCATAACTTTTATTTTTGCTCCAGTTCTTTTTTCCAGCAGACATTCTGCCCTGAATGCTTAGTTTCCAGTTAGTTTGTAGCCAGCTGTGGCCTAGTGTTAACCGTTAAGTGTTGAACAATGCCAAAAATGCAAGAAAAATATTTTCTAACGCAACACATTAGGCTGGGTGTTAGAGGAAGCTTTATGTTCTAGAGAATTTATTTAATTTAAATTTTAGATAAATTATTTTTTAGTTAAAATTAGTGTTAGAAATAACACTGTATAATATTAATGCTAGAAATAGTATTAATAAATGTTAATGCTAAGAATAATACTATATTTTAATGAAAAATACTTTAACTATTTTAAAAAATATTTTTGAGTAAATTTTAGTGTTAGAAATAACACTGAATAATATATGTTGGAAGAAATATTTAAATAATCCTTACTGTTAATATTGCTTATAATCATAACAACTAAATTTTAATAATTTTTAATAATATTTTTTAATAAATTACAGTCCTAAAAATAATAATAAAATATAAACTTTAACTTTAACTATTTTAAAAATTATTTTACAATATTTATTAGTGATAGAAATAATACTTAAGTGTTTACACGTTATACTTTAACTTTTTAAAACAACTTTACTAATTTTAAGCAATATTTTCCATATATATTTTTTTTTTTAGATTTTCAACATTAAAATATTTGAAACTTTTAGCAAAGCAAACAGATTTTTTCATAGTGCTCTCCATTCTCCGCTCAAATAGTAATTCAATTGAGCCGCCTGGCGTAAAAATTCCTGGCGAAAGTTTGCTAGATAGTTTTCTAGATCGAGCGACATTCGCTCAGGGAAAGGGCGTTGTCGACATTAACTGGAAAAACACTTTGATTGCCATTTTCTTTGCTTTTCTTTTTTTGGGTTTCGTTTCTTTTCGATTCGGTTTGTCGGCGTCTTTCACTTTCTATTTTTCTTTGGAGCCGTTGCAGAAAAACTTCTCAGTTAACTGCAGCAACGGCTGCATGCCGCAAGAAAAGAAAAAAAATACTGTTAGAATGTTTTTCAGAAAAAAATGTGATGGACTAGAAGATACCCTAACTAGGGTTCAAAAAAAGCTAATTTTTTGCATAAAGTAGAAGTGTAGCTTAAAATTATACAAATAAATTCTAAATTAAATCTAATAATTACCAAAACTGAAAATCGGAATAATTAGCTTAAATATATCAACATGAATGGATTTTCTGATGAGATCAGTAAATCCATAAGAAAACGCTATATTCAAGTTTCCTCTACACATTCACACAATCCATAGTCATATGAGATTTAAAATCGATTAATAACTCTCATGTATCACTTATATCAACCACATGCCACTGCCTGCCTCGCCTCTACGCTCTACCTATCAAATTACAGGGTATGTTTGCAGAGAACTTGGCATAATTTAGCTGGCAGGCCATTTAAATGGAGCACAAGTGTAGCTAATCTCGCAGCACCGACGATAGCGACGACGTCAACGTGCTTTTTGTGCCTTTCACTAAATGCGGGCAAAAAAAAACCCACAACAAAAAAAAACCCGAATCAAAACTTCAACAAAAAAGACGGATTTTTCGGTTCTTTTTTTCTAGGTTAGCCGCAGAGCGCAGCAAAGTAAAGGCACCTGCAGACCAGGCCGAAAAGAAGGCCTTTAGATATCTACGTACACATATATATATACTTCGGGCCAAGTCGTTGACATTTCGTGCAGCAACGTTGCAATTAAAAACGTTCAAAGTGGGCCAGGCTTTTGTAATTGATTTGCTCATAGAGTATGGAATAAATGCAATTTTCGTAGCATTTAATCAAGAGCAAGTCTCTCGAGCAAAGCACTCGAATAGCAAACTCTTCAAATTCTCCCCATAAGTAAATCTATAACAAATATCTGGAAGCCTCGCTCTCCCCTCTCGCTCTCTCCCTCTCTCTCTCTTTCCCTCAACTTTGTTAAGCTGCAACACTATGAAAAACTTTTGACCCAAATATAATAAAACATAAAATTGACTTACCGGCAGCAGGCGAGCGAGCGAGCGAGCAGCAGGAAGCCGCAGCTCACATGCGGTCAGGTGAGTTAAGGCTAACAGGTAAGTGCAACGGCTGCAGGAAATGCAAAATTTGCAGCTTGAATTCATCAGGCAGCACCAAATGTGATTAGAATATATTTATTTCAGATTTTTAGCTCGAGCTTTATTGAGTTTGACTGCAGCCAAGATCAAAGCTTAAACAAGCTAAACCAAAACAGAATTTTTTATAGTTAAATTTAAATATATAAAAAAAAAATAAATAAAAATAAAAGAATAAATCTATAAAAAGTATATATTTATATATAAAAAATAAAAATAAATTAATATATATATAAATATATATAAAAAATAAACAAATAATTTATATAAAAATATATATGTAAATAAAAATGGATATATAAAAAAAATAAAAGAATAAATATATAAAATAGAATATATTTATATATAAAAAATAAAAATAAATTAATATATGTAGATGTATCAATATAAATATATATATAAAAAAAATATATATATATAAATAAAAATGGATATATACTTATATTATTTTTCTTATATATACATATATGCATATATATATTTTTTTTAAATATATCTATATACATATATAATTTTTTTTTGGTATTTTAATGAGTTCAAATTTAACAATAAAAAATTCTGTGTGTTTGTATACATATATATTTATGTATAAATATATATAAAATCAAAAAGATAAGGCCGCACGCAATCGGCAGCGCTGAGTGAAGTTCGCAGTTCGAGTTCCAGGAACTCGGGTCCAACTCTCAGCTCTCCCACAGCTGCCAGCTGGCTGGCTGTGGAATGTGAGTGTGTTGGTGGCGGGGCAGCTCTACTTGGCTCACTTCACATCGGCATTGATTACAGGCAGCAGAAAAAGCCAAAACATGAGTGGCAAACAAATTATTACAAGTGCAATCGAGAAATATGTGGCGGGCACTTATCAACATAATCAAGTTGAAATACCTGGACACGCCTGAGTGCAGTCAGCGCCGCCAAGGGACAAGCCGCACAAATATTTTTGCGACGAGCCAACGAGGCGGCGGCTCTTTGTAGAGGGCTATCGACAGCACCCTACGAATCTAGCTAGGAATCCGCGAGCAAGACAACAAAGACGACGACACTGTGGGGTCTCTCACTTTATCTCTCTGTCTCTTGGCCAGGCTACTCTGCGATTCCCAGCTCAGCTGCCGCCACCTCGCCAACTTCATCATCGTCTGGCTGGTCGTCGTCTTCGTCGTCGTCGTTCGTTTCGTTTTCTGTCAAATGTTTGGCTTAATGATGGCATTGATGGATGGATCACACGTAAGCGGTAGTCATTTAGTAATTTATCTCAAGACATTTCAAATTAATAGACCGCAACTCTCACAATCAGTCTCAGGAAGCGCTCGCTCCTGGATTGTGAGCAACGAGCCGATTTTTATCGCGCCGTAAGCCTACCGTCTGCCGACTGCCGACTATTAGAAATTATGTGCAATTTTTGTCAAATTATGAAAATTTATGGCTTGTGACAGCGCCGAAGCTCAACGACTCCAAAGTCCACGCAGTCCGCAGTCCTCGGTGCCCAATCTGCCTGTCTTCGGATCTGTTTGTGAGAGCTAAGCTAATTAGCGCAGCTGCTGGTTTGCCTGTTGCAGTTGCAACAGTTGCCTTTCAAGCTCGATTAAGTTTTAATTAGGCGCAGTTTAGTTAATTGGCTTCTCCTTGCCACAGCCAGGGCTGTGTATGCTAATTTGGTCAGCCAACCCAAGGGGGGCATAGACCTCGGCTTTGATGTGTGAAAAGACAGCTAAAGTGGTTGGTCAATGCACTTGCAATGGGCTTGGCACTTGCAGCAATTGGAAGTGATCAAAATTTGGGAATGGAGAGGTGAGAGGGTGAGAGGAAGAGGGAGAAAGACAGACAGACAGTGAGAGATTGTGAGAGAGAGAGAGAGCGAGGGTAAGCCAGGAAATGAATGAGTTAGATTGATCAGAGAGAAAGCAAGAATGAGAGAGATAGAAAAGGAACGAAAGAGAAAGTGAGAGAATTATATAGACATAGCAAGACAGAGACATGCCTACTCCAATCCCAACTACTTACTCTAGGTATAGCGTATCCCAAAAGTCACGCAAGAAGTAAAGGGTGTCCCAAAAGTCACGCAAGATGTAATTTTGATAGAAAACACAGATTTATAATTCAAAATTATAAATTTTTGATAGATTTATATAGCATACGTTCCTCGTTTATACACCGTTCTATTTTGAATAATCCTGCACACTTTACTGCACAAATGGCGTCAAATTAAAATCTTGCGTGAGTTCTGGGACACCTCACATATTCTCCCAGTCATCTATTTACCCTACACTTTCCCATACCCCACAGCTGTAGGCTATCCTTTGCTCAGCAATTTCATCAATTTACAATAAATTCACATTCCAAGCAGCGAGACACAAAAAGTCCAAAGCGTAGATCCATTTGGCTTATCGTCCGCGGACAATTGTCTAATTAGCTGTTGCAACAGCCACTGCCAGCGCTGGGAAAGCAATAGTAGAGGCATGCACATTGGAATGAAAATGTCGTGTTCAGTTAAGTTTTCGGAGCTTAAGCCGAAGTCGAAAAATGGCAGAGTCCAGAGACCACTTGCCACTTGCCACTTGCCACTTGGCTTGCGATGCCGTCACGTAATGAGCGCATTACGCAGCAGCAGAGTAGCCGGTGATAACAACAGGCAGCTGTCTCTCTCTCTCTCTCTCTCTCTCTCTCTCTCTCTCTCTCTCGTTATCCTTGTCACATTAGCGCCTTAGCTTGCATGCCGGGCGCGTCTTGAGTGTGCAACATTGTTACGGCTAGCCGTGTGACGCTGCTGTGGTTGTTGTGCACGCGCAGCGCCTGCGGTGTGCCAAAGGACAATGGCTGGCAACACCCGCTGCCTAGACTCTCTCATATATGCATGCGTGTGCTCAAGTAGCGAAAGGCCTTAGGCTTGGCATTTGTTTTTTACCTATTCATTTTTTTTCTGTTGTTGTTGCTGCTGTTGCGCTACTTCAAGTTTGCTAGTTTGGCACAGCGCCAGCCTGTGGCAGACACTCTGATGGAGGGAGGGAGGGAGGGAGGTAGGTGGTTGGGCCTGCGGTACAGACAGCCAATGTTGCACTCATTTTAAGGCCAGAGCGACGCAGCTGACTACATTTTGCAACATGTTTCTGCTGCAGACCCACACACAGCCCCAAAAGCCACGTTCCAGTTCGGTTTCTGTTTTTGCGGTCGGCGCTTGACTCTTGCAGGTGTGCTTCACACGACTTGTCAGTGTCAGCCTCGAAGATTTTTTTCCTATTTCTTTTTCGCAGTCTAGTTGAGAGCTTGTGGCGTGTGCACAAATATTTTTCTATGCATTCTATTTCTCATAGCTAGCGCTGCGCTGTCGAACAAAGGTCAGCCCAAAAGTAGGTGGCATAAGAGTGGATATCTTCATACCTTCAATATCTGGGTTGACCAGCGGTGGCAAAGGAAATTGCCATGAAAGCTGAACGTGTGAAGATATTGAGTTGTTGCTTGATTTATTTTGAAGATATAGCTATGAATTTAGGCAGAAATATTATATATTTTAATTAGTTGATTGTGTTTTATGCATGACTCTATTCAGTATGTGCTTTAGCACATGGCGACTTGGCTGCTTCTGCTAGCTCTTTCTTCACACTATTTACTTTGGCCACTTTATATATTCTGTTATATTCTTCACTTTATACCAAACTACAGCTGTATATTGCCTTAATCTTTTAGAATCTATTTTTGCTTAAATCTATCTGCCTCAAGTTGCCTGCAGACTAAAGCTAAGCTGGACAGCAATTCGTAATAAATATGCCTTGACTTAAGTAAAATACAAAAATATTTTCACACCTTCAACAATTATAAGAAAATTTACCATAAAATGGCAAATCTCATATGATATTTTAAAATTAAAATATTCTAAATAACTCCAACAGCTGCTGAGCTAAAATTCTTGCAAATAGTATCACACTTGCTGGGTCAGCCCATGCATGCCCTGCATCTGCTCATATCTAATACATTTTCAGCAGTTATAAGAAAATTCCCTAAAAAATGGCAAATCTCACTTTATATTTATAAATTTAAATGTTATTCATAGCTCTACCAACTGCTCTCACCTAAAATTCTTGCAAATAGTATCACACTTGCTCATCTCTTATAACTCAGCCCGGCCCAGCTCATCAGGTTCAACAAACTGTCTGGGTTGACGTGGTCAGGTTGATTTCGGGAGAGCGCGCACATCAAAATTAATGATGCAATGAAAGCCGCTAAATACCCCCGAAATGCAACAGGCCAACACTGATATAGCTGTGTAGATAGCTGCTTTTGGGGATGGGAAGGTAGGGAGGGCCGCAGGTGCGGCGCGTTGCATGTGGCACACGTGTTACATGCTACGTGTAACGTGTAGCGTTGACGCGCGCCACTGACAACATTTTGTGCGGAACAAAAAGGCTTGTGGTTAGCCATTCGAGGCCATTACTACCTGTTGTTATTGTCCGCCAACAGAAAGTCCACATGTCAAGCGAGTTAGCAACAACAACAACAGCAACTACAACAACATGAAGAAAAAATCAATTTCAGTGTGCAGCGGCAACGAGCAGCATTTAAAACGGATTTGCAACGCCAACAAATTAGTTACGCCAAAAGCTGCAGCTGTAGCTGCGCAGTCGCACGAACCCCGCCAGAACCGATGTGAATCAGCATTATTTCCGTAACTCTTAACGATCCGGACAAGTGCACGGCCAACTACCTTAGGGATAGCTCAATAAACGAGCGGAAATGCTTGACAAAAGATGGAAACAATTTAATGGTTCAGAAAATACTACAGAAAGACACCATATGATGCCCTGCAAGACATGCATTTGCCGCGGCGAGTCGGACTGGAATTGCTAAATAAGAAAATCTATTTTTTGGTTTAATAAAAAAATATATGAAAGAACATAGATTTGTACATTAAATATTTATAATGTTATATGTAGTTATCTTTTATATATATTGTTGGAAATACTGAAACTAAAAAAATCTTATAAAATTGTTTAGCATTCAAAAAGATAAATTCTTGAAAGAGGATTTTAATAAAATATATAAACATAAAGAAATAAATATAAAAATTCAATGAATATATTAACTAATTCAAAAAAACATAATTTAAAAGCATTTAATATTAAATAATTATTTATTTATTTTTTAAATTTAATATAAAGAACTTTTAAATGATTAAAAAATACGTTTTACAATTTTTTTTTGTTTTTGTTTTATTTTAAATACATACATATATTTAATTATTAATATTTTTTAACAATTTTTTTATATATTTTTTAATATGTAAATAAAAAATATATAAATAAATATTGTTGATAAATAAATTATTAATTAAATATATATATGTATTTAGAAAATATTTATAATGTAATATTATATATTAAAAAAATTATAATTCATTTCAATGAATAAATAATATAATTAAAACATAATAATTTATTTTTAAAAATTTTAAATTATTTGCTAAGTAATTTTTAAAATTTTTGTTATATTTTGTAAATTTATGGACTTAAATATTTTTGATTTCTATAAACAGATATATGTATATATATATTTAATGATTGAAAATATTATTATAATCTTGGAAACCATCTAGTTTATGATTCTTCTAATTTTATTAAATACAACTACAAAATGCATGAAGATCTATAAGATACATCATCATATCTATAAGTTCCTCAATCAATAACCAATTGACTCTGATATACCCTCTCTCTAAGCAGCCAGCTAATACGTCCAATGGCATATTGACACTGGCCTGGTCTATGGTCTACGCAGAAAACGTGGGCAGTGGATTACGGGCGTGAGAGTGGGAAGAGAGAGAGAGAGAGAGAGAGAGTGGAGAAAGAGCGCAACGAGTTGTTGGCAAACGCATTATGGGTCAGTAAGCCGCGTCTCTATTGTTGTCCAAAGTCAATAGACTTCTCACACACTTTCCTTGGCACAGCGTGCGGAGGCGTCTGAAGGGCAGCCAGTGCAGCAGTCATGATTGACATGCAACACGCGCTGGGGCGCCCACTATTGGGGCATGCCACGCACCAGCTTCGCCGATATCGTCGGAGTCGCTCTTGGCTTAGTTTGTAAACTGGGCGAGAGTTTCTTTTTTTTATTCTCTCTTTCTCTCTCGAGTCTTGTGCAGTTTTCTCTGCTGCGTTTTCCATTCTGTGTAATTGAAATTACGTGACACTTTGCATATGCACTGGATTTAAATTGAGTTTCGAGTTGGCCATTGGCGGCGGAAGGGGGAGGGGTGCGGGGTTTGATTGCGTGCCCATTGTGCCACGTGCGTCTTCGACCTTTGTTGTAGTTCCGCTCGTTGTTGTCAGTGGCTTACCGAGCGTAGGTGGCAGCCCAGAACCTTAACAAGTGCACTCAAGTGCAGTCGACAGCATGAGAAATTCCCCCATCGACTAAGGTAAGGAAGCAGCAGCACACACGCTCGCTCGTGTTGAGCTAGTCTAGCGACATGACAAAAAATAAAGTAGGAAAAAATGAATATAAAACCAAACTAATTAGTTGCAGGCGTGCTGGGTTTTAAGGAGGCACAGCGGGTAATTTGTTTATGCGGAGCGGGATTAAAGTCCGGGTAGTTCGACATAGAAGCAAAAAACAACAGCTGCATGCATATATATACACTTAAAGTACCAGACCAAGTACAGCAGCGAGATGTTATAAATATTTAATATGCCTCAGTTTGGGGTAAAACTAATTTGCGACGGCTTAGGCGACATAAAGAGGGATTAACCATCCTCAAAATATATAATAAGAGCACTTAAAAATATGAAAAGACTTTGTCAGAAGTGGGATTCGAACCCACGCCCTCAGAGAGGACCAGAATACTCCACTTACACACACCTTTCTACGAAAGGTAAGAGACGTAAAGCTCTTGAGTCTGGCGCCTTAGACCGCTCGGCCATCCTGACATGTCCGGAGGACTGGGCTAAAAATCAGCGTCACAACATTGGCATATATCCAGTTTTATATTTTTATAAATCTGTATATATATAACTAAATATATAATAGTGGAACATTTTACTAAAAGGTCTGTAAATCATTGTATATTATTTAATTATTAAAATCTTCGTGGAACCAAAATAAGAATTATTCTAGTGAAGTATTTTTATAATAAAAATAAAAACAATTTTCTATAAATAGTTTGACAAAAAATTTTTGTCAGAAGTGGGATTCGAACCCACGCCCTCAGAGAGGACCAGAACGCTCACACATTAGCCTTTGTATCAAAGGCAAGAGTTTAGCTCTTGAGTCTGGCGCCTTAGACCGCTCGGCCATCCTGACACGTTGGCAAGCGTTGGCAAATGTACAAATATAAAGTAAACGTCAAGGATCATGATATGCAAACTTTAATTATTTATAATAAAATAAGTGTATTATTACTAAACAAGCTCTTTAATGTTACAGCAACCCTGTGATTTATATTCGTTTTCTGTCTTACAAATTGCCTTAATAAAAAATAAATAATAAAAAAATAGCATTTCCTGTCGTAAAAGTTGATAAAAGAAAGCATTATTTTGTATAATAATTATAAAAATATAAATATTTTTTAATCAAAAATAACAATAATTAGTAAAAAATTCTTGTCAGAAGTGGGATTCGAACCCACGCCCTCAGAGAGGACCAGAACGCTCAACAACCCTCTCTACGAAGGCAAGAGTTTTGCTCTTGAGTCTGGCGCCTTAGACCGCTCGGCCATCCTGACATGCTGCGTGCGACGAGCCAGAAGCCGACTTGTTGATTGTGCCTCTGAGAGATTGCGAGCGCCTGCTATTTATAGAACAAGTAATAATATTAGATAACGGATAAGAGCACGCAATAATGAAGAGCATATTTAACTATTGTGCGCGACTATGTGTGTGGGTGAGTCAATGAGTGTGGGAGCGTGTGCGAGTGAGTGTGTATGTGTCCGGCTGAGTTAAAAGTTGGCGGCCCAGCAACACCTATTTTATGATAATATACATACATATGTATGTAATTGATATATGCAGTATGTATGTACAGTAGCTCATGCACGTATGAGGCAGAGTGGAAAAGGGCGTATACTATAAATATAATAATAATAATAATAATAATAATAATAAAAATGGTAATAATAATAATAATAAATTTAATGTAAATTAATAATAATCATTTTAATAAAAATAGTAATAAGAATGAAATATTAAAAATAATAATTAAAATATTAATAATAATTTCTAAAAATGTAAATAAGAATAAAAAATATTAAAAATTTAGAAATCTTTTAACAATTTTTAAAAATATTAAATAATAAATATTTCTAAAAATATTAAAAAATAAAATAAAAAATCAAAATAATTATCAACTTAAAAATGTAAAATGTAAAAAAATAATAATTGAATAATAATAATAGTAATTTGCTAAATAAAATGTATAAGAAGAATAATAAATAATTTTGAACAAATATTGAAATTTAACTGAAAGTAAAATTAATTTATTAACAAAAAATTGTTTAATTTATAAAATATATTTCTTTATAATATAATAAAAATAATAATTTCAATTTATTAATACATTTTTAAGTGTATAAAAAATATTTCTTTAAAATATAATAATAAAAATAATTTTAATTTATTAATACAAACTTTTTTAATATATACAAATATTTCTGCATAATTAGTTTTCGGCAAACTTTTTGCAATTATCTTTTATTGTCCGTAATAACCACATTGATATTTGTCTCGCACATGCTCTGTTTGCTCGCTGGCAATTACCACTGTAGCTGCACATGCTGCTTCTCGAGTTTCCGTGGCCATTTTATGCTTGGCTTAAACGTTGCTAAAATGTAACCTGAGCGCCGCTTCCGGCAGGGCAATCAAAACGAGCGCTCGCTGCTGCTGCTGATGCTGATGCTCTAGCCCTCGGGTCTCGTCATAAAAATCACACAAACCGCAGCCAACAATTGATGCGCCACGGGCTCAAGTCAATTGCAGAGCCCGCAGGCGACGGCAGAGACGCGTGCTCAGCGCGCCCAAGCCGAGAGAAGAGTTAACCACAGGCGGCGGCTGGAGCGCCCTCCCGGCTGCATTTGTCAGCTATAAAAAAAGGAGGAGGAGGAGATGAGAGGAGTAGAGAAAAGAGAGTATTCAATACTCGCACATTACGGACGGCCTATCAAATGCAGCTCCGGCAGTCGTCCGAATCGCCTGGGGCTTTGCCATTGAAATCGACAGACAGCCAGAGAGAGACTTGGCAACTCCTCATGCAAAACGCATGAAACAATGGGATTTACGTGCTTCCAGCTGTTATGGCTGCAATCGGATACATCAGCCCAAATGGGATACATGTGCAAATGGATTTTGGTCTCTGCATTTTAAACAGTAATGACAGACAAAAGCTACTCCCTCCCCCCTCTCTCTCTCTCTCTCTCTCTCTCTATCTCTCGCTCTCTCCCTCCCTCTCTCTCTCTCTGGTCAGCCAAGCCAAAAAGTTTGTTGTGTTAATTTTCAATGCATATAAATTCATGGGATGCTCCAGACAGGGGATCAGTCGGTGTCTCGAGTGGGGCGCGTCGGTTTTCAAATAGCCACAAAGCCAGCCCCAGCCGGTGTCAGTTGGGTCGCTGCACCAGACGCTTGCACCAGCTCCAGCCATGTCCGTTGCTGGCTTTGGCCCGTCGCTCAACCTGTCAACATCGTCTGGTAATCGAAGCCCTCGCCTTTTGTCCCCAAACACCAAGGGTAAATGTGAGTCCAGGTAATTGTATGCCTTTAATTGTTCCCATCATTTAAGAGGCCATAGAGTGTCTAACTAATTATAAGTGTTCAAGCTGAAGCTATTAAATTTCTGTAAACGATGAGCGAAACAAATAAAATACCATTTTTATAATCTTATCAGTTCAAATTCTAACCGGAACATACTTATCTAGACAATTCAAGCTATATAAAATTAATAAAAATAAAAAACTGAAATCAACTTGGGCTCGTCCGGGATTTGAACCCGGGACCTCCCGCACCCTAAGCGGAAATCATACCCCTAGACCAACGAGCCAGTTGAACACCGCACGACTAAGTCATTAAATCAATGCGACGTAGCTGGCGCTCAAGTGCTTTCTTGTGTTTTTTGTTGAATTAATTATGTATGCAAATGGTTTATTCAGCGAAAAAACCGTTTAACAACAAATCAGGCATTTTATGGCACTATCAGCTGGCAGCGCGTAGACCTTGCTGAACTCTGTAGATCACTTTGTCACATTGTCACATTGCTTAAGTGGTTATTAGCTGCTAAATAGCTAGTTTAGACTTGCAGCGGTTCGTTCCCATGGCTCAACCAGCTGAGTTTTCTGACCCAACATCTGCCACATCCGCCAATATTGATTGGAAATCCGCCCCATATGCTGGCCGCGATAAATCTGAGTTTTGGCTATGGCAGCGGCAGCTGTGTGTGCCACGGAATCCAAAAATTATGCGCCAGCAGCAGCAGCGAGCGAGAGTCCATTTGCCAAAGTGACGAACGGGTCGAGTCCAGCCCGTAGCCTCCTGGCAGCAGCAACAGCAGCAGCAGCAGCGGCGCACACATCCTTTCGACTCTACAGCGCCTTTTGTCACTGATTGTAATCTCTGAAAGCGCTGCTCGTTAACATTATTGTGCGGCCGGCTTGATAATGCATTGCTCTTTTTTATTTATTTTTCATTCTCTGTTTTTTTCTGTTCTGGCTAGCTGTTGCTCTTCGTATTGTAACAAATCATATGCCAAGTGGAGGGTGACCCGCATAAACTCACTTGATTCGCTGTGGTTACCCTGCTGTTGCCATTTGGCAGACAGCCGATACGATCTGTTGCACTGTGGATAGAACTTTGACTTGATTTGATAAATACAAATTATTATACTATTATTATAATAAAATCTATACTTTTAAAATAAAATTATTTGTTAAATATTAAAAAAAAATAATTAATAATTTTTAATTTAAAGAAATAATAACACTACAATTAACTTAAGATAAAAACATAGACTTTATAATAATAAAAAATTAATTATCAGCGTAATTATAAAAATTTTTAAGCAAATCATATACATGTTTCAATAAAATAATTATAAAATTGGCTTTACATTCATTTAAAAACTGAAAATAAAATTTATAAAAATTATTCTAATAATTTTTGAAATTGAAAATCAAATTAAATATATATTTTTAAATTATTTTATCCACCTTTTTATGTTATTTTAATAGCTAATTGGAAATACACAAAATTGATACATTTTTAAATTCATATTTTTTAAAACAAGTTTTCATATTGTTTGTATTATTAGAATCAAAATATAGGATTAGTTTAAATATTTTTTTGTTGTAAATAATTATATGTATTTTTTATTAATTATTATTATATTTATTTTAAAACAAATAAATTGAATAATTTCAAGACATATTTTTATTTATTTTGCCCACTGTGCGCAGTTCTCAATCTGGTTTAGAGATACCCTCCCAGCATACCCTCTTGTTTAAGGGATTCACTTTTTTTATCCACCGTGTGGGCCTCTTGCAAATATTTGAACAAATGCTTAGGGGGCACACATCAAAGTTGGCCCAGTTAGAGCTCTCTCCCTCTCCCTCTCTCATATGGTCAGTTTTTCAATTCATGTGCTCGGCAAACACACTTAAAATTTCTTTGCAACTGTTTTCTACACTGCTACAAGGTATGCGCCATAGCTGATAGCTTCATTAGGGTTTCAGGGGTTGCAAGCGGTTCTTTATGTCTTAATTCAGCCAAAAAGTTGCATGGCAATTTGAAGTGGTTGCTTTTGTCGGGCAGAGCGAGCTGCGGGCAATCGCCCCCCGCCGCGCTCATTTGTTACGTCACAGATGTTATGATTTTTTTGCGTCCTTTGCCGTCCATTTAGCCTCGTTGTTTTTTGGCGGCTTGTAAGCGTTCGTGTAATTAAAATGTAGCCACTCAATCTAGGCGAAGGTTACATTAAGTTGGCGTCTCATTTGAATTCATTAGCCCACGCAGCTCGCATAGTGCGTAATTTTGCTCTTCAATGAATTTTCCATGTTTTGGTAGCGTTTTCTACTATTACTCATTTTAATTGCGCATCGAGTGTATGTAGAGGGGGTTTTCTTTTTATTTTTTAAGGGTAGATACAGCACTGTAGTTGACAGCTTGCCTGCTTTAGCTAATGGCACTGGGGACTTGGAACTCTCTGAGCTTGATGGAGCATAATAATGGTTAGTATAATTATATAAATAGTTAAATAGTTGAGGCAGACTGCACGAGGGTGAGAATTAAAGGGGAGAGATGTGGGTATACCTTGATATGTGCAGGGTATAGGCGCGTTAGTATAATAATGTAATATAATCAGATCTAGGCAGAGCCGCTCAGCTCAAAAGTTTGAAAAATTCTTTCTCATCAACGAAAACTCCGATTTGCATGAAATAAATTTTGTTGGATAAAAATTTTAATTAGTTGCGATAAAAAATTTGGTGCCCTGAAATTTTTTTCTTTTATATAATTTTTATTAATTTTTTAAAGCACATACACAAAATTTAACCTTTTCTGTGGCTGTTCTGAATAGTATAGTACAATTATTTTATAAAATATATACTTATTTTTAAAACAAAATAAAAATGGAATTGTATGCTCTTTTAAATATTAAAATAAATTTAAAACATTTTTTTACAAAATAAAAAAAATAAATATTTATTTGAAAATAATTTTTAACAATTTTTTCATTTATTTTAGATGATTAATTTAAAATATAAAATTGATTTAATACATTTTTAAATTAAATTTATTTAAAATTACATTTTACAGTATTTTTAATTGTGAAAAAAATATTAAAATTCTGCAAATAATTTTATTTTATGATAATAAAATATTAAAAATAATAAACACTCTTTTCAATATTTAATACATGTATATATCGAATTAGTATATAGTTCAGCTCAGCTTAGTTCAGCTTTTCTCTTGCCAACTGCCTGTGCCACCCATCTAGCCGATGTTGCACTCAGCGCGGCTCGGTTTGAAGTGCAGTCAACTTATGCAACATTAACACTTAATGCACACTGTGTGTTGTGTCTTCGAGTGGGCGGGCTCTGTGCGGCCACCTTTGCCCTTTGGGCAACAGCATTTGCTTAGCTGTCGGTTGTCTTCATCATCATCGTCAGCATCCTCAAAGCCCAAGCGATTTGGTGGCCTTTAACAGCTCGCCTGCTGCTGCTGCAGCTGCTGCTGCTCCTAGGCGGCTCCGGCTGCATCAACTCCTTGCTGTTTACATAACCATGGCCGCATGCCACTTTAGTGGGCGTGGCCAGCAAGAAGAGAAACACTGTGCTAAATTTAATGCACGACCATACAAAGCGCTCCCATATGCAGCTCACCTAAGCCAACTCCAACTCCAACTCCAACTGCAGCCCGACTCTAGCTGAAGCCTTGCTTAACTGCCCTTTCATCAGGTTTTCGGTCATATATTTTGCAGCTCGCGATTGTCGATCATGCCAGCGATGCTGGCAAAGATCTTACGAACCCATAATTACGATCTTTGTGTGAAATATATATATAAATAAATATATATATGTATATATAAAATTACTCCGTCTGGTATCTAGGCACGTTTTCTTTTTGTCTTCTACTCCCTACGATCCGAACATGATTTAAAGGGCAGACGGCCTGCTCTGTGGCCGTGTTTGTTGATTTTCCTGTTGAAAGTGATTGTATTTTATAGATTGTTTAACAAAGACTAGACGCAGTTGCTGTTCTTCCTGCGCAACGTGCCGCGCATGTTTACCTTCTGCTGGGCTCCAGAAGATGCGACTTTGGTGGCGCACTATGAAAAATGTGCTGAGTGCAATCCAGATGCAGGCGATGGCAAGAAAAATTGAAAGTGCCGTGTAGTGTATACAATAAATAAGTCAGGGCATGTGAAATTATACTCGCTCTGCAGTTGCAGCAATAAATTTTAGCTATAGACAATATGAGCTTATCAAGATCAATGGAGGAACTGGAGGGGGTAAAAGGAGTTTTCTTTCAGCAATGGGAACTTACTAAGCTTGAGAATTGCCTTTAAATAGATGCAATTTCCATTAAATTATATATATTATATAGAAGTTTGATTATTTATGGAAATAAGAAATGATTTCTAGTTAAGCTAGGTAAAAAGAGGGCTGACCCAGTAAGTATGATAGTATTTAAAGTGCTTATCTTTCAGCAACTGCTTGAGTTATTATTAAAATTTTACCTTTAAAATATGGAATAGGGCCTGCCAATTAGGATAAAGTAAACTTTGTCATGCTAAACATTCAAGTTACCGAAATAACACTACATGAAGCCATGAAACCGAATCATGCAAATATCAAACATTCGCAATCATTTCTCTTAAAACCTCTGACAGCCACGTTTTGGGTACCATTGAAATAGTGTTATACTTTATCCAAATTGGCATGAATGCAGCTTCTAAATAAAAAAGGAATTAGTCAAATATCTCAAACAGTCTCTGATAAATAGCAACTTATTTTCCTATCAGACTTATGTGGACAGCCTTTAGTTCTATTTAGATATATTATATACTATATATGATAAACTTATAACTATATATACTTAAGCAGCTGCATTTCTAGCTACTCAAGCATTGGCCAATGGCTCACTTAATCAAAGCCAACTCCTGTGAGTGCTTCAATCAAGCACCGCTAGCAGCAACCCAAGGGTGCAGCGTTTATCTGGCAGCTGAAATGAGTCAACAATCCGCATATCATCAAAATTTATAAAGCTTTACCCCACATGATGATGATCATTAAGATGCTGATGATGATGATGGACGTAGGGGTCCAGGCATTGAATGTCCAAAAAGCTTAGTGCATAATGCGCCCCTAAAGTCGCCTGGCAAAACGGTAAATATATGAATTGGCTTTTGAGCTGGGCCCTGGCCAGGGTCCAGGGTGGGCTTAGAGAGAGAGAGCGAGAGCGAGAGCGAGTCGCGCCAAATGGCTTTATGTGCTTCAGTAAATTTACACCTCGTAATCGAGATGAGTGTTCCGCCCACTCAAAGGACTGCTGAAAAAAAGGAGCAGCTGTTACATGCCAAAGATTAGCGCCGCTCCGAGCTTTGCTCGCTGTCGCACAAATTTTCATTTTTATGAGCACGAAGGCAGAGGCTGGAGCTGATGCTGAGGCTGAGTCTGAGCATTAAAGCCAAACATTTGGCCATTTGAGTTATGGGTCATACGGATAGCGACAGGATGCCGTACAAGTTGGCCAGGGCCAAGTCAATTATATAGCATACATATATATATATATAGGAATAACAACAGCAGAAGGCTGGCGGAACACGTACATCGGCTCCAATGAATGGTGTTTGCCCTTGCTGGAGCAGCATCGGAGGAACACCATTAACTGATTTGCATTTCAATCTTAGCCAAGCGGTGCTGGCGGCATGTGTTTAGTTTCGGCAAACCTGTTTCCCGGCCCCCAAGTGGAACTTAAGCTGCAGAAAGGCAGCTGCAATTGCAGCTAGAGCTGGTGCCGTGACACGAGCAAGTCAAGTCCTCATATTATTATGGTCCATCTCTAGTTAAGGGGAGACTGGAGGCAGCCAGCAACAACACTTGCCAAGTGAGATCCCGACCCTCGACTTCTTCTGCTTTGGTTTTGCTTGCACCGTGACTTAAAATGCAAATGAAAATGCAATCATTGTTTAATCTCGTACAGCACCAGCAACAGCAGCAACAACAGCAGCAACCACAGCAACAGCAACAGTTGCTGTTGTTACGATCGCCAGTGAAGCATCCAGCAACAACTTGCAACATGTTTGCCATGCCCGATATGAGATTCAGGAAGCTTCAGCTACAGATACACCATTTTTGATAATATACAAAGAGGTGACGGCGGTGCTGGTGGAGGTGGCTGAAGTGGTTGCAGCAGCGGCTGCTAGACACTGCATCCAAACCATGTTACATGGACCACAGGCCCCCCTTTTCTCATACTGATGCAACTCAAAGTTTGGGGCGCTGTGTGATAAATTCTTGGCTTGACTGCAACGCTGAGCAACAAACGGATTTCTACAAGACTTTTCTATCAAATAACATGAAAATTAGATCGCATTTTGGGATTGCAATTGCTGCTGTTGCTGTCATAAGCCAGCAGAGCCAGCCAGCAGCCAGCAGCCAGCAGCTTGGCCCGCGTTGTCTTCGCTCTGCGAGTGTGGCACAGCCAGATTGTGCAGAAAGAATTGGTAGCTAATGCGATGCCACGATAATAAATACATTGAAAAATTGGATACCAACTGCATGTTTCGAGCGCTGTTGATAAGTGCTAAAGATACTCGAGAGAACTGAGCAGGCACAAAGCAAGAACTACTTGTAGCTGATTTATAAAATTTATTTAAGTGATTTCCGCAACTGTAAATGCTTGATAATGTTTTTATGATGTAATACAAAATTAATAAATTTTTATATAATTAAACAAATATTGAATACGTTCCATTATATCTTAAAAAAAAATACTTTGTATCTTATAAAGAAATTTTTTTGCAAAGGGAACTTACTTAGCTTGAGAAGTGCCTTTAATGAGGGGTGACCCAGTAAGTATGATAGTATTTAAAATGCTTATATTTCAGCAATTACTTGAGTTATTATTCAAATTTTACTTTTAAAATATGGAATAGGGCTTGCCAATTAGGATAAAGTAAACTTTGTCATGATAGTTATTCAAGTTACCGAAATAATGCTGCATTAAGCCATGAAACCGAATCATGCATATATGAAACCTTCACAAGCATTTCTCTCAAAACCTCTGACAGCCAAGTTTTGGCTACCATTGGAATAGTGTTATACTTTATCCAAATTGGCATGAATGCAGCTTCTAAATAAAAATGGAATTAGTCAAATATCTCAAACAGTCTCTGATAAATAGCAACTTATTTTCCTATCAGACTTATGTGGACAGCCTTTACTATAGCAGCTTTTCACTCTGGAGTTCTATTTTGATATATTTTATACTATATATGATAAACTTATAACTAGATATACTTAAGCAGCTGCATTTCTAGCTAGTCAAGCATTGGTCAATGGCTCACTTAATCAAAGCCAACTCCTGTGAGTGCTTCAATCAAGCATCGCTAGCAGCAACCCAAGGGTGCAGCGTTTATCAAGCAGTTGAAATTAGTCAACAATGGGAATATCATCAAAGTTTATAATTAAACTTTAATTTTCATATTTAAGTATTAGTTTGCTTAAAAATTAAATAGAGAATACTCTTGTTTGCCATAGCTTTAGTATTATATTGAGTAAAATGAATGTTAGCTCTAAAGCTAGTTAGACCAATGTAAGCTTAGCTTCTCATTGGGCAAAGGTTAAATATTTTTATTATGAATAGTTCGCTATTCAGTGCTCATTCAATTCGATATATAATTAAAGATGCTGCAAGTTGAACAAAATATTGTTGGCCAAGGGCATTTCTGGTGTGTCCATCGCTCGATCGCTGGCCGAACCTTCGTGGCGAATCTAATTGGCAACGCCTTTTGCCACTGCAAGTGACAGGAAACATTCATGCCCAGTGCCGGCAAACTAATTAACCTGAAAACAAAATGTTATTTCTTTTTTTTTCCGAGGAAATGATACAATTTCGCGCGCCCAAGCCACACACACACACACAAGGCCCTTAAAAAAACACATTTTATTTTACGGCTGGCTAACAAATAAGCAAAAAAAAAAAAAAAAATTAAATAAAATAAAAAGCGAAGCAGCTTATGACCGGCAGCTGCCTAAAAAATAAAAACAAAATAAGCCAAGCCAGCAGGCAGCTACCGCTTATCCGCAGCCACAGCCGCAACAGCATCCTCAAAGCGTGGAGTCCTCGTCAAGGCCGTTGGATCCACACACCCTGAGAGAGGGAGAGAGAGAGAGAGAGAGAGAGAGAGACCAACTTTGGTCTGGCAAAGTCTTTGGCGACTGGGCCCCTTGATGCCACATCAACAGCCTCGTTGTCATCATCATCAACATCATCATCGGCATCATTATCATTGTCGACGTCAGTGTGTTGTCGTTTATCTTGGCTTCATTATCGCTTCATTAATTGCTAATTAACCATGTTCTACATGCCCCATTCGAAGAGCGCTGGCTTTTTTTTTATAAAATGTGCAAGGCGTGGAAATATTACCAGGCCAGCGAGCGCGCTGGCTCCCTGCCCGGCTTGTTAGTTGGCCTTTTTGTAAGTGCAAATAAGTCGAAATCATGCCAAGTGAACGCGTCCCGCGTTTTATCGCGCTTTAATCTAATGCAATTTGTAAATGGCATCAGGCGCAGGCGGACAGCAGTCGGCAGGTTTGGCCAGAGACAGACAGAGAGGGAGCATAACTAGGCCAAAGGGTCCCTCTCTCTCTCTCTCTCTCTCTCTCTCTCTGTGTGTGTCTCTGTCTGTTTGCCACTTCCCATTTCCCACTTCTCACTTGCCACATAAATTAAAGCAAATATTTTTGCTTATTTATTTGCCTGTTGCCGTTGTTGACCAGCCGCAGGCCAATTAATTAATTTATGAAAGCAGCCAAACAAAATATACCCAAACACACACACACACACAATATATATATGTTTAAAAGAAACAGCGAAGCATAGAGGGAGAGACAGCGAGTGGGCCGCACAATCAAAGCGCATATGTAATTAGATCTAGAGTATTGGATATGTAAACAGAGCTAGCCTTAAAGCTGGGACTACTCACTGAAGGAGATGATGTCAATGAAAGTGAGAAGCGAAGACTAACAGCTGTGAGAGAGCCAACAATCAGCATATCATCAACATTTATAAAGCTCCAAGTCAGTGTGTAATTATATATTAGCTCTGGAGTTGCAGCAATAAATTGTAGCTGGAGACAATATGAGCTTATGAAGATCATGGGAGGAACTGGAGGGGGTAAAAGGGAACTTACTAAGGTTGAGGATTGCCTTTAAATAGATGCAATTTCTATTTAATTATATATATGTATTATGTAGAAGTTTTATTATTTATGGAAATGAGAAATGATTTCTAGTTAAGCTGTGAAAAATGAAAGGTGACCCAGTAAGTATGATATAGTTTATAAAGTGCTTATCTTTCAGCAACTGCTTGAGTTATTATTAAAATTTTACCTTTAAAATATGGGAGAGGGCTTGCCAATTAGGATAAAGTAAACTTTGTCGTGATAAATATTCAAGTTACCGAAATAATGCTGCATGCACGCAATAAACCGAATCACAAAAGTAGGGATTCTTCACAAGCATTTCTCTCAAAACCTCTGACAGCCACGTTTTGGGTACCATTGGAATAGTGTTATACTTTATCCAAATTGGCATGAATGCAGCTTCTAAATAAAAAAGGAATTAGTCAAATATCTCAAACAGTCTCTGATAAATAACAACTTATTTTCCTATCAGACTTATGTGGTCACCCTTTACCGTGGCGAATTTTTACCTTCAAGCTGTAAACAGAGCTAAAAAAAAACAGAATAATAGTTATATAAATAAGAATAATAATAGTTATAATACTAATAATAATAATAATGATATTAATAATGATAATAATAATAGTAATATTAATAATAATAATAAAAGTAATTAAATAATAATAAAAAAAAATTATAAAAAAACAATAAAAATGAATATAAAAACTACAATTAAAATAATGCTAACAATAATAATAATTATAATAATAATAATAATAATAATAATAATAATAATAATAATAATAAACAACAACAATATTAATAATAAAAATAATAATAATAATAATAATAATAATAATAATATAATAATAAAATAATGAAATATTTTTAAAAATATTACAAATAGATTCTTGTCTAATCATAAATAATATATTTTAAAGACTTTTCCAAGTATGAACATTATTTTTGTTATTATATAAAATATATTCATTAAATGTCATCTAATGTCTAGCATATTCAATATAATCTTCAAGATTTTTTTGGGACTACCACTATCAGCTGCTATTTTAGTGCAATAATAAGACTCTAGAATGCAGAACTTGAGCTTCTCTCTAAATATTTTAAATTTTGCTTTACTCTAAATTGGTATAACATCTGCTTCAATATTAAATTGAGCACATTCCTATATACGATATATGTATATTAAACCACATTCCAAGAACTTCGTTTCATTCCATGCCATAGCTAACACCTTTCACTCTGTCGTTATCTGTTGTAATCGTATCATTATTTCACTCAAACACAACGTGGAAGAGTAAAAACCTTATGTAAAATACATTAGGGCTTAGCCAAAAGACAACCGAATGCTGCGTTAGCCAACGCCTTTGGTGTTGACTTGTTAAGGCCACGTAAATAGGCAAAAGGATTTTCCACTTGAAGAGTGCCAAGACAAGACAAGACAACAGAAAAAAAAAATCGTGAAAAAAGGAAGAAAAGAGGAGGAGGAGGAGGAGGAGGAGGAGGAGGCGGGCAGCAGCTAGGTCTCTTTGACTTACACTTACTTGTGCTGCTGCTGTTCTTCCAGTTGGCTGCGTTGGCTGCCAGCTTTTGGTGCCAAACCGCAAAAGGCGCAACGCGCAGAGCAACTGGTTAAAAGATTAACCAGCAGCCAAAGCAGTCAGCAGCAGCCGGCGGCAGCCAAGTAGAGCTGATAAGTTGAGGCTGGCTGAGTGCGACTGGGTCTGGGGCCTGGCAAGTGACCGTGGCAGGGTCCTGGTCCTGGCCCGTGGTACGTTTAATTAAATCAAAGTTAATTAATGCTAACGTATTCATAAACAGGGTCATCAAACACCGAACCAAACGCCAGTCAGTCAGTCCTTCAGAAGCTCGCCTCCTTTGTGTGTGTTTGCCTTACTTTGTATAATTATGTAATATTTTTGCCTGACGGAGCTTGGCTGTTGAATATGCAACAGACGACAGAGGACAGCCGAGAGACGGCTGGCTCCCTGTCCCAAGTCCAAGAATTCCCTGTCAGCAACAGCTACCCGATGATGCAGTGGCAGCAACGAGTCGCATCAATGGGCGCTGCTCTCTGATAATTATGCCGAAAAGGCTTAAAACAAACTTTTTGACTTTGTGCAATTAAAAAGAAATATTTCAAATATTTATATACATATTTCGCAAGAGATACAATTAGAGGAAATGCCTGGCAGGCGAACAATGTCAACACTGCCGACTTTCAAGTTCTCCTCTCGCCATATCTGGCTGACCTTAACTTCAAAGTCGCTGCTGTCATGGAACTTAATTAGGCCTCGAAGAGTTTGTGTTTGTGAGTTGGGTAGGATGGCTTGAGTTGGGCTCTCAGCTCGCAGATGTGCTCCGGACAGAAAACATCCATAAATCGATGTCGCAATCTCATCTGCTGTAATTATTGCCATCACTTGTAAATGCAGCAAAGGATTAACTGAGAGGAGCGACAAAAAAAAAAAAAAACACAATCGAGTGTAAAGAGAAATAAATAGATCCAAAAATCTGGTTGCATTAAGCTGGCGGCTGCATTGCATAAATGCGCTGCATTAAGAGAGCTCATGAAAAAGTGCTGGATTTTCCGACGTTGCGTGCTCCGTTGATACTTAAATTTTCATATTTTGACACGTCGCGTTCAGCGGTAAAAAGCATTTCAATAAATCAACAGAGCGCCATCAATTTGTGCGCTCATAAAAATGCATGCGGCAGAGGTTATTTAAAACGCGAGCACCAAAAACAAAGCAATCGAGTCATTTATTTTGATGCGCGCACATATTGAATAAAGTAGAATATTAAAACATAATCCCTGGGACAAGTGCGAGTACATTTTGAGCTCAATTATGAGGTGGGGGGGCTGAGGCCGGAGGGAGCGCCTGGTACTCCTGCAGGCACTGAATTTATGCCTTAAACAGTTGTAACCATAAATATATGTATGTATTTATATATATCGACTAGTTGCAGCTGCGTTTATCAATCTATTTACATTGAAACATATATTTGATAGATAGTATAGATAGATATTTGAGAGATAGTATATAGATAGAACTGGTGTGGAACACTTGTTGATAGCTAACAATGCAGCGGTTAAAAGTAGCTAAAACTCAAGCTGGAATATATATGTTATAGACATCTTGGGGCCTGGTGTGGCCCAGTGAGAAAGCAGGCGGCCTGGAAACTGTGAGAGCCCCGGTTGGAATCCCGTTGGATGCTTATGTTTCATACAGGCGTACCTGCCCAAAAATAAGTTGAAGTAAATAAAGTGATAAATGCGCTATAGAGTCTCTGACAAAAAGCAGCAAATAAAATATTAAAAAAAAAAAAAAAAAAAAGACATCTATGAGATATATGATATATGAGTATATATTGATATATATGAAATGAGAAGGTTTCAGCTTGAAGCTTGGCTTGTGCTTAATTGAAAAAATTTTAAGACCAGCTTGAAGTGATGCTCTGTTAGCTGATTTAAATGTTTTAAAAAATATAAACAAAGTTCAGCTTGGCTAGCAAAAGAGCTGCTACATATTTGTAGGTCATAACAAAATTTTTTATTATTTACTAAAGAATTATTTAATATGAAAATTTCTTAAAAGTGGCTTAGAGCTTTGCTTAAAAATTATAGAAAATATATGTATGATAGTATATGAGTGCTGAAAGGTGGCTAAAGATGCAGACTTTTAGAAAGAGAATTAAAGAGTAGCCAAAAGAAGAAAAGAGAAGAAGAGAGAAGGAAAAAGAAAAAGAGAAGACAATATGAATGAAGCGAAAAAAATATGAGAAAAGAAAATAAAGAGCAGCAAAGATACGAAAATATGAGAACAAAAATCGAACGAAAAGAAGAGAAAAGGAAACGAGTTACAATTAAAGAAAAGAGAAGACAAGAAGAAAATCAATGAAAAGACGACTATAGAGAAAAATGGAGAGAGGGATAGGTTAAAGAATATACGTAAAGAAAGTAAAATACAAGAGAAGAAAATAAAAGACAAGAGAAGAAAGTAAAAGAGAAGCTTATCCATCCATATATCCATTTTGTCCAGTGCAAAAATACATTATGGGGCTTACGCCAACGATTCTCTACACTTTTCACTCCTTTAAACATCCTTTTTTTGTGATCTGTTTCAGCTGTTGCTTCGATGTCGTCTTCATCTGCTCCAACGTTATCCTTATGTGGGTCTCTTTGGTTTTGGCAAAGTGAAAGGGAGCAGGTGGCTGTGGCATCATTAAAATTACAACGATGTGTGAGCTGGAGAGTATGCAAAAATAAAAGAAGACTTAAAACACGCTCCAGCAAACTAGCAGTCAGAAATTAATTAAATGAAAACTAAGCTTAATAAACAGAATATATATATTTATAATATATAATACATATTTAGTTATATATATTTAGAATATATTGAAGCATAAATCAACACTCGCTGTACCCCATGAGCAGACCGTCAATTTGCTGCTATATATACATACATACATATATCTCATATCAGTTTTATTGAACATCTAAACTATCTGCGAAAGCCCAAAACTACAAAATCTATCTCTGTGTGTGTGTGTGTGTGTGTGTGTGTGTGTGTGTGGAAACATCGAAGCGAAGCCAAACAACATGACAATGAACAACTTTTAAAATGCAACGTTGAAATTCGTTTTGCTCGTTATATATTTATTATTTAGAGATTTCAGTTTCGTTGTTTGTTTTAAGTTCTTTACGTTTTGTTGTTGCCAACAAATATTTTCAGTTGAAACTATGCGCGCGGGTATTACGAGTAGCCAATGCACACAGATTCGTAAACATTTATATGGCTACGCTGCGATGTTATCTAAGCAATAAAACATTCAAAGGATTAAATACTTTGGTGAAATCGCTTAAAACATTTCGAAAATAGTTTTGACTCGCACACAGAGAGTGGGGGGAGAGGGAGAGGGAGCGCCCTTCGAATGGCAAACAACTACAAAGTGGGGCGGAAAAAAAAGAGGGGGAGGCTTAGAAGTTGCAAGTGGTTCGATGTGGTTGGTTGGCTGGTTGTGAGTATAGAGTGTCAGCTGTACATAGTTTAATATATTAAGAGACTTTGACTAGGGAAATAGGCTATATAATAAGAGATATTCGAGCTTTATTTGTAAGTTTTTAAAAAGTTAGAGAAGTGGAGAGAAGTGGAGAGAAGAGGATATGAGCACATAAAGTTGTATAAATAATAAAAAATATTTTTATTAAGAGCTAGATATAACTCTAGGCATGATGTGTTAGAAGATATTTTAAAATAAAGAAAATTTTTATTACGGAAAATACTTAAAGTTGGCTTTGGATTGATATAAAGAAAAGCCTCCCTAGACAGTCCATATAAAAGCCTTTTCATTATAATTTTTTTCACCAACAACTAAATGCCCCCTTCCATTTCTTCTGCTATGCACGCATCTACACTGGGAAAAAAAGAGTGTCTGTTGAAGCATTTGCGAGTTGCCAGCTGGCAACTGGGGCTGGGGCTGGGACTGGGGCTGCAGCCAGCTGCTGCTGCGGCTCCTTTTATGGGCGCTTTGAAGCGTGGCTGCATATGCAATTACATTTTACAGCAGCAACAAAGTTGATAACAAACAAAAAATGCACAAAAAATATATATATGTATGTATGTGTGTGTGAAAAAGAGAGTAAAAAAAGTAAACGGAAGCTGGCGAGATGAGGTGCAAGCGGAGCATACAGCAAAATTTTGAGCGTCAGGTTTCGTTATGGATGCTTTTGCTTTTCCTTTTATTTATTTTTTTTTTTCATATTTTTTGCTGTTTGTTTTCTAAACTTGCATAACAAATCGCTGCGAGAAGCTTTTCAATTCAAATGAGTAAAAAATGAAAAGAAAAATAAAATAAAATAAAAGAGAAGCCAAATATTTTATGCATGCAGCAAAAGCTTGAGTTGCAGACAGCTGCCGAGACAGGGTGTGAATGATGCACTTAGCTGGCGCGGGAGTTGACAAAAGCAAAGTAAATTTATTGAGGAAATTAAATATTATTATGAAAAGCAATTAATGCGGCTGCGAGGTGTGGCGCCATTTGGCGAAACAGAACATCAGGCCTAGTGCGAGATGGCAGCGCCCCTGATAAGGCCGTGACTAATGCCAGGGCATGGCCAAGGGTGGAAATGTGGTGGTACTAAAAGCAATCACCCAGAGCTGCCTAGTGGGTGTGTGGAATGCATTAAAACAAAAGGCCAACAAACTAGGCCAGCCGAAAACATGTGCTACACGCAGCTCCATAATTCATTAACGATTATGCACGAGGCCTTGCCACGTGCGATTAGTGTGAAAATTTGTGTTAATTTTGCTGCAAATGACTCCCCCCGAAAAGAAAATACTTGGAAAATAGTCAGAGTCTGGGTGTTTGACAAGATTTATAGATTTTTGCAGCGAGTCATCAGTCATATGTGAGCGAGTCGAGGCAGTTGACTGAACCCGCTGTCTGTGGCAAGTCTGTGGCTCTCTTGGCTGCCATGTCGAATGGCCAGGGTTCAAAAGGCTAAGAGGCGGACTTTAAGTGCCATCAAGAAGTTTTAGCGAAAGGCCCAAGCAAGCCATGACGAAATATAAGCAAAACTGAGTGACTTTAAGTAGAGTTGAGGTCAGTTTTTTGTGCCTGTAAGAGGAAAACTTGTTCAAAAATAGGCCTTATATGGGGAGTTATTCTGGCCAACGAGGGCTTTCTATATACATTATAGCTGCAAATATTGATGAGAGTTCCATATGAATATTTAATGAAATATGGCATAGTTATGCCAGACAGGTACTTGCTGCCTGGAGGAGGGTGAGAGCTTCTCCGCCCACTCGTCCATTAAACCTGTTCAAATAGAGTCAATGCAATGTAAAGAACTCCCCGAAGTACCGGCCCAGAGCAGCGTGTGCCATCTATTATGTTAATAAACTTACCGCAGCGCAGGCCAACCCCCAGCTAGCTGCTATATGTCGTCTCGGTTGCCATCTTGTAAAATGTAAAATCAACAACATTTCCTTCCACACAATCAACGATGATTTCTTAATAAAAAGCCGCTTCCCATTCATGTGATCAGGGGGATGGGGCGGGGCACAAAAGCTTCCAACAATTTTTGACTGACTCTGAGAATAAAATAGTAATGGTTCGTTGACTGACGCTGGGCTGGGTTGGGTGGGTGTTGTTCGGCTGGCTATCCCCACGGTGTTTGGGTGGTTCGACAGCGCTCAGTACTTTTTTTTAATACCCAAGTGTCCCCGTCTCGCAATAAGTGCGCTGCGCAACACTGCACGCATACAAATGAGGCGAAGAGCGGGCGTAGGGTTGAGCTCGAGGACCCATTTTTGGGTAGGTAGAAGGAGAGCATACGCAAAAATGCGCGGACATAAATCGGAAATACATAAATTATTAAACGTCTCATAATACAAAATATTTCGCTGCACGTCCTTCTGCCTGGGCGGAGACGCGTTGCTAATGAAGCTTCCTGGCGGGTTTATGCGCCCAGAAGTTACAAGAAATCCAAGTAGACTAAGAAATATAATATGTCTCTTAATTTGGACAACTTGGCGGAACTATGACAGTAATTGTTAGCTAGGGCTATGCGTAGTCATGTCTTTCTTTCTTGACGAATTCACGTTTCGGCAGATCATGAACTGGTAAACGCCATAAACCTGTCAGCTGTCAAACAATAATTGTCAGCTTTGTTATAGCTCTAATGCCTGAGTTTTGCCTTCTTCTTTTTTGTCAAACACTTCCTCTTCCGAGTGGCATTTTGCTTGGGTTTCACGATTTATTTTCGAATTTTGGCTGCGTTCCGTTCTGTGCTCTTCCTGCGGGTTCTCTTAGCTTTGTCATGCATTGCGTAATGCATAAGAGATGAGGTAAGTTTGGGAAGCATCTGATCAAGTTTATGTCAAGTTGTCTAGCAGTGGAGTAGATAATGTCAAGTTTATCTATCTGTTGGGTTAGCAAGAAGAAACTAGTTAAGGACTGGCTGAGGAGTTTTAATGGAAACGACAGATCTTCTTCCTTTAAAGAATAAAAATATAAATATCGACTAAGGCATTATAGGGTAAAAATTAGAAACTTATATCTTTATAGTAAAATTTCCTTTTCTTAAATATATAGTAGTTGCTCTAACTAGATTAAGTCCTAGGTCTTAGGACCTTCTTTGTGCTGTTGCTTTTCCCTGTTTTTCCTATAAGTATTTATCGTCGTCCTACTCCTAGTTCTTTTCAAGCTCGCAGAAAGGCTAGCACAAGTAACGAGGAGTAGCTAAGGCCAAAGCTAGCTAAGGCTAAAGCTAGCTACTCCTAGTCCTAGCTGGTTATAGTCCTAGTCGTAGTCCTTCTCCTAGCTTATACTTCTCCTATCTAGTCCTAGTGCTAGTCTTTGTCCTAGTCTCAGTCTCAGCCTTGGCTAGTTGTAGATCTAGTCTTCGCTGCTTATAGTCCTAGTTCCCTTTTACTAGCTTGTCCTACTCCTATCTAAGCTATCTGATAGTCCTAGTCCTAGACGTCTCAGTTTTAGTCTTAGTCCCACTCCTAGTCCTAGCTCTACTCCTTGTCTTTGTTGGCCCTAGTTCTACTCCCAGCTCAAGGAAAGTCCTCATCTTCTATACCACATTGTTTTACGACTACTTTTACTGTATCAAATAATTGCAATAGGTATATTACTTAATAAACAACTAAACACATGCAGAAGAACATTTAACTTTCGGTGTGCTAAGCATAATCAGATTCTCTTGTTTCTTTTTATTTTTTGACAACTTCACTTGGGCATGGGAGAACCCTCGGCCGTCTCTGTTTGTGCATGTGACTGTGTGTGCATGTCAAGTAGCAATTGAGACGAACGACATTTGGCTCGGGTATGCGTATTCGCAGTCCATACATATATGACATCTGACTTCCACTTGTCAGAAAATATTTGCTTTCAAAATACAAGGCGCGCTCCGGGTCGACCCTTCGCCCGCTTCCTCTTGGGCACAGTGGGACCGACTTTACGCACGAGTTGCAATCTGTTCTTCCATATTCGAACAACCTCAATCTTCCCCCTCTCTCTCTCTCTCTCTCTCACTCTCTGTATCTGCTAGCTATCTCACTTCTACAAGCTTGCCTTATCTATTTTGTCTTTTTGTGCTGTCAGTGTATGTGTGTGTGTGTGCGTGTGTTTCGTTAAATTGATAGAATAAATGAGCATAAATTGAAAAAAAGAAATATCGACGAAACAACAACATCGAAATCGGGCAACTGCAACCCCAGAGCGTGCTCAAAAGGGTGGTTCGCCTTTCAGTGCCTGCTCCCTGGGCCACATATGGGCAATTATTTAGTGCTTTGGCACAACTGAGACTGGGAATTTGCCTCGCACGCATACACACTCTCTCTGCTGACATCCCCAAACCGCCATTACTATCGATTTGAGGGTGCATTACCTAGTCGGAGCAGGGGCATCTTGGCAAAAAGTTTTCATTGAATTGCATGCAATCAGCACTGGCTCGCCTCCAAAGTGCCCGAGTGCCAAAGGACCAAAGGACTCGGCACATAAAGTAATTTAAGCAACCCATAATTCTATCCCCTAGGAATGAAGGAGCAATAGGTCCGTTTATTATTCCTGGCCGTCATTCAGCATTCGCCATTCGCCATTCGCCATTCGCCATTCAATGGGCACGCTTCCTGCAATATTTAGCGCTCATCGCGTGTGTTGCCAATTTGTTCGACATTCATTGACGACGGCCGTGCTCGTTCTGCTCCTGTTCCTGTACCAGTTCCTGTCCTGTTGCAGTCGCGCGCTGTCGTCGCGCTGTTTGTTCTCAAAACCAAATTTAGACGTAATTAAATGTGAATTGTTTATTTAAGGCGCACGCTCGAACCGTCCGATCCGGCGCAAACAGCTCGCAGGCGTTGTGGCAGCAGCAGCAGCCTGGCTTCAATCAAGCCGTCAGCAGGCGGAGCATTTCCGACGGCTTTCTTTGGCACAACTTTTGCACAATGGTGCTGTTAGCCCGGCACAGACTGCACTCATTTGGCTGTTTGTTGTTGGCGGCGGCGGCGGCGTCGGCGTCGGCTCGTTGTTGCAATTATTGCCCCGTGGCAAGTTTCAAATGAAAGCAGGTGTGTCAAATGTAAACTTGCGGGCGCCCTCTGCCTGTAACGGCGGGTAGGGTGGAGAGAGACTGGCGAGCTGCTTGAGTAAACAACGGCAACGGCATTGCCTGATTGGCTCAAAAATGCATATACCCGCTGCAGGGCCTCTGGCAGGTGGCTCCGGCCTGCACCATGTTGCCGTTAATAGAATTTTTCATGAGCTACGGCGACGCATTGGCATTGTTCGGGCCGCAGTCAAAGTTCCTTCAAATTACTTTATAAGTAGTTAATTTGATTGGCCGGGCGGTGGGTTGGCCCCCGCCCCCATTGTGATATGAGCCAAGGAAAACTTCGGAGTCGCCTTAATCGCTGGGGAGGCAACTTTGTAATGATGTTTATGAATAGCTAACTGACGAAAAGTAGGTGTATGGCACAGAAATTAAGTGAGACTTGGGCTGAACTTTGCGGCAAACACATTCTCGGGGAGGTCAATTGTTAAGACTGATAAAGGGCTGGGAAAAAACGTGGCCGAAACTTTGTAATTTAAAAAGTTTGCGGTCAGCCGGGGGAGCACCAAGCCAGAAGCAGCTAAAAATAGATAGTGCTAAATGAAGTTGCTATATATAGGCTTATAGACTCGAGACAGGTTGGGCTAAGTGACAAAGGCTGATTGAATTATTAGAAAGTTTTTAATTATATGTAAAACATAAGTATGAGTAGAGATGGCAAAATAAATTCATTAATCGATTTTAAATCAAATTATTAATTTTGGTCTTGGGATTTAAAATAATAGAATAATAATAATAATGAAAAAATAGATATTAATATTGAATGATTTAAGCCAAAAATTAAAAAATATAATAAAGATGATATATATTAATTTATTATTTAATTATAATAAATAATTATTATTCAGTAGTCCTCTGTCCTTCGGAAAAAGTGCCTATAAGTAAGTAATACTGACCACCTATGATATATTAATCTAATTTATTTATTTATAAAAGTTAGCTATAATTAAAATTAAGAGACAGCCTAAACTAACTAAATCACTGGCTGCTAAGGCTAAGTGCTGCAGTAGATAAGCTTCATTTACCTTCATCTCAGCTTTCTCCTTTCATAACTGAAGCCTCAGCAATTGGGTCTCGAAAATGAACTTCTGTAAGCGTAGATCCAGCAAAGTAGTTGGTCTTAGCGATGCGATTACTTGAGCAATTAATCGATGAATGTTTCAATTAAATTGTAACTAAATAATCGATTATGTTTCATATGTTTGATCGTGCCATCACTAATTTATGAGGGAACTTGTCAGGAAATACCACAAAAAAAAACTAGATATCTATATAAGATATATAGTCTATATAAAGCTGTAGCTAACTAGGCTTAAGCAGCGTCTCTTTGACTGCCTTTCACCTGCTGTACGGCCCATTGAACAGCTCCTGTTGTCGAAAGGACACTCACGGACAGGTTTAGCCAGGGTTGCACATCTTAATGACTTAGCCATAACGACAACTACTACCACACACACACACACACACATACACATAAGTTGAAGTATAAACAAGTACAAGCATATATCAAGCAATTAGCGACAGCAGAGTAAACAAGGGGTGGACCGTGGTGGCTAGTGAAGGGCGATAAACCCCCGGAGCAAAACCACTGCAACACGAACCATTGTCGGTTGCCTTGCACCGACCATTGCACTTTTCGCTATGCTTCATAAATTCACGTAGCCGAAGCCAATTGCTTAGCCACCCTCGAAAATAGCGAGCCAGACGAGCACGAGGACGAGGACGAGGCAGCCCATTTGTGGGCTTAAGGACATTGTCGCAGCAAATGCAATTGCATTTCAGAGCAGGCGCTGCTCACTTTTGGGCAGGACACACAAAAAAAAAAAAAAAAAAGAAAACGTTGTTTATTGAAGTGAGAACATTAGCAACGCTGTACAAACAAGCGCCACAATAGCGAAGTCCTGCAGTCGGCTGGCCAGAGGCTGCCAAGCTGTTTTCCTGGCAGTCAGAGGGCTGCCAACTCGCTGCGAGAGTTTGAGGTTTCAGTTTGTTACGCTAGCTGAAACCAATGCGCATGACTGCATCGACACGTGTCACTTACAGGATATTACTTTTATCGGCACATGCCTCATAACGATGCCGCACGACGCCCGATAATGCAAGCATACCAGTCAAATATATATATACATATATCCAAGACTGATATCAGTTGCAGCCATCGCTTGAGCTTGGAAATTAATTTCTGCAAATTCATTAAAACCCAAAATCACATTAAGTTGATAAGTCATTTGATACAAAACGGTGTCAAGTCAACCAAAAATCGCAGGAAATTGAAATATTTATTGGACGCGAGAGCTCCGTTGGGATTAATCAGTTTGCGGCGGGCAGAGTCGAGTTGAAGAGGAACTGAGGAGGAGAGGAATGGAATAAGTTAGAAACTAAGCTGAGTTTTAATTGAGCTTATGGGGAGTCTCAGATAAAACTTTTCTATATAAGAAGAACTGATTAGCAGAGGAATGGGAAAATGTAGATAGTAAGGAGAGTTTTATCTGTAGTGAAGAGGATAATGGTAGGAAAAGGTAGGAGTTTGGATTAGGCCTGGTACTCAATGTTTGCCTTATACCTGATTGCAATCTAGAATTCAATAGGAAATCCATTATGGCCAGAGTTACATTCTGCAAAGAGTTAAGGCTTAATAAGCTTGTGGCTGTTGAGTCAAAACGGCAAAGTTCAGTTTAAGGGGAACTGAGGGATAGAACGATAGCAAAAATCAATTTGCTTCCTATACCTACCTAGTCTAATCCAGAATTCAATTGAAACCCTCACATATTCATAGCTAGAATTCGGATACGGTATTCATCTCCAATCCATTTCATAGCTATCTATATATATTCCTTGTCGTAGTTGTCAGCTGAAGTCGGAAAGCTTGCAAAAGTCAATGCTTTATAGTAAGCCCCTTATAGATCTACTCTTAGCCAAAATTTATACAAGTTACAGCTCTACTTTATACCCAATTTCCAGCAGCTGTCCGCAAAGCTGCGCTTAAACCAACTCAACACCTCTCCCCTGAAGGATACCTCACTTCGAGTCCCTTTTCCCTCGCCCTTCCCTTCCCATGCTGTCGCAGTTGTGTCTGCTTTGCGGTGCAGACATCATTTATCAATTCGAGCAAACAAATCAAAACGATGCTGAAACCTGAGAAGCTGCGCGTCCTTAACTCATTGCGACCCAGAGCTGAAACCATGGCAAATACAAAGTGAAAAATGGATTCAAATGGATTACAAGCTGCTGAAACCAGAATATGCACTGTGCAGTGTACAAAAATCTATTTAGGAAAACTTTGGCAGCTCAATGCAAAGACGCAATGCAAAGAGGAAGAGAGGGTCGTCTGCTCCTCTCCTGGGTTGTGGGTTCCATTTTCGTTTTCTGCACAATCACTTAACATCATTAAAATGACGCGTAAATGAAAATTGCGCCTCAAAACATTCGTGTGGCATTGGTGTTCGTGTTGGTGTTGCTAATGTCGTTGCCGTTTTGAATTTGTGCTCTGTGCAAATATGAAAACGCAGCAGTGCGGGTGCCGGGCGCCAGGGGCCAACATCCAGGCAACAACATCATTCATCAAGGATTTAGTTAAACGACGGCCAGCGTCTGTGGGTGGCTCTGCACAGTACGGCACGGTACGGTACGGTTGCCACATTAAGACCATTCATCATCATTCGTCTGGGATTATGCTTTTTAAACATACGATTGCTGTCAACATTGTCAGTACTAGTCAGCAGCGTCGTCGTCCTTCTGTGCAGCGCAGTCAGCCATACGCTCGATTTGAGAGCTGCATGCATTTAGGACTCTCTATGCCAGATCGCATTCATAGTTGCCTTTCCTGCCCGAAGAAGGGAGAGAGGGCTGTGCGTTCCCACATGACTGGCAGTGCTTTGGCTATTTGTGCGGACCATGAATCAATCATGTTTAGCCAAAGCTCCCCAAGCTTTGACAGCGCGCCGGCAATTGCAGTTGCAAAGGAACTCGCGCATAATTCGGCAAGCAACATTGACAAATATTTATCAATAATTTCGGGGCTACACTATGGCTAACAATATGGTGGGTGACAAGCGTGTGGGCTCCGCGCTCTACGGTCCACTCTGTTGTGTTCGAGGATTAGCAACAGCAAACATCTCCAACAAGCAAACAGACAAACAAGCAACAAAATGTCTGTCGCTGGCCCGTTTGTCATGCTGACAATTGGCTTTGGCTGGCCATTGAGTGAATGGTCTGGGCATGAAACGTACCCCGAATCAGACATGGACACAACGACAACGACAACTAACAACAGCAACAGCCGCACCCGTGTGGGCGGCATGTCAAAATCACAACCAAGTCGCAGACGACAAGGATAACGGCCAGGATGGGCCCAGCTGCGGCAGTCTATGTCCAGCTCGGCCAGCTGCGAATAAATTGCCACACAGCATATGAGACTGCTATCCATGTCACTGAGAGTCACTCAATTTAATTGGAACAAAAGGAGTTGTCCCTGCGACTTGTTAGACTGCAGTGCAATTTAAGCTTTAAGCTGAATATTTTTTAAGATAATATGAAGGAGAAAGAGATAGAGATATAGTCTTTGACATATGGCCTTTCTATATAATTCGCATAAAGAAAATTTGACAGATATCAAATATATCTTTCATAAATCTTCGTCCCTTTAGCCTTTCTATGCCATTCTCATTCAAGTTTGCAATGGAATAGTTGCATAGCCTTTCTATGCAATTCTCACGAATTTAAATTATTTAAGTTGCTAGAAAATTAGAATTATTTTCATTTATAACCTTTCTATGCAATTCTCATTAAAAATTGTAAAAGGGCTGTTGATGGGAGATAAGTTGGATAGCCTTTCCTCATGAATTTAAGACTGAGATTTCTAGTAAATTAGAATTATTTTTTATTTTTAACCTTTCTATGCAATACACATTATTTCAAGCGCATCTGAAACGTTCTCGCATATAGCCTTTCTATGCAATTCTCATAAATTCAGAGTGCTTAAAAAATAAGAGCGAAGCAATATGATGAGGAGTGAGTAGAAGAGCAGTAAGTATAGATATATAAATAATATACGTCATACTCAGCATTAAGATCTCCTCAAGATCATACATGTTTCAGTTGCTTATGGCACTTTGGCTAGTAATTATCATAAGTCAAAGTAGCACATAGAGCTCTTTGGCCAACTTAATAATTATTTAAAAATCTTGTCGCATTATTTTAGCACACATGAGTCACAAGCCCATTCAGTTGACTCTATCTAAGTGTGCGGGTTTCTGGCCAGGCATTTCCGTTGGCATAAAAATATTAAATAAATAAAGCAACTGAATGTGTTTATTAAATTAACAGCTACCCACAGAGACTGTCTAAAGGTAAGCAAGAAACCTGGCAACTTGCGGTCCACAATTATCATAACAATAATTCAAGATCTGGGCGCAGAGTTACGAGAGGCCAGCAACTCTTATGGGCTCTTATTCATGCGAAGGCGACAACTTTCTGGCGAAACAGTAACATCATTTTGAATTTTCAACATAAATTGTGAAGAGCTGTGCGCTAATTATCGATTGAATAAAGTATAACAAAGGCGTCGGGCGATGGATATGCGAATAAGGAGAGTCTCGTGAATCGTTTTAAGTGTAGTTCGAGTCGAGATGACTTGAGTTGAGTTGCGTTGAGTTCATGCTTATCGGAGCTGTCCGAGTGCGGCAATGTGTTGAAACTCGCACCGCAACAATTGTGCATAATATAGCGGATCGCATTGGCTGAGTTATTGACAGCAGCTTCGACTGATGAAAGCGCAATGAGTCATTCACTTTTTTTTTCGGAGTCTGCGTCTGCGGTCTCGCACCGAAAGGGAAGCTGCTAATTGATGGATTGCAATGCTTTATGAGTAATGCGAACCCAAAGCCGAAACCGAAACCGAAACCGAAACTGAAACTGAAAATCAACTCAAATGCCGTCTAGCATTTTCAATTAGGCATGCCACAGTGGACGCACTCTATAGGCGAAATGAGAAAACCCAGCTTGCTTTTTAAATAATTCAAAGCAAATTATGCGACAGTTGCCGCAAAAATGTAAACGACACTCAAAGCAAAGCACTTAACCCTTTTTTATTTGCTACCTCACTCTCCCTCTCCCTCTCCCTCTCTCTCTCCGCCTCTCTGTTTATATATCTTGCGGGCGAGCAAAATGTCTATAATTATTTGTACTGCGTAAGTCAAAGTTTGTGGACCCGCTGGAAACCTGAGCCACAAGAGTGAAAAGGCATTGCGAAAGAAATGTCAATATTATATTTAAGACGTCTTTCATCGTCGTCCGAAATGTCTGGCAGCCCGTTACGACAAAAAGCAAAAAAAAAAAAAAGAATACATGGAGTAAAATACACAAATCACAAAAAGGTAAACGCAAAAACAGTTTTTGTTGTTTTCTCTCGTTTTCTTTGCATTTCTTTGTGGGGGATGTGCAGGCAGGAAGGCGAGAGTTTATGGACGTTGCCTGCTTGGGCTGGACAAAATATTATAATTGCCCAGCCAAATGGAAATAAGTTCTGGCATTTTAAGTGCCATTGGAGCGACAACGATCATGTCAAGATGTTGCCTCATCCGAACAGCAACCAGCTGCACGCCACCCCACACAGCCGAAGCGTCCAGAGTTGCAGTTGCGGTTCGAGCTGAAGGTGAGTCAGTGTCTGTGAGCAGATGAAACGAGCGTATTAAGAGCTAAGTCTTCTAGCTCATATCGCTCTTTTATGAGCGAGCATAAGATAAGCTCTTTCTATTGAGCTATTTAGAGTTTAAGTATAGCTCAGCAAGTTGCATAGAACTTGTTTGATTGAAGCTGGCTGTAAATTCTTTAATAATTATGTTTTTTTTTTTTGTAGCTCAATTTATCTTTTATTTATTTGCAATAGAAAAGTCAGCAAGCTCTGCCTAGAATTGTTTAAATATTGTAATATTTGCCTTAGAAAGCTGTAAATATATTAGTATATTATTACTTTAGTTGATATAAAGAACTCTGCAAATTATTTTATAAATGTATTATAAATTATTTAATGAATATTCAAATGAATATATCAAATTAATATTTATGTTTTAAATCAATTTTTTTATATACATATATAATTATTATTTATTTACAAAATTTATTGGTTTAAAATAATCACTTATAGGTATGTATATTTTTATTATTATTTATTATTTATTTTTTTTATTATTTATTTATTTCATATGTACTTATTTCTTTTATTATTAAATATTGTTTATTTATATATGATTTATTATTATTTTATATTATTTTATAGTATATAACTAATTAATTTTTATTATTTAATATTATTATTAATAATTTATTATTTATAATAATTATTTATTATAAAATATTTAATGAATATATTTATATTTATAATTATTATTTATTAACAATAATTATTTGTTTAAAATAATCACTTATTTATTTAATTTGATTATTATTTATGAATTTTTTTATTTTATAATAATTTTATTTCATATTGACTTATTTCGTATTATTATTAAATATTATTTATTTATTTGTGATTCATTATTTATTATTTTATTATGTATTCATAATGTTTTGTATTTTCTATTTATTATTTATTATTAATATTATTATTCTTTATTTATTATTTATAATAATTTTTTATTTCTTTTTTCTCGTCTTCCTAAAAATTCCAGATTTCATTCCCATTTGTCTAATTAAATACAAATACATGTAAGTCCTTCGTTAAATATTCAATTTGTATGGGCTTAATCTCCCTGTCCACCCCAAAAGGCGAATGACTTTTTAATCTGATTTTTCTTGTCTACATCTGAGAGCTTTAGTCAACTGCCTTTTGCAGTTTTATTGCCACTGCCCCTGGCCAATGCAATTTGTAATCAATCTCAGCCAAGATGACTCAGCCGGAATTCGAACGCCATCAAACTTGGCCAAACTTTTAGACACAAAATCTGGCACAATGTAAGCTTAGTGTGTGTCCCCCGAAAAATAAATGGAAAAGGAAAAAAAATGGGAATCTCTTGCCAGCCAATTAAATTGTTCTGGCCATAAAAATGTGCAGCAGCAAGGAAAGCTAAAAGTAAAACTAAAAGCCCGATATCGAGCTGTACGGCGCACGATCTGAGCAGTTTGATAAGGGCCTGCCTGACCAGTCAGCCGTCAAGTGAATAAAATTTTATCACACACCCACCACAAGCGGGTGGCAGCCACACCGGAGGCAGCGTCGCAAGCCGAGATGAGCCTGCCGCATGACATTGCACGTTTTGCGCATTCGTCTCGATTGCAGTTTAGTGCAATCAAAGAGGATTCATCAGGGCCCGGGACCAGCAATGTCCAGCGAAGCGTTTATAATACCACCAGACAGCGGCAGCGAGCAGCACCCAGGACCTATCAGATGCCGAGCAGCAGCCAGGACGCAGGACGACCGAGCGAGTCTTAAACCAAAGAAATTAGTGTAAAACTAAAATCCGATTTGGGAAAACAATGTGATCAGAGAGCAGCAACGGCAGGGGGATGGTGGTTGGCCAGCCTGGCAGGTCCTGTGGGAAACATCCATTTAGGGGTAGGTATATATACATATATATATATACATAAATGATAGTATATATAATCAGACAGCTTGTGCGCCCCGCTCGACTGCTCGCTAATCTGGCTCTTGTGAGTTTTTACTGATTCGACGCTTTTTATCAATTCTCAAATATCTGTTTTGGCCGCAACATTTTTATGACTTTGCACTGATGGCAGAGCGCAGCTCTATTAAATTAGATGGCTAAAGAGAGGGAGAGAGAGAGAGAGAGAGAGAGAGAGAGAGAGAGTGATGGAGGGAGGGAGAGCTCACAGAAAGTGCGCATATGCATGAGCATCGCGCCTCAAATTAGTTTCTTACGCTTGAATTTGCCTTAATGCACAAAAAGTGCTCAAGGGATTTGCCCGTAATTCGATTAGAAAGGGATTACGGGCGAAAAACTTGGCAAAAACTCGAAGAGCTCGCACTCGAAACTATGTTTGGCTCTAATGGGATGGCTTTTGTCTGATGGGCCACGCCACGCGCTCTGATGAATGATGTATCGAATTTTTGAGCAGCAACAGCAGTTGTTCCCATCAAAAGGCTGCGGAAGTTCAACTCAGTTCAGTTCAGTTCAGTTCAGGCGGCGCTCAGGAAGTGCCAAAACAACAGCGTAAAGCTTTTAAATGGGCAAATGCTAGACAAAGTTCATAGAGGGCAGACATGTCATATGTGTAAGGCAGAACTATGAAAAGGGAGACTAAGAGAGAGAGAGCGAGAGTGAGTGAAAGTTGTAGTCGTGGGCATATACTTATGAAGGCTACTGTATGGCTAGGCTTTGGGCTGAGACAGCTTCAGGCACTGCATCAACACCTTTCGACCTCGCACTCATTCAGCCTTAGGCTGGCCTCAATGCAACCAAATGAAAGTAAGTAATTCATGACTCCACCCAACAATAAAGAAGGACAAAAAATGTCTACGGCGTAATCACTTGCCTAGTTCTAACCTTTCGGCGAAAAAGTCACAAAAAAGGGGGCAAATGCCCCAAAAAATTGGCAAGGCTGACCCAAAACTGTCAAGTGAAAAGCAAATGGAGCCGGCGGGAGCAGCAACCAGCAAGGAGAAGCGAGTGTGGAAAATTGATTTAACCACGAATTGCTAAACGATACGTAAGCAGCCGGAGCAAAAGAAATGCTGGAGGAAATAGCCAAAGGGCGTTACGGATTCGGTTTCAGTTACGGCCAGCGTTGGCAGTACATATATGTATATAAATTTCCGCGTATATAATTAAACTGTCAGATTATTGTGACATGAGGAAGAAAAAAACTGCGGCAAAGCAAAAGGAGTAACTGCTCGAAGTGTCAAAGTAAATTATATTGTCGTGGAGTGGGGGCTAAATCCACGGGGCGTTACGCACACGCACTCACATAAATATACGCACAACAACTGCGAAAGTATTTTGGCACCCCATGCATTAATAACTGTAATTTTCAAACGGGTGCGTTTCCGCTATTATTTTTTGCACAAAGGGTTGCAATTTATAGCCGCTGTCTCTCCATAGCTATGCCAAAAAATCGGACCCTGAATGTGTTTCGCGCTTTGATTTCGCGCACATTCAACGCCCCCCGTCGTAATGAAAAAATGGTAACTAAACTCCATTCACTCTCGCACTCATACCCATTCGCATTCATTCATTCAAAAGTTAGAACACTTTTTTGCTGCTGTCTGCCTGATTGCGTAGAGATTCGCCTTGGTTTTGGGTTAGCGCGAAAATGTGCTCTTGCCCCTAAGCGCAAAGCTGATGAGAGTTGCGTATGAAATAATCCCCTCCCGCAGTGCGTTAAATCGAAAAATGGTCTTTAGCAGTAGAGGGCTGCGGTATTTTAGCCCAAAGAGTCTGCTGGGCTCACTTAAGCAAAGCATCGATGGGGGGCAAATGAAAATGGCTTCCACGATGATTGACCATGCTGCAATTCGACGGGGGAAGTTGTGGGCATACACAGCACACAGGAGCACACAATATTAATAAACATGGACACGAGCATGTCAGAATTGCGACAGTTTCGCAGAATAAGGGAAGATCTTAAGCAAAATTCTTATGGATGTATGCGAGTGCAAGGGGGATTAGTTGAAGTTGACAGCAAACAAGTTAATATAGAATAGATGTATATGAATTTGCTGTAATGCGAAACGTTTTACGGGCTGAGTTGATGTGGTGCAAGGAAATAGTATTTCTGGGAGAGGAAAGATAATAATGAAAAAGTAGATGCTTAAGATAGTAATTTAGAGTGCATATAGTATAGTAAGAGTGCAGATAGTAATTATGAATGCATTTCTGTATTTGTAAATGATTTACTGGCTGCAGAGAACTGTAAGAACTGTAGGCAAAGTGCTACAGAAATTAAAAAAAAAAATTAAATGAATATAAAAATAATTTTCTATATGCCGAACACTACATTCCCAATCATTTTACTGGCTGCACAGCCTAAAGCAAATTTATGGATGATTTGTGCTTAATGTAGTCCATTTACTGAGCGTTTTACTGGCTGATGTGCTTGGGTATAGATTTATTCTCAAAGAAATGCTAGAGCAAGAATAAAAAAAATATAGGAAATTTAAGATAGTAATTCTATAATATTATAATTAATAATTTATAAATTTTATTCTATAATTCTATATTATTTATATTATTATCAATATTATTAATATATTTAAATTTTAATATTATACTATAATAATTCAATATTTAAATAAGTTATTTTAATTTATTGCTGAACCTTTTACTAACCTGAAAAAATTAAAAAAAAAGCTTAAAGTAATGCACAAAGTGCTTTCTATCGCCATTCCATCCATTTACTCTCCCACTCCCTATACCTCTCCAAGTGAAGTCACGCCAGTCTCAATTGAAAGCAAACTGAATTGAAATTCTTAAGGATTACGTGTCTGCCCTAATAACCCAAAGCGATTTTTTAATTAGTAGCGAAACAGAATTTGGTAAGTACATATTTCCAAGCATTAACTTAATCCGAAGCGAGACGGCGAAGTAGTTACATTTGCTGTACGAGCTACAGCAAGAAACAGCTCCACTTGCCGGGAGTTCAACAAACTGCAAACAAAGGCTACCGAAAGCTGGCAAACACTTTGCCCCAGCCCACGGACGGCAAATAAAAAGCGTTTGCCTTGCAAGCGAGCATTGTGCAATTTGTAGAGGGCTACCAAAAACCGACGCCTATTTACATAGGGCCCACTCCGGGGCGGTCCAGCTGCGACTGGGCGCAACAAAAAGTGCCAACTCACAGAGAGGGAGAGAGAGAGAGAGAGAGCGAGAACAACAATTTTTCTTGAGCTAACGCCCAGACAAGAAGGGGCAAAAAAAAAAAAAAAAAGAAAAAAACAAAATAAAAAGCAAGAATGGAAACGAGAAAAGCAAATTCCGCTGCGTTTTAATTTTCTATTGAAATTGTTAAAAGCAGGACAGAGGACTATAGCGCAGGATATGCAACGTCGATTTGTTTGCTTCGGTTTGGGTCTCTCGCTCTCTGTGTGTGTGTGTGGTTTGCCTTTTTTTCACGCAGCTGCCCGCCCATTAGAAGAGCGCTCGCCCAATGAACAAAAGAAATTAAATGCCTTAAAGGCATTTTTAACGATACAGCTCGCTAAAAAGAAGGCGACCATAGAAAAGCTTGCACAGAAAACCCCGTAAAGCGGAAGGAAGCACCAAAAAACGACCGGCACAGAGAGAGAGAGAGCTGGGCTAGGAGCAGGAGCAGGACTAGAACCGGAACCGGGACCGGGTAGCGAAAAAAGCATTTAAGAAAAACATCATCAGAGTATTTGCCTGAAACCACAAATTACTTACAGCGCAGCGGGCTGTCTAGTGGGAGACGGCCAAAACATATGACTGCTGCCCCTCGACACGCGTCCTTCGCCAAAAAAGAGGCAAACAAAATGGCGCCCAGCGTATGTAAGGAAGAAAAACCCAGCAGGGCAGCAGCAGCATCTACCGTGTCCAGCCAAGCCAAGCCAAGCCAAGCCGTTTGCCATATGCACTGCTCCAGCAGCTGCTGCTGCTGCTGCGGCAGGCAAATAAGAATATGCCCAGTCTCCGACTCCGACTTCGACTGCGGCTTCCACGCCGGCTTCGCTTTGCTTTGTTGTTTGTTGAGAGCATGGGCGAAAAAAATAAAGAAAAATTGTTGCAAATAAGCCAGGCAACAGGATAGCTCACCAGCGCTGGCCAAAATGAGAAACGCCGAATTGAAATACTCGCAATAAACATGAAAAAGGCAAGCAGCAGCAGCAGCAGTAGCAGCGGAGACTGTGGACTGGGCCAGGATGCTGTTGCTCCTTTGGCTGCTGCGTTTATTGCATTGACAGGCCAGTTACCAGTTGCCAGCTCGCCTCCGGGTGGGGTCCTGGACCCGGGCGCTGCTTCAACAAAAGGCGACAGCCAGCAAGCAAACGGAGCTCCGCCACAAGCTGAAATATGTTTTATTCACGGCGGGTGCGAGTTTAATGTTGAAAGGAAACTCTTAAGGTCTTGATGATGTTCACTCCTCAAATAACAAAACCTTACAAGCTGCCACGAATACGTTTTTTTCGGGACAAGCCAAGCTGTCAAGTTGCCTGAAATTAAGCAAAGGGAAGCATCATAGAAGCAGACACGGCATATTAAATGCGGGCATAGTCTTTAGAGAGTTATAAGAGCTGACAGAGGAACGCTTGTTAGGCGTAGATTTAATTTAGATTTAGTTAAGTTGCAAATTTACTTCGCAGAAAGGAATATTCCAAGCAGAACTTTTTTCTTTTAGTATATTAAAATATAAAATAATATATATTTTATATTATTAAATGTTTTTCAGTATTAATAAATTCTTTTAAATACTAAAAAATATTTTTAAATATTATAAAATATTTTGCAATTATTTTTTTTAACAAATTTAAATATATATATTTTTTAAATGATATTAAATATTTTCTAATATTGTTTAATATGTAAAAAATATTTGTTAATAATTTAAGATATTTAAAAAAATATATTTTCATATTTAAAAATATATTGTCATATTTAAAAATACTTTTTCCTATTTTTAAATATTTTTTCATATTTTAAATTATTTTATTTTTGAATTTATAAAATATATTTAAATATTTTAGAATTTAAAAAAAAAAAAAACTTTTAAAACTATTTTTTAATGCATTATTTTTTAAAAAATATTTTTAATTATATTTAAACATTTTTGTATATTTTAACAATATTTTTATGTATTTTACATCAATCAGCAAAAATAAATCTTCAGCCCTGCAGCAATTCACACTTCTATAGTCTCTCCAACAGGCCCCTTTTGCACTTCGAACACCTTCTCTTTCAAGCTCAGCTCGATTTCCTGTAGCTAATTTTTACAGCAGCTTCGTTTGCAGTTGAGTGAACGACTCGTTCTGTGGCAGCCTGCGGCTGGGAGCTGAGCAAAGGAAAAGTGTCAAGTGTGCGCATTAAATGTAAAAAGCAATCAAACTCTGGCCGGCCTGCACACATCATTCACAGTGCTTGGCCTATAATCAAGAGCATATGAAATGGCTGAGAAGCAAAAGAATGAGAGCATGAGAGTCGTTGGCAATTTCCTGCACACGCCAGAAGCTGGCCATCTACGGAATTTAACAATTTTGCTCTCTAATTAGGAGAACGCATAATAACTCGTCTATGCATTTGGCCAGAGGCGAGCACTGCATAAAAGTGAGACTCAATGGGTAGCTTGGCCAATTTCGATTCTAATGACGAGAATGGACTGCAGAGTGCGACGATGCACATTTTGATATTTTTCGACTAGGCCAAAAAATACAGCTGGGAAAATGTGGGTAATGCGTATGTGCCCCGGGCACACTCGTTGCCTTTGTGCGGGCATTTGGAAGTGTCATTAAAGTGTTAATTGCTTTCATTTGAGGCAGAGTCGACGCCGAGTGCAAAGTCGTTCACTTTATTTGCAATACACATAGACATATGTGCGGGACGGCGCCAACTAAAAAAGAGTAAAAAGTGAGGGGTGAAAAAAGGATGCACAACGAGGCCGGAGACACAGCGAATGAGTCTTGAAGCGTTGCAACGCCGTCTTTGTCCCACTGACAGAGCTCGCTTTGGCGGAACTTGCCAAAGAAAAAGTAGCGCAAACGGAAGTTTGCAATTAAAGTGTTAATTGTGTTAATTTCTTGTGAATTTCACGCGCAGAGACAACCAGCAGCGGAAGCAGCACAGAGCGAAAAAGAGAGATAGAAACTGCAATGAATTATATCACAAGTGCCTGCTCGAAAGGGGTAGACTCACTCACAATTTAATATAGATTTCATTTTGCATTTTATGTAGGCCAATCTAAAGAACAAAGCAACAACTCGAGCAAAAACTTGCATTTAAATGCATACGAGAGGGAGCATAAATTATACAAAAAATAGTATCTATAGCTGGGAAACACGAAAGGAAACTTATACATGTAGCATAGCAGCTATGTGTAACAAAATTGAATTTTAAATTACAAAATTATAACATACATTGAAAAAAATGATACTTAGCTAGCTGTAGAGTTTTTCAAGAAATAACACCATTTCTTTATAAAGTGAGGGCTAAAAGTGAGAGTATCAATATATCATATAAATATTGCTTAACTATGATTAAACTGTCTATGATTAAACTGTCTTTTGCTTTATTTAATTATATTTCTTATATTATTTTATAGTTTATATTTTATAATTATAAAAATAATATATTAAAATAATAATACATCATATTTATTTTAAAATTTCATTTCAGTAAGTTCACTTTACAAATAAAATAAATATATATTTAAAACAAATTTAAGTTTTAATAATCAAATTTATATATTACGTATACAACATGTTGAACAACAATAACCTTAAATCATATTCACCAAAAATAAATTGATTTTACCCAAGCAACTACAAGCTCGTGCTTCACTGAGCTTTGCCAACAGTTACTAAACATTTGATAGCCTCTCGTGCTACAGCCTCAGCTCTGCTCTGCTGCATTCCTCGGCCATAAATCCTTTGCTGAAACATGTCAATTATATATTTAGTGCATTCTGGTCTCAGCTTTCCAATAATTTCGATCAACTTTTCGCCCACTTCTGCTCGAGTGGCACTTAACATGCAATTAAAAGCACTGCAAAATTTGTCTAGACTTTTGTCTGGAGCACTCGAAGAAGTGGGCTAACAACAACTATTTATACTTAAGTACGTATATTGGCCGTAAAGGCTGGCGTATCGTGACTTTTTTTTTTTTTTTTTGACATTTATAGTTTTAATTGCCAGCCACTCGAGCGCAGCATAAAGCAGGCAGCTGTAAGATGTTGGCGGACGGGCGGTCGGACGGTCGGGCAGTTAAAATCGCATTTCGTGGCTACCAATAAACTTTTTAAGCCGATGAAAATGACTAATTGGACAGCTGAAAAATCAACAAACAAATGCTTAAAGAGCCGACCCAAGCCTGAGAGACATGTACATGTGTATATCTGCGTGCAAGATGCTGCCATAAAACCAAGCAAAAAGCCCATTATAAAATATTCAGATATACATATACATAAATATATACATATATATGTATATATGTTTGTGTATATGCTTGGTATGTCGCACATGAATGCTTCAGATAACAAAGAGCCAATGCCAATGCCAAAGAGTCTTTGTGCGCCGGGCAACCTTTCGAACTGAACAGAAGTGAACTGATTAAGCCAGCAGTGGAGCGCGAGCTGGGATCTGGATCTGGGCTGCATGCTGGGACCGCTTGACTGCCTCCACTGGCTTCAGTGCCTTCAGTGCCTTGACTGACTGCTGACAGTCGAGTGTGGCACATGGAAATCATAAAAAGCGCAGCCAAGCAAACACAAAGTAGTAAAAAGCCATGTCCCAGACGCCGCACCGGACTCTGCACAACCCATTCAACCAGCTACAGCCCGCTGGCCCTTTGGGTTAGTGTTTGGGTACTTTACGACACATCGTCACGCTTTTGTGACATTTTGTCCTTTCGCCACTCAAGGCACACACACACACAGAGACACATTTGCACATTTCGGGCACTTTTAACACTACACACAATGGACTTAAAAATTCTTTTTCATCAGTTGCCTAAACAGCCGCCGCTCTGGCTCTGGCTTGTAAAAAAAGAGCTGAAAATAAACAGTCCATAAGAGTAACAACAACAACAACAATGAATCGCCAGTTCTCAGTCTTGGCTACATATGAGCAAGCCTTTTATGGTTTTAATGCGATTGATGGTCCGTCGCAGTCATCTCCCTCCATCTCTCCCCCTACCTCCCCCCCTCTCTATCTCTCTCTCTCTCTCTCAGACATTCTCGTCGGTGTTTGACAGTCGCGCGCGCTCATGGACACAGATTGATGGATCCACATTAAGCGAATGATGTAGGAGACAATGATAATTTTGTTATTGTATTCCGGCGAAATCTTTTTCCCTCTTTTTTTTCTGCAAGCGTACAGCAAGTGGATATATCGGCGGGACTACGCATCGGCAGACTATGCAGCTTTAAAGTGAAGCGCATAATTTGGGCAAAGGTAGCTGAAAAGGTTGAGTTCCAGGAATTTTCAGACCCATTATATATATATATATATATATATATATATATATATATATATATATATATATATAACGAAGTGCAACTTGTTGAGTTTTATCATAAATGTTTATGTCGGCGCAAGGGAGAAGTAAAAAGTTTCTTATATCATCTTCATTAAATCGAAGCTTTGTATTTTTTTAAAGGTTTATTGTAGCTCAGATAATTTGATGTGTCATCAGCGGAAGTGGGCCGCAAAAGAAGTATTTAAAGAAATTTTTAAAAAATATAATATAAATATATATACTACATATACTCTTTCAAGTAAATCTCTCTTATTGATTCGACTACCAGACACACAGAGAGAGAGAGAGAGAGGGATATATTCAGACAGATTCAACAGAAGTTCAAAGGCAGCCCTCGCATATCTCAGTCTCATCTCCCGAGAAATCTCGCCTTTGGAGCTTTTGTGCCAATAGAATTTAATTTGCAATCATTATATTGAGATGATTCGGCTACCAATACAACAGGATAATGGGCTCCATTATGTTCGGGACAGAGCGTAGCTTGTATGGGCTACGCCTATTCCATACGAATATAATCGAAAATGAATTGAGCTCCAATTAGGCTCTGGGCTGAGCCTTTAATGATTGTTATTCAAACGGATTTGTTGACTCACATATATGTATATATATTTATATATGTGTATATGGTATATGGATTCCACGTGGGAACCTGATGCGCTGCGGCAATTGTCGTGGCTATTAATTGCGCCTCAGCTGCAGTGCTCAGTGGCCAGTTCTCGACGCGGTCACATATCAAAAGCGTAGCCAAAAGGCTTGAGAAAAGAATGCTCGGCATTTGTCTTCTTCACGCCACAATGAGTGGAGTGGAGTGGGGCGGACAGGCATTAGCAGTCGCTAATTTAGCAAAACTAAAGCAGAAATAAAAGACAGCTGGAGTCGGAGTGCGAGGGCAACCAGGCAAATCGGAGGCAGCCATCTTCAGGCAGCACACAATTATATGTATTTGCACAATTTACAATTAACGTATCAAAATCTGTGCGCTAAACTAAATCTAATTACCAACGAGCGCAGCAAACACAGCAGACACAACTCAAGTCGAATGACGAAGCCGAAATGCTCTACCTTAAGGCGATTAATTGCTGAATGAAATCGAAGAGGGAAACTGTGTCGAAGAGGAAACTTGGTATGTGAGCCGAATGAATGGGCAGAAACTTGATTGAAAGATTTATAAACAGAGCGCAGAAAGAATGTTGAGAAAAGATAATGATATAGAATTTATATATGGAAAGGATTAAATAATAGAATTTTATGTGCAGCTTAATATCTAAATGACAATATATTCATTTATCTGTCTCTATTTGTTTATCTATTACGCTACTTATGTATCTGTCTATGCAGCTGTAGAGCTATGGGTCTATAATGCTCTTGATCAATATTCGGTTATATGCGTATATAATAATTTATAGATAATACATCGGAATGTCTTTCTATCCATCCCTACTTATCTCTCCAGCTATATTTATCTAATACCAAAATCCATTTACCTCTCCACATCTCACACTCTTTCCTTAGCTTTGGCCTCTCTCAATATACCCTCTTGCTAAAGAGTACCCGAAGAAAAGTAGACTACAAAGCCTATACCCAGAGGCGGTCAGTGGCTGGCTCTGGCTCTGGCTCCAGCTTGGGCTCTGAGTGGGGCTCTCGCCCTGACTGGGTGTCTCTGGCTGTGGCAGGCGACGTCGACTCCCTGGACTTTGGCTAAATGCTCTGACGATGGCGTTGCTGCCATTTGTCAGGCAACGGACCGCAAAATAGTTCCACAGCGAAGCTGCTGGCAGCATTTTAGTTTTTCTTGCTGTTGTTGCTGGAGCTTGACGCGATAATAAGAGCGATGAGGAGAGTTAAGCAACCACTACTACACTCGGCAACAAAATCGCACAGTGTGAGAACCGCTGCCATTCTGTGCCTTCTTTTTTTTGTATTTCTTTCAGTTTTTCGCGTGGAAAATAAATACCAATCTACATAAAAGTGGAAACCAAATAAGAAAAACAGTCGGTAGTTGTAGCTGGCCATTGAAAAGAAAGAAACCTGCTGCCTGCTTCTATTGAGAGCACAACAAAAAGAAGCAAAAACACAGTCGAATAGCAAAACGAAGCTAGAAAAAAAAGCAGCAGCGGTTGCCTGGACTGAACTGAACTGGAGTGGAGTGGAGTGGAGTGGACAGGACGGAACCTGGAACTGGGACTTGCACTGGCTCTGGCTAGCTGTATAGCTGGGTAGCTGGTTGTGGTTACAATTTGGAGCAGAGGCCGGCCCCGTCTAGTTTTGATGAAATTGCTCGAAATAATAGGGTGAAAATGCCTCGACTGCTGCCCGCCTGCCTCTGCCTCTGCCTCTGCCTCTGCTCGGGCGTTTTTCACAGTGCTCTGCGCCTTTTAACTCTTTCGCGCTTTGGCTTGTTTGGCTGTGCGGCTGTGTGAAAGACCAAAGGCGTCACCAGCTCCATGGCGAGCTGCAGCTCGCGTGCTACCACCAACGAGAGTCAAAAGCAGTTGGCACAAAAGTTTGAGTTCAACCAGAGCGCCGCACACGCACTCAGCTCTGTTGGAGTTTCGGCTTGGGGTTTTCAGCTAACCAGAGAAAGAAAAAACTGATATGCTAAAGGTGTCGAAGATTAAACACTCTTTGTCATAAATAAAATATGCAGAAATTGAAGATAATTCAGAAAGAGGCGAAAGAAAGTGGATTAAGACTGTCAGATTAGTGTTAGGAATATAATGGAGATATATAGAGAATATAATGGAGATATATAAAACATTCTCTGCCTAGAGCTATAATATAATAATTATCTTAAATATATGTATTATAATCTCTCCCTTAACAACTAATATCTTCCGTTAGAGTATTAATATATATATATATAGCTTTAAAAAAAAACACCAGTCCCACAGAGAGAAAGAAGTGAACAAAAAAAAAAAATAAAAATGTTTGTGCGGCTGCAGTGAAAGATTTGTGGTGCTGTGGTTTTCGGCTTTTGGGTCTGTGTGAAATTGGATCTGTGCTGTTGCCGTTGAAGTTTGACTGGCGAAATGGCAAAACAAAGCTGAGATTTCTATGTGGTTTGAATATGATTTGAATATAAAGGCATATTTGCCATCAAAGCCAGTTGCTTTTGTGGAATGCGTGTGCTAACAAGTGCATTTATCTGCAAGCTAAACAAGTTTAGTTTCCATAAAACTTCGCATGAAATATGCAAAGCAGCATTCCTTCATTATGCGCCCCCATCTGGCTGGCTGGCTGGCTGACCAGCGCTCTTACAAATCAATTACTTTAATCAATTTTTAACACGTTCGCGTCTGTGCACCCCAGAGACTTGCTTTTCTTTTGCTCAAGTCATTTTTTGTTAAGTTTTTAATTATAAAGATTAAATGCGGGCAGTGGAGACGAGACGACTAACTAACCTGCCGCAACAAACTTGAAATAATATTCAAGAATTTTTATTGAAATAATAGCCGCGATGCAGGCAGGTAGAGAGACCAGACCCAGCCAGCCAGCCAGCCAGCCAGCCAGCTCTACCCAGAACGAGGCGCAGCAGCAGTTCGTCAGCGCACATCAAAGGCGGAACGTACGTCTGGGACGCGAAACAGAGCTGAACCTGGTCGCTCGTCTAATGGGGGCGACGACAGCCTGTCATCGTTTCAAAGTTCTCTTTCAGACTCGCCGTTTTCTAATTGAAATGTTCAGCACCATATTTCTGCGCATTACCACCTGCTGCTGCAGTCGCCACAGAGAAGCCGCCCTTGCCCGGACTGCATAATGCAGCGAAACAGCCTGGCTAAATAGTTCACTGGCTGGCTGCGGCGGCCTCGTAAATTGCAAAAACCAAACCGCAAGAACAATGCACTGCTCTGACCAACGCCAGGCGACCCGAGCAGCACCTTAACCATCGTCGTCATTATCAACGCCAAGTTGAGCGCATGATAAAAGGCAAGCGAGAGAGCGACTCGATGCGATTACAATTTTGTTTTTTTTTTTCATATATTTTTTCTGGCATTTTTCCATTCGCCCCAAAGAAGAAATATGCTTTGCTTGAGTCTGTGCTGTGTTTATGATGCCCTGTAATTGGGAGTGGAGAGCTGGAAGGAGGAGCTTCAGACTTGAAGAAGAGTCAAGGCGTATCTTTTGAGCTAGTTTCATTTATACTATATACATTATATTGCAGGGTATCTCATATTTCTATATCTCCTTCTACCCTTTTGACTGCCCTATTGGACGCTCGCTTTAGCAGCTGCTCAACGCTTTTCTAGGAAATAATTTTCCTCGCTTCTTTTGCTTTTGCTGTGCAGTTTTCATCGTCTCGTCTCGTCTAGTTTACATCTTCATAGCTGGCTCGTTGCTCCACACAGAGTCGCCCTGCGCGCTGCTGTCGCTGCACTGTCACACCTGTCACTATTGTGGCTGATCACAACAACCGCCAACAATGGAGATGGCAATGGAGATGGAGACGGAGCTGGGCTGAAGACAAGCGACGACCTCGCCCAGTTCCAACTCCTGCGGACCGGCGGACAAGGTGTGAACGTCAAATAATCACCTTCGCACACGGCATGCCCACAAAAAAAAAAAAAAAAGAAATAGAAAGACTCTGAGTCTGGCAGAGGAAGTCAATTGGCAGGCGGGCACTCGGTCGGTCGCTGGCTGCTTGCTTTGGGGTGTTTCACAACTCTCAGCGTTGACGCTCTGGTATTTGCTTTTCGTAAGAAAATTTGCGCATATTTCCCCTGTTTCTTTTTTTTTTTTTATAAAATTTCTTTGCGAAATGTGTGAAATTTCAATGGAAAGACGCAAAAGCAAAGACAGACGCAGATGTCTGTGGCTGTGGCTGCGACTGCGGTCTCGCCCTCAACCGGCAGTCGATGTCTGTCTCGCTGCTTTTGTTTGCATAATTATTTGATTGTAACTGAAGGTAGCCACGCCCACAAAACTACAGGCACGAATGCGGCCCGCATGAATATTGAAACAAAGACGCTTTCGCCTTGCCTCCCGCCCCCTTGTTGTCGCAAACTTGCAACTGTTTCGCCAAGTGCCCCAAAGCAGCGCTCCTCGGCACGAAGTCTAGACAACTTGGTTGGGCACCCGAAAAAGTTTCGCTCCGCTTCGGTCTGCCCGGGCGCTGCTGCCGCTCGCTGTAGGCATTTCTTCAATTAGCGTTTTTATTATTTTTAATTAACAATTTTGCAACTTAATCCGGCTGCTGAAATTTCTTCAGACATAATCGAATCAGCAAAAGGGGCTGCATAATGCCTGGCTAAAGTTTGTCTAAGGACAACGGACGACTCCAGCGGCACCCTAGACATGTGCATAATTATATTAGGACCGGTACAGGACAGGACAACAGACTAAAGGGCTGCCACCACAGCCCCTCGCAACCCCAACAAAGATTGAGGAAATGTTGCCAAACAGCAGACGAAAGACCAGACATTGCCCCAGGCGAACACACTCGAACCTCGCACCAGCTGCGAGCCACGCACACACACACACACACACACACACATACTCAAAAGCCCACTGAGAATTAAGTTCTGCAGACTGGAAAATGGACAATTACTGCACAGATCCTATTACAGCTTGACAAGAATTGCAGAAACTCTAGATGTATTCAAAAGAGTATAGAGGTTATTCACTTCTACTGAAAAGATATATATGCATAGCGAGATATAGATAGAGATATTTGTATTCAAAGAGTATAGAGTTTATTCCCTGCTACTGAAAAGATATATATGCATAGCGAAATATAGATAAAGATATTTATATAGCAATCTATCTTAGGCATTTTTTTTTTGAAAGTGCGAACTTGGGGTATAATGGTTATGGAAAAGTGCATGTAACTGACAGCAGAAGGCGTGGCAGACACCATGAAGTCTACTTCTGATCAGGACGAAGAGCGGAGTGTTGGTTCTTACGACGAACGGAGATGATTTAGCCTGGCCGTCGGTCCGTTTATATGTCAGTTCGTTTATCTGTCCGTCTGTTTACTTGTCTGGTTATGTGTCTTTACGTCCGTCTGTTGTTCGTTTAACAATCCGTCCGTCTATACATTTACATATACCATTTACATGTCTGTCTCTCCAGCCGAATAGATATAGTCGAATAGATATATCGTCCGTTTATCTGTCCGTCCGTTTATCTTCCTGTGCGTCTGTCTGTCAGTCGTCTGTCCTTCCGTCTGGTTGCTGATCGTCATGCGCCTGTCTATCCGTCTGTTTATCCGTCTCTCTACCCATCTGCCTATCTGTCTATCTTTCCGTGTGTCTATCCGTCTGTCTATCCGTCTTTCTATCCGTCTGTCTCTCCGTTTATCTATCCATCCGTCCGCCTTCATATATATCCGTCTGTCCATCTTTCTTCTTTTGTCTTTCCGTACGTTTATCTTTCACTCCGTCTGCAACACCTATTCATATATTGTATTATACTTATTCGCATATTTAATTATATTTATTGAGAGATCTTTCCCCGATCTTCTGAGCTAATTCTCCTTGCGATTGGCCTGGTGGGTGTCCCTTGCGGCAGCAGGCTTCCCATATTCCTTTAATGACCCGCCACAGTAGATGCAGATGAGCTTCAGCTCTCGACTGCACGACTTGCAATAAGGCGTCTGGCACGCATCGCAGAGCCGAAATTCGCCGTTCTCCAGCGCGCTGCAGATGAGGCAGCGGCGCTTGGCGCATCTGTAGCGCACAAGCCAGCCAAAGTATTTCGGGTGTTTGAGGCGCAAAATAAAGAATATATTCGTTTTGCCCTGCAGGTGGCGCGAGACTAAGTTCTCCTCGGCCTGCCTCAGCAGCATCTCCCTGGTGTTGAGCCGAGCGCGCAGAAACGTCGTGTAGAGGTAGAGGATGCGCGCCTTCTCGCGCTTGTAGTAGAAAAAGCTGCAAGCGGAGCGACTCAGGCCGCGCAGCTTGCCGCTCGCATAGATCAGCAAAATGATGAGGAGGTAAAGCAGCAGCAGCTCCAGATAATAGGAGCTCGGCAGCTGACGCGGTACGGGCAGGCACTCCTCGTTGCTCAGCGACGTGGAGACGTGCTCGTGGATGTTGAAGTTCCGCATGGTGGTGCGCAGCAGACGCGCCATCAGTCCAGTGCCATTGATCTGGGAGAGAAATGGGTCAGATATTCCCGAAGTCAGAATCCACATTCATACTCACTCGAAAGCGCACCTCGTGCTCGCCCTCCTGGCGAAAGGTGATCAGCGATCGGTCATGGATGATTCGCAGCAGAGTGACGACCAGGTGATCGAGCACAAGGAATACGCCCGCTGTCACCATTTCGATGGACAAGTGCAGGAAATTGAAAATATTCAAAGTCGAGCCATCGCCGCCCCTTCTCATTCGGTTCACGAACATGGGCTGCTCGTGGCTGCGCAGCGGCAACACCGAGCGCTTCCCCTCGCGCTTGCGACGCTCGTCCACATGCCTGAAGTAGTCCGTTATGTAATGATTATCGAACTCCAGATCCGTGCAGTAGTGATATTGGTATCGCAGCGACGTGTAGATGACAAACAGAATGAACAGATACATGCACTTCTCGACTATCGTCATGACGGTCTGGAAGACCTGTTTCTTGTGCGCGAAGTCCTTCATGAACTCCTCCGACGTCTCCTTGGCGCTGAGGAACTGCTCCGATCTCGTAATGTTCTGCAGCTGATAGCTGATCTCGATATTGGTATTATTGTCGTACAGCTCCTGCTCGGCTCGCAGCAGCTGGACATAGGTCTCGCCGAACTTGGCGGGAACAATCTGAAAGGGAAAGAGAGCATCAGTCGGCAAAGTCAAGGCAAGTTAGAGGACTTTTCCCACCTTTGAGGCGTTGCACACCTTATCCGGATTGCCGAACATATTGATCCTGCATATGACGTCCACACGATAGGGCCAACAGAGGATTCCCTCCAGCCAGTCTGGGAAATTGGTGGTGCACTTGCGATAGCCCTGCAGGAATATCTCCTCGCAAACGCGATGTCCGCTGCGCAGCTGATTTTTGCACCGATTCCTCATGTTGCGCACAAATTTCTCCTGCATATCGGAGGCTTTGGGCAGATTTTTGCTTGCGTCGCTGTCATTGGCGGCTCGGCGTTCCTTCGTGTGGCCAAATTTGTCATCCTCGAGGTTTGTGTTCTCCACGCCGTACTTGAGATCGTCCAAGATATTCTGCAACTCCTCGAAATTGCTCTGTATCTCGCCCAAGTCGTCCTTCATGGTTCGCAGGGTGTTCGTAAAGGGCTTGGCCATCAGATCGAACCGCGTCTTGGTCAGATTGTAGGTGAGCAACGTGGTGCAGGAGAACACGCGAGCCACCTCGTTCGCGTTCCTCACCAGATTGTCAATGGGCCCCGCAATGACAAAGGCGAAGGCTATCGCACGGAGATAGCTCTGCCCGGCCTTGCCCAACATGCTGACTAGCATCAGCAACGTGATCACTCGAGTATTGCGACTTATCATGTAGAAGAGTCCGGCGCACAGCAGGTACACCCACAACACCAGCCATCCCGGCATGAACTTGGCCAATAACACACCGAAATTGGCTTTCATGGAGAATAGTAGCCAGAGAACGTAGCCCAAGACGACGCCGGCCACAAAGTTGCACAGCAGACGCATGAATCTGATCCACCGACCGCCTCCACTTTCTCGCCCATAGAGCAGGCAGTAGAAGGGCCTGCCCACGCAAGCCAGGAACTTTTCAATTAACTGCGATAAGGAGAGCATGACGCAAAGCACAAAACAGTTCGATTTACTGCAGGAAAAACCTAAAGTGAAAATATCTGGAATGAAAAGAAAAACTTTCAATACAAAAACTCCATTTTTGACAGGGCTTAACGCAAGGAATCTGAAACTTCAAAGGGAGCGTAGTCCGAGCAAGAGTTTGTTAAGCCCACAATGGCCATATTATCGCAGGCACTTGAAACGCAAATAGTTTAAGCTCAAGGTTAAACGGAGGATTAACAGAGTGCGTAAAGATGGGGGAGAGTGGGGGGAGTGGAGGCGAGTGGCAGCGCATTAAGCTGGCTCAATTGGCGCAGCTGCGTTTAAGGCTCACAAACTGCCTCACTTTTAACCGTTTTATGGCGCACTCTTCGAGCTGCCACACGCAGCACTCTGGCAATTCCCCTGGCTGCCTTTGGGAAGGCTGGCCCCGTTGTCATTTAAGAGCAGCAGCAGCAGCCAGAGACAGAGACAGAGACAGAGACAGAGAGAAAGACTATAAATGACTGCAGCTCCCGACGCTCGACGAGGCGCTCGTTAAAAATGCCTGACCAGCGCAGCAGACAGGTCCACACACACACACACACACACAGACATTCCCAGACCGGGAGCCAGACACAACAGACCAAGGTCCTGCCCAATCGAACAGAGCTGCGTGTAATCCAATTATAATAGAGCAAAGGAACTTTTGCACCTGCCCGGGCACCTTGCTGAGCGGATTCTAAAATAAAAATTGATTACATGCGTGCCTGTGTGCGTCTTGGCCGCAATGAATAAATTTGCGCCGTGGCCGGCAGCTTGTTTGTTTTCGAGGCGACCGTTTAAAAATTTATGAACTCCAGCGCTGAGCGATAAAAATGCATCAAAATCCGTCAAGCAGGCGAGAGCAGGCCAGAGCAGCCAGCGAGATCCAGTTCCAGTGGGCCGCTCCAAATTGGTGCAGTTGCTCGTCGCGCTTGACGCTGCTACTCACTGAATATTAAACAGGCAGCAAAGCTGGCAGCTCCCAGCGGCGGCACTTCATCAGCCCAAGTCGTGCTAAAAAATTGATTGATCCTTGAGGTGCAACCGAGGGGGCAGGGCGCCCGTGGAGCACTGCCTCGAACTTTGACGACATCATCTCCAAAAGGGCGGAAGGCGGGCGTGGCTGTCAGCTGCTCACACACACACACACGTTTATTTAAACAATTTAAAATTCCAAAAGGGCAATGGGCTTCGGCTAGGCACAGTGTGCTGAAAGTTGAGCTTATGCCATGGCATATTTCACTGACTTTAATATGACATCCAAATTTTATTTTACAGTTACACTTTTTTTTAAAATAATTTCTGTTTTAGTGCTAAGGCACAGCAGCGCACTGACTGCTTGATAGTGACCTAATTATATTATATTTTATTAAATTTTAAATATTTTTTAAAATTTTATTTTCATATATTTTTGGTAATTTTTTTATTTTTTTTTATACATATTTTATATATATTTTATATATATATTTTATTATATATTTTCTTTATTTATTTAAGTTCTTTATATTTACATTTTTTATATGGTTTTTTTATCTTTTATATATATTTTATTTTATTATATTTATATTAACATTTATTAAATTTTGTATTCGTTTTTATTTATTTTATTTTTTAATTTTTGTATATATACATTTTTTTTTTATTAATTAAACTAATTTTTTTATATATATTATTTAAGTATTATATTTATTTTTTAAATTGGTTTCACTTACCTAATTTTCTATGCATTTCGTACCACTGTGCTGGGCCCACCATTGTGTTAGCTTTAAATGCATTAAATTGTCAATGCCTTGCCTATGCTTTAAGCTTGCTGGCCATAAAATTGGTTTGGCGCAGACAAAAAAGGAGTCGCGCCCAACTAACCAGGCAGGCAGGCGGCAGGCAGTCAACTCCGCCTCCTCGTTGGTCAGTCAGTCAGTCAGTCAACTCGAAAAACCGAATGAATGATGAATTGCCTGTCACTTGCAATTTTTGTAGCCAGACAAAACACAGCCGAAGCTCGTCTTCGTCGTCGTCGTCGATGTCTGCGCTGTTTGCCTTGTTTAAATTGTTCATGTTGCTCTAAGCCGACTACAGCCAAACCCAACTGGCCCAACTGCACAGGATCCTCTGGCCAGCGAGCAACTACATACAGTATTCCATGTTGACGCGCGGCTGACTGCTGACTGCTTTCATGGAATTTGCGTTTAAAAAGGGCGGCAACATCATTGTCAACCCAAGCGTCAACGGTTTTTATTTGTTTTTGGTTTATTTTTTGGTTTTGGCCAAATATTTTTGTATGATCACAATGGCAAAATTTAATTGGGCGGCAACTGCAGAAAATATGAAACATTTTTGGCTGAGATATGAAGAAAGAAATACATATTTTGACTGAAGCAGAGTTTTTGTCAAACATGGGACAGGAAGCGGCAAGAATGTTGGGCCAAATCAGAGAGATAAAAAGATGCTGAAAGAAGTTTTTTTTTTTTGTGAAGAACGAAGTTTAACTGCTTAAAGAAACTGAGCTCTGGTATCAAGAAATTTATTGTACATATGAAAATATTTTAATGAGACTTATTAGAAATGGATTTTTTAAGCTATTCCATCTGGAATTTGGTGTGTTTTAATTAAACTTCTTGTTGGAGCTCTGTGATGAAAGACGTCTCTCAAATACAGAATATAGCTTGAGGAAACCTCAGATATTAATTTATGTATATAATCTTCATAAATATATTCTATACGATTTTTTTTTTTTAATTTCTAGTTGCAGTTGGCGAACAAAGAAATTGTTAATAATAATAATAAAATATATAAAAATAAATTTTAAAAATATATTTCAATTATAAATATATTCTTAAAATATTTTGTTTTTATTTTTGTTAAGTTTTATTTGGACTTAGTTTTATATTTACTATTGTTTATGGCTACACGACTAAACATAAATTTGCCAATAAAAACCACATTAATTTTCGCTATCTATGCAGATTATTTATTGGTCTCGTTGCCTGCAGCTATCGCCTGGTCTTTCCAGGCTTACGCTTGGTTTTGGCTCAAGCTCAACCGTAAGCCAATTAGCGCCACTAATAAAAAGCAATAAATCAGTCCAAATTAACCGAAAAGACAACGGCAAAAACAACGGCAGCAAGAGCAAAGCGAACAAATAAATTTGTGCACTGCACTCAGCGCATTTGTCAAGGAATTAACCCTTTGCCAAGGGTTACAGGCAAGAAATAATAAAACGGGGGAGAGAAAAAAAAGAAAAAAACAACGGCTAACCAATATGAAAATGACATTAGGCAAGCGCCAACAGACGGCGGCTAGACCGTGGCCAGACAGCAGCAGGAGCCACCAGGCAGAGGCACTGGCACAGGAGACAGCGTGCAGGAGGCGCTCTCGGTTCGGGCCTCTGTCTATGTCCGTGTCGGCTGTCTACACGCAAAACCACTTTTAACTCGTTTACTTTATTTATGGCCATAATTTGTTAAGCAAAAGGTCGAAAACTAAACTGGCGACTGGCCGCCTCGCCTGGCTGCGAGTGGTGGCAAAAGGGCGCAGCTCTCGCTCGCCGGCAAGGTGCGATGCATAATTAAGATAATAAAATATTAATTAAAATTAAGTTCATGCATATGCAAACACAGTGACAGCGATGCCCAGCGCAATCCGAGTACAAATATTTGCGTTTAGCACCGTTGATTAGAACGAAGCTATGATAATACGAGCTGTGCGCCGACGTTGATAGCCTCGTTATTGGCACTGACGCGACTCGCCTTAATTAATTAATTAAAAATGCACAGAGCACAGTTTTTCTCTCCTTTTATTATTACGGTTTTTTCGTGTATTTTTTCTGTATGCAAATTTTGTTAAGCTACCTGAGCACCTGCCCGCCCCCATAATGAGCAGACCCAAAGGGTTTTGCTGGAATGTGTGCGGCCACCGAAAGCCGTGGGGGACAACATACGCTTATAAATGTCAATCAGAGATGGGATTTAATGTTACTCTAAGGCACACGAAGCATGTTGAAATTATCATTATATATAATATACATTTTTTTAAATATTTGTGCAAGCCAATTAATTAAAATAAATATTTAATGTTTTTAAGGAAGAAATTAATATAGGAATTATATGAGCCGCTCCGAAATTAACTTAATGAAATGGCTAGACACAAGTTAGGCTTATAAATGAAGCAATAAAAGTCCGTTAAGATTATGTTGTACTTAAGAGAAGCCCAGAGAAGAGAAAATAAAAATAAAATAAAATGAAATAAAATAAAATAAAAATAAAATAAAAATAAATCAAAAATAAAATAATTTAAAATAAAAATAAAATAAATATAAAATAAAAATTAAATAAAAATTATATAAAAATAAAAAAATAAAAATAAAATAAAAATAATATAAAAAATAAAATAACAAATAAATTAAAAAATAAAATGAAAGAAAAATGATACTAAAAGATTTCTTATTAAATAATAATTTATTTTATATTTTATTATAACAATTTAAAGATTACTATAACTAGAATTTCTGCAATTCTTCCTCACATTTGCAGAACCCAATTCTTAGAATAGAGCATTTAGATATTTGTATAGAAAAAGGCCGAAAATTGCCTTATTTTATTTCACAATATTTAATTTATTTGTTAGGCATACAAAGCCGGCTAATGGATGTTTGCTGTTTGCCTTCAGCTTAGGGGCGTATTCCCAAAAAAAAATAAGAAGAAGAAAAAGCCTAACCGCAAAGCGCGAAATGTGATACATTGTGGTTTTTTAAAGTTGACGTCTCTGGATGGCGCATAATTAATTTGGACTTTGGATATTTCTAGATAATATTTGAATTGTTGGCGAGCGCTTAATCATTTTACCTGTCGCACATGTGGGCATCTAATTGGTGAATATTTTGTTCGGGCCTCGCGGCCCATTTGAACGTCAATCGAGCCGTGCGTGAGTGAGTGAAAGCGAAAGCCGGCCACACTTCCCGTAGCGCTTCCCCCACAAAGACACGCCAAAAGAATTGAGCCGGAGCCATTAGAGCGCACCGTCAGTGCCATGATTGATGATGGCCCGCGTCCAGTTCTGCTGCGAGCTTTGTGTTTCTGCTGCATTAATTAACTAATTTAGTTTTGTATTTTATTTCTCTGTTCTCTCGTCCACAAATGATTTCCAAATTTATGCGCACGAATTTCTATTAGAAATAAATTTTATTTTTTTTTTCGTTGTTTTGTTGTTTTTTTTTTATTTTTTGCAGTAATTATTTACATGCATAGCCCCCAGCTGGGGGCGCATGTCACGCCTTATCGCCAGCTTTCACTCTGCTCCCCCATATATTTTTGGGGGTTACTTCCGAGCGCATTGTCATAATTCACGCTTGACACAATCGCTGCGTGGCTTTGGACGTTGCATTTGATGGACTTTGATGAATTCGGACAGTTAAAACCACAAAATTGTGCGAGCCCAACTGCCAGGCACAATAAATTTGTCTGTTCTGGCATTAAATGTTACGGAATTCTATTCACATTCATTTGCATTGCTAATGATCCAGCTGCAGTGCGCAGCAATCAGTTTTTACTTCCCAAATATTATGCAAATCGAAATTATGAATTACAATTCTGAGCCAGCGCAGCTAACGTAATCACAAATTCCATGATTGACAAATTTTCATTTAGCGTCGAGTTTCTCGTTTGTGAATTGTCAATAGTTAAACCAAATTCGAATAGATCCACAGAAGAATATATATTTATAAGCCTGAAACTATAAAAGTTCCAGAGCTTGCCATACATCACGCTCAGAGATCAATTACCCAGAGCCAGACTCTGGCTAACCGCTAGCTCATCTGATAGCCGTTAGAAATACCGCAAGCAGCTACTGTGCACGACACCTTCCCCAGTTGCCACATATTTATAACCGCGTCGTATATCATATCGCTCGAGGCAAGGCTAGATTGCAGCAAGAGAGTGCCAGAAGATGCTGCTGGCAATGACAATCGAGATTTGAGCTCGCAGGGAATTGCCGCCGCGTCGTGCTCGTATTTCAATAATAACTCTCAACTCTTGACTCGCATTTCATAATTCATTTTCGATAGACTCTCACTTTTATACATATATATATATTTTTCTCATTTTTTTCGTTTAGCACATTAACATTGGAAAGCCATTAAGCGCTGCCACGACTGATTCGAATATGTTAAGGCCAAATAGGTGGAGCATCTGATGCGGCGGCCCCACAGGCATAAATATTGTGTTAACCACAGTTGAAAGTTGTAATTTATTACAAATTAAAATAAATCAAAATGAAATGGCAAAAACCACAAAAACAGTGCATATATATCTATATAAATAAATAAAGAAAATCGGAAGATACATACATATATGAGGCAGCAGCAGCAGCAGCAGGTAAAAGGGGTCATCCAACCAAATGTCTCTATAAGTTGGGGAGCAAGAAAAAAACATTTGCATAACGCAATAAAAATGATAAACGTTAATTTTTTTATCTGCCGCTCGAGAGGAAATTGTAGCTGGAAATGATTTGTCAAAGTTGAAAGCCGATGCCAGAGTGTTCACAAATGTATGCATCTGCGCCGGAAGAGAAATTCCAAACAAATTAAATTATATCAATTTAAATTTGAAATTTTATATACATACATATATATGCATGTTCGAGTGTATTTCCCCATTTCCAAAAGCTCCAACGAGCTGAAGTCGAGTTTTTCTCATCTCTTTTTTTTTTTGGGCATCTCTCGAGTGCATTTGAAGCAGCGCACATTTAATCTAATATCGGGTTTTTACAACCAGCCAGCCAGTCAGGCAGTCATATAAAATCAAATCGTATCATCCATATAGTGCTACACACGCACAAACACTTGAACATAAATCGTGAACGAATATCAAAACTATTTAGCGAGGCATGAACATATATTTTATAAGCACTCTCAGAATTTACCGCTGCGATCGACAGGTTTTGAAGGCTTAGATGGAGTTTGGTGTGATGTGAGGAAAGCAGAAGAAGAGAGAAGCGAACTATAAATAGCGAAGTTCGCCTCTCTATGCGATTTTCATATATGTTATGCAAGTGAAGCTGGGAAGGGTTGGAGTATTGAATATAATTCTGTTAAGTATTAAATATGAAGAAAACTCTATAAGAAGACAATCAATCTACGAACAGAGGCAATGAGCCTCTCTGTGCGATTTTTATGTATATTTAGCTAGTTAAGACAATGTGGATCTGAAGGTAATTAAGTTAAGTTTTTAATGTGAGCAAAGCTCAACAATACATATACAATAGTTCGCCTCTCTCTGCCATTCTCATATACAGTCAGGTCAGGCAACGCTGACCTCAGCTAAGTTTCATGTAATTAAATTATGATTTCTCCTAACAACAAAACGTTTATAAATCTCTTCGCTCGCCGCACGCTATCAAAATCAATCCGTGCGCATTGTGAGCCGCATTCCAGAGCCCATATTTAAGTGAAACCCAATAGCCAGCGAAAAAAAAAAAAAAACAGAGTATAAAAGCCCAACTGAGTGCAGGAAATGCAAAAGGCCGTGCCACCAGCTGAGCCCAACTGCGCTCTGTCCGGCGCTTATCAATGGAGTTGTTTACATTTTTATGTTCCACACAAAGTCCACGCCTGAGTAACGCTGCAATAAAAATCCCAGCTAGAATAAAATTTCAACACTTAAAACTTTTCAAAATATTTGATGCCATAAAACTGAGTGGAGAGCGCTTTCATCCGCTGGGCATCAATAATGCGCGCGTGGAAGATGATGTGGACGCGGCAGTCGCGACTGCGTTTCCAACTGTCAAATGTCACTCGCCGTTCAATATCGTTTATCAAGCGTTTTATCGCTGATTTCTCATAAACTTTTGGCCAGTGCGCAACACGGGAGGGCCCGCGCGGGCATTAATCATGGCCAGCTCGCCCTGCTGTGCATTTGATGGCTGCTGCACACCTTCCCAGCGACCCGAGCGCTGCATTAAAACTTTTGGAGTCAGCAGTTGCCGAAATAAAGGAACACCAGAACGGAACGGAACGGAACGGGACTCGGCTGCTGCCAAATGCGCAACAACCGCAGACTAATTAAATTAATTGAGGTGATTTTTGTCGCCCAACTCCTGGTCGCTGGCTGTGCCATTTATAAAGTGTTCAGTAAAAACCCTGAATGGCTCTTGGGCCATACCCTAGCTTCAGACTTTAAAGTTTTAAATATTTAATGTTTGATTAAAATTTTGTTATTTGCATCCGAATATTTTACAGGGTATAGTCAGTATACCTTCTGTTTCGTTTGCTTTCTTTTGCCCGCTTGAGGCTCGACGTTTTTTGCCGCGATGCCAGGCAATGGTCATATCCGTAAATGCTCAGCGCGTATAATCCATCGAAATTAATGACTGGTCATATTTTTTAACCAGATATGCTTCTTGTTTTTGCCGCTTGATTGAATGGTTATTCATATTTGCACAGATAGGGCTGCGGCATGCTGTTGCCGCGCTACGCAAAGCCTCTTTTTACGACCCATTCGGATTCATTATGGCGAAGCAATTTTTTGCTCCAATTTTGCCTGGAAGGATACGTGTGGCAGCATATTTTATAGTTGGGGTAGAAAGCGAAATATTTAACGAATGCAATCAGATTTTTTTCCGGCTTTTATTTTTATTAAAAGGAAGCCTCAGGCACAGTGCTCCGTTTTTTAACTACATATGAATATAATTAGATATTTTACTAGATATGAAAGAAATATTTAAATATAATAAAAAATATATAAATATTAATAATTAAAAATATTCCGAAAAAAAAACAATTTATATTTATATTATATTTACCAAATTATTATTCGAATTTTATTTTTTACTCATTAATCATTATCATAAAAATAATATTTTAATATTAACAATAAAAATAAATTATTTAATATTAACAATAAAAAAATATTTATAACATAAATAATTAAATAAATTAATATCAATTGAAAATATTCTTAAAAATACTAACTTTTATATATTAAATATATGTATAAATAAAATAGTATTTATTAATTGAATTCATCATTTAAAAATATAAAGTAAATAAATAAATTTCATATATATAATATAATAAGATGATATTAACCAAAATATTTTTAAAAATATATTTTATTAATTTATTCATCTCATTTTTATTTAAATGAATATTATTTATGAAAAGTTTCGGCTAAACTTAAATTTTTATTATATAATTCCAGGTTTGTTGCCCACCTAAAAAGCTACAAAACTATCTTCAGCTACTTTAAGCTACACTTGGATAAGCTCGTTAAATTTCTTGACTAATGCATAATGAATTGTTGCAACGGCTTTTATGCTAAATTATCCATAATTTACCTTTGCAATAAACGCATTTGGTAATCGAGGTGCGCTGCGCTGAATGTTTTGTGGCAAGTGCTGGAGTGTCAACAGCATTCGATTAATAAATAATGCAATTGAATGAATGGCTGGCAATTGCTGAGTTGCATGCCGCAGCCAACATGGCGCAACATATTTTGCAGACGACACAACAACAGCAACGAATGACAACGGCCACTGAATTGTGAATACTGAAAATGTTTAGTTTTAGCGCCGCAGGTGGTCAACAGACAGCGGCTAAAAGGCGCACAGCACACGGCAATTCACTTCTTTTTCTTGTTGTTGTTGTTGTCTCTCTCCCGTGTGATGCAGGATAATGACAGGCCAACAACAACAGGCCAGGATGAGCTGGAGCAGCGTGCATCGAAGCATGGACATTGCGCCCGATTGTCAATTGTTGTTGTCAATTACGTGAACAAAACATGCACACGGTCGCTGCATGAATGGAGAACAGGAGGCGCTGCTGGCTAGCTATTGTCATAGCCATTGCTGTTGCTATTGCTGTTGGTGGTGCTGTGGCTGCGACTCCAACTGCTGCTGACCACAACAACGAACCAAAAATTTGTACCCAAAATCATCATGTCAATTGCCAGGCAACAGGCCGGAACCAGCTAAACAAATGCAAAGCGGTTGCAGAACAAAGAGCAGCGCTTTCCACGGCAGTCTTAGAGATGAGCCACGGCTGCGGAGGAGACTCACGAAAGGCAGTGGAGCTTGGGAATATAGTAAGGTAAATTATAGGTACAAGAAATTATAGATCAGATATTATATTAGTGATGTGATCAGGTAATTAAAAGATAATATAAATATAAAGATAGATAGATAAAGAAAGAAACATTTGAAGTGAGTTATGAAGATGAGCTACAATATCTAGCAAGAGGTTCAACTATGCTGAGAAATATAGTAGTGGAAGAAAACTGATTGATATTCTCTGTATTGTATTGATTGAACAATTTCATAGATCAGTTTAGATATTTATCAATTGATCGGTTTGCTTAGAGCTTTTCAACTCAGCTACAGCTTTCAGCTAATTCTCTTGCCCACCTCTGCCCAAACACGACTTTCGGCCATCCCTACTCAGCCGCTCTCCGTTTAATTGGCATGCCATTTTGGCATTGGTAATATGTGTGTGTGTGTGTTTTGGGGCGCAGTGAGCCTAACGATTTGTGGCGTGTAAAAGCATTTGTCAATGTGTCACAACAATAAACTGTCATGGAGTTGCAGCAGCAACAGCAACAACGAGGACAGCCCCCAACTGCTGCAATAATTGGAGCAGCTGAATGGCTAAGCAGGCAATGCTGAGGCAGCTAAAACGTCTTTCTCTCAATGGGAGATTAGCTGCTGCTGGTGCGCTTGCAACATCAGCATAAATTGAACCCGCTCTGACCTTTTTAATTAAAAAGCTGGAAAGCAAGCTTGGACTAAACTGAACTGGTGTGGAGTAGAGTAGAGTGGAGTGGAGTGGAGTGGAGAACGCGGCGTTTGGCGTTCGGCATTCGTGCCGCGTTCGCATGCTAAAAATTGCAACAAAATTACATGACCCCGACGGGCCGACGAAACAGACAACAGTCGACAAGGATTTGGCTGCACACAAACGAAACGGAACGGAAGAGAATTGTTATCTAATGTCTGGAGGCGAAGGGTCAGCTGCCGGCAACTGTGCTCTGTGCTGTGTGCTGTGTGCTGTGTGCAACAGTCACGCAGTCGGGGGAATTGAAGCACGAGCAAGAAAAGTGTTAATAAATTGTTGCCAAGCCAAGGACCGTACCGGACGGACGGAGGGACGGAGGGACGGACGTCGTAGCATTGCCCAAAATTAAGTTACGTAGAGACTCGAGTCGGTGTCGACTGGAGTCGAGTCGTTGCTCGATTTGCAAATAAATTTGTTTAATTCCCCACTCGATGTGAACGCCACAGCGAGAAATATTTTATAATGCTCCGACACTCAGAGACCCACAGCGGGGTGTGAAAGTTCGTGGCGCTGGACAGAGCAGCGACTGGGCAACTGGGCGACTGGACGACTGGGCGACTATTCGGCTAAAACGTGCCTGGGATTCGACTGCCAACCTGACTAATTAGACGCGTCATTGTAGCCCGATTGGATTTGCATTTGGATTTGGTAAGACTTTTCGAATTGGCATTGTTAATGAGCGAGCGATGCGGCTGCCAGCGCCGGTCTCCGAGTGCCAAACTTCGGCTAAATGGAAACTAATTGGCATTTAAGTTGGCCAAAGTGTAGGAGTTACGCTAAGTGCACTCTTAAGGTTGTCCGAACAGTGCTGCCTCGCTACAATGACAGTGGCCGAATGGCGTATGCAAATTACCAGGACTTCATGCTAACCGCCCCGGATCGACAGACAGAGACACTCAAGAGCCTTGCCGAGAGAAGTCAACTGAAAGGGATTACGAGGCTCTTAACATAAACAAGAGAGGGCGCTTTATTTGAGATTAAGCATAAAAGATGGGAAAAGAATAGGAAAGAAATGAATAACATATAAAATATAAAATATAAAATATAAAATATAAAATATAAAATATAAAATATAAAATATAAAATATAAAATATAAAATATAAAATATAAAATATAAAATATAAAATATAAAATATAAAATATAAAATATAAAATATAAAATATAAAATATAAAATATAAAATATAAAATATAAAATATAAAATATAAAATATAAAATATAAAATATAAAATATAAAATATAAAATATAAAATATAAAATATAAAATATAAAATATAAAATATAAAATATAAAATATAAAATATAAAATATAAAATATAAAATATAAAAAATAAAATATAAAATATAAAATATAAAATATAAAATATAAAATATAAAAAAAAAAAATATAAAATATAAAATATAAAATATAAAATATAAAATATAAAATATAAAATATAAAATATAAAATATAAAATATAAAATATAAAATATAAAATATAAAATATAAAATATAAAATATAAAATATAAAATATAAAATATAAAATATAAAATATAAAATATAAAATATAAAATATAAAATATAAAATATAAAATATAAAATATAAAATATAAAATATAAAATATAAAATATAAAATATAAAATATAAAATATAAAATATAAAATATAAAATATAAAATATAAAATATAAAATATAAAATATAAAATATAAAATATAAAATATAAAATATAAAATATAAAATATAAAATATAAAATATAAAATATAAAATATAAAATATAAAATATAAAATATAAAATATAAAATATAAAATATAAAATATAAAATATAAAATATAAAATATAAAATATAAAATATAAAATATAAAATATAAAATATAAAATATAAAATATAAAATATAAAATATAAAATATAAAATATAAAATATAAAATATAAAATATAAAATATAAAATATAAAATATAAAATATAAAATATAAAATATAAAATATAAAATATAAAATATAAAATATAAAATATAAAATATAAAATATAAAATATAAAATATAAAATATAAAATATAAAATGTAAAATATATTCCTTCGCCTCTTTTATTGAATAGCTCTAATAAAAACTTGTTCGGACATTTCGTATTTATTTTCAACACGATATGCCTTTTATTGCACATGCAAAAGTATTCGCATTTGCTCGACGTCCAGCTGGCCGCTGTCTTCTGCTTAATTGGGAATCCATTGGCTTTATGAAAAAGCAGAAAATGCTCGTTTTTATTATTATTTGGAGTACGTATAAATAATGGCAATTGGTTTTTGCTGTCATTGTTTTCATCGGGCCATGTGCAGGCCATTTGTATTTAACATATCATTCATATAATATCAATTAGTTGCATATGTGCGGCGCCAATCTCAGTGCGGTGCCAGCCGAGAGAGCTGCGAATTATTGGCCAATGTCGAGCTGGCCGATATCCGGTGAAATGCCAGCGCGCTGGCGTCCACTCGCTCAGCCCTGTCAATGGCAAACGGATGAAAGAGCTCACTCGATTGGCACTGCCTGTTTGCTGCCTGTTGATGATGGCGATGATGATGCCGCTGCCCGAGCATGACGTGGATATTGACAGCAGCCGCAGCGACAACGGACGACAACATCAATGTCAGCACACCAAACGTGCTTCTCTGTTCTTCCTTTTCAGCTCCTCCTCCTTCTTTTTTTCTTCTTCTTCCTCATCTTTTTTTGTGCAACACAAAAAACTCATTTTATGCCAATTTTTCTGTGTCCCCTCATAGCGAACTGAATGAAATTTAACGAGCTGCCGACCATACAGTCATACTGTACACATAGCCATACACGCATGCATACATGCACACATGCATACATGCACACATGCATACATTAACCAATAAACGAAAAAGGATTCGCATTAACGGCTCATTTTAGCCGAACAGTTGAAAAGCCAAGCACTGTCCACGAAGCCAATCGATTGCTTCAGTAGTTCATCATTTCTTACTTTACTGAGCCAATCTGTGTAAGGTTTATTATAAAGGAAAATCATGCTATTGGGATATATTTACTTAAGCCTTACATATGCAAAAATTCTAATATGATTAGAGTCATGCTAAGATCTAAATTATTTTTGAAGTAGTATAAGGATGAGAAAAAGAGTAGTTTCTATTAAGGATTCGTGAGAAGCGCATAGAAAGGCACTGGTCTTTTACATAGCAGCAATACGATTTATCTTATTGAGAATGACTCTGACTTCTCACTTCCACTTTATCAAAGCATTTTTGTTTAAAACTAAATATTTATAAAGTTATACAAGCACAAATTGCATTAGCTTGCAATCATGAGAATCACATAGAAGGGCATGCCCGCACAAATAAGTTCATACTTCCAATTTTACGCAGAGCAGCGAGTGGAAATTTGTGTATTAGGGCCACAACATTGATACAGTTCCACAGAGTACGTGCAATCATAGATACCAACACGTAGCCAGTCCACTGATATTTGGCATTTCTTAAGGCATTCTGATGATCAAATCAATGCATTCCAGTATGCAGAGGCCAGCTTAATTATGTATGCAGCCAACGTAGCAGTCCCAAAAACACAGAAGGAGTTCCTCAGCTGCTGCTGTCGCCCCACCTGGCTGCGCTGTTAGTTTTTCGGCTTAACCTTTTGCCAATTTAAAATTGGTTTGCCTCGGCTGGCAAGTTCAAATATGCACAAACATTTGTTCAAAGGCTAAAGATTTATCTCGCCCGTTGTTCGCCAGACACCCTGTGGTTCCTTTCGGGCTCCACGTCTGCTTCCGTTTCGTGCCGAGACTGAGAGCGGGCCGAGCGAGCTACCGTGGCTGAGACTTTTTGGCTATTCATATGAGCGCAACGATACAAATCTGTGAATTTCAAGTGCAAAACTTGAATATGCAATTGAATTTTTCACGTTTTTCCTTATATATTTCGCTGCTCCCGCTGTTTAGAGTCGTTTGATAGTAGCCAGAGTTGGGAGAAGTCGAAATGTCTCTGGTACAGTGAACAAACACTTTGACGACTGGTTGCCTAACTCTACAAAGGTTATTAATACTTCTGCCCTGCTCTCATTGGTTTCTAATTTACTCATTGTTTACTTTGGGCATAATTCGAAATTTCCATTTAGATTGAATGGCACATAAGGGGGCTTGGGCCCATCTAATTTGCCGGGGGGCATCTACCTAGGGCCTGTGCTAAAAATTGTCAGACTGCAAGTTTGATTGGCTCTGACTGGCCGAAAAACATTTGGGCAAAAAGCTTTTAGAGCAGCGAGCTGAGAGAATTCTGGCAACAATTGGAGCTTGTGGAGTGGCTCGCCTCGTAGCTGGTGGCTGGTTGCTGTTGGTTTCATTGGCAATTTGCATATTCACGCTGTGGATAAAAATCAAAACAGTGGGTGCCGTGGCTGCCGCAGCGGCGAGAGGCAAGCAAACGGCAGCGGGCGAGATGCAATGACAACGAACAACCAGCAACCCGCAACGGCAACAGCAACTGCGACAAGCGACAGGAGGACAAACGCCAAGGCAATCGATGAATGGGACAGAGAAATGCAAAATGTGCCTGCTGGGCAACCATGAAACCGAGACCCGAACAGGAGAGCGAGAGAGAGAGAGAGAGAGGCGAGCGCGAGGCTCGAGCTGAAATCGCGGCCAAACAAATTCAAAAATGTTTGGTGAATTTCAATTGCTGACAAATTGCGAAAGCGCCAGCGATGCCAGGAAGCGAAAGGAAATGCGCCGCAGGACAGGTTCCAACAAAAAGCGAGCACGAGGATGCGGCTTCGATGAATTCAGCAATAGCAACAACAACAACAACAACAGGGACAACGAGGCGACAACGAGGACGGTGTTGTTGATAATATTATTAGTACCGGTGAATGCCAAATTGTCCTTAAGGATATAAATGGAATTTGAAATTATTTTATCAACATTTTTGATTGCTTCCAGCTGAACAATTGCTGCAGACAGGACAGCGTCAGAGCCAGAGAGAGAGCACTTCGATGGAGTCATTCACAGCGACCAGCCGTACATATTTTAATAATATTCACAAAAGTTATGAATTCTGTATGCCAATGATGAAGTTGCCGCCGTTGATGATGACGCCGACGATAAGTGGCAGCAATACGTTCCCCTGAAATGATAAACTTTCGAGCCTTTGGAGTGGTTCGTTGTCCCTATGCTAATTATTATTGCATGGCGGGACGCGGATTCGCAACGCATCACTGCCGGCCACGATTTTATCTAAGCTGATAAGGAAATTGCTTAGAATTCGTAATGGAGCGACTGCTAAATGGAGCAGAAGTTATGGCCCGGCTGAGGGCTCGGAGGTGTTAAGCTGCTGATGGATATTTGAGTTGACCCCAAAGGCGGAGGTCTGAGGTCAGGTAGCTCAGTTGACAATTTGGCGCCATGAGAAGCGCGGCACGTGTTGGCCCAGCTGCATATTTCAAATTGATTAGCCATTGATTTCGTGCTTCAGCGTGTATCAATGGGCCTGCCATGGGTCTGCCTTTTGTAGGCAATTGAATAATGTTAATCGAGTTCACTGGGATTTTCTAAAGAATTTTGCTTGTGGAATATAATAAATATGGAAGAGTTTGAGGGGATTTGGGGTTTTTACCGAAGAGACGGCGAAAGTGAACTGTGGTTGATTGTGTTTGCATGGAGAATAAGCAAATAAATGAAAGTCAATTAAACTCAGCGAAATCAAATTTAATTTCTTGTGTAACTTATGTATATTGATAGAGTTTTTATGTTTAACCATATATTTCTATTCGTTTTATGTAGGTATTATTTTGAAGCAACTTCTTCTAGGAAAACATATCACACATTAAACCGAGTCATCAAAGAGTTAGGAAATACTCAGCCAGCTCCTCGGGCTACGCAATGGCATAAACCTACCTTAAAAATATAATCGAAATCAAAGCAGTCTCTATAATACTTCTATTTCTCCATCAATTCCCTTGCTACGAACTTTCCCTCCCTAATACTTCTCCAGCCCTTATAATTGCATTTTAATTATAGCAAAAGTCTCGCACTCCACACTCCTAGCTCTGCCAAGTTCCAATCCCCAAGTATTATTGAGCCAACTGCTGCTCACATTTAAAAATCAAAGTTTATCATCGATGCAAGTGCTCAAATGCCGTTCGAGTCGTCTGGCTGTGCATTAAAAGTGATTTAGCCGTAAAAGTATCTCAGATTGCATTCATTTACAATGCTCAAAGATATTTTGTAGCAATTTGCTGTGGCATTTTTGTCAACTGCCAGAGTGTTTTCTGTTTTCTTTTTCATCCATTTTGCAGCAATATTTGTGTTTGATGCCAGGCAACGTGTCGCAAGTGCAATATTTTCATGCTCAACAGAGTTCATAAACCATTTTAGATAATGCGCCATCAATTTTTCTGCTCACTTAGCCACTCGACAAATGCAAATGTATATGTTCTTAATGGCTCTTATGGATATATTTTGCAGATACAAATATACATATATATATAGCATGTATACATATATGTGGACAAACAGAGACAGAGCAAATTTGCCAGGTCTTAATGCAATACAAACAAAGCTCTAATTTAAATGGATCCCTCATCAGTGTTTTGACAGTTGAAGTTTTGACAGGGCACGAAGTCGAACTTCAGTGTGTGTGTGTGTGTTTTAGAAATTCATTGGCAAAAGACAAATACACATATGCAAATAGGCAGCGCACTCAAAACTAATGTACTATGCATGGCTCTAGCTTCATCTCGCTTGCTCCGCTAGCTGCTCACAATGCCTGCAGTTGATTGTAAATGAAGTGCCATACACACACACACACACACACACACACGCACACACATATGCATGGGCAAGAACAACATAAATATTCAATTTAAATTATTACCAAATTGGCTTTCGTAAATTTCCATTATGCACTTATTTCATTCTCATGGAGAACGTCGACAGCGACTATGACGACGCCTAAAAGCAGTCGACGTATGCAATTTCAGCTCTATATGAAGAGAGCGAGAGAGGGAGTGAGAGAGGTGGAGCGACCGCTCATCAATAAGCAATTTAATTTGTCAATCGTCTCTTTGCCTACAATCAACAAAATCCATCAGCTATAAACGTTGTCCCTGGCTTGCCTTCACAGTTCAATTAAAATCGTACATTTCAATAGAAGGCCCAAGCCAAGCCAAGCCAAGTCATGAGTAGAGCAAAGCTGCAGCGGCAGGACCAATGCAAGGCTTGTAATTAAAATCAACACACACACACACACACTCGTACACACATACTGGCTGGCAGTCAGATGCAACTGCATTTGCATATGCATATGTGCACTGTCATAAAATGCGCATATAAATTGCATGGCTATTTATGCTGGGCGCATTAATAACGCGCATACGTCATGTTGTACAAGGCAACTTCAGCTACTAACTGCAGCGCCCAAGCACATCCAAATATATGTGAAAATTAAGCCCAAAGGCAGCTCCAAATTGCTATTTGAATAGCCCAATTTGTGTGACTAGAATCGACCGCAATATCGGGTGGGATATTTATGGCATATTATTCTAATATTATTTATTTAATAACAATTAACCAAAAACACATTTATGTGGAATGATATCAATTTGAAATACTATTGCAATATTTAATTTAAAACAAATTAACTAGAATAAACTTATTTCGAATAATTATGAATTGGAATAATTACTAAAATAATTTCATTTTAAATTGAAATATTAATGTAATGATATTTATTTAATGGCAATTTATGTAGAATATTTTTGAGTTAAACAAATAAAAATAAACGAAAAAATATTTATTTCATTAAAATTAAATATTATTTCAGTATTTATTTAATTGCAATTAAGTAAATATATTATTTGGAATGATACATGATTGATATATTATTCTTGTATTATTTATTAATACATTTATTTTTGTTCGTTGATATAATGAACAAAAATAAATTTATTTGGAATACTATTGAATTAAAATAATAAAAATTAAATTAAATATTAATAATTTATATGGAATAATATTAAATTAAAATACTAAAAACTAAATTAAATATTAATAATTTATATGGAATAATATTAAATTAAAATTATCAAAATTAAATTAAACATTAATAATTTATTTAGAATAATATTAAATTAAAATAGTTAAAATTAAATATTAATAATTTATTTGGAATAATATTGAATTAAATTATAATAATAAAAATTTAATTTTATATTAATAATTTATTTGGAATAATATTAAATTAAAATAATAAATTATTTTTTTAAAAATTAAATACAAATTTTTGTAATAATATTAAATGGAAATATCATTCATATATGTATTAATTGTTTATGTAACATTGATTTGTATATTATAAATTTATATTTTATTAATTTAATTTGTAATTTAAATTACCGTAAATTATGTAACAAAATCATATAAATTACCTATACAGGAATATTTCTAATTGGAAAAATGGCAAATTCATTTTCTGCATTTTCTGAAAACTTGAAATGCTTTTTATCGTCAACAGAATGCCCAGTTTGGTTAGATTAGTAAGTGTTTTGCAAACTTTTCGTTACAAATTACACAAAACTTGCAGTTTCCAGAGCGCTGCTCTGCCTATGAGCACCTGCAAAACTTAACCAGTCAACTTACACACACATGTACTAACACAGCTACTGGGACGAACGACAACAACAGGAGCAACAACAACATCGAGTGATTGGCCAAGCTGGCAGACCCAGATGAGGGCCTGAGCGCAGCTCCAATGCACTTGCTGAGCATTTGATTTGTCACCCAAGGCGTGCAAATGATAATCGAAAAATCACTCAACTGTGCGTCTGTCCCAGCGTCCAGCTCATGTGTGTGTGTGTGTGTGTGTGAGCAAAGCTGATTTGTCTGCCCGCTTGACTGGCTGAATCTGTATGTCCAGGCTGGTTGCCGGCAGTTGTTCTGTCTGTCTGTCGCTCACTCTTTTCCTCTCCGCCTGCCTGCATTTCCGCATCCGGTTTTGCATTTGACACCCAGGGCCTGGAACAGTAACTACACACACACACACTCACACACACGCACACTCTCACATCCTTTTCGAGGCAAAAACTTAACTGCTCGACACTTGTTTTGTGGTATGTTGCCATTGTGGCTGTGGCTGGCAGTGCGTAGGTGTTGCTGTCGTGAGACTTGTTACTGATCCACTTGGCCCAGCGCCCGCACCGGCCCACAACCTGCCTAATCTGAGTGCCCAACTGTGCAAAAAGCTGTTGAAAGACCTGGTGACATGTGTGTGCTGAGGGGCCAAGCCAGCTAGTGGAACGCCAGCAGCTGGGCCCATGCCATTCCCGCATTTCAATCAAGGCTTTCCCTGATTTTTAGCCATGCCTCCGCCTGAGTTTAAGTATTTTGGGCAAGACACAATGCTGTTGACGAGCTGAGAGCGAGTAAAGTAAGCATATAAACACAATTGACCAAGACAAGTGTCAAAAACATTTTAATGATGACGGGATTTGTGATGGGCTGAAAAGTCAGGAATAAATTTCTTTATTTTATTTTATTAATTTTTGTTTTTTAATAATTTTGAAATAATATAAATAATTTTTATTGAAAAGAATTTTTAAGCCTAGTTGAACTATTATTTATTATAAATTTAATTTCATACATAAATAAATATAAAAAAAAGAACTTCTCTGTATTAAATTCTATATAAATATGTATATATTTATTTCACTCAGCTTTAGAGCTCTCCTATATCCACCCTACTCCACCCTGAGTTTCATCCAAGTCATATCAAAGCAAACACAATTGCTAAACTAGAGTGCACCACTATTTTATTGTGCTCTGCGCCCTCTTCGGCCACGCCCATGTAATCAAAAATGATGGCAGAGAGGCTAAATTTATGTGGCCATTAGCTCCAAGTGCGAGAGTCCTGGCCTGGCTTCAAACTACGCTCAAGTTTAGTGGCATTTTGATGGAGCCCACAGAGCGCACGGAGCCGACATAAAGCAAGTTCATTACTTCAATATTTTGGCCACACAGGATGCGTATCGAGGGGGGAGGGGCTCAGAATGACGCCGGTTTTGTGATTAGGCGGCAGCCTCGTTTAAATTAAAATAGATACAGCCGAGGGAGAACACAGGCAACACAGGCGACCGGACCGACCGGAGGGCCGACCTTTATTGGATTTTCAATTGTCACCAAGGCAGCGAGGGACGTGGCAAATATTTTTTGGCCCAAACCGAAACCGAAACTGAAACTGAAAATCCGTATCATGCGCTGGCTACGCCCAGGCTTCGGTGCATTGGCCTGCCCCCAAAAAGCCGCAAAGTGAATGACACGGGACAATATTGAATGCTCTGGCATTCATTCATACGGAATGGGCTCGATCCCAGCCGGAGCCGAGCTCATTTGCTTGGCTGCGGCGACCTCGGTTGCTGCTAATGACGATTGCCCCAAATGTGAATTGTTTCTTTTGGCCCTTGTTTTTGTTTATGGCCAGGGAGGGGATCCCTGTGTGGCATGACTACCCCTTTTATTGATATGTCGCAGTTGTAGCTCTGAAATTTCATTTTCCAGTGAAGTTATTGGCCTGGCCAACAGCCAGCAGCCAGCCTGGATATTCATTTGATGTGGAAACTGCCAAATTAAAAGCAAATTATTGTGTTTAGCCACCTAAACATGTCCGCCTCTTGCCCTAGTTAATATTCTAAACCTTAATTCCTTTTGCACTGTTGACATTTTCGGTTGCCAAACAAATAGTTTCAGTTATCTCTCTCTGTGTGTGTTTTGGGTCAAAAGTTGTTAATTAAAGAACTGCCCGAACTTTGTTAAGGCTTGAGGTGAGCAAACACTTGGCCAACTTTCGCTCTAGGTATAATTGTAATGTGTTTATTCTGGGCATAAAATTAGGCAATTGCCTGTGGCTGGAGTTGAGTAAATTGAACAGAAAGTGCAAGGAGTTTTGCTATTAAAGGCTGACTAGATCTGCCTATGTATTCCCCTATATATCCATGCGTTCATTGACCTCGCCATGTGTCTGAAAGGATAACACGCATCCTAGCGAAGCACCCACGCACAGAGGCCGAGACCAGCAGGCGGCTGGCTGTTGGGAAAACTCATTAAAACTGCATGAATATAATAAGCATTCGCTTGATTTATAAGCACTCATTTATTGCCCCAGTGAAGTGAGAGCCAAGTCGCGACCCCTGGCTTTGCCAAAGTATTTGGCATATGGTCGCCAGCTTTTGTCTAACCGCAGCGGCGGCACTTTTCCTACATTATCCGGCCATTCAGCGCAGAGATCAGCACGGAAATCAATTCCATTAGGATTATGAATGCAAACGGCAGGAAGCTGCGTCCATAAACGCGCTTGTAAGAGGCGAGTCACCCAAAAAACAAAAAGGGGAGACGGAAGCGGAGTCCTGCCAAGCAATAAGCATAATGCACAGCGCCCTATCCTGTCCTGTCCTGTCCTGTGCCGGCCAAGACAATGATAAACATAATGGGCCAAGAAAAATTGCGTAAGAGCGTCAAAGTTTTGGGCAAATTGAAGCTCGGACACACTCGCTTAGTTTGCTTAGGCCTATAAATCCGGCGAGCTGGACGGCCGGCACATGTCCTTCGTCATATTTTATGCCGTCGCCTTCATTGATAATTATGCAGCCAGCCAGCGAGTGGCAGCTCTGGGGGTTGCCAGCTGCAGCTGAGTCCGGGAGGGTGTCAGTGACAGCAAATCCTCTGCGCGTGTCGGCATTTGGCATTGTGCAAGCATTTCCGCTTCGGGGCACAACCCACCACCCACCCACCACCCACCACCACCAGCAGCAGCAGCAGCTCATTTGGCGCTGCGAATCAGTCAGAAAGAAAGTCAGAGAAACTTTGAGCTGTTGCACTTAATGGTCTTAGCGTATGGGCACTGCTGGCGCAGCTTCCTCCTGACTAATGGCCACTGCGACTGACAACAGCTGCGGATTTACAAGCGAATGCATATGGCTGAGGAATTTACATAAAAGGTCGCTCAGTCAACAAAAGTGCGCGAGGAAAAGCTACTTTCGCCATTTCTCAAAAGGTTTTAGGCCAGCCCAACGAGCCAAGGAAGCTGAGTCAAGTAGCAAAGCAGAAACAGAAGCTGAAGTCCTTCAACTCATATGCATATTATTGTTTTGTTAGTTATATAGAACACTAGTCAAGATATTGAACGAGATCTGTGGATCTGGCGAGACGCTCGGCTTGTCGAGTCTCAAGTCTTTGATATATGAAGCGCGCGTGAGTTGCTTTGGGCTGAAGTGAATATGATGCCAGCTGGGCTTGACAGGCACTCCACGGGCACCTGCCGAATTTACATAAGCCCATAAAGTTTAAGTCGCATTAGAGGCAAGCCAAGTGCTTGTAACCCCAGTCGGCATGGAAAAAAAACGTGAAGGACGAAGAGCTCAAGGACCAATGTTTAGTTGCCCATGGCAAATGCAATTGTAGAAGCGCCGGCAATGAAGCCAATAAACAAACACACTTGCCTCCACAGCAATAACACCAGCGAGAAGTCGCGCCGGCGTGCGTAACACGAGCTTTATGGCCAACGGCGGCGACACACTTTAACCCCACCTGGTGTCGTTTGGCCCCCGCCCCACCCTGACGCCAGCCGCCCTTCAGCTGCTCCTCTTTATGGCCACGTGTCAGTGAACGACGCCGCCGTCGCTTGTTATTTTAAAATTTAAACACCCATGAAATAAAATATATTCGAGCACCCGCCACGCCCCCATCCGCCATCCGCCAGGCACACAGCATTGAAGCCTTGAATCCAATAGAAAAATGTTATTTTAATGCAGACGCTCGCCCGCTGCGGGTTGGGGTTGTAAATAGCAACAAAATTGGATCAAGGTCTGAGTGAGAGAGGAAGAGCTGGAACCAAACAGCATGCAGGCGGGCAGCCCGACGGACACGCGCCGTCAATTGCCATCGATGAGGTGCAGCCAGCTCCATATTTTGCATGCAAAGGCAAAGGCAAAGGCAAAGGGAACGGGAACGGGAACGGCACAGCCAAATGCCGAGGGGGACAAAGAGTTATCGCTGGCATCGCATAAATTGAAATGGGCGCCGCTGCACAGCGTAAACTGATGCTGCGACGTCTCCAGGAGCCAGCAGCTCGCATCATATGTGGAATTGTATTTACAGTTCACTTAACAAATGCGCATATCACACGGCCACAGCGATGCCAGGACGCGGACACGGAGACGGACAGGGATATGGATACGGACATGGATATGAGTGTATGCATAGGGCGAGCAATGGGATTGGAATTGGTGGCAATGAGAAGGGTCTAGGTGATAGGGGGTTATGTATGTAGCGCAACACTGTTATTTGAGGTTTATCAATCGGCCGATACAGCGTAAACAAGAGGAATGCGGGCGTTTAAGGTGTGCTTTGCTTGTGCCACGGTGGCGTGAAGTGGTTCGAGTGTGGTTCGAGTGAGGTTCGAGTGCTGCATTAATGCAGTCGAGTCAATATGGAGAGAGTTCAAGGACTCCAGGCATATAAATAGAGAGGGTAATGCTTACTATGTGTAAGGCAATTTCAAAGAGAGATAGATAGAGAGAGAGAGAGAGGGATAGAGAGAGTAGAGCACATTTATTAACCATCAACTTGAATAGTTTATTTCTGCTCAATCAAACTTCAATTTATTGCTGAATCAGCGACATCTTCAGTCTCAGCTTCAGCCTCCCCCCATCATCCTGCATCCTCCGCAACTAATTACCAAGTTGACATTGTCGCTTAGATCCGTGTGTCATGCTCTGGCCGGCTGATCAATTAGCTTTGATATTGCCATGACATATTAATCGCCGCGCTGAGACAAGGCAACCCGCGCTTAAGTAGCACAACCAACGGGCCCGCTCGCCGGTCTTCGATTTTCCTGGCTTAACACATGTTGACAAAGTAAACAGGATTTTGATGCTGTGGCGTACAAGCAATTTGCTAATCCAATACACCAGCTCCACTCCCAGCTGCAGCGAAGGAGAGAGAAAAAAAACACAAACACACAACAACAAATTGGCAGATTAGTTGTTGACATTTTGGAAAATTAATGAAACTCTGGCTGCCTCAAGGGCAGCTGACTAACCACGCCCCCTCGAGCACCTAGCGCACACCCTCAGCTTGTCCTCGCTTTGTTTACCGCATAATTTTCGTGTATTTGAGAATTTTGCTCTCTCTCTCTCTGTTTTTTATTTCACATTCAACTGCACACATAATTTAATTAAAAACTTGTTTTTTCCCCATCAATTTTCTGCCTGAAAATATCAAAAAAGCCTTTCACATACGAGCGCCAGCCAAGTATAGCAAAAATTTGCCTGCATTTTATACGTTTTGTTTTTTTCTGTATAAAGAATTTTTATTATGTTTTACTGGTTTTCAAAAGCTCGGGAGAAGTTAAATAGAATTTAGTAGGTTTATTATGGCCATCATAATGCGAAATGCTAAAAGGGAATAGGCAGGCGCATATAAAAACCGCTCGCTTGATTATATGCAGAAAGCGCACAAAACGAGGCCTAGGAGAGTGGGTGTGCCTGACTGCAGTATACCCTGGCCATTAAGTTTATGCACATGCTTAGCCCATAAATGCAATTGATGTGCTTAGCCTTTTTGAGTAAACATCAAGTTAAATAATTGTTTTGCTTTTATAATCGAGGATGAATCTATATAAAATATATACAACTCTTTTTATGTAGCTCGCAGGTATAATAAGGGCATAAATGACTGAAAGGCTGCATTTAGCTGAGGCTAAGCTATTTGGCCCTTGCTGCGCTTTGTGCTGAAATGTAGAGCTTGTTAGGTCGGTCAGTAGGCTTACCGCTTAGCAGTTCTATAGAAAATATATGTGGCGGAAAGAGGTCACAGGAAGGCGATGAGTGGGGGAAACGAAGAGAAAATATTTAATTAAATTATGTGTATAAAAATAATAATTAAAAATAATAATAATAAAAAATAAACAATTATGCAATTGTCGTGTTTAACACAAAACAAAAAGAAATATGTGGCTTAATATAAAAACCCTATGTCAATATGCGTAAGATTGAAAATAAGCTAAAGAATGTGATTGCCTTTAAGTGCATTTCGGTGTGTGTATCTAAAAAATAATAAAAATTATATATGTATATACAAAATAAATATAAAATTTAAAATTATCTAACAAAAAGAATCAAAAATTTAAAAAAAAATATATGTATTTATATCTATTTATGTATGTATATGTATACGTATTAAAACGTAAAAAGTATATGCAAACATTAGAATAAAATAAATTTAATTTAATTAATTTTCTTATAATTTTTTTAAATAAATATAATAATAATAATTTGTTAAAATATTAAATTTCTAAAAAAATTAAATTTCTATAAATAATTTTTATAAAATGTAAAATGTAATATTTTTATAAAAAATAATAATAATAAAAAATTCAAAATTTCACAAAAAAAAATATAAATTAAATATTTCAAAAAATTGACATTTATAAAATAATACAAAATTATTTAAAATTTATATATGGATAAATCTTAAAGTAATAAGTACAGCTTAGTAAATAACCAAAAATGTATCAGACTCTCTCTCTCTCTCTCTCTCTCTCTATCTCTCTCCATCTACTTAGTATTCCACATGCATAACACTTTTTATAAGGTAAGCTACATTATTTTCTTTCATTTTCTTATCTCATATTTCTTCAATTAAGTATCACAAGTCAAGAATGCTGTTGAGTGGGCATTGGCATTCCCAAGTGGGCAAAGCTTAACCCAAATATATGAGTCAAAGGCAAATATTTCATAGATGCTGTCACAACACAGCTCCATCTTCATCTTTATTATATATATGTATATGCATATATGTATCTGTATATAAGAAAAAAGGCTGTCCAAAATATTTGTTAGCTTGTTATTCAAATGAAAACGTTTTCTATACTCGTAAATCTGAGCGCGAAGGCGGCGCGTCAAGGACTCGTTTCGACGGCGAGAACGTGCGCTTATGCAATGAAGCCGAGCAGTTGGCGGAAAAGCGAGTGAAAAACAAAACAACATGTCAAAAAATAAATGTACAAAAGACATTTCTGGTATATTTTTCAAATGAAATATTAGTTTACTTTTAGCGACGGCGGCAACAACGCACAAAAGCCAGCGTCAAAGCGTTGACAGGCAGAGTAAGGCAGCTACGAGAGATGTGGGAGTGAGAGAAAGAGAGAGAGAGAGAGAGAGAGGGGTGTGGGTGTGGGAGTGCTGTGTCGTCCCTCTCTTATTTGTCATTTCTTGAACGATTTCTGCAAAGCAAAGCAGAAACAAGCAGACAAGCGGAAGGATAAGACACAAATGGCGCAGGCACGTCGAAGCAGCCAGCCTCTCGTAATGGCTGCTGGAAGATGATGCCACTTTCGCTCAAGTGCCGCAATAAACAAATTTCTCAAAGAGGGCGACCAGAACATGCTCCGGGCTACGGCGACGGCGACGGCAACGGCTACGTGTGTTTGTGCACAGGTAAGCCAAAAGGACGTCGTTTGAATTATGAGTCGCGTGCTAAATTTTACAACTCAATGTGCATGGGAATAAAAAGCACGCAGAGAGAGTGGGAGAGAGAGAGAGAGAGAGAGAGAGAGAGAGAGAGAGAGTGGGAGAGTGGGAGAGTCAAAAAATTAAGTAATTTTCTTCATAGCGATTATTATCGTACGTAGGAGCGAAAGGGTTGCCGCCCTCCATCGACATATGTCACACGCCGCTGGGCGCCGAGGCGTGTCAAGCGTTTAGATCAACGCGCGTTGATAGCGGCCGACCGCGTTTTAATACTAAAATGCCGGCACGTAGCTCATCCCACATTCAGTGACGCCCACCCAGCGCCCAGCGCCCTCACCATTGTTGACATCAATAAATATTCGCGCACGGCCGCGCCGGCCATCGGAACCAGCTACCCCTGTCCCTACCCCTACCCCTGCCACCACCCACTCGCACTCCTCCCGCTCTGCTGCCGCTATCATCATAACGCTGAAAAGCCATAAACGACGTAATAAAATTCTGCACTGCCATATGTTCCCCAGCGGGCATTATTTTATTGAGGCATACGACAGTCCGACCATGGACCCATGGACACAATTTGTAGGCACTCGCGCCCGCCGCGCGGACCATAAACTAAAGACTTTTAGAATAAATTTAACATATTGTGGCGTTTATCATATCATTTTGGCTCGTACATAAAATTTAATTTTTTAAATTGGTAAATAAAAGCGGCGCTGGGCGAAGACGAAAACTAAATGCTCTAGCAGGAAAACACTCTTAAAAATTCCAGAAATTATACAAATATTACTGGAGAAATTCTCTTGAAATTTGTTTCTGCCCGAATCGAAATACCCTTTCCAGGGCAGCCGAGCATAGGTCGCTGTGGTTAAGCCACTGCGCTTTACTTTCACTCTAAAATTAGCTTTTAATTTAATTAGCTTTTTATTTGCTTTGAATGCATTTGCCGAGGCCCCTCTGCTGCGGCCTTGTTGGCCGTCAGTGGTCCGGGCCAGGGAGGCTGTTGCCAGCCTCGGGCTGGACTCAAAACAGCGAACCACAAAACAGGTCACTCCACAGAGCTGCAGAGGCTGCAGGTATTGCTGCAATCATTTGCCCTGTATCCCCCGGCAGCACTGACCACGCCCCACCTCACCCACCTTCCGTGCTGATTGTTTACTTTGAAGTTGACGTTTCAAAACTGGGCCTAATTTGGCGTAAGCCCTTTATAAACCGTGCAACCAGCTGCAGTGCCGGACTCGAAAGCACTTTATATATAAGCCTCTCTAATGGTTCAGCAATCAAATAAAATTCAACTGAATTTTATAGAGTGAGATAACTCAAAAAGCTCTGGCTAGACATTAGATGATGCGAGATAAGGGCAGGCTTCAAGAATGTGAAGCATATAAAGGAAGAAAGAGTGCTCGAAAGGGGAATGCACGGCTAGATCCTTGCGCAGAGTAAGTATCTCTGAAGATATCCTGAGCAGAACCTATTTTCCTTTCAGTCTGTTCTATCTTCAATCTTATAATTTGTATCTTTTGAATTGTATCTTTTAGCTTCTATCTGCCATCATCAACTTTATATTTTATATTTTATATTTTATATTTTATATTTTATATTTTATATTTTATATTTTATATTTTATATTTTATATTTTATATTTTATATTTTATATTTTATATTTTATATTTTATATTTTATATTTTATATTTTATATTTTATATTTTATATTTTATATTTTATATTTTATATTTTATATTTTATATTTTATATTTTATATTTTATATTTTATATTTTATATTTTATATTTTATATTTTATATTTTATATTTTATATTTTATATTTTATATTTTATATTTTATATTTTATATTTTATATTTTATATTTTATATTTTATATTTTATATTTTATATTTTATATTTTATATTTTATATTTTATATTTTATATTTTATATTTTATATTTTATATTTTATATTTTATATTTTATATTTTATATTTTATATTTTATATTTTATATTTTATATTTTATATTTTATATTTTATATTTTATATTTTATATTTTATATTTTATATTTTATATTTTATATTTTATATTTTATATTTTATATTTTATATTTTATATTTTATATTTTATATTTTATATTTTATATTTTATATTTTATATTTTATATTTTATATTTTATATTTTATATTTTATATTTTATATTTTTTATTTTATATTTTATATTTTATATTTTATATTTTATATTTTATATTTTATATTTTATATTTTATATTTTATATTTTATATTTTATATTTTATATTTTATATTTTATATTTTATATTTTATATTTTATATTTTATATTTTATATTTTATATTTTATATTTTATATTTTATATTTTATATTTTATATTTTATATTTTATATTTTATATTTTATATTTTATATTTTATATTTTATATTTTATATTTTATATTTTATATTTTATATTTTATATTTTATATTTTATATTTTATATTTTATATTTTATATTTTATATTTTATATTTTATATTTTATATTTTATATTTTATATTTTATATTTTATATTTTATATTTTATATTTTATATTTTATATTTTATATTTTATATTTTATATTTTATATTTTATATTTTATATTTTATATTTTATATTTTATATTTTATATTTTATATTTTATATTTTATATTTTATATTTTATATTTTATATTTTATATTTTATATTTTATATTTTATATTTTATATTTTATATTTTATATTTTATATTTTATATTATGTATTTTTCAGATTCTATAGTTTATATAGCAACAATCCAAAACCAAATCACAGACTTATTCAGATTATAAAAATCTCCTCCATTCGTGCATAACAAATGCCAAGCCCAAAATTGGAAAGCCTCCTTCCCCGCGAAACATAATAATTCGAAACCGAGTATTTGACCAGGGATTATGGTTAGCAACCGTTATTATCCGCTACAAGCGGGATTATTGACCCCAACAGGCGTCTAGTCGCCTCTATCACATAATTGAATAACTAGAGCTCACTTCACATGCACGAAATCGAACAAATGGATTGTTCGACTGTCCGTTTATCCTTGAACTGACCAAAACGCAAATTATATTCCCGTCAGATGCCACACACAGAGGAGTATAGACAAATGTGTGTGCCACTCCCACAGCGATATAGTTGCTATAAAATAATAGGCTGTCCGTCACTTGGCCTTTCTCTGTCTCCCTCTCTTTCTCTCTCTCTCGCTCTGTTGCCTTTGTTGTGTGGGTCAGTGTTTGGGGCTGTGCTCCCGCAATCAAATTGGAATCGTTAGCGCAACAAATTGAATCGAATCAAAGCCCCGACGTGCTCGCATTTAAATAATAGCCAAAGATTATCAATTAAGCCGTTGTACAAATTGATAGTGCGCTGGCTCAGTTTTGACCAGTCCGAAGTATACATGTATACATATATATATACGCCTGCCACGCCCACTTTATGCTCGCGCATGCAGCATTATTGCATTAAAATTATTTAATTATCGACTGGTCAGCGCGGCCTTTGTATCGGTGTCCGAGCCACCTGGACAAACGCATAATTGCATTGCCGCAGGGACGCTGTGACACAAAGAGAGAGAGAGAGAGAGGGAGAGAGAGTGAGAGAGGGAGGGAGAGCTGCTGCTGGCTGACCGTATACGTTTATGCACTGAAATGTATGCAGATTGCAGTTATGAGGTTTTATTTTTATTGCAGCATAAGACTAATAAGAGTTTCATATGACCACGCCCCCCACACCCCACTCACCCACAATAATTTCCATCATAATCGCGCTGATTTACATGGCAGTCGAGTTAACTTGTTGGATAGGCTGCATTACATTAAGCAGCATTTTTAATTACATCATAAAAGTTAATTATAAGTTGAAAGGGAGAAAAAAAGATATGGTATATATATGTATATATGATGGCGATTCCTTTGTAAGCGAAAGCTAAAATTAAATTCACTTTTTATGCATGCAGAGAGTGGGATAAGCTGAATGGCCAGCGTATATAAAATATGTATATCTTTATGGCTCCAACAGAAATCAAAGCATAGATCAGAGCTCGCAGCTCGCATGTCCTTTGCAGCCCTTTACACAAAAAGTATTTTCTGTAATTTATCTTCAGCTGTTTTTTTTTGTTATTGTGTTCTTCGCTTAACTTTTCAGTTTGACAATTTTAATTCGCTGCAAATATTTGCATAACAAATTCCGCTGGCACAGGCAGCACTGGCACCTGGGCCCGGTGTGGGCGTGGGCTGACGACAAGCTGCCAAACAGTGCGGCCCCGGCAATAAATCAAAACTCAGCTAATTACGCAACAAAGAGGCGACTTTTCGCCAGCTGAATGCTAATTAAAAGCGAGCGAGAAGTGGACTGGCCACCCCAGTCAGCAGCTGGCTGGAGCTGGCCGAAAAACACAACTTGCCCATTAACAATAATACCAAATCGTAGCTGGCGAAATCAGTGGGCAATGAAACGCAGCCGAATCGCAAATTTATGTGGCACGAACAGGACTCGAACAGAATGTGCCCGCGCGCACCTATGTCGGGCTGAGTCAGGCTGAGTCGGGCTGAGCCAGTGCTGCCATCTACTAGACGTAATTAATTCGATTATATTTCATTGATTTCAACGCCCGGTCTCATAGAAAATAAAATTTAATTGAAATGCCGTTCAGCGCGGCGGCGTTGGAGGCTGCAACGTAAATCAAGTTTGGCCAGTGGACGGGCGGCAGACGATGTCCTTTTTGGGAGGCGACAACAGCCAGCTATAATGGTAAACAAAAAATCAACGTGACAGGAAAGAAAATTAGCAAAGTTCGCTCAGCGCTGTCCTTGGCCAAAAGTGGCTTGGCCCTTGGGCTTAAGCTGCTTTATGCCCTGCTCAAGGCCCATCCCCACCCCCATCCCCAGCGTCTCAAGGGACGCGAATTTAGGGCTCGTGGCCCGAACTCAGTCCACAAGAATTTGAGCCGCAGCCAGGACTTCTGTCAAAGACATGGCAACAGGAATTCCACTGCCACTGGACATTGATTAATAATGTTTTTGTATAAGTACAAGGATATACGATTTTTTATCATCGCGCACGACCGGATGCTGTTGTTGTTTTTGTTGTTGTTATTGTTGTTGCTCTTATTATTTGGCGCGTTTCTTTTTAATGACTTTCAATGGAAAAAAATTGTTTTTGCCAAAGTAAGCAATAATCTCAGAGGGATGATTGCTGTTTGGCTGTATGAGAGAGACAGAAAGAAAGCAGAAGTGCAAGTACAGCTTATTAGCTAAAGGTTAAATAACATTTTAGACTCGATTCGTGTTGGAAATTATAGGACATTTTATACTAAAATATGTTAAGAACATGCTCTCTTCATTAAATATCAATGAAATCTCAAAGCCTTTGAATAACTCGCTTATCAAGAACTTCTCTCACGGATCCCTGCAGATAAGTAGCGATTATTAGTTGCTCTTCCAAATGTGGATGGCATATCTGTCTTATTAATCAAGTCTTGTCAGCATTGTTCGTAATTAAAAAGAAGAGAAATTATAGTTTTCTTATATCTGCCTGTTTTTATATCAATATTTCAGATAGTTGAGTATCAAAGTTAGCTGCAATATATGATTTTTCCTGCATAGATAAAACTACATATCTTACTACAGTAATACTTTTACTTAAAGAATATACATTTGTTGGCTTACATAAAAAATTTGATAGCTCTGTATGCCAAATTGGGGGCGATATGCACAATTGAAGCTGGCTGAGCTATGCTGATGGCAACCCTTAAAAAAATTTAAAAAAATGCTTGCTGAAATGTTGCATAGCTTAAATTAAGTTTATTTTAAATATAATAAAACAGAGCTCAATACAAAAAAATTGTAAAAGTATAGCTCAAATTATACAGAATATATTTAGCATTAATGGAGAAGATAAAGGGTCACTCTACTGAGTGTATGTCACATGATAAAAACAATCTATTTACTGACTTTTGCCACTCAGGCTCTCATTTATTTATAAATGTATATATATTCCTTCACAATCCATAGAGCATCTGAAAGTCAGCTAGTATTCTTACTCAAAACTCAAGCCAATCATAAATCATGCGAAATTATTCGACCACATTATCGGCATATCGCTGCGAGCGTCGCCTTTGAGATTAAATCCTATTAAAGCCTGCGGTGGTTGGCTATTAATTATGAGCGTGGACAAATTAAAAGACGCCTGGCACACACACACACACACTCAGACACACATATGGATTTTCAGTCTGATTTCATTATAATCAATGAGTGCATTAGTCAAAGCCGACAAATCCAAACTTGGTTGTGTGCGCCATCAATGGCCCGTTTGCAATAGCTAATTAATAGGCAAATTCCTAGAGCAAATTGTCCTGATAATTAGGCATGCACAAGTGCGTCAAATGCCCGACAGCCGCCCCCTGCCAGCCCCTGATACGTTATTAGAGCCTGTGTCCAGCCGCATCCACCTTCATTTGCATTAATTGCCGTTAAGTCGTTGTGCCTGGCCGGGGGCCCAAACCCAGGACCCAGGACCCAAGCCACTGCCAAAGCCAAAGCCTGACTGAGGGTGGCAGAGGCAGAGGTGTATTGCACTTGCATTTAGTGCAAATTTGTCGCTTTGCCATCGAGCCAACGAGTCTAGCTCTTGGCTATTAACAACAGTCCAGCAGTCCTTTGGCCAGGACTATTAATAGACCTCTGGGCGTTATTGGAAATAATGCTGAACGAGCCAGCGCGTGCTCTGGAGCGTAGTTGCTTGTAATTGATATTAAAGCAGCTCATCAACGCGAAATATGATAAAAGCCAAGAGCTTCCTCCATCAGCCAGGACATTTAATTGACTCGAAAGTCAATGCACCTGCCAGACCACTCAGCTCGACTATAATTTCTATATATCCTGATTAATAATTGAAAGTCTACTACACGCATTTTAGATAGGCCCGCGTGACGCCCAATTAATTGTTAACCAATGCCGGCAATTAAGTAGTTCCAGTTAGGCCAACTTGCAGTCGGCGGGCTTATCAAGCGTTGGCCCTCTCAAATTAGCGCTACACAATTAAAACCCAATCAAGATTGTGAACAACTGTAAACTTTTCCCACAGCTTTTCGAACTGCTGTGGCTTGGATTGCTCAGGATTTCTTTGTGTGTCTGATTTCTGTGGGCGAGCCCCAAACAAAAGACAAACTGGCAATTAGTTTAGTTTCAGTTTAGTTTAGGTTTTAGCTTTTTTCGTTGGTTTTCTTTTCTTTTTTTTTTTTTTTTTTTGAGCTGTTGTTAAACAAATCATGTCTGATGCCACAACTGAAGCCCTCCTCCCAACGCATTCCACCCACAAGAGTTGCTACAATAAACAAGCGATTCGTGTATTCCTGTTGCATGTCGTCCCTGTTGTGCGGCGTGGAGCGGAGCATTAGTTGTTGTCTGCCCGGAGGCAAATGCGTTCTGATTTTTATGTATTTTTAATGAAACTTCAACTGGGTACAAATACGGCGACAACTGTAGGAAACAACCACAGTTGCGAGCTGTCGTCGTCGTTGCCATCGTCGTTGTCGTTGTCGTCTCAGTCGCATTGGGGATTTTCACAAGTGGGAACCAAAACATTTGTTCCTAGATTTTCACGTCACGGCCCTCATTGTGGGGTCGACGGGTTGCCCTAACAAGCCAGCCCAATGCTAGAAAAGGGGGCAGCCAGTCAGCCAGTCCGCCTTATTTTTGGCTCTGCCAGAGGGCGTGGCATGGCAGCCTTTTATGTATATACATATATGTATGTTGCACATAATCATTAACAGTGTCACATGCGACATAATGAGACAGGGCGCACTGCACAGCGTGCACAGCCCTCAAGGCGGTTCCGGCTGCCAGACAGGAGCATACACATACTCTAACTCCAAAAATTGTAAATGTCTGAGTCGGAGTCTCTGATGCTGGTGCTGCTCTGGCTGCTGCTGCTGCTGCTGTTGCCTCCACATGTTGCAGTCTGAAGTCTCGAGCTGCTGCCGCTTAAGTAGTTTACATTTTATATGCAGCCCATAAAAGGAAAACATTCGCTCCATTAATGGAACATAATTTTTCGTTTTCTGTTCGTCGACGTCGGTCGCTGGGATTTTTGTCAAGTTTATGAAGATTGAAATGGTAAAGCAGCATCAGCAGCAGCAGCAGCAGCAGCAGCAGCGGTGGCGGCAGCTCCCACAGCTGAGGAGGGCTCAGGGCGGCCAGCATCACAGCATCATAAAAGAAGAGTGCATCAAATGGGATTTTAAGTTGTCGCATTTAACAGGCAACAACAGCAACAACAACAGCAGCAGCAACAACAGCGCGCAGACTACAAATAGATCTATCAAAATTTCAGCTGCAGCTGGGCGCGGGGCAGATAGTTTCTGTTGAGGTTTCTGTCATAAAGACTGTTCTTTTTGCTCTCTTTCTCTCTCTCTCTCTCTCTCTCTCTCTCTCTCTCTCTCTCTCTCTCTCTCTCTTTCACTCTGTGTATCTTTTTTAAGTCTTGCTGCCACATATGAGCTGCGTTTAGCATTTTGTCATAGTTTGTTTTGTAAACCTTTTATGTCATAGCTCATTAGTTGGCCTGTCGTCTGCTGGCTCATCAGCGTTTATAGCTTCTGGATATTTTCCAAGCAGTTGCAGCCGCTGAATCACACGATTGGGTTACTGTCAGCGAGCGGATGTGCTTGCCGAAGCGGAGGAAATCTATTAAGGGCTAACAGAAATTATTAATCGATTTAAGGGCAGCTTGAATAGAGCGGAAAGGGAAGATGGAAATGAGATGAAAATATGAAATAAACAAAAAATAAATTTTAAAAAATATATAAAAATAAAAAAGTACAAATAAAATCAAATATTTATAAGTAAATAAATGAATAAATAATCAAATAAATAATTTAAGTGAATTTATTAATAATTAGTTAAATAATAAATATAAATAAATAAATTAGGAAATATATAAATAATTAAATAGTTAATAAACAACTAAATAAATAAAGAAATAATTGAAGACATAAAGAAATAAAAAAAAAGAAATAAAGCAATAAACAAAAATTACTTTAAAAATAAATATATAAAAAAATCAACAAACAAATAAATAAATAAATAAATAAATTTTTTAAAAATAAATAAATCAACAAACAAATAAATAAATACCAAAATAAAAAAAAATAAATAAATAAATAGACAATAAAGAAATATATATGTTTATTTAATATTTATAAATAAATAATAATTATAATAACATAAATATTTTTCAAGGACGAGCTAGATAAATTGTCAAGCAGATATCAAATATAAAACAATAATTCAAACAATTTCCCATAACTTTTAGCCCACTTCGAACACATTTCCATCTCAGCTCTCACTCTATGCAAATTGGCAGCTCTTTAAAAAAGCAACAACAACAACAACAACAAAAAAGACATTTATAAAAAGCTTATCTCTTTTGTAAGCCAATTTGTGAAGCGTATTTCGGGGGAAAGTGGATGGGCCAGATGGACTAACAAGCCTTAATGAAGAGCTCTTTGCCCATTTGATATACTGTTTGGCTCACACAGCGGACGACGGCGGCGGCGCTGTCAAAGGAAATTAAAAACGTCCCGAGCCATCGATGATGATGAATTTATGCGAAAATTTAATTATTCAACAATAAACAGAGCAAAAGGATGCACAGGCAGCAGCTGAAAGGGCAAATAACCGCGGCAAACTGAATGCCAATTGGAGCCAAATGGCAATAAATCAACGCACAAACAAAGCTGAGGCTGGAGCGAGAGGGAGAGAGAGAGGGGGGAGGGGGCTGCCCACAGCGTTTAATGAAAATGGAAAATGGATAAATCGCGAATGGCGTTAAATAAAAATATTAAATGGCCAAAAGAGGCTAAGCCAGCGCTCGTTGCCCAGCCCAATTAGCTCAACTGGCAGCTGGCAGCTCGCAGCTCAGTCATGTTGACAAGAATTAACAAATTGGCTGCCTGATTAAGGCGTGGACAGTTACATAGATATATATTGATAGCAAGATACTTTTGAGCAGTAATTCAATATGTTTTCCCACTGGCCACAGGCTGTCTGCCAGATCAAACGTGGGAGAGCTGTTCGGCTGGCTGTGTCTGTCTCTCTGTCTGTTTGTTTATTTGTTTGATTGGCGCACAAAGCGCGTGAATGGCTGAGTCTGTGTCTGAGGCAGCGTTGCAGCTCGTTGATACTCGAAACTCGTTATAAGAAAAGCATTCGCCAGGGCTTTTAATGTTTGAACTTTTTATTACACGCCAACGGCAGCAGCAAGCAGAAGAACTCTGATTGGCAAAAGCTGGGCCAAAGGCAAGACCAACAGCCAGAGCCGAGGAGGGGCGAGAGCAAGTGCTTGTCATATGACACCAATAAATCGCTTCAATTGCTCTCTGAGTGACGCCAGTTACCTGGCAGACGCGCCCAGCGTTCAATGTCAGAGGCGGCAGCGGCGGCGCCATACGGTAATGAAAAAATGCCAATACCAAAATGAATGTGCGACGACGAGCTGAGCTGAGCTGCAGGTGCAGGTTCAGGCGCTGCTGCTGGTGGGGCGCTAAACGAGGTAAGCCCAACTGTATGGTGTGTGTGCGCTTCAATGGTGCGTAAGTAATCCTTTCAATTTAAGCGACGCCAAAGTCAACGCAAGTGAATAATTGGCAACGATGCTTTGGAAATTACCGTAAAATTAGCTGACAAAAGCGCCTGACGCACAAAACGAAATAATGCCAATAAGAACGAAGCGTCCCCCTCGGCGATAATTCTCTGTGCATTAAAGTGGCAAATAAAAGTGCAAAGCACAGGCAGGTGACAAGCGAATTTATTGTTTAATTAAGGTTTGTTTGTATTCAGTCTGACATATAGCGTGTCAAGAGCTGGAGTGATACTATATGAAACTCCAGTAACTATAGCTGAGAAGCTGCCTAAGCTATTGATGTATTGCATTTAAATAAGACGATTTACATTGCTCGACTTAAAATAAATATCTAAAAGCATTCTTTATAATGCAAATGAACTATTTTTAATTTTAATATAAAAAAAAAATAATAAATTATTTTTCAAAAATTATTTCCCTTATTTTTTAGTTTTAATAAGTTAAGTTTTTGTTAACCTTAAATATTTTTAGTTTTTTTTTAAATTAAAAATAAATTTGTTTTCATTATTTTTTATAAAAAAATCAAAACCTTTCTTAATTTTATTTATTTTTAATTTTTAAACATTAAATAATTTTAATTTTTGTTCATTTTAAATATTTAAAAAAATTTTTATATATTAGAAAAAAATCTTTATTTTATTTTATTAATATTTTATATTGCTCATATTTGATCAATAAATATTTAAAAAATTCATAAAAATAACATTTTATATGTATGATTCATAACACTTTCAATAAGAAATAGAATATGAAGCAAATCAAGTATAAATATATACACATATATATATATATATATATATATATATGTGTGTGTGTATATATATATATATATATATATATATATATATATATATATATACAAACTATTTTATAGATATTTCCTTGCCTGCCCACAAAATTTCTATAAGCTTCAGCCCTTTTCAAACTAAAAATCCCTTTAAATCAACAAAAAGAAAGCTTCAAGCAGCATTCGCATCATTTACATATGATATAATTGAATAAAATACTTGATGCTCTATTAAGAAACTCTTTCAGTTGGCAACGAGCTAAAATCTTGAAGTGTCTGCTGTTCATTTTAGTTCCTGCTGAGTGGGTTTCACAGTCAACTTGCTTACAGCTCATGCACAGCAGCCGGCAGCAGCAGCAGCAGCAGCAGCAACAACAACAGCAACAACGGCAACAAGAAGCCACTGCAAATCAGCACAGAAGCAACAGCTGCTGTGCCAGTTCGTGTCCTTGCTCTACTACACAACTGACAACAGCAGCCAACCGACAAGAAAAACAAAGAAGAAAGAAACAAGAAGCAGAAGAAAGTTTGTCACCTGACGCGTGTACTTAACCAGCAGCAGCCATCAAGCCAGGGCATCCAAGAGCATTTCGTAGCCCAATTTCAAGAACAACAACAGCTGTCCGAGAGCTCCACACATGCGATTACCCAATGCCATGTGTTGCTCCATGTGCTGCGCATTCAAATGGAAGCTGTGAGGCTGAGGCTAAGGCTGAGGCTGCTTCTGCTTGTCCATTCGCATTTAAACAAATGGCGCTTTTTGGCAACAACTCGTTCGGTTTCATATATCATTACCAGGAGTAAAGAAAAAAACAAAGTCAGCAAAGACAAGGCCAACGAAAAAGAGAGCAACTTCGAGGCGGGCTGCAGTGGAGGTGGAATTGTTTATGCGACGGCGACTGTGGAGCAGTTGAGCAGTGCAAAGAGAGAGAGCGCCTATGAACGCTTGTATAAATTGGCTCATTATGAAGCTCATCCATAATCTATGAACGACAAGGCAATGGGGCCATAAACTATGCAACCCACATTCACTTCGATTACCGAGCGCCCAAATGTATGCTATTTGCTGTGCGGATGGCACATGCAATAAGACGGAGTTCGAACCAGGCAGAAGACTGCTGCTCAAAAAGGGAAACACAGCCATTTTCGACACGTGTTTAACTCGTTTTTCAAAGACTACGCCCTGGACGGTCTGCTTGGCCATAAAACAATTCACTTTATGCGCACGAATTTAGCCATTTGCCAACATTTGAAGCTCGCTGCCCCCGCAACTCGCCGGACACCCTCTGAGCTGAAAGCCAAACCTCAAGGCTTAAAGGTTCTGACAAAGGCACACAAAGGCAGACCAGCAGCTAGCTAGTTATATGTATATATGTATACTATATTTTGGCAGCAAATGAAATCGCTTGCATTTATAAATTTTAAACAGTTCCAGTTAAAGGGGCAGGCGACTGGCGTGAATGATAGTGGCTGTAGCTGAAAGCCAGTCAGTTGGGGCATTATTTAATAAATGAAATGTGCATTCAATGAATTTTAAGAAGCTGCTTCCAAGAAAAAACCTTTTGCTCTGCTAGCTGGAAACTAAGTCAACTTGACTTAACTGATATATATTTATAGCTGCATTCATGAGAATACTAGTGTAGCTAAGCACTAAGCTTTGGGCACTAAAATTGTGTATTTTATATATTTTTATTTTTTTTTACATTTTAAAAATAATTTAATTTAAGTTTTTGATTTTTCATATTTTTTTTATAATATATATTTCTTAAAATTTTATTTAACATATTTTTTATATTTTAAAAATAGTTTGATTTATATTTTTGATATTTTTTATATAAATTATGAAATTTGCCTTTTTTATATATTTTTATGTTAAATATTTTTGATTTTTTTTTGTTTTCAAGATTTATAGACAACCTTAGGTAGAACTAGCTGCAGCTGGGACCTGTTCTATCTTATATATCTTTAATTCTAGTCAAGCACTTAAACTCGAAAAGCATTCAAGTCCGAACTCTTTGGACTCTTGATTGATTGCTCTCCCTGAGTCTCTCTGAATTAAGCTTTAACGTTGACTATGTTTATCTTGCTCAAGTGACACCCGAAAACTTTTCGACCTGGGCATGCGGTTGCTCAGCGGAGTCACATCTTGTCCCACCCTCACACAACTTGAATACATTTGCAGAAACCTCACTCTCAAGCTGATGGATGAGTTGCTCAGAGATAATGCCGCAATTGAGGTGAAATGCAAAAAAAAGAAGAGAAGAAATTATAAGACTATCAGTAACTAAAAATTGTATATAAATATTTAGCCGCTAGCTATTTGCACTTCATGCTTGACATGCCACACGTCAGCAGCAACAACTACAACAAAGACAGTAATAACCACAACAAAAGTCCAGCAATTTGGGCTTAAAATATGTTAATACCATTTGCTATTGTTGTTGGACGGTCGGTCGGTTGGCTACGGCTCGAATGTTGTATAGGTAGGGGATTTGCCATCTAAAATACCTCAACAAAATATTTTAACGTTCAGTTTCTGGATTTTGTTGTTCTATACCCTGGGCAGTTGTATTGCAGCATGTGGGCGTGATAAGCACGTAGCGCTTGGAGTGGAGGAGTTGAAGAGAAGTGAAATAATCTGAATATATATAAATAATTTAATAAAAATATTTAAAATGCATAAATAATATTTAAAAATATATTTAAAGATGTATTAAAAATATCTACAAATAATATTTATCTAAAAATAATATTTAAACATAAATTTAAAGTCATAAATATAAAAATTAAAATATATTTTTAACCATATTTAAGAATATATAAAAATCAATAAAAATATTTTAAAATATTACAAATTATGTACAAAACTTTTTAGAATACATACGAAATATAAATAAATATGTACGAAATATTTTGAAATATTTACAAAATATAGGATATCGCTTAGCACTATAGGTGAGTAGTTTTCGCAATGCTTTGTTTTTTTTTTGCGGAAAATAGTTTAGTCCGGTTAGAAGAGCTTGCGTTGTGTTTTTGGCCAAGCGCCTGTCAAAGAGCCAAAATTGTTTTTATAAAATAAATCAAATTGCTTATCAAAGAGATGATTTAGTGGCCAGCAGTGTGGGGAAGCTGTAGCTGAAGCTGAAGGAAAACCAGCTCAAGCTCAACTTTAATAATTGCACAAGTTGTGGCCTCTTATGGCTCATAAGTCAATAATGAAAGCTGAGTGGCTCTGAGCTGAGTGGGGTGGCACTGCCACTGACGCTGGCACAAACAACAAAGTTTTCGGGCAGGTATGCCACTAAAAATGCGTAACCTGAACGCATATTATTATTATCTCTTGTGAGAATTTACGAGATCAAAAATTAAAATGCCCTTAAGCATGAGTGGGCGGACAAGCGAGCGAGCGCACGAAAGTAACTGGGGCTAAGAAATTGTTGCAAAATAATTTTATGGCTAGCCAAGGGTTAGGGCCAGGCAATCTATAACCGCATCAACAGGGAAAGCTCGAGGGGCTGGACTGGGCGGGGCTGGGCTGGGCTTGGCTGGGCTGGACGGCAATAAGGATAAGCAATAGAGCAGCATTTCGCCCACATCCTTGCGGCCATTTTCGGACGAAGCGCCACGCTTCAACTACCAAATTGTCCATTTATTATGCGGCAACGCCTTTTTCACTTTTGCCCCGGCCAAGAGAAATGAAGTGCCCCAAAAGAGTGGCCTCGATCTCCCTGCATAAGTGAGAGGGCATTAAGAAAAGCTGTGCTCCACCAGAGGAGTGGCCTGCACTTAAGGTGCAGCATCGGCTACATTAGCCGCACACTTTGCCACGGAAGTTGCACAATTAGAAAAGCCAGTCGAAGTTTTTGCTCCGTTGGCTTGACCTGCTTTGTATCTCTGCCACCTACCAGCCACCTTCCGCTCGTCCACTCTCCTCCTTCAAGTTGCATATTAAAAAATAGTTTTGCGCTTGCAATTTTTCAATTTTCTTTTAGCAGCTGTCTGCGGAATATCAAGCAAGCGCCTGTCGATATGCATAAAATGCTGTTGGCCTGCCATAAGATTAGATATTAGTTCAGACATCGCCGCAGCTTCTGACCCCCGAAAAGAGCTGGAGAAAAAAACAAAGCAAAGGTGCAAATCCTTCGACCAGACGTTGAAAAATTAGAAATGTTTCGCAAGTGCAAACTCTGGATAACAAGCTTGGTTGGCTCTGCCTTCCTGCTTGGTTGCCTAGTTATTTGGTTGGCTGGCTGGCTGGCTGGTTCAGCTGCTTTGCATTAACTCAGGGTTAAGCAAAGCAATTTTAAGAGTGCGGATTTGCGTTCAACATCTGTTTTCCGACAAATACCTATGTATGCAGCGTTCAAACTAGGTCACTCGGAAGCACATTAAAATGCATTAACAACCTCAGCGAATCAGGTCTACCAGGTAGCTAGCTAGCGCATGGAGACCTTAACTAAGTAAAGTTGAAGAATCGTTAAAGATGCTATTGACTATATATGATAATACATCAGTTATTTAGATATTCATTTATTTTATTTACTTTATTTTATTAAATTTATTAATTTAATTTATTTTATTTATTTTATTGATTTAATTTATTTTTTTATTTTATTTCTTTTATTTATTTATTTTATTTGTTTCATTAATTTGGTTTATTTTATTTATTTAATGTATTTATTTATTAAATTTATTTTATTTATTTTATTTATTAATTTATTTAATTTTTTTTAATTTATTTTATTAATTTTATTCATTGTAATCATTTTATTTATTTTATTTATATTATTTAGTTTTTATTTTATTTATTTTTTTGTTCATTTCATTTATTTTATATATTTTATTTATTATTTTATTTTATTTTTCAGATTTATGTTATATATTTTATTTGTTTTATTTGTTTAATTTTTTAAAATTTATTTTATTTATTAATGCTAAGTATTTTTATGGCTTTCATTCAGTTTAACAATTTATATTACCTTCTAAATTCCACGAATCAACTAATTCATTGCATAATAATTAATGCTTTAGGCTCATCCTAATCACTTTTAACTTTATTCATTATTAAAACAGCCTAAAAATGATTTAATTACGATTTTCAATTTCTTGACACTGTATCAAACGCTGCGTAATCTAATAAGCCTGCCGATCGTTAAATTTACACTCACAAGCGAAGCTGCATGCCAAACAAATTGGCCATCAAAGTTTCCGAGAAAGGCCTAAAGCAAGCAGCTGCCAAGGTTTCTGCAATTGAAATACCAAAATTTAGGCAGACAAAGAAAAAACCACCAATCATTTAGCTACCAGGAGAGGGAGGGAGTATACCGACAGCAGATACCCTGTACAAATAAAATAAAATATACTCATAATGGGATAGGCCATCAGCTTAGCTCTATTTGCCAAACGGTCTCTCTCAACTCTCTAGCCTTCGCACAGGATATCCCACTCGTCTAACACACAAAACTCTTCTAGGAAACAATAAAAGGGGGCAGAGCCGAGCTAAATAATTGAATAAAAAGCTCGACACAAAGTGATGTCGAAGTCTTTGAGCGACTTTATCCCAACTTTCGGCACAGCTGCAGACTACAGAGAAATTGGGGCCAGGCACACAGCATCAAAAGCCCGCACAAAATGCCGTAGAGCCAACAAATAATTTGTACGCAAATTAAAAACTGAAGAAACAAAAAAAAAAAAAAAAAAAAAAGAAGCAATTTGAAACCCCAATGAAAATGAAATGAAAGAAGCGTGTGCCAAAGTGTGATTAAAACTTTTTCGGGAGTTTTGCCCAACATGTGCAAAATACTCGTAATTGGTAATTCTTTTTCATTGTCATCGTGGCTGCTAATCGAGGTGTTGCTTGCGAGAGTTGCGAGACTGAGAAAATCCACGCACAATTGCCATAATGCCGTAATAAGCGACATTTCCAGAGGGTGACACAAACAGCCCTCTGCCCCTGGGGGAAGGTGTTGCACTTGCCACGCTTGCAACGTGGCTCACTTGGCTGTCGCTGCCGGGCTTACAAAGGATTAGCAGCAGCAGCAATTTGAATAGGTGGCACAATTGGGAAATTGTTTCAAGCGATTGCCCAGCCAACAACAGCAACTGACACCAACCACCCAAAAAGAAATAAAATCAGACAGACAGAGAGACAGGCAGACAGGGTTGATAGCCAGTCTGAACCCGGTTATGTCGGCTGCTGCTGCCGTTCCCATCATGCGTAATTCTATTTGTCATTTTGATTATGACATTGTAATGCTTTAATTGATGCCACAGCGACACGGCACCGACTGCAGCCAAAAGGCAATCAACCCTCGCTCGGATTGACTAGACGACAATGATGCGACAAAATATTCGCTTTTCGCTTTTTTGTTCACTTCCAATCGTGTAAACAGCCCGAGGCGAGGGCGTCCGCTAGAGACTTCAATGAATTTTAAATTGATCTCTCCACACACACACACACACACACAGTGCGAGTGGCAACTATAGAGTAAGCTGGACTTTAAAACTCACTTTGAATTTGACGTAAAATCTATCAAACTGCCCAGCGCTGGGTGAGAATTGGGCGCTGGCCACGCAAGCCTTCTGAACAGAGTCGCGAATATGAATGTAGAAGTTCAAAACGACATTTTGATTGGGTTATCTATCGGCGTTTTGGTTGTTGCTATTATTATAACGATTGTGGCACTGGCGACGACGAAGTGGAAGCAGCTAGCGAAACTGTTTCTTTGTTGCATGCCACGCAAGGATAATGACGACGCCCAAGCTAGCAACTAAAATTACAAAGGACATGTGCACAATTTTGCAGCCAAAAAGTGGAGAGGGCCTTGAGGAAGGTTGATAATGACTGACCAATACTCGCTCATGATGAAAATATGGAAATATCTATTTATCTGCATTGACGCAGAGTGAAAATAAAGAAATTGCTGAATTACTCCAAATGCTAAGCGGAGTTACGATCTAGTACTTGGAGGTAAAGGTAAAGTAACTGAAAAGCGAAAAAAAAATAAAATTTTTAAATATAAATAAGTTAAATAAAAAATGATTAAACAAAATAAAATAAATTAAATAAAAAATAAATTGAAATATAGAAAAAATATAAATATTATAAAATAATATAAATGTAAAATATAAATATAATAAAATAATATAATTAGGTTCAATAAATAAAATTAATAAAATAAATTAAATCAATTAAAAAAATATAAAGTAAATAATATAAATATAATAAATAAAATAAATCAATTAAAATACAAAATATATAATAAATAAAATCAATTAATTAAATAAAAGAAATACAAAATTAAACCAATTAATAAAATAAAATAAAGTATGAAGCAAATTAAATAAATAAAATAATTAAAATAAATAAACCCTGAAAGCTTCAAATTTGATCCGTTTGTGAAGAGATTGAACTTCGATATCAGCAACGTAACTTAAAAGATAATCAACATAACAAATATACCCATTACACTTTCTGAGCGAGTGTACATATTGTAAAACCTACAAGAAAAGAGGCGGCCGTAGCCGCAAGCCAAATTGTGGCAAAGCGAGAGAAAATGTTGCACGCCGTCATCGTCAGCGACGTCAGCGTCGCCGTCGTCGTTCCACCTGAGCGACGCTTCTTTGGGGCGATTGCGTGCTGCGAGCAAGGCGCGAGCTAGGGGCAGGAGCAGCAGCGGCAGCGGCAGCAGGAACAGCGACAGCGAGACGCAGTGAGCAGCTGTTGTCGTTTTCTAATGCAACGCACAGTGGGCATGAAATATTGTTGACAGGTGAAAATGCTACAGGCAGGCAAACAAACGGGCAGACAGAGTGACAGGCGGACAGACAGATGCGGACACGCGCGAGTTAACGACGCCGAGACACGATACGGCGAGAGCTGCCGCTAAGTTAGGCAGGCTTAGGCACAGGACGAGCCGCACTCCGAGAGCGGCAATTGAGTCTCAAGCTGAAGAGCTGCTGCTGATCACACATAAATCGCTCTCTCTCTCTCTTCGCTGTGTGAAAGAGCGCAAAGGTGGTGGGTCCACGGGCAGGCTCGAGCTGAGAGTGGAGTTGGAGGCGACGCGACTTATGTGGGCTTCACGTGCTGCAGTGCCATTTGGGTTGCCTCCCCAGAGAGAAAGAGCTGGTAATAAGTGAAAGCGAGTGTGTGTGTGGGTGTGCTGCCTAAACGGGAGCACAAATGTGCCAAGTGCTTTAGCTTGGACTAAAAAGGGTGAGCCAGCGCCTGCTACGGCTGCTCCCCCAACGTGGGCAAATGGGCACGGACACGGGCACGGGCACGGCTGCAGCCATGGGGATTTGGTGTTAGTTTCCAACCCTCATGAATAACTGATTAGCAGCACAATAAATTAAAATATTTGTCACTTACGTGGAAACAAAGAAAATGCTTTGAATTGTTTCCCAAAATTACAAACATAAAAATATAAAAATAAATTCTGAAGATTTTTCAGAGTAATTAAAAAGTTGCCAGGGATTTTTGGGATTTAATTGCAGGTTGTGCTGGGCACACAGAAAAACAGTGTTGTAAAATGTAGTAAAATAGTAAAGCTTCTGCTCTAGTTTCTAATTTAGCCTCGATTTGCATAGAGAGATCTTTAGTTGAGTTTCAGTTTCACTTTTGCTTGGTTTATTTTCGCTTTTCTATAAGAAAGTTATATATAATTAGATATATATATATAATATATAAAATATCTGCTTGGCTTTGTTTACTAATGCTCAGCTTGCCTTAGGCACAGCCAAGCTAAGAGGCCCATTATAGCATTGCGAATTCGCTTTTGCTTTGGCAAACAAACTTTTGCTAGTCGCTGGAACTTGCGGCATTGTAATTTGGCCAAAAATGCGTTTTGTCTTTGTGCGCGCCACACAAGCACGTAGAGCAATTCGCAACTTTGGCTCTAATGTTGCTGAAAATTGAATTTCTTATTAGAATATTTATATATATATATTCCTTTTTGTTGCCTGCAAATGCAACTGCAAACGAGATGGAAGCTGAGATGCTCTGTAGCCAGAGTTGAACTGAAATGGAATTTTATATAATATTAAATAAAATATTATAAAATAGAGTATATCTTTAAGCTTTATCAAGATATAGACCCTTCTGAAGAAGTCTGTCTCTCTACTTCTTTCATCTGTTGCAGCATCGACTTCATCTACTCTTCCCCAACTATCCAGCCATTAGGTGCAATTGCAGCAACAGCCACGTAAGGCTGCCTTACGTTGTTACGTGCTTACGTAAAACGACGGCGCCTCGAGGCAAATTTGTTGCTGTCCTGTCTGCGGCGCGAGCAAAGAAAAGCAAAAAAGAAAAAGAAAACTTTCCATTTATTTATTTGATTATTTTAGTTTGTTGTGTGCGACGCACAAAATTAAATGAAATGTTTATTCAAACGTTTAAATTGCTTTAAAAAATATACAAAAAAAAAAGGAGAGCGGATAAGGCGCCTTAGTAAAAGGGCACAGAATGTTATGCCAAAGAGGCTGCCAAGTTGTCGCCAAGTTTGTTGTTGCCGCTGTCGCTTTGTCCCTTTTATCTCGAACTACTTTTGGCTGACTCTGCGAGAGATGCTAGCCTAGACTAGCCCAGCCTAGCCGAGCTATCGTTATCGTTTATCGTTAAAGTGAATCATGTCAACCGCATAAAAGGAGGGCGGGGTGGAACGGGCACGAACTCCGGGCAACATCTTGGATTACCATAAAGGATTTCCCGTTTGGCCATTTGCTCACTGCATGAAGGCTAGGCGGCATTCATTTTTCATATATCCTGAGCTGCCCCATGTGAACCCCAAGCCAGCCTTTGTTAAATTTCGAGAATGCCAGCAACAAGGGCAAGGCAATGGCCGATGAGTGATGGGATGATCAACTTGCTGATACCCTATAAATTTTAGTGGGATGTGAAAGGAAGTTGAAGCATATCTCACATATATAATATAGGTAGATAGTATAAATCTTTTAATGAATGGAATGATGGACTGAGTGATTTATTATATATAATATCAGTATACATATTTACAGAGCATATATCTGTATAATATATATACTTTCCATATATTTATAGAGCATCTTCTTTGCTTTACCTTCATGCTCATGACATCCTTGCTGATGTACAGCTGATACAACAACTAAAACGATTTTATAAATGAGCTGCCGCCGCAAGCAGGAAACAGGCAAATCGTTCAAAATGAATCCTTGCCAAAAGGATGCCAGCCAGCACACACACACAGAGAGCGAGAGAGAGAAAATCTCGATGGTCAAAGCCAAAGTGCAATGTCCGTGATGACTTGGCAGCAAAAAGGGCTTCGGCTTGAGCCAGGCGACAACACAGCCACTCCCAGAATTTTAGTTTCGCAAGCTAAGTTTTTGTTTATATATGGAGTGGCATGCCCCACGGCGTGCCCCAATACAGCAGCAATCAATCATGCGGTTTAAATTGGGGTATTTGTTTAAGGCGGCAAATTTCTCTCTCTCCCTCTCCCTCTCTCTCTCTCTTTCTGATAAGGATGTGTGTTAAGTTCTGTGTGCGCCTGTCACTTGACCAGAAACTTGCCCACGTCTTCCTCTGCCTCTTCCTCTGCAACTTCTTCTTTTTCGAGCTGAGGTGTTGAAGCAGCGTGGCAAAAGTTGAAAGGGCATATTTAGTGATTGCCAAGCGAGCATATCTTGGAAACAGATTTGTGCGAAGTGAGCTGAAAGTATCCGTGAAAGGTAATTTGCTGGCCTCGTTCAGTTCATGGAATCTCTATTGTTTTAGGGTATTCAAAAGTTGCTCCTGGCGACAACTTGTCAAGTTGCAGGCCAGCAAAAGTTTCAGTTCCCATTGGATGGTTAATAACACGCCGGCCACCTTATGGCAGGCTCGTATTAATCATGCGCCTGTCACCTAGCGTAAATACTGAAAAATGAGTAGAAAATGTGCTAAGGACGCTGATGCCGCTCTGACATTGTTGTAATGAACTTGCGAGCAAAAGTTTCGCAAAGTTGGCTTGAGCTGTGTTAATTTAAGCTGAGCAGCTTGTGACTTTTGCGATAATTGTCAACTGTACTTCTGACATAACCAGATAGCTGTGTTGATTGATAGCTCAAGAGTCAGCAGCCGGCGGCCGGCAGCCAGCAGCCGGAAGCCTTCAGCCCTCAGTCAAGCAGCTTAACAATTTGCCAAATAATTGCATTTCCAAATGCCCCAGCCACAGCCCGGCTCACACCTTGGCCCGAAATGCAAATATATTACAAAGTGATTTCTAACTCAATATTGGCCAAGCTTAATGCTCGTGTTTGCCTGGTCTTGTGTAATTCCCCACAGTCGAATAACATTAAGGTGTGTGTGTGTGTGTGTGCGAATATTATGAAAATTACCACAAAATTCAGCATCGAACAGGACACGATGCGGTGCTTTACGCCATTTAAGCCACAAGTGTGTGCAGATATATATATATATATATATATATATATATATATATGTATATATATATATATATATATTGATCGAATATACATGCTAAGCACATATATATTTATATTTATGTATTTGAGCATTGTGTGTTAGGCATTTGTACATTTAATGTTCTGTTAAATTGAAAATTTGCATAAAATATTTGTTGTTGTTTATTTATTGGCAGTATATAAACACCTAAGCACACACACCTGTGCATACCTGTACATACCTGTATACCTGTGCAGCCAGCTGGCAACTAAATATTTGATGCAATTTGTGTGGCAATTTAATGGTTTAGTTATCCATATAAATTTCTAAACACAAAATGTTGCATCAAAGGCATTTACTCCTGTTTGTCCTTGGGTCACAATGGAGTTATAAGAAGCGATGTCAAACAAGTGCTTAGCAGTTCAAAGAGCACTCATCATACAGAGTTTATTAAGCTAATAAGGTTAAGCATTCATTTATATATCATCAGCATGGCCTGGACATTGCTCCACATTTAAATCCTATCAAAAACAAGTGGGGGAACCCTGCCAGGCAGGCAGAATGGTTTCTCAGCAATGGCATCAAATCCCACAAGCCGAGGTGCCAAATTTGAGTATTGAAAGTAATTTACAGATCTGGCTGATGAACACTTTATTGATTGACATACATGAGTTTTTATGAAGTTTTTTTTTATTATTTTATATGTTAAAATATATTGCCTTTAACTGAATTTCATACATTATAAGTTTCTTATTTTAAAAATATAAAAATAATATATTATGTATAATATATACTACATTATATACTATGTATTATATAGTCAGCATTGCTATACTTTAATCATATTAACTGCCCCAGACTCCACTCACTTAAAGCTCATATAACACCTCTCTGTGCTGCCAAAAAAAAGTTTAAATAATGGAAAAACTAATTTCCCAGCACTTGCGCTAATCTCAATTTCAACTTTTATTTTATTTAAATTTGATACTTTGTTTCCAAATGATAAAAAACAATGAAAAAAAAACAGAGAGACACACGCAAAGCGCTCGCTGCTCCCTGGCGGAACTTTATGTGTTGCCGCGAAATCTCAAAACAATCAAAGTACGAGAGTGCAACAAAAAAAACTGGAAAAAAAAAAACAACAAAAAGGGGGCCAACTCAAATAATATGCGAGGGCTGTCGTGGGCGTTGATGTTTGCTCAACGAAAATACACAACAACAACAACAACAACAACAGCAGTAGCGGCGGCAGCGAGAGGAACCCAAAGCCAACTTCAACTTTAGTGCGAAAACTTTTGCCACTTAACTTTTGTGAATGCAGGCAGGCAGGGAGTGAAGAGCGGCGAGTCCGCGCACCAGAGATGTAGGGGATCCATATCCCAATCCCAATCCGAGTCCCAATCCCAGTCCCAATCCCAGGGCCAGTTGGCGTCGGGACTGGCTCAAATGCCAAAGCAATTAAAATTATTGCTGGCGAAAAAGTAATATTTTTCAAGTGCTAAATAAACACACTATAAAAGCCGCGAATGCGAGCCGCCAAGCGAAGTCAATATACGCCAGCGCTGCTCGCCGCTAGATGGCGCTGCTCACTCACACACATACAGCGAGACAGCGAGTGAGAAGACGTTCACAAAAGTTGATTCAATGATGTTCTCAAGAGTTATTTACATATGCAACGCGCACAGAAAACTTCAGCGAACGCCAAGGAAAACTCTTCTTACGCTTTCCACCCAGCAAATATTTGGCCTCCGCCTTTTTAGCTATGCCAAATCGCTGGACAGACTTCTTCAGCGTCAGCTTCTCGTAGGGGGCAAGAGTGAAGAGCGAAACCTCTTGAAAAGTTGCTGGCGCCTGATGGGCCGCTTGATTGCCTGCTTGGTTTGTGATATGCGCTGAGAGAAGACAAGCACAAGCCCAAGTAGTTAGAAGATGGAATTGTTATGTGAATACTGGGCTAAGAAGGCAATTATGATAATGCTCAAGTTGCGCGTGTTCGTGCTGCTGCTGCTACCTGCAAACAAACGTTGTCTTTGAAGCACTTAAACTACAACAGCAACAATAATATAATAATAATATGTGGATAAATATTAGCTGTAGATAATATTAAATTATAGTGAGCAGAGGCTTTGGAGGAGAAAAGTGAAGTACGCAAATTGGTTATATAAATTTTGATAAATTGAACGACATTTATTAATATGTCCATAATTTATTAAAGTAAAATGAAAATATTTACAAATATTATATATGAATACTTAATATATTTTTAATCAAATTAATTTACATTTTAAAATTTTGTTAAATATATTTATAATATATTTATATTATGGGAAATTCATGGAATAAATATATTTAACAAAATTTTAGATTCCCAAAAGGAATTTTTATATAATTGCATATGTTTCTAAATTTAATAAAACGTATTAAAATGTATACTTCAGTTGCTAAGTTAGCATTTAATTTTAATTATAGCTAACTCTTATGGAAAAAAGTAAGTATTGAAAATATGTTCCACATCATTTTTTTATTAAATAATTTTTCTGAACTATATAAATATATAAATAAATATATTTATTATTTATTAAATTCCCAAAAGAAGTTTGTTCATATATGTATATATTAACTAAAATATATTAAAATTTATGGAAAACATTTTTAAATCATTTACATATTTATATATAATTTTAAATCATTTTTATATAATATAAGTTTTCGTAAATATATTAAAATATTTAAAATTTTATAAATATTTTTGTGTAACCAAATTTCTTTTTATGCCTATATAAAAAACTATTTTATAATTGGAAAATATATTTATATACATTAAAGTTCTTATATTATGCCCTTAATATTATATTATTTAAGATTAAAACAAAAATATTGTTTTCAGTTTTTTATTTTCAGAATTGTCAATCAGGTTTCTTTTTAGCTCTCGCCTCTCTTTCTATGTACCATTCGCTTCGCTCCTCCGCCATCATTCAAAGCTCATCCAAAATCTATTATCTACATAAAAACCCTAAACAGAGTCGGGGAGTAATATAAATGATTTCTCAATTTATTGCTGCTCCCTCTCATTTGTTGGCAAAGTAACATTTTCGTTAGTTTTATGCGTTCGGCAACAATTGGCCAACGAGAGAATTTTCAGTTGGCAAAGCCCTTCCTTCATATAGAGAGCGGCTCACTTAACCATATGAACTTCTTGTGTTTATAGCACGCCGCAGGCGCTGCGCGCAAAGTTTCTCGTCGGTTTCTAATAGCCGCTCCATTACTTAATACTAAAGCCCGACGCCACCCGAGAGCAATGCCGATAAAAAGAAAGACGCAAAAAGTTGCAACATTTGCTGAAAATCTCCGAAACACACTTTCACCCAAAAGTTGACAGGAGTCTAGGGAGAGGGGAAGGGGGGAGGTTATTGCAGGCGACTTAACCTAAGAAAAGAAAGCAGCAAAGTGTGACAAAGTACAAGGCGACGGAGAGGGACGGAGTATAACTGTGTAAATGTCTATTCGAGTGTAGAATTTGATTGCACTTGGAAATGTCTTTATGCGCGAGTGTTGGGCCAGAGTCATCGATGATGCTTTGTCGATTGTCTTTTATGGCTTGGAAAATAAACTTTTGCCCCGCTGGCCGTACGCTCCGTTGCACCGTCGAGTTGCAGCAGCTCAGCTAAAGAGACTCAAGCGTAAATTCACCTAAATTATGCGTGTAACTCAAACTTGGCTGTCTCGCTCTGCCCCCCTCTCTCTCCCTCCCTCTGGAATTTGAAGTAATCTGCTGACTCACACACACACACAGCCATGTGACCCACATTTATATGCTCGAATTGATTTTCTATGCTGGCAATCAGCGCAGGGCACACTACACGCGGCGTATACGCAATGTCCTGCGACCCCAACTGAGTTAAAGCTGCCGCTCAGCGCTAGGCTGAGAGCCCCTGTCAGCTATTTTTATTTGCTGTAAATCTGTAACGAAGGCACGCACTATTTTCGGCCTGCTGCCCAGCCAGCCCGGTTCAGTCTTTGTGCCGATTCTGCAACAATCCGCTAAGCCTCGGCCTGGGCCTGGGCCTGGGCCACCTTCCTGTTTTTATAATTTAATGCCTGTTTGAGCATCCTTTGGCTATGATGTGTGAGCGTGTGGCTGAGTGTGTGCTCGACACATAAACTACCACATTTAATTGGTTCGCCAGCCTTGGCCCAAACACTTGGCCGTCACGTCTGTTGAATGCATGAGAAATTTGCTTTGCATATTTAATGCAATTACCAAAAGGTTCTCCCATCGGCAAAAAAAAAAAAAGAAGAAGGTGAAACTCCTGCACGCCTGCCAAAATTGATTTAGCTGACAGCTCGGCATTAGAGCCTACAGAAAGGGTTCGTTGTGGCATAGGTGTAAACAGGTAAATTTTATTGATATGCCACAAGCATAAGGGAGCCTAGGCTCTAGAATTCAGTTATAGATCTCAGAGTCTGCTAACAAGCCGCAACTGTAACTAGCTGCAGCCCAACTAACTGCAGCTCTGCCGTAATCATTTCTGTGAGTTTTGCCTGCTTTTGCTCTGCTTGCATACATTATCCGCACTCAGAGGCCAATTTCGTTGCTCATTAAACGGCTGCGGCCAGCGACTGAGCAGGCCAACAGCTCGAAGTGCCCTTTGCGTGTTCTCATCTTTGCCAATTTGGCCCGCAGTTGATGGTGCAGCGCCGCTGGCGATATTTCACTTGAGGCGCAGATCGATCCACTTGGCTGGGATCAGGCTCTGGTCTGGCCTTATCATGCGAATCTGTCAGATAAACTTTGCATACGTGCACATGCATAACTGGCACACCACCAGCAGAAGGCGGTCAGCATGATGCCCAGCTCCAGAACTGCCCCTACCCCCTGCCTCCTCCTCCTCCTCCTCCCTTGGCTAGCAACTCACGTTCCGTTTGTGTTGAGCCAACGTGGCTTGCAATTAAATGTTTGTTCTGTTGCCGTTGCCGTTGCCGTTGTGTCCGCTTTTGTTGCATGTTGTACATGGCCGGCGCACAACCTGCTACTGAGCAGCGTCTTTCGACTTTCGTTGCAGTTGCAGTTGCAACAATCGTGATCTTATCATCTCGCTGCTTTGTTCATGTTCGATTTTGTGAATTTGTTTTACTTACTGACTGCGCTATCTATCCAAGCAGCGCTCGATACTCTTTTTTCCATGACATTTCCCGACCGCATTCGCAAACAGACCGCGTCCAGCTCACAGATCTCTGTCTCTCTCTCTCTCTCTCTCTCTCTCTCTCTCTCTGTATATTTTCCATTTAAATAATTTATAAGTAAAAATCTCTGTGTCCCGATCGTGATAAGCTCTCAGCCTGCATTGTCTCGGCTAAAAAAAAAAAATATATATATATATATAAATAAAATGTATTTAATTTATTGAGGACTGCAGCAGATTTATGGTCAAGCAACTGCGCTTATTGGCCATTTATGTCAACAGATATGGAGGCAGCTATGGAAGCAGCCTAATGAAATATTCCATTTCTGCATAGCCTTCATCAGCTGCTGCTGAGCAAATATGAAATATTTCTATATATTTTTCATATTTTTATAGGTTTTTCTAGATTTTCATAAGCCATCAACCAAAAACTAACATAATCAAGTATTCGATTTGCATAGTTGTGGCAAATGCTCAATCAAATTAAACCGACTGGCAGACAGGCAGACAGGCAGACAGAGCAGCCTCGAGCTCGAGCTCTGCTCCGTTGCCAATTCACAAATCGAATAAAAATTCTCTGCATATTAAATTCGTTAGCTCTGCAGCTGGCTGACGATGATGTGCTGCAAAACCCCTTCAATAATTAAATATAAAAAATAAATATTGAAAAAAATGTTGCGCTTGGCAAACAAATTCCAATTTAGATTTAGCCAAAAACCTAACGAAACGTAACTGTAACTATCTACAAATATATGTTAAGGTTTCTGCTGCTTCTACTTCTTCTTTTTTTTTTTTAAATTGGTTTTGCAATTTGGTTGTCGTACGTTGGAGCGTTGTTATTGGTGTCGCCGCAGCACCATCGAGATACTCATACTTGAAGATACACAGCACGCGATATGCAAAAGATACAACAGACAGAGAGACACTGACAGAGAGAGAGAGAGAAAGAGAGAGAGAGAGAGACTGTGAGTGCTCCCAGCAGGGCAGAGCAAATAACGGTAGGTAGCTGAAGCTGGCTGCCATCGTCTCATCGCCAGCGTCTCCCATTACGCGCCGCCCATCTGCCTCAGTCGTCCGTCAGGTCGTAGATGTTAATCGCTGCGGCACTTTGGAGTAAGTGGCATTTTGCAGCGTCCACCAGCAGCGCTGCATTACTCGACTCTTGATATGGCCAACCCACTGGCACTGGCAGTGGCACTGCCACTGTCCCTTACCCAGTCGCATGGGCGTGGCCCCTTGTCAGGCCAAGTCCAACGTTCGTGGCAAATGTTTGCGGATTTGAATTTAAATTGAAATAGGATGTTGTATATTCAAATGAATTTTAACTTAAGGGTAAATGGGTGGTCGCAACCCAACCCAACCACCCACCCACACATACACGCTCGGTGAGCAGTGCAGCAGTCCAAAGTGCGGGCTCAGATTAACATCATCAGTTCTGGCATTGATTGGTCCTAGATAGCACACGAAAGCGCCGCCGGCTGCCACATGTAACCGCAGCCAAAAAAAAACAGTGCAAGTGCAGAAGACAGCAAGACGAATAGCGAATGCCCTGAAAAGAGAGAGAGAGGATGTTATGAGATCTGCTTGATATATTTTAAAATATATAAAATATATAATAATTTATGATTTATGATTACATATTATTCTATATATGATATATTTTCGAGCAATATCAAAAATAAATATAATCTTTAGATTATTAATAGCTGTAATCTCTAGCAGAACATGTTTATTATATTAAAACATCTTAAGATATTCCACTCTTAGTGGTACACTCTTTTATTACTTTTATATCTTTTTAAAATTTTTAATAGATATGAACAAAATTAAATTGTATAAATTATTTAGGTTACTTATACTATTTATAGTTTATAATAATATAATATATTTAATAAATTTTGATACTTGATTAGAATATTATGAGAGTATCAATACATGATTAATAACTTACAGTGAGTCTTCATTAATAGTGATAATAATGCATAATATTAGTATATAAATTTATTATCAAACTATATTGAGGTATCAATTAATTTCTATTCTCAATATATTATAATTATCTATTACAAAAATTATCTATTACATCTATTACATATTACAAATTAAAATATTAAAATTAATAATAAAATATTTATTTAAAATTTGTATTACAATAAAAAAATTCGATTATATATAGCTATTCTACATTATAATTGATTTATTTTAATTTATAGAGCATTCATGCAATATTCGAATACAAATTATAATACCTTAAAATTGACATATTGATCCTAAATATATATTTTTCTCCCCCATTTTTCCTCCACAAATCCCTTTCATATTCCATATACCCCATCAAGTATTAAAAAAATACTGAGAGCAGAGCATGTTTTATACGTTTGTTCGCTCACGGATCAAAAAAGAAAGGAAAATATCTAATGGGTTTTGTAATAAGTTTTAGTTTTCATGTTTATATTAGCATGCTAATAGTGGCAATTGCTGCAGGTGGCCAGCCGCCGTGGCCGAGGCTATTGAAATTGTGCGGCGAATGTTTAGCTCAGCCTCAATATTGGCTTGGTGATGTGGCCGGAGGTGGACAGGCAGTCAAGCACTGAAGTACCCCAGCCCTTTGTTATCTAGGGTTACCTTCATGGGAACTAAAAGTGACTGGAGAGAGAGAGAGAGAGAGAGAGCTCGAGTACTGTCTGTTTGCCGTGTCTATTGACGCCCCCACTCCGGAATAGACGAGCTGATAAGCTGCCAAAGCTGGCTACAAATTCTATCGGGCAATTTGCTGCACCCATCCAGCCCAGCAAACAGGCCATAAACGATAATTAATAGAGAGATAATCTAAGCGCTGGATTGGCTTTGACAAATCTCATGGCAGTGCAATCGAAATGAATTATTTTCCCAACCGAACCGAACTCGGGCCCCCAGACGAGAATTTCCACGGAAAAGCGCCCCAAACAATGCTGACAGCGACTGGGAGAAGACAACAACAACAGGGAGAGCTTGTAGCCATAAATCTTGTAGTTTTTCTTCGTTTTCTAGAACTAGAGTTCTGGCAGGCCAGGCCAGGCCAGGCCAGGCCGAAGTGACATTTGTTTTTGGAGGCAGCCAGCGAGTGAGAGACTGAGCAGACTTCGTCTTCATTTGCAGCCCAGTTTCGTTTCATTAAAAACGTTTAAGCGAACACGAACTGGAAGACAAACCCAAGGCAGTTCCAGGCACGATTTATCCTAACGAAACAAGACACTTTAGAATGCAATCGAAGGGGGGCCAGGCGAAGAGAGCGGGAGGCTGACAGAGTTAGGTAGACTGGCGAGCTACAGGTGGTTAATCACCAATTAAGCGCTACATCATACAAATTTGTAGCCACAGAAAGAGCCCAAATTGAACCCTTTTCTCTCTCTCTCTCTCTCTCTCTCTCTCTCTCTTTTTTTCTCTTTATTATGTCATACGATTTGTCACTTGTCGCTGGGCGCCAAATTCGACCCAAGCTCTCATGCCGTGCGGCAAAAATTGAATTGATTAATAAATGTGGCCGAGCTTATGAAGCTCGTTCTGTTCCGATCTTTTTGTCTTGTATTGAAGAACTTTTTCTTTTCTTCTTCTTGTTCTTCTTCTTGTTCTTTGCTGGTTACGTCAAGGCATAAATCTCAACTAATTTTGTGTAATTAGTTTGCATAATCTGTCACGGTTGGTTTTTCTTAATTTTCTTCATTTTATTTCTGGTTTCTTTATTATGGCAGCTTCAGCTCCAGCTCCAGCTCGGGTCGACGTCGTCTTGCATGCCTGATGTGATTATTTTAATAAATGATTCTCGATGGATTTTGAAGCAGCAACCGCGGCATTTTGTCAAGGTATGCTGGAAATTAAGCAGAGTTTGGAACTTATTCCGAAAGTTGAGCAATTAATTTACAGCCAGATCAAAGCGTTGCCAAGCGCAGATAACAATCGAGTCGAGTCGAGTCGAGCCTGCGACTTGACTAATGAAACGGCAATCCCGAGGAGATGGGACCTGAGAGACTTAAATAAGTATTAATGATGCCCAAAATAATTCATGTCAAATATATATTTTGTCGCATTGCAACTCGAAATCATTTTCGATTCAGCTCGCACAATGGCCATAAGCTAATTTCGTGCTATAATTTAATGATATTTACTATGCCCCCGCCCGCACACAGCGAGCGAGCGAACAGTTCAATCGAAAAACTAAACTCAATTTGGCGATGTCAAGCGATGCCAAACAAAATATCAAATTTATGGAATTTCATGGTCCATTTTCATTTTGCCCAAAAGCCGTGGAAAATCAAAGGCCCGGCACATGGGCAAACATGCCAAATAAACAAGGCAAGGAATACATGACTAGAAGATACCCTAGAAAAAGATAGGCAGTAGGCAGTAGGCAGCTATTGCCCAACTTATATTCAGTATTTATAGATAAACTCACCTTAAAATAATTTATATGATTTTCGAAATATTTTTACAGGGTATCTGAGCAGCTCAGTCAAGTCTCTCTCTCAGCGTACACACCTTTCGTCTAAATTCAAATCAGCAACAACGTTTAATAACTAGTTTAAAAACTCATCAGAACAGTCAAACAATAGCAAATGGGATTGCCACGCCGCGGCGCCCGATTGATGCATAGAGATAGTACATATTTGATGGAACCATTCAGAAATGGCCGTTGCCACAGCCAGTGCCACTGCCACTGCCACTGCCACTGCCGCTGCTGCAGAATGTTGCACTTTGATGGCCAAATAACAACGGGACTAACGCTGCATTTTATGTGGCGCTGCGAATGCATTCGTCAATCAACTGAACCCCAGCAGCCAGCCAGCCAGTCAGGCAGCTGCCGCTGGACTGAGCATGCGAGGTCCACTCATAATTGAATTTCGTCCCAGTTGGAGTTGCAGTTGGACAAGTGTTTTGTATTATTGGAAATTCTCTTTGATGTGCCAACGGCAGCGGGGCACACAAATGCGCTGCGAGAAACTTGCCCAAATAATGCGCTCGCAATGCCAATTGAGAGCGACAATAATGCACTCAGCTCACATTTAAAATACTCTTTCTGATTGGAAGGCGTGGAGTATTGTGAGGCAAGTCCTGATTGATTTGAAAAATATTAATTGTTAAATAAATATTTGTATTATATATAAATATATAAATTATTCAAATAGTCTTATTAGGGGGCCTGGTGTGGCCCAGTGAGAAAGTAGGCGGCCTGGAAACTGTGAGAGCCCCGGTTGGAATCCCGTTGGATGCTTATGTTTCATACAGGCGTACCTGCCCAAAAATAAGTTGAAGTAAAGAAAGTGATAAATGCGCTATAGAGTCTCTGACAAAAAAGCAGCAAATAAATTGGTAAAAAATCTCTTTAAAAAAAAAAAAAAAAAAACCATTGAATTAATCTCAGCAGCACTCGTATTTTGCCAGAAATTAAATAATAATTATCTTATGTCAAGCAGTTTTTATAGAACATTTGTGGACCAGTTAGTTGAGTACCAAGGTAAGCTTCGAACTATGATTTTTGCTTAATATATAAAACCACATATCTTTCCATATTAATTATTTTCCTTAAAGAATATAAATTTTGTGGTATACACCAAAAATTTTATAATTTTAGCTAGCAAATTGAGGAAGATATGCACAAATTAATTTGGGCTTTACATTTTGTTGTACAATTTTATAAGCCTTTTTTCAATAAATTTAAAAAAATGCTTGCTGAAATCGCACACAGCTCAAATTTACTTTATTTTAAAGTGAATAAAACATATTTTAATAGAACAAAATTGTATAGCTGTAGCTCAACTGATACACAAAATATTAAACATTTATCGAAGGCTGACTCGGAGCACGTTCTGCCTGGTCACACTTCAGCTACGCACATCAAGCAATAGATGGCGCTGCGAGCACATCAAAACTCCAATTATAGCTTCATATTGCGCGAGATCTGATTAGATACTTAAGATAGCATGTTAACCATTTAATTTTATGCTCTTTTATGAATACGGGCGGGCAATGTTCAAAAACTCGAGCTAACCCTATTAGGCATTCAATATTAATAAAACTTTTGCCGAACATGTTTCAGTGCGCACGCGGCTGGCTTCTAAGTCTGCCCTGCGCTATTAAAAAAATGTATTACCGCATTGCGATACCCTCACGCAGGACATCAAACGTGGTGGATTGGGCGTGGCGTGGCGTGGCGTGGCGTCGGGCAGGTTGCAAATGTTTTTGGCTGCTGCTGTTGCTGCTGATAATGCCTCAATGAATACTGTTTAAAATTCATTTCGTTTATCATCAAGTTGGTTATGCCGCCGGGAAGGGGGGCCGGTCGGTTGTGGGGCGGAAGTTTTTGGGGTTTTTCGCTGCCTGATGAGTTTTGCTGGCGATGAAACTTTTTAAATGGAATTTACGCTGCAAAATCGCGTTTTCAACGAAATGAGTTTTAATTGCAAGTTTTCCTAATGCAGGCAACGCACGCAGTCGTCGGCATTGCGTGTATTTCACTTTGTTGTCATCATCGTTGTTCTTGTCAGTTGCCAGTATATTTGTTGTTGTTGTTGTTGCTGTTGTAAATTCGTTAAAATTTCTGCACACGTTTCCCCTTAAATAGCACAAAATTATGTTCTTTATGATAATTTGCGTATATTTGCCTACGAGTGTGTGTGTAACTAAGCCCCCCCCTGGCAGCTGGCCCTCCCTCCACGTTAACTCGTTAGCACTCGCATTTGAACATGTTCAATGTTGCCAAGCAGCCAGAGTTGCCAGCAACAACAGCAATTGCCATTTGGGCAAACGAATGCGCCACAAAAATATTCATATTTACAGAGAGGCTCTGAAATTTCGAAAATGTTGCGGGCGCAGGCATAGCTCGAACTGCATTTAATTAAGCAAATGATGGACCTAGCATCAAATTCTGTAAAATTCATAAGTCTCAGCATTAGTGTAGCGCATTTTTAGTTTAATTCAAGTCTTTGTGCAACTAACAATATTTTTATTTTATTTTTCGAATTTATTTCTAAAATGCAGCAAAAACTCCTGGTTGAACCTGCATTTGTTCTGTTGCCAAATGAACTTTATTGGGCAACTCAATTAAAAAGTTGTGAAGCTTTCAACAATTTTTATTTTTTGGCGCTACAAAAATGTTGCCAACAACTGGCTGGCTGGCCAGCAGACCCTTGGCCAAGCCGGGCCAGGCAGGGGCAGGCTACAAAAATATACAAAACATTATCTGCCATAATTTGTTGTTGTTTTTGCTCTCTTTTATGCTGCAAATAAACTTCGTGTTCGCCTATCTCTTTGTTTTTTTTTGTTGTGTATTTTTATTTTATGTATTTTATTACGTATGCAACAACAACAACAACAACAACAACTGAAGCAGCAACTGCAGTTGAGTGTTGCTCGTATATTGGCACAAGGGGCTATCCGGCTATCGGAGTCCGCTCTGCTCGCTCGCATGCCTGCAGTGCGCGTATTTGTTTTTAATTAAAATAAATATTACGATAACCTATAAAATAATTGAAAAGCAATTTAACATTATTACCAACAAACCGACTGGCCTAGACGTGCGTATCCTGTCGGGTTGCACCTGACGCCTGTAAGAATGTCGAGGTTCACATAGCCACACATACGTGAATAAAAGTGCGAATATATTTGAAGCAGCTTATCATTCTGTTGCCCTGAATGTGAGTTGAAGTATATTAAAAATTGCATATTATATGAGTTACATATTTTGTATGGCTAATATATCAATTTTTAAAATGAAATTTAAATATGCTGATTAGTATTTTTGAGTGAATTAATAATAGTAGAATTTTAATCAAATTAATTTCATATTTTATTTACCGAAATTTAGAGTGCACTTATTTTTTTTTTTATAATTTTTTTACGTATATTTTATTTTATTTTATTTAATTCGAATTTTTTTTATTTAATTTATTTTGTTTTTATTTATTTTTTTATTTTATTAATTTTATCTGCTTTAATCATTTTATTTATTTAAATTTATTTTATTTTTTTTTATATTTTATTTCTTTTATTTTATTTTATTTCTTTTACTTTATTTTTTTTTTAATTGTACCTGTTTTATTAATTTTATTTATATAAATTTATTTTATTTTATTTTTTTCTTTTACTTTATTTTATTTTATTTTAATTTATTTTCCCAGCTCCAAAGCAAATTTTCCAATTAGTTTCCCATGTCAACACTCGCTGCCAACTTAATGTACCACATATTTCGCAGGTGCTGCCAACTGAAGTGGAAATATATATTTGCAGTATTATTCCCATTTAAAAATACTGCAAATCTAATTGGAGTTTTGTGCATAGGAATATATTCACAATATTATATATCAATTGAAATTGCATTGCTGTTGACATTTCAACTAGTTTTCGAGTTGAGTTTTGATTAAAAGACAACTTTAATTAAATTGCATATTAATTAATCATAGGATATTAAGCGGATAGTGAGGGTATTCCCAGCATGCCGCTGCCCGGGCGTTTTCATTTTTTTCTGTAGCTTGAAATACTTTTACACTCTTTTTGGCATAATTATATTTTTAACACTTATGTGCATTGCTTTCTGGCCAAATAGCTCGTGCGTAAAATTAAACGAAAAATCTTCTTTCACTGCAGCAACAACTTTAATAATTATTTAATTAAAAATGGTTGTTGTTGTTATCTGAAGTGCTGCATAAAATAATTCCTTGTGAAGTGCGCTATATATGTATTATATATATATATATATAAGTAGCAGAAACTTGAGTAGGGTGCAGCCAATGGTATTGCATTAAGGGTCAAAAGGTCATGCAGCCGCCAAGCTTGTGTGACTTTAAAAAGGAATGTTGGTCAGCGCTTTTATACAATATAAAATTTAAAATATTAAATTAAAAACTTATATTACATAATATTAAACTGTGAAGCCTTGCCTTTATTGCCTGCTCTTTCAGCCGCCCTTTGCCTGCCAAAAGATAATACAATTTTATGGCTCATAAACCAAAGAATTAAAAACAATTGGAAGCTGATATTGACTGCCCTGAGAACAATCTTGCCTCACGCACAAAAGGCAAGAGGAAATCTATAAATATCTGCCCGAACCATCCGATGACCATAATGAGCCGAGTTTAGGTAGCTCACGCCTTGTAGTTAGGTAAAAACTAACTGTTATTGTTGCCACATATATGCCTCCCCATGTGAAGTGCAACCCAATCCATAGTAAATAGCATTTGTATAAGGCCATGGCATAAAAATTCGCATTAAAATCACAAAACAGTTGCAGTTGTCGTTGTTTGGCCGTCGCTTGGTATCTCTGCTTACCTTTTAATCTTCTATAACGTTTCCATTAATACGCAGCGGTAGTTCGGCCTGTTTTTGGCCTGGACTCGCTGCCAGTGCCAGTGCCAATGCCAATGCCAATGCCAATGATGAGAAATTAATGTGCGTACACAATTTCACAGAGAGATACCCAACACTCTGGGCTCTCAGGGCAAGGGCCCGGCCAAAGCCGAAGCCTACACACAGCATGCGGCATGAGCAAGAGCGTCACGGTCTCTTCGCCCTCTCTACGCTCCGCTCAGCGGGACAGAGTGCTAACCATTGTTGGGAAATTTCATGGCGCTCCGCACGGGGTCCGCTGCATTGCGCGCACTGCGATCAATGTAAGGTGTAACAAAAAACCCAATAGATAGAAATTTTTGTCAAATGGAAATTGTCGTTTGAGCGCACAGTTTATGGGCTGTTGCGGCTGTTGCTTTTGCTGCTGCTGCTGCTGCTGCGGCTGCGGCTGCAGCTTGTCAAGCCCATCTACAGCGCTGTTGCGGCTTAGCGTTTCACGCCCCTGAATTTACCTGTAACTAGCTGGCGGATGAGCTGAAAGCGGAGTTGAAGCATAGAAATGTAAAGTTAGTAAGGTATTAATAAGGTTTCTTGGCAAGCAAAATTTGCAGTTTACTTTGAGAAAATAACTATTCAATTAAAATAGAATTATTGAGCGCATTAAATATTGTATATTCTCTAAACCAAATTACTAATTCCACTATTAATAGTAAAAAAATAAATTTTATCAATTAAAAAAATTTAATATTTTCTATAAATTAAATATTTTTTAAATTAAAATATGGGGAATAAAATGAATAATTTAATGCATCATTTTATATGCGACAAGTTAATTTTAAATTTGAATTTACATAAAATTGTATTAAAGAAAAAATATTATATTTTCTATAAATAAAAATATCAAAATATATATTGAAATTAAAATATAAATTAAATTAGTTTATATATAATTCTATTTTTATTTGTCAAATTTTCAAATAATTTTAAATGCCTATATATAATTTTTATTTCAATAATTTAATAATAAAATAAAGTTACTTAAATTTTATTTTAAATTTTTATGTAATATTAAATTAATTTACACATAATTTTAATTTAATAAACATTTAGTTAATGGAAAATAAAACATGAAAATATTAGTAAATAAGCTAACATTTTATTTTAATTTTAATTAATATTAAATTGATCAAGAAAATACAATATGCATTCATCTACTGCCAAAACTGTTCACAACCTTCACTTGCATTCTTCCATTGCCAACTAAATTTCCCTTACTTCACTCTCTCTCTGGCTTAAATATGAAAATCGACTTTAAATACTTTCAGCACCCGTGTCAAGACGCCCCCAAAGCCCAAATCCAATGAAAATAAAAAAAAATCTAAATCTGTATGAAACGTGGCCCAAATCGCGGCGCATTCAACTTAATTGCCCCGCAAAGCTTTTGTGTAACTTCTGGCCGGCCAATAGATAACAACAGCTGATAAATAGCGCGTCAAATCGAACGAGCCTGAGCTGGAGAGAGAGGGAGAGAGAGGGGGAAGAGAGAATGGCAGCGTGTTAACCTGCCCGGTAAAGGCAATTGTGAAATGCTTTAATTTCTGAAGTACCTTTAATGAGCATTTTCAACATGGTCATCATACAATCAACAGCAGCGGAGCCAGCAGAGGCATGTTTCATGCAGAGCGTATTACAATGGCTCCAATATTTGGACCATGGCTCGTCATAATTACGGCCCAGAGTATAGTTTTTATTTGGGCCCCATATTCTGGCTGGCTTTGGCTCAGAACTGGCCCGAACAATCTGTAGATGGATCGGCTACATATCTGAGCATCGGGCGTTGTTGTCTGCGCACTGGGGAATTAATGAATACGTCCGAGTGCGGCGGTTTCGGCCGCTTTTGCGGCTTGATCCAGTAACCCTTTAATGCAAACACACAGAGGGCCAAATGGGCAGTAACTGAAACTTGCTCAGTAGCTCTTTCACTCGACTCGACTCGACTCGACTGACTCGCACGCATGAAAGGAAATTGTAATGATCGAAATCAAAATGTTTTCGTTACTTTAGCTCCTAATGAAGCTTGAATAGTGCGAATGACTCCACACAGTTGCTCGCTAACCCGCTGGCTGCCAGCTGCTGGCCGTTGGCCCCTCGGGGGCAACGCAATCGCACCACGCGCCTTTTAATCGAAATTTGATGATGAATTCCCAAACTCAACTCGTCTCGACTCGACTCGATTCAATTCAAAACTCAAGACTCCGAGTCCATTCGACTCTGAACTTGGGCCTGGGCTCCATCGCCAAGCGCTACTTTAAGCACCGCAGCTCAAGCACTTTTATTGTTGGCCATTTGGGGCTCTCGGCCTGCCGCTATTTACCTTTGTTATTTATTTATTGTTATTATAGTACATGCCTCTACTTGTGTTCTCGTTTCTCTATCTCCACTTTTTAATTGTATAAACAGGCTGGGGCCTTTTCGGTTATTTGTATCGAGCATTAACCGCCACATGATTTGCCTGAAATTGTCAGAAGATTATCAGACGGGGAAAAAAAAAACAGATTTTCTGGCTCGGCTCGGCTTGGCTTGGCTTTTCTTTTGTTCGCATTTAACACAGTTGCAGTTGCCGTGACTTTGGCCTAATGTAACCAAAATGGGCTTTAAGTCGAACGAGTTTGTAATACATAAAGAAAACTTTATATAAATGTAATGTGTGAGGGATTTGGATATACAGCAAATAAAGCTTGTAAGTTTTTAAATAAATGTACACTAAATAATATATTTAACTTATATAAAAAAATGTTTTTAGTATTATATATTTCACTATAAATATTTGTAGAGTAAATCAAATTTTATGTCAAATGAGAAATTTTAAACTCCTCTTTTTTGCAACTTCTAATACTGAAAAGTTTGTGAACAAAAGTCTTCTCTGAGAAGTTTTTTAAACTAACAGAAATAGAGACGCATATGAATTAAATATAAAAAAATTATATAAATATTAAAAAAAAGTTAAATACAAATTTTAAAAGATAAATATATGCACATACAAAAATAAATAAATTAATTAATAATGAAAATAAATATTATTTAGATTTCAAAAATATATTAAAATATTTATAAGCATACTGAAAAATGCAATATAAATAAAAGTGTAAAAAATAAATATATTATATATTAAATACAAATTTTAATAAATAAAAAAATGGATATATAAATAAATATTTGTATGAAATTTTAATTATTATTAAGATTTCAATATTATATTTAAATATTTATTAAATATATATTTATTATTATTTATAAAAAAATATTATTTAATAATTATATTATTATATTTTTAAGTATTTTTACTTTTTAGTGTAAATAGAAATTTACATAAAAAATAATTCCCTTAAATGGCAAATTTTTAACTCTCTTCAATAGACATTAATATTTAATAACTTTGCCTCGCCAACTCGCAGTTTAAGCATAGAATAAATAATGTGAAATATATAAAAATTATAAACTATATACGAGCAAGCATAAGCTAAAGACAAGCCCTTGGCACACACAACAAATTTGCTTTTGACAATTTCAACTTTTACCTTTTTCCATTTGCTGCCAAGACTCAATTTTGCTTTCAGCCGCTGCATAAATATTTTGCGTCGTACAAAAAAAGAAAAAAAAACGAAATTGTACGCACTTTGCAGCTTTTAACTTTCAATTTAATTAAAATTGAGTGAAGTAAAGTAAAATTAATGCACTATTATGCAAAAGTAACAAGCAGCAAAACTTTGTCGAGCGTGGCGCGCAGAGTATCTAACCAGAGTGGTATGCCAGAGTTGGGGAAGGGAGAGTGAGTAAGAGAGACAGAGAGAGAGAGAGAGAGAGAGAGAGAGAGAGAGAGAGTGAGTTGATGCCTATAAGTGTGTGCATAATTTATATACTATATATTTATTTCGCTATAAAACTCACCTTTAACTGCTCCCAAAAGTTATAGAAAATAAATTAAATAAATTTTAGTATTTTTTTTTTGTTGTTTTTCATTTTCATTTTTTGCATATATTTTTTGACGATATTTGCTTGAATTTGCATAAATTTCTTCACTAACTAATAAATACATAGTCATGGCTTACAAATACGCTGATGTTGTGAACATTCAATTCGAGTTATAAATTATTTAAATTAAGCTTACAAGTGACTCTCAGTGCTTTGTTGATTTTCCTTCAATATTTTAAGTTTAAGTTTTAATTTCATTTACAATTCATAATCTTAAGAACTAACTGCTTAGCTGCTAAATAAATACAATTTGATTTTTATTTTAATTTCATCTTTTTCTTGTAATGGAAAAATAGTAGTAGAAAGACAGTAAGTAAGTAGTCAAAGTGCATAGAGATCGCATTGAGTTTTCTTTTTTGTTTTTCTTAATATTTGGTGCTTATGTACAGAACAATAGAATTTGATCGAGTTTTTCTTCCTCTTTTTTGCTTTTTTAATTATGTTTTTTTTTTTAAATTATGCTGTTGGAAATACTCTAAGATATTAAAATATTTCTCTTCCGCCGCTCGCTAGTATCTTATGTGCTCTACTACTACAATTTCTTTAGATTACGTGCTTATAAGGAGGAGGGGGGGGGGGGGGGAGTGAGGAGGGTGGCTTTTAGTTTTGGCATCACAGTTGACAACGACACGACGGCCTAAGCATTGATGCTCAGCTGCCTGCGACGATAGTGCTCCGCGGATCAGTGCGTGAACTGGCGCAGGGTGCTCGAGTTGTGGCTGTGCGTCGGCTTGTGCTGGAACGAGCGGCGCCCGGTGGTGGCGCAGAGGCCGTTGCGCAGAGGCAGCGCTGGCGGCAGCGGTGGCGGCGTGGGCGTCTTGCTGCGACCGAGCTGCTCCAGGGGCAGCGAGTAGTGGGCATTGCTGTAGATGTAGTTGGGGTCCATCATCTCGTCGCGCTGCTCACGCTGCTTGAAGTGCTCGTGGGTGACGCGCAGCTGCTGCGGCGCATGCACCATGGGCACGTCCGCGTACGAGTAGCAGGAGTCGCCCACCGTCGCCGTGGCTGCCAGGAACTGCGGCTTCGTATAGTGGTTCAGCTTCGACTGCTGTGGATGCTGTTGCTGCGCCTGCGCCTGCTGCGCCTGCTGCTGCTGCTGCTGCTGCTGCTGGTCGCGTCCCATGGTCGCCGTCTTCATGTGGAGGACGAAGCTGGCACTGTCGTCGACGCTGCCCGCCGCCAGGCCCTTGTTGTTGTTGAGCTTCTGCTCGTGGAGCAGCGTGGCCGAGATGGGTACCTGCAGCTGCTGGAACTTGTGCTGGCCGTCGCCGGCGTTGAGGTCGTTGATGGGCATCGGGCACACGCCGTAGTGGTGGTGGGGCCCGGCCGTGGCCTGGTGCGGGGCCGTGTACGTGTTGGGGAAGGTCGAGTGGATGCCCAGGGAGCAGGGATGGTGCTGCAGCCGCGACATGTAGTCCTCGTCGCAGAAGGTCTTCTGGTACTCGCGCTCCTTGCGGCCCAGCGCCGAGTTGCCCCAGACGCCGCCCTTGAGGTACTCCCGGATCTTGTGCCGGCAGCGATAGAGCACCAGCGCCAGCGCCGTGATCGTCGCAGCGGAGCCCACCAGCAGGGCGCCGATGAGCGCCTGCTTGCGCGGATCCGAGTGGGAGCAGCCCATGAGCGTGGGATTCAGATGCCTCAGGGCCTCGCCGCGCAGCCGCTCGGGGAACTCGCAGAGCAGCTCGGCCAGCTGGTCCTCCTGGCTGGCGTTCTTGGCCACCAGCAGGTTGCGCAGCCACATCACACGGCAGTCGCAGGAGAGCGGATTCTCGGACAGATCCAGCGTGGTCAGATCCTTCCAGGGGAAGAGCCCCTCGGCGAGCGAGGTCAGCGCGTTGGCCTTGAGCACGACGTGGCGCAGGTGGGGCAGGCCGCTGAGGGCGCCCTCCTGCACCTCGACGAGCATCTTGTTGGAGGAGAGATTCAGGTACTCGAGATTCCCGTTGGCCGCGAAGGCGCCCGTCATCACGCGCTTCAGCTTGAGGGCGCCATTGATGTCGAGGCGCTTCAGCTGCTTGAGGCCCACGAAGGCGCCCTCGCCGATCAGCTCGAAGTCGTTCTGGCCCAGCGACAGCTGCTCCAGCCGCACCAGGTGGCTGAGGCCCACCGAGGGTATGCGCGGCAGGCGGTTGTCGGAGAGATCCAGGACGCGCAGCTCCTCGAGGCCCAGGAAGCTGTCGTGCGAGATGTTCTGCAGGCTGGCGCCCTTCAGCTCGAGGCGGGTGAGGCCCTTCAGGTCCTTGAACGCGCCCGACTGGATGCTCAGCAGGGAGTTCATGCCGAGGAAGAGCTCCGCCAGGCTGGGCATGGCCTGGAACAGCACGGGATCCGGCACGGTGGTCAGCGCGTTGTCGTCCAGGTACAGGATGCGCAGCTGCTTCAGCCCGTCGAAGGCCTTGGGATCGATGAAGCCGATGCGGTTCTCGCCCAGATTCAGCTCCTCGATCCTCAGCAGCGGCGAGAAGGTGCCCTGGTGCAGCTCCGAGATCAGATTGCCGCGCAGATTGAGCACGGTCACAGCCGAGAGGCCGATGAAGGTCTTGTTGCTGATCTGGCCGATCTTGTTGTGGTTCAGGTGCACCTCCTGCAGCTTCTTCTGGTAGGCGAACGTGCGCTGCGGGATGGTCATCAGATGATTCTGCGACAGATCGAGGAAGGTCAGCTCCGCATAGAACTGTATGGAGGAGTCGATGGTCTTGATCTTGTTGCTCTTGATCACCAGCCGCTGAATCGACGGATTCAGGGCAATGGGCAGCACGTCCAGCTGGCCCTCGCCGCACTGCACCACCAGGGTGTTGTCGTCGCACTGGCAGCCGGGCGGGCAGTTGGCCAATGCCGTCGTCTGGCTCACACAGATGCTGACCAGGAGGCAGCTGCAGATGCAGATCAATTTTTGTAGTTGCTGCATTTTGCTGTTGTTCTTGTTGTTTCCTTTTTGTTGTTGTTGTTGTTGTTGTTGTGGTTAACGCCTTCCGGCGTCGATTTGCGTTTTGCGGTTAATTTCGCCTGTCTCAATATCTGTGTGTGTGTGTATTGGTGTGTGTATTTCTTTCCAGTTATTTAGTTGTCCATAATGCTGCGAGAGAGAAAGGAAATTGCAAGGGAAAAGAAAAGAAAAGAAAAGTCGATTAGCTGAGTTTTCTTGCAACGAAAAACTATTTTTAAGACTTTTTCATAGATATCACATGGCGCGAGAAACATAAATTATGTTAAACTTTATATATAGACATTGTTCGGGATCAATTTTAGTTTTTAGAGTAAGAAATTTATTGCTTGAGATATTTAGTTCAACTGGAACAGAAAAAGTTTTAAATGAATTAATTGTATTTAAATTACATTTATTTATTTTTAATTAAAGCAAATTTTAATAAATAATTTGTAATAATATTTTTATTATAGTTTGTATTCGTTCATATATTTTATTTTAATTTTTTATTTATTTTCTCTTTCAAATTTATGTATATTTGTTTATATATATAATCATGAGCTTCAACTTTTTGCATTTTTAATTAAAATACAAAATTATTTTTAATAAAGATATTTTTTTATTTAAAAAAAATATCATATATATTAATTTATACTTTTTCATATTAAACAAATATTTATATATTTCTTTATAATCATTTTATATTTTATATCTTTAAAGCAATATGTATATATATATATATATATATATTTTATAATATATTTATATATTTTTTATAATATATTTTATACAAACATTTATTTGTGAATTTAAAAAATATATATATTTATATTATATATTTTATTTTTTTTTTTTTAATATTTTGTAATAAATATTTCTGTATATTTGTTTAAATACACAAAAAATATATTTGTAATTTTTAAAAATACATATTTATATATATTGATTTATATATTTTATGAAAAGTTTAATTTTATTTTTTTTTTAACAATTTTTATTATTTTATTTTACAAAATTTTTATATATTTCTCTCGCACTTGCTCAAATTTTTGTACACATTTTGCTGGACGAAACTTACCTTTTCAGATTTGGACGGCGCACAGCAACAATTTTGTTGAAGTCAGCAGTTGTTTTGTTGTTCGTTTTGAATATTTTGTAAATTATATGAGAACAAAGTAAAATTTGTTTGTTGTTTTTGATGGGATGGTGTTGACCAATTCGTTTGAGAGTTTCACTTGAACTGAACTTAAGATTTCACATGCAGCTAATAAAATGAATTTTATTTAGCCAATTCATAACTTTTGGTATTTTATTTTTGAAAATAAAAATGATGTTTCGTTTTGGGTTTGTTGTGTGTGTTTTTGTGTATTTTGTATATTTAAGTTGTGTGTTTGAAAATCGTGCGCGATAATCCAGTGGCTCGCTTTGCTGCACGCTTCAAGTTGTTGTCACACGGTTTACGTTCTTTTGGGTCTTGGCAAACTGTTGGCCAGAATGTGAGACACAGTCGGTGCTGGGCTAGTGGACGACCGAACACGACGAGGCAACGAACTACACTGATTTAGCTGAGCAGGCAGCGCATTGACGATACCTCGGTCCGAGTGTTTCCAGCGACGGCGAAGCAGCTGCAGGCGAGGCGTAAATAATCCACGACGCGGCCTTGCAACGAAACCAACCCGAACGACGGCTGCCAAAGAGTGTGAGAGAGGGAGAGAGTGAGCTAAGGAGAGCGTTAACATACCACCAAGTGGTGTTCAGATAAAGCAGCTGCCGAACGCTGCCAGAGCAAGAGAGAGACCGAGAGCAAAACAGGTTTCACAGCCAAAACTCACTCAAAGCGTTTCACTCACAATTTATCTGAGGCGAGCCTGAGCGACGAGCATGAGAGACTCGGCGTTGTTGCAATTGCAGAACGACGCGCAGTTGAGGCCAGGCAGCCCATCAACATAAACACACGAGATGCTGCGAGTTTTGTGGCCAAAGCCATAAAAAAGCGCTAAGTAGTCGAATTTATTTGACGTAGTATAGGCTTTTAGCTGCTGAGACCAAGATTTCATTAGACAACATTAAATGTCAAGTGGAGCGCAATTGATGTGGTTTACTCACATCTAACACTTAAGGCGAAAAAACGCAGCACTTGAAACTGATATGCCCATGGGCTAGGTAGCGCGAGTATCTGATGGATGCATTTATCCCATAAAGGACACTCATTACAACTGCCGAGAGTTGCCACTGCAACTCAACACTTGCCCCAAAAACCACGCAGCGAATTGTTATTTATAGTGTCATTTGATACTTGGGACATGCTTGTCTCAGGCTCTCCGCTCCGCATTTCGATGCATTTTTGAGTTATGGCCAGAGCACAGATACAAACATACGTGAGCAGCAAAATATGCAGACTGTTCAACTATTTACCAACACACACACACACACACACACACGCACACACGCACACACAACAACTGTGACAACAAGAAAATCAACTATAAATGGTCATAACTTTGTGCCAACATGCTGAGAGAGAGAGAGGGAGAGAGAGAGAGAGAGAGGGAGAGAGAGCGGAGCGTTTTTTGGGGGGCTTTAGCAGGCATTTGCCGGTTGCATAACTTGCATATTTTAGCCATCTCGAAATTCTTGTAAAAGTATGCAAAATACTATTTGCCTATGTCTACGCAAATGAAAATCTGTGCGAGCCAGAGCCAGGGCATCATCCACTTTTGCATATTGACAACTGTATCTAGTAAATCAACATTTGGCAGGCACTGTAACATATAATTTTTTTCATTTCCCACATATATTTCTGTTGCTGTTGATGTTGCATCTGCCATCAATGTCAGCTTTGTGGTTCGCAGTCAAAAAAAAAAAGAGAAAAAAATACTGAATGCAATAAATATGTCAAAAAGTAACTAAGAGCCGCAAATAAAGCTGAATCTCTTTATGCAATATTGCAGAATTATTCATTCAGCAAAAACGTAAATCTATATTCTGTAAATCGTTCAGATTATTTCATCAGATTGCCGAAAAAACAACAAAAATATTGACACTTAAGCCAAACATTTATCAGAAACTAAAGTATAGAGCTGTAAATGTTGATATGAAAGAAAAACATACATCAAAATAAACAGCTGAAACTCAGTTGTAATATTATAAAAAATATATTTTATATGTATATAAAAATATTATAAAAAAAATGACCAGAGCGTAAGTAAATGTAAATGAATATAAATAATTTAAAATATATTATATATGCAATATGAAAGTTGATAAAAATATATAAACAAAAATTAAAGGACAAAATATATTTATACAAATATATTAAAAAATATATATAAATATTTATTTTGAAAACTGAAACTCATATGAGTTGTACTATTATAAGAAATATATTTTATATAAATACAAATATGTAAATAAAATTCCCAGCGCTGGCATATGCGGAAGTAAACGTAAATGAATATTAATGATTCAAAAGTAATATTTAAAACAGTAAATTCAACATGAAAACTGAAAAAACTATGCAAAACAAACTATAAATATATACAAACAAATATTTTTTTTAAATATATATATATTTTTTAAATTCATGTAAAATTTCCCAATTTTTTATACAAATATATATTCGCGTTTGTCTACTCAGAAAATATATGAAATATATAAAAATAAATACATAAAAAATTTAAAAGTAACAAAAATTAATTTATTTGCTGCCCAGAAATATACTTTCATAAATAAAGTATTTAATATTAATATTAATATTAATATTTATACAAAAAATATATGTAAATATGCTCAAAAACATAATAAAATATAGGCTACGCAATATGTATACATATATAAAAAAAAAATTAAAAATAAATACAGAAAACATTAAAAAGTAAGAAAAGTAAATATATGTATATATAAAGTATTTAATATCAATATTAATATTTATACAAAAAAAAATATATAAAATATTTAAAAATTACAAAAATAAATATATATAAAATATTTTCTACTCTGAATATATATATGTATAAAAAAAAAATTAAAAATAAATACACAAACTATTCAAAAATAGATAACACATGGTAAATGTCAATTAAGATTTGAAATGTGAACATTTTAATTCAGTTTGACAGCTTGAATAGTTTCAGTTATTTTTTTATAATTTGTAGAAAGTTTTTGATTTCCAAACATCCCAAAAAAAAGCGAAACTGTGCCGCAACAGATTGGTAAAAAGGCTTGCAGCAATTATGCTTTGATGGTGACAGCAGGTTGCCACTTGCCACTTGCCACATGGGCGGCCATAGCTAATTATAGAAAAGAAACTATAGATACTATATACTATATGCCAAGTTAACTCTTGCAGCTGTACTTGATCTACATATGGCTGCAGCAGGTGTACAGAAAGTTTCGACTCTCACGTTACACTTAATAGCAGCCAAAGCAACGTCAATTGGCGACGATGTGTGAGAATTGCTTGGCAATAAATTTTGACAGAGAGAAAGAGGGAGAGAGAGAGAGAGAGGGAGAGGGCAATCACATCTAAACAATAACTGGAAATGTTTGCTTATGAAAATTGTTTAGCCGAATGCTAAAAAGCACTTAAACAATTAGAGAGATTTGGGGAGCGATGTGTAATTAGGTAAAACACTGCTGCAACTACCGTTGCATTCGACAAAGCATAAATGCAAATAACGCACGGCGCAGCCAGCCAAGCCGAGCTGAAAGAAAAACGGCTAAAACTGACTAAAAATACAGTCGGCAAACAACAGCGACGCACTTTGGGCAAACAACAACAGCGAAAAGCGAAGGGCGAGGTAACTTATGGGAACGCTTAGAGTGACCAGCCATCCAAGCGAAGCCAGAGTTGAGCAGGCTGAACTGGGCTGCCTGATGCCCTGTATGTGTGAGCATGAGAATGAACGTAAAGTCAGAAAGTTATTTTTGATCGATGTTAAACTACAATATTAAGGTAGAAGATCATTCGAATCTGCAGTATAGAAAATAATAGATTTTGAGGACGAAAGATAATTAGATGTAGATATAAATATTTATTTTTTGTAGATATAATATTTTTTTAAATATTTAAATATATTTTTTTATATATTTATATATTTAATGTACATATTACTTATACATATATACAATAAATATATAAATATATAAAAAAATATATTTAAATATTAAAAAAAAAAATATTATATGCACAAAACAAATATTTATATCTTTTTTATATTTTATATTTACATTTTATATTTATATTTTATATTTATATTTTATATTTATATTTATTTTAATACAATATTTTTTTTAATACAATTTTATATATTACTAAATACTACATTTAAATTTAAATATATTGGTTACCAATATAATTTAAATATTTTTTTATTTATATATTTTTTTCATATTTGTTCAGCCAATCATTATAGCATTCGCTTTTCATTTCTCTATATATAAAATATACTATAAAAGTCGAAATAAATCCATACTTAATTAATTTTATTTTACTAATTCGCATACAAATCAGTGAAGACGTACCTATATAGATTCCATTTACAGCCAGTTGGTCTACTCCCCTTCAACCTCGCCTCTCCAGGGTATCTAACTCAACGCAGCTGGCTGCGCATGCGGTGTGAGCCGTTGCCGTCGCATTTGCTTGTTGTTGCTTTATTAGAGCCGTTGTCTTAACAAGAAACTTGTTAGTTGCAACGGGTTAAGGCTAACAAATGTATATAAAAAACCAACAACAACAACAAAAACAGCAATAGGAAGAAGAGAAGGAAAAAACATTGTTTGCCCGGCGCGACGTTGTCGCTGGTCCGTCAGTCGGTTAACTACTTTGAACATACTTTTCAGCTGCCGACTTTTCCAGGCCCATTTGTCAGCATTTAGGCAAACATCGTTAGACGAGCCCAGTTCCAGTCTTAGCCAATCCAAAGCCAGTTCCGGTGCCCGTTTGGACCATGCTAAATGCGACTTCCGCAATCCCAGTGTTCCGTTTCCTTCGCACTCATTGTCTTCGATCCAATAAAATATCAATTGACTCGCAATTAATCATATTCCAAATGTGCAAAGGCCAGTTAGTGAGCAGAGAGAATAGTTGCCAACGCCTGGGCAGCCGGAAAGAAGTCCCATTGTCCCATTGTTCTGGATTGTACTTACTTCTGATTTTCCTACCTATTCTCGCTTCACACTTTTTTTCTTTTCCTCAGCTCCGGTTTAAAGTCGTCTCCTGATGCTACTCGCTTTTTTCCTCAGTCTCTTTTAGAGAAATCACAATAAATAATGAATCAAAAAATGAGCGTTAAATGCAACGAGACGACGAGAAGGAAGGCTGACAACAACAACAACAGAAAGCAACGGAAGTGAGTACACAATGGATCTAAAAGAACTGGGCACAATGGACTCTCAGAGACTGCGTACTGCCTACCCCATGGCAAAGGTTAAGTTTAAATCGATGCCCATACATATATATATATATATATATATATATATATATATATATATATATATATATATATATATATATATATATATATATATATATATATATACATATATATATATAAATTTATATATGTATATGTACTTCACACACACATTTCTCAGTTTGATTGTTCAAAGGCAGAGCTAAGCATTTGCTGACTTGTATTACTTCTCTCTGGCTCTGGTTTTTGTCTGGCCAACGCTCTTTGCTGTGCATGGAGCTTTGCTAATGCATCTCTGGGCTGGGAACTAAAAACGTCATCAAGTGTTTGGCATTTTAGAGATTTCAGCAGCTATTAAAGGTAATGCGACTTTCAGCCTGCTCCAGCGTAAGCTGCTCATGCCTAAGACCCTCATATCAAAAGCAACCGAAATCTATGGGAATGTGAGTGTCATGCAGACAGAGAGGCGAGCGAGCTTGAGACTCGAAAGATATATAAATGAATAAGTGGAGCACTCGAGGTGCATAGAAAACTACATGAAATGAAAGTCAAACTGTAGACTAATAATAATAATAATAATAATAATAGTAATAATAATGTTTTGTTTAAATAATAATAATAATAATTATAATATTACTTTCAAAATATAATAATAATACTTTATTAAATAATAATAACCTTTTTATATTTTTAATAATAATAATATTAGTAATAATAATGTTTTGTTTTAATAATAAAAATAATAATATTTTTTAATAATAATAATAACTTTATATATTTTTAATAATACTAATAAAACTACACATATTTTTATAAATAATAGCAATAATAAGAATTTTTTTATAATAATAATAATTGTATACAGTTTGGATTTTTTGTGTTTTTTACTTTATTATATAATAATAATATTTATTTATTTTTTTTATAATAATTATGAAAATATTTTTATTACACTTAATCTCTTAAAATAATAATAATAACCCTAAATTTTGTTTGTTCAATAATAATAATGATACTTTAATTTTCTTTCAATAAATAATATGATTATTATATATTTTTTAAATAAGAATAAATACTATTTGATTAATTTTTTTAAATAACAAAAACAAAATTTTCCTTTTTATTTATTTTTTTTAAATATCATTAAGTAACCCCTTCTATTACTCAATACTATTTATAGTTTGTAACTCTATCTTACACTTGAAAAAATACTCGATTACATTCCTTCCTTGAACTCGTTCTTCTCTCGAACTCGGGCCTATCATAACAACTCTTTCTTCGTCTGAGAGTCTGTAATCGATCCGAATGAAAACCAATTTTAATGGAATCTACTTTGCATATTCTAGCCCAGGCGATCTAGATACTTAACTCATCTTTGGCAGCTCGCAGCAAACGCTTTCTTTGGAGAATTCCGCCCATATCGAGTCACACACGTCCTGCCCACACTTTTGATTTCCACTGAACTGTGACTCAGACTCTCGGGCCGCTTGGCCTACACCTGATGCTCGACCCGATAATTTCAGTGTGAAACGGAAGATACTCTCTCTGTGGCTGGCTGTAGAAACTTAGATTTCGAAACGATTAGGCCGCACAACATGCGTTTTACCACATGGTAAACTAGAAATTAAGTTCAAACCTTCGACGATTTCCAATGAAATGGAAAAGCCAGGCGCCACTTGAAAATGTTTTCCATCGAAACACATATAATTACCAACAGCAGACCTCCAGGTAGAGGTGGGGTCCAGACTCACAGAGAGCGAGAGAGAGAGAGAGAGAGAGAGAGAGAGAGAGAGAGAGAGAGAGAGCGGGCGAGAGCTGGAGAATGTCTTTGGGGCACATTAACATTGGATTCAATTAATAAATGACGTTAACGTGCTGTCAAAATATGAAATTGTTGATGATGCAGCCAGCCAGGCAGCCAGCCAGCCAGCATGTGGCTCGAATGTATCTGGGAGATACATTTGCAGGGCCAGGGCCAGAGCCGATATCGGAGACTTCATAAATTATAATTTGCTCGAGCTTGGGTCATAAATAGCCAGCAGCAGCCCCAGAGCTGGACACTTGACTACCGATTATAATCAATCTTAGAGATAGATTTGCCAGACCCAGAGACCAGACCAGAGACTGGGAAATGATGGGCCTAAGCTGGGCAGCGATCACGCAACGCGACATGCGACTCGTATTGGGCCAAGTTAGCTGTGAACACTGAGCTGTTACATGTGTCCATGTCCAGCGAGTCGCTGTCTGGCTACGCCATGAGCAATGATCCTGCTCCGTCTCGATCCGCATGCAAAAAATACTTTATGCAAACATGTGTCTCCGCATTGTCTGCGACACGCATTTATCAGACGGCATTTATCACGATGACGATGGCGATGAGGATGACCAAGGCGAAGACCAACAGTCCAAGACTGGCATATCAAGTTGCAGTTGCCTTCTGTCTGTTGCCCCTTGCCCCTTGCCTCTTGCCTGCTGGCTGACACATGATTTGTTTTTGCTCTGCTGTTCAGATAACTCAAACACGATATGCGTATCTCATAGATTATATTTGCTGCATGTCACATTTCCTTTACTTTATTTTTCTTTTTTGCTTGGCTATTTTTGGCTTGCAGCTAGAGTTGCCCGATCGTCTCCTAGTCAATGCTCAATGCATAAACAAATCTTTGGCTTTTCCTGTTCAAAGGCAGCCAAACGCGTTGCAGTAAGCCGGCGTCTGCTTGGCTCATTGTCTAAACAAATCCCATTGATAGCTGCGCATAAATTACGCGTGCGAAACTGAAATGAGCCAAGCAATTACAACGGAGCGGATATGGGGGGCATTCCAGGAGTCCGACCATATCCTATATCAATACGAACTCACATCTGTTGCCGATTTGCATATCCGCCAGCGGAGATATGCAGCTGATCAATAGCTAATCTCGTGAGTTGTGGCGAAAGAAACTGGAAGTTCATTAAGGAGAGAGATTAACGGCGCTTAGTTGCTATTTTTGCTGTTTGTTGATCTTTGGCGCGAAAGATATTTAAATAAAATAAATAAATAAATGAAGTATAAATGTATTTAAGTTTTAAATAAAATTAATTAAATAAATAATAAAAATAAAATAATGACATATAAAATAAATGAAGTACATAAAATAAATGAAATAAATAAAATTTATAAAATAAATGAAATAAATGACATAAGTTAAATAAATGAAATAATTTAAATAAATCGAATAAATCAAAAAAATATATAAATAAAATAAATCTTAAATAAAATAATAAAAATAAATAAAATAAATGAAGAATAAATGAAGTATATATGTATTAGTGTTTTATATAAAGTAAATCAAATAAATAATGAAGACAAAATAATAAGAAATAAAATAAATCAAATATGTAAAGAAAATAAAAATTCAAAAAAATAAAAGTACATAAAATAAATCAAATAAATAAAATAAATAATGTAAGTAAAATGAACAAATAATATAAAATAAATAAAATAAAGAAAATAAACAAATTAAATTAAATAAGTAACATTTTAAAATAACTAAAATGAATTAAATAGAAATTTATTAGGAAGAAAATAAATTTAATGAATTTCTGCTCTTTAATTCTATTGGACCTTCATCTTAAAGGAAGTTGTGATTGAGTTGATTTTCCTAAATACTTGTATACTATCTGAAATAAAGTCTTACTTAGGTTAAGACTCGTGGCAATAGCTTTCGACATTCAAAAACCAATTATATTATATTTAATATTATTATATATGTAAATATTATTATACATTTTCTAAATATACATATATGTATATATGTTTATGTATATAATTTAAATATATATGTATGATATATGTATTTATTAAAATATATTTTATAAATACATATGGCATAAAGCACACTCCAAAAAAAAAAAAAAAATCAAAACTACTTCCTATCCATATAACATTTTATATACAAATATAATCGCACTAATGATATATCATCTGTATATATCTGTATTTCACTTCTTTCATTCTATAATACATTTTTTTGAAATTTGCTTTAATTGAGTTTAATAAAATCAGCGCCGCAAATCACGTGGTGAAAAGCGTAAGACAAGTTGAAGTCGACTTTAAGCTGAACTGAATCATAATAGGTGTCAAGTGGCATTAGCTAAGTCAAGCGTAGGTCGCTTTGGCTTTGGTCGCGGCCAACGCGGCTAACCCGTTGCAAGTGAGCGACAAAAACGCAGGGTAGCGTAAAAAGAAGGTAGACTAAAACAGCAAAGGCAAAGGCAACGGCGACAGAGTCAGCCACAGAGTCAGAGTCAGAGTCAGAGATGGAAATACACATCCTCTCGATGGCAGCGATGCGTGTGCAAACAGAGCCCAAAGGCAGGCCGCACACAAAACGTAACTTAAAGATACAGATACAGGTCGAGTGTCTGACTGAGTGTGTGTGTGTGAGTGTGTGTGCGACTAGGCAGGTGTGTTTCTCACGCAGGGCCAACGCAGCCAGGCTTCCTTCAGTCGCAAAGTGTGGCAACGTGTGGTAATATTTTCAGTTGCTTTTTTCCCTATTTTTGACCGGCGGCTAGCAGCCGCAGCGCCACACATACGCCTGGCTGGCTGCTACAGAGGCAGCTACAGCTACAGATGGAGAGCCAGAGCCCATGGCTTTTTGCTTGGCATTCGCAGACCTCAGCTCATTTGGCCAGTGATTCGGAAATGTGTCGGCTCTGGTTTGGCATTATTTTTGTTTGTACCCCTCACCGCCCCCTCCCCCCCTCTCAGCTGACCGCTTTGATAGCATAAATCAAATGGGAAAATAATTACGGCTGCTGGCGCAAAATTTGCACGTGTATTAATTTCTAGCTGCCGCTGCTGCTGCTGCTGCTTTAAATCGTAGCAAAACGCCAGCAACTCGCAATTACAGCGCTTGCCTGATTGCTGAGGCGCGTGTTGGTCTCTTGGTCTCTCCTGGTCGCTGGGGCTTTATCATTTAATACGCATCTCCAGCTTTTTCGCACACAATTCGAAAGAGAAGAATGCCAGAGTCCAGAGCCCAAGATATATTTGAGAAGGTTCTTCTTTAATTGTAGCCTACGCTATCAGAGCAGCAACAGGATACAGCGAGGCCTCGCCTCGACTGACTGACCGACTGTGATTATGGCCTTTGAGCTGCATAAAGCATATCTTTAGCTAAATATTTCTCTTATGGTAGCTTGGAAATTGTTTTCGTTTGTTTGCTTAGCCTGGGAAATTGCATTAGCAACAGCAACTGCAACTGCTCAGCATAATGAGATTTAAGCAAATGGAAATTGTAAATGCTGCCATAATTATATATAAATATCTTTGGCAATTGATATACGGCAAAGTGAAATGGAAATCAAATTGCAGCTCATTTATGCCATAATTAAATAATAATAAATAAAAAGCATTCGCTTTGTGACTCGCATACAAATTGATTGAGGAATTTTACGATTACTCGCATACAAATCAGCTCAGATATCAAATTATTACGATTTATCTAACTGTAGTCTTTCTTCCATGGAAAATGAAATTGTCCCCAGACTCCAGGCGCAGTAGGCTGCAGTCGGCCTGTCGCCAGCGGACTACAACTTATTTTGATTTTTATTATAATCAAAACAAAGAGGAAAACGCTGACAATGCACATAAAAGACTGAGGCAGGAATCGAAAAGGTGCCACGGCACCATGGGTTTCCTAGACTGCATTTATCTTTCGTTAGAAACTTGGCATCTACGTGTGGCAGCCAATCAATGACCACAATCTTTTGGGTTTGGTTCTTTGTGGCCCATAAAAAATAAAGAAGAAGACAGTTTATGCGTTCCGATGAAAAATGCCTCAGATTTCTATGCATGTCCTCAGATTGTTCCCTAAACACTGCGACATGAACTAGTTCGAGTCGCGCATCCTTGCTGCTGTAGGTCCATTTAGTTATTCCATTATAAATTTAACTGTTATCGCAACAACTTAATCGAGCCATAAAGCTGGCTGCTGCCCCTCGCTGTGCAGCAACTTGATTCCTTCTTATCTCAATTTCAAATTTGTTAATTGCCGCGCACTTCAAGTACGTATCTTTTTTTCGGCTGCTTTTCTTTTTTTTTTTTTTTTGTTGGCTTTTTTAATGCTTGTTCTAAATGACTTTTAAATGCTTCTAAGTGTAATAAAGTTGTTTTCCTGCCATTGCGTAATGAGTTAGCTGAGCGCGTGTATTCGTGCCACATTTGGTAATCTGCGCCTTGGCATCGTTTTATAGTGCGACCGACGCAGGCACATTTTAATTAATTCTCTCGGAGGTTTTGTTTTTTTTTTTGGGTGTCGCAGGCCAACAGCCAACAGAGTTGCAAGTTCAGCGAGGTGTCTGCTTTGATGATGAGGTTTTTAGTGTGATGCTGCCTAAGTGAACCAAGTGGCGAGAAGGTCATTGTTTCGTCTGCTTGCCTAGCTGAGGCTGGAAATGAGTTTTTATTAGCAATTTGGCATAAGAAAATTAATGTAAAATTTGATGTATTTTCCAGCTAAGAGCTAAGAGCTAGACTCAAGTTTGCAAATAAACAAATATGTGTTCTGAGAGGGAGTTTAGACTAGAGTAAAGTGAAAGTTTGCAGTTTGCAGGAGTAGTTAATATAATTTAATTAATGATAGAAGTTTTCGATATACTATAAATATCAACTAAATTTATTCACTAACATATCAAAGACTAAGATTTTTGTATTTGTATTAGTGAATAATTGTCGCAAAAAAATGTAAAATAAATAAAAACTATAAAATATTAATAAACTAAGACAATTTTCAAAACAATTTTATAATTATATACTGACACATAAAATGTATTATAATATATAATAATCAATTTAATTTAAATTAATAATAGCTTTAGTTATTTGTTTGTATTTAAGTAAGTATTTTAACTGTTATTATTTTAAGATTATTAATAGGAAATATCTTCAAAACTTTTATTTTATTTGTTCTTATTTTATTTCTTTAAATTATATTTAATTTTATTTTTAATTTTCTATTTTTAAATATTTTTTTTTTTTATATTTTTTTAATGAAGTTTTATTTTATTTTATTTTTCTTATTTTATTTAATTTTCGATTGTCTACTTTGATTTCTTTTTTATTTTATTTTGTTTAATTTTTTGTTGTTGTTATTTTATTTAATTTTTTATGATAATTTTATTTTCTTGTTTTATTTATTTTAATTTTTAAAATTTTCGTTTATCTTCGTTTATTTTATTTTTATTTTATGTTCACTTTTTGTTTAATTTTTTTTTAATGAAGTTTTATTTGATTTTATTTTTATTCATCCTAATTTAGGTTTTCTTATTTTATTTAATTTTTTTTTTTTTATTTTCGTTTCTCTTCATTAATTTTTTTTTTTATTTATTTTACTTGATTTTATATATTTTACTTGATCATTCCACAGCTCAAAAGTGAGCTCATTGAATTCAGCTAAATAACATGTTAAATGGGCGCAACGAATGCAATGCAGCGCAACAACAGGCGATGCCAAATGGGCCGTAATAAATCATAGCTTTATGATATTAAAAGTAGACGAGGACGAGTTCTTGGGGTACGCACTGGCTGAGCCAGCGGAACAGGCTGTTGGCAGTTCAAAAGAAATCGACAATCAGAGCAGTCGCAATGCCAAAAGCCAATATTATTATTATTATTATTGTACAGACGAGTCGCTATAGCATACCTGATCTGGCAGCTCGGGCGGCGCGCACAAAGCTGCCCAAGGATGAGGGTAAAAATCGAAGATGATGTCGAATACGCGCACTAAATTATGACTAGACAGAGGCGCTGACAATTCAATGCGAGTCGAGCCCATAAGGAAATGCACGTAATACGTTCGTTTGCCATGAAAATTTATGCCGCATAACCGTGGAGCGTGGTATGGGGCACACACATATAGAGAGCGATATATATATATTTATATATGTACTTATATATATGAAAAGGAAAGGCAAAAGCAAAAGTCCTCAAACCGACAGGCAGCGAGTGTGTGCAGCGAGTGCATTCGTTGGCCGTTTGGTAATCCGTAAAAAATGATGTCATAATAAATTGTAATTTATGAGCGCATTGCACTCCAATCGCAGCCAGTTGTGGGGGCCTTTTGCCTATGCCTATGCCTATGCCTATGCCCATGCCTATCCAGTGCCTAGCTCTGTCTGCCAACAATCCGGCCAGCGACAAGTTAGGCCGCCTCGCTGACAGATGACGGTCTGATGAAGCCATTATGATGACTTAAGCTCGGCCGCTTTGCTACACGATTAATTATATCCGAGCGCAAGCGCAGGGCGGGAGGGATAAGAGGAAGCGCAGCGCTACTACATTTGGGCATATGTTATAAAAATACCTGACGATCTCTGTCTGTCAGCCAGTCGCAAGACATTGTTTCCTGTGCGCCAGTTTGATTCTAAACAAATGTCAAGTTTTATGCTCGAATGGCCTGGGAAATGCCTCGCGATCTCTTGGCCCTCTGCCTCTCGCTCTGCCTTAACTTAGCTGACAAATAGATAAAGTGCATTCGTAGTAGTCGCAGCTCGTTCGCCACTTGATGTATCGGCTGCTTGTTTTGATCTGACATCGGCCCATTTAGTATGCAAATGTATGATTATGTTCAACAAAGTGACAGCGGTAGAGAGAACTTCAAATGGAGGCGAAGCCTGGAATAAATATTCAAACATAAAAGATAAGTACAGCTGAGGGTCTTTCAGCTTTTACCGTTCTAATTAAAGACTTTCTGTTGATAGTAAATCTCTTAACTGTTCATTACAGTTACATATACATATTTATCCTGAGCCAGTTTAACTTAAAGTTTTTCCAACTTTCATAAAATATTTATTTTTCTGGTCCCGCCCAAAACAGGAAATTGGACAATTTCACGCCTTATGCCACATTTAAACGTCTATTGATGGAAACAATTAACATAAATTGGCTTTAATTAAAAATTACAATTTAATTCAACGAGCTTCTAAAACCTCGCTCAGCCCCCTCGGCCCGAAACGGAAGCAAATATAAACAATTCTCGAATATTTTTCGGTAACTGCGTTGCGCCTGCATTCAAACAGAACAAACATTTTAATCATTGCATGGCTTGCAGCCCAGAAGTATCTGTCAGCTAGTAGAGACAACGAATGCTGCAGCTCATTAGCGCCTGGCGACAGCGCCGAAGCGCAACGAGCGACGGGGAAATGCGCCGGAAATCAATTTCTCTACCCCAAAACTTGAGTTTTACAAATATAATTGTCAAATACCTATGCAAGGGCAGCTTAAGAGAAATTATGAGGTTTTTCGTACGAGTGTGGGGAGTGTAGGGAGAGAATAGAGTATATTTTTAGGGAATATTAGGCAGAGTTGAAAATTTAGGGACTATATATTAAGATTCTTTAGTAAGTTCATATATATTTTAGAAATCGTTTTATGAAATATTAAAGAATAGTATATACAATTAAAAAAAATGGCTATAGCTCCAAAAATAATAAAAATACTAAATATACCAAAATTCATATAAAAAATACTAAATATACTGAAATTCCAATAATAAATAAAATAAAATACTAAACTCCTATAATAAAAATACTAACTATATACTACATATACCAAAATTCACATAATAAAAATACTAAACACACTGAAATTCCAATAATAAATGTAATAAAAAAATACCAAAAATATACTATAAATACTAAATGTATGCTGAATATAATTAAATAAATAAATAAAGTTCTGTACTATAATTATGTACATAATATAAAGGAAACTACACAAGGAAAAATTCTAAATATACTAAATTTAGTGTAATAAAAATACTAAATATTTATATAAATAATTAAATATGCTAAAAATAAAATTGATAAAAATACTAAATATATACTAAATATACTAAAACTAAAAACAATAAATAATTAGTAATTATGCAGAAAATGCAATTTTTAAACTCTGTTTACATTTTCTAAGACGAGCGAGTATCAAGCAGTCAGTTATGCACATTCACTACATTCTTCTGTCACGACTTCTTCCACCTCTCCAAGAACAATTGCTTAATCAACGTTCAAAGGTTGAGCACATAACGCATTCACGCCTGCGCAGTGGAGCAAACTGGGCTCTCCCGACCCGCCCCAATTGTAGCTCCACAAATTGCTTAACAGCTGCTCGTCAAGGTGGGCAGTTTTTGTGGGGAGGCAAACGACTTGAGCGACGCTCAAATCGAATTGTTATGCATTTAAAATTAAAGATGAAAAGCTCGTGAAAATTGTACAAAATGCTGAAAGTGATCAAATTAAATAAAAGTCAATTTATGGTCGAGCAAACAGGCGAGCCGGACCGGGCTGGGCCGGGCCGGGCCAGAGTGAAGTCTTGTTGTTCTAAGTCCTTCCATTTGAGGCCAAAGGACCACCAGGATAATGCGCTCAAAAGGCAGATAAGATGAAGGCACTTAAATTTAGTTGTTCTCTTTGTTGTTTGATGGGGAGGCAGCAACAGCAGCAGCAGCGGCAGCATTCCAGCCAATGTATTTGTTATTTTTTTTCTATCTCTGTAGATATTTTTTTTTCACTCTGTGTTTTTTATTGTTAGCTCGCGCGCTGCGAACAAAAGCTAAAATTGAAAATTGTTAAAATATACGCCACATTCACACAGCTACTTTCCTTTCTATGCTCACTGTGTGTGTGTGTGTGTGTGTGTGTGTGTGTCTCATTCTTGGCCTTTTTGCCTGGTTTACTTTCCCTCGACCGCTGGCCTGCCCGCAGGATTCTTTTTTTTTGGCAGCGCAAACAATGTGAGAGACTCCAATAAATAAGCACAGAGCGTCTTGGACATTGGTCGGGAAATGCTGCTGTTTGTTTGCTTGAAAATGGTTTTAATTGTTGTTGAATTTTGTGTTTTTTTGTTGTGTTTAGCTCCCATATTGGGTCTCGCACATTGTTGACCAAATATAATAAGATAGCTGAATGGCTGACTGCCTGGCTGCCTGGGTGCCTCGCTGGCTGGCTTGGCTGTTTGTTTTGGTTTTTGGCTAAAAGTAAATTAAGTGCCAATGTTAATGGCAGTTATGGCCGGCATCTGGATCAGGATCAGGAGCAGACAACAAAGCAGCGGCCATTTGGGTGTCTTAATGCTGCAGTAATAATAGCTAAAAGTGCAGAGCCGTAGATAGTAGCCCAAGATTTATGAGCTGCTGCTGTGTGTGGCATGGCTGGGTCAATGGCTAACGTATAGAGAGCCAAAATGATGTTTAAAATGCATTACGAGCTATGGCGCATATAGAAATTAATTGATTAGCTGATTTGCAATGCAATCATAAACATGGCTCGAAAGCAGCCATAATTGGCCAGGCATCCCCAGACAATTCGATTAAAGTTAAGCTGCGCTACAAGCCCAGCCACTGAGTGGCTTGTGGTTCCCATGTTTCCCAGACCAGCCCAGCCAGCCTAGCCAGCCATCCAGCCTAGCCAGCCATCCAGCCTAGCCAGCCACAAATAATATAACAATTTAAATAACAAGCATGGAGCAGGCAAACACCAAACGCGTTAGTTAGATAGATTGATCTACATGTACACGACAACAACGTGGCCAAGTGGCTCTGGCTTCGACTCTGGCCCTGACTCTAGGCTCCTTGTTGCCAGCTTGCTCTGTGTCTGCCTCTGCCTGTGCTGTGTACTCTGCGCCCCAGTCCTGTGCTGCGCTGCGCTGCTGATTGGGTTAGCAGAAGGCAACCCGGGCAGGCCGAGAGCATGTCAAAACAAAATAACATCTTTAGCGCGCAAACATGACAAAACATCAGAATTCCAGCAGATTAACGTCAATTTTAATTGCATTCACTTAGCCCAGGCAGCCGAGGCTCAGTTGTCTATGAGAGCCTTAGAATAGAGCCACACAGCCACCGAGACACAGCCTCTCCAGACAGCAGACGACCAGCTGAAAATATGCATACCTACAAAGGAAAACACAAAAGCAACGAAGGTAAGGCCCCAGCCAAAGGTGGAAAATTCTATGACAATGTCTACATACTTTTCACACTCTACACTGAATTTATGGAAATTGTTGTGGTAAATGAAAACTAAATATGGAAAATTATTGATGAAATATTTTAAATAAATTATTAATAAATAAAAAGCTTCAAAAAAAATGTTATTAAATTATAAAAACTAAATGAATAAATAAAAAAATAAAATAAACAACTGAAAAAAGTTTTAAATATTTTAAAACATTTTTAAAAAATTTTAAAGCTGAAAAAAATAAGTAGCGGAAAATAATTCGAAAATGAATAAATAAAAAATAATACAAAAAATATTTATAATTGAATATAAATATATACATACTTGAAATATATAAAATTTTAATAAATCATATAAAATTAGTACACAAAAATTAAAAAATATGTATTACTAAATATATATAAATAGATAATTGTAATTTTATCTATATTTATTTATATACACATTTATTGATTTATATAAATATTAAAAATATGTAAGTCTTTTATGCCCAGAAAAAATAAAAATAAAACAGCATATTTATTCCTTCATTTACTATAATCAACAAGAAGCTGATCTCGATGCAAAAAAAATAATCATAAAAATATATGTAAGAAACTTAATATATATGTATATCCAGTCAGCTTTAATATGCGGGCAGCTCGCTTTATCTTCGCAAATTGTGCAGGTGTTATTCTAAGCAAGTCAGGCTTAACCACAAAGTGATTATACCTCTTGCTAGTGCATTAAATAAAGAAAAGAAAAAGAGATACAAAATCCATACAACAAAAGGGCTTAAAGTCTGGCTGGCACCAAGCAGCTTAGCCAGCAGCAACAGCAGCAGCAACGGCAGCAAGGCAAACACAGAGTTCCACAAGGTTGTGATTAACATGCGATAAAAAATGAGGCAGGCAGCGTTCTAGCCAACTGGCAACTCGCAACTGGCAACTGGCACCATACCAGGCCAGACAGAGTCCGACTGGACCCGAACATGAAACTGGACGCTGTCTGCCCGCTGTTCGCTGTTGGCTGCTGGGTCGGGAGCTTGAGCTGCTTGGTCAGTTGGCTTACGTGTTTGCATTAGCAGAAGTGCAACTGCAAGTGCGGGACCCTCGACTTGGCTGGCAACACTCGACAGCAGCGCACAAAAGTTAAGTGTCTGGCTGTCACATGCGATTTGCACCTGCCGGATGAGCAATGGGCCAGTCGCGAGCTGGCCGGGCTCGCAGCTCGCAGCTCGCAGTTCACAGCTCACGGCTCACGGCTCTTTTGCGTGGATTATTTATCATCTGCGCCACATCAGAGAGCGAGAGGCTAAGTTACGTTTAAGTTAAGCAGACTAACAACAGTGCATGCAAAGGCTCAGATCCACGCTTGCCAGATTCCTTTCGTGGACTATAATCAGGGCCAGGGAATGCGCACAAACATTTGCACAGCCCCAGCTATAGAGTCAGCCTCAGCCTCCTCCTCCGACTCAGCTCAAATTTTATGTTCATAAATTTTAATATTTTAATTTTGAGGCAGACCGATGAACACATAAAACGAGCCATTAACTGACCGGAATGGGCATTCCTAGTGAGACTTTGTAAACATAAAGCCAAATGCACTTTCTTGCTAAACTCTGTTCCACTTTTAGTTCTTGTTCCTGCCACACCATGAAGCTGGCCGGCTGTTGCTGCTGCTGTTGTTGTTGCTTTAGTTGCAGCAACGGGTCTTACATTTCCTGTGAATTCTGTGCTTTGATTTTAGGAAAATTAACAACAGCTCAAACAAACAGCCAACCAGTCGAGTCAACATTACGGCCCAAGCGAATCAGCGTCATCATCAACAGCAGCAGTAATCCAAACAGCGATAACTTGAAAATTAGAGCAGATTAAGACGAATAATAGATGCGCTGAAATAAAAATAAAATATAAAATATAAAATATAAAATATAAAATATAAAATATAAAATATAAAATATAAAATATAAAATATAAAATATAAAATATAAAATATAAAATATAAAATATAAAATATAAAATATAAAATATAAAATATAAAATATAAAATATAAAATATAAAATATAAAATATAAAATATAAAATATAAAATATAAAATATAAAATATAAAATATAAAATATAAAATATAAAATATAAAATATAAAATATAAAATATAAAATATAAAATATAAAATATAAAATATAAAATATAAAATATAAAATATAAAATATAAAATATAAAATATAAAATATAAAATATAAAATATAAAATATAAAATATAAAATATAAAATATAAAATATAAAATATAAAATATAAAATATAAAATATAAAATATAAAATATAAAATATAAAATATAAAATATAAAATATAAAATATAAAATATAAAATATAAAATATAAAATATAAAATATAAAATATAAAATATAAAATATAAAATATAAAATATAAAATATAAAATATAAAATATAAAATATAAAATATAAAATATAAAATATAAAATATAAAATATAAAATATAAAATATAAAATATAAAATATAAAATATAAAATATAAAATATAAAATATAAAATATAAAATATAAAATATAAAATATAAAATATAAAATATAAAATATAAAATATAAAATATAAAATATAAAATATAAAATATAAAATATAAAATATAAAATATAAAATATAAAATATAAAATATAAAATATAAAATATAAAATATAAAATATAAAATATAAAATATAAAATATAAAATATAAAATATAAAATATAAAATATAAAATATAAAATATAAAATATAAAATATAAAATATAAAATATAAAATATAAAATATAAAATATAAAATATAAAATATAAAATATAAAATATAAAATATAAAATATAAAATATAAAATATAAAATATAAAATATAAAATATAAAATATAAAATATAAAATATAAAATATAAAATATAAAATATAAAATATAAAATATAAAATATAAAATATAAAATATAAAATATAAAATATAAAATATAAAATATAAAATATAAAATATAAAATATAAAATATAAAATATAAAATATAAAATATAAAATATAAAATATAAAATATAAAATATAAAATATAAAATATAAAATATAAAATATAAAACATAATATATAAAATATATCACGAATATTCTCCCACAACAGAAACAGCCCTTCACACAAGTCGTTGGTGCCCTTCTATGCATTGTTAGGGTATTTGGAACGGCGTGCAGTCATTCGTATTGCAGCATGGCATGTTGTTTGCTTGGCTGGTTCCATTTGCCCCTCGGCTTCTCGTTGCTTGGCTCTGGCTATGCCCCTGACTTGACAACGAGACCCCAATGATGCCACTGCCATGGTACGCTGGCTTGGCTTGGCTTGGCCTGGCTTTGGCTTTGGCTACGCTTGTTTGGTTTAGCTTGGCCGCAACGGCTAAACAGGTTAAAATGTCGTTCAAAATGTCAAGTCAACACTTTGATGTTGTCCGTGTCGTCCGTGTGCGCTGCAGTCGAGCGAGCAGCTAAAAACCGCTGCCAAACGTCGGTCTACAACTTCAGCTGCTGCAGCCAAAGAGCCAAAGAGTTGCAGCAGTTGCAGCCGAAGCCACTGTTTGCGTGTGATCTGCGCTTTATTTATGCAACATTCAGCACACGACGAAACATGCAACATTGCCGAAATTGTTAAGTGCAGACGTCGTGCTGTCTATGTAGATGTCCATGTCGATGTCGACGACGACGTCGATGCTGCATGTTGGATGCGAATGGGAATGGGAATGTGCATGTGGATGTGGATGTGCATGTGTTGGCACTGTCATTGTCCAAACGTTCTTGTTGTCCCGGTAATTGCGCAAATGCAACAGTAGCGGCGCATCTGAAAATGAGGTCGACAATTAGAAAGGGTTTTCGATTGCTGGGAAAACAAGGATTGCAAGAAGAGCCCAAAGCAGTTTACAAATAGAAAAGAAAAGTCTCTCGCAAGTTAACTGCTAACTTAATAAAGTCTATAAATATTGTAATTCATTAATCATTAAAAATATAAATAAATACAAAAATTATTTTTAAAAAATGAAGTACTAAAAATTAAATAAATTAATTAATTATTTTGTTGAACTAAAATTCTTGGTACAAAAATAATAAAAATATATTTTTATACATAATTTTGTACATATTTTATTTTGTTTATTAATTTTAAGTATTCTTTTGTTTTTAAGTTTAAAAAAATATCAATAAATTTTTCTATTTAAATTATTAATAAATATATAAAAAATAATATAAATAAAATATTTATTTTTCAATATTTATTACATATTATTTTTTTATTTTTTTATAGGCAATATTAATACTTTTTGAAGTAAAAAAAAACAATAATTATTTTTAAAAAATTAACTAAATAAACTGTATGTACAATTTTTTAACAAAATTTTAAAAATATCTTTGTTTTTTTTCTTTTTTTAATTCACACAAAGATACAACTGTTTCTTTTTTTTATATTTTCAGTTACATATTTTCGTGGTTTAAATTTCAAGTTTTGCTCTTGATTTTAATTTTTTCTCACATTTTTTTACAAAAGTCTTAAACATTTTCGTAAAACAATTACATCAATTACTTTTGGTTATTGGCAATTTAAAAGCTAGACTTTACACAGTTAATACTAGAATATTTGCTAACTCCACAAACAAATCAAATGTTTTTGCAGTTGTGATTAATAGTTTCGGTTCTTGCCCGTTGCCGTCATGTGATCGGGGACACCGCGTACTGAGTATGTCGGGCGCAGTATGATGAAGCTAACAATCAGGTCGGCGTTGACCACCATCACGGCGCCGGCATTGTCGAACATGCCGCAGTAGTTGGGCGCGGAGAAGACGGTGACCAGTTGGCGGCGTGCGAAGAACTCGTAGCCATCCTCGACGACCTGATGGGCGCGGCAGATGACATCGATGCCCATGCGAAAGCAGAAATTGCGTACGACATCGGCACCGAAGGTGAAGCTAACCCCGCGATCATTTTCGCCCCAGCCCAGCACCTTGTCGTCGGGATCACTCCACAGCAGGTCGCAGACCAGACCCTGTTCGGGCACTTCGCAGGGTCGCTTGATGGCCAATATGTCCTCGAAACTCTTCAGGTTGGGGCTCAGGCCGCCATGGACGCAGAAGATGCGACCGCCCACCAGCGCTGCCAGCGGCATGCAGTCGTAGGTGTCCACAAAATACCGCCAGAGCTTTACCGAATACCGCCGCTTGCACTCGTCGTAGAAGCCATAGATCCGATTGATGGTGGCACACTCGTGGTTGCCACGCAGCAGCCAGATCAGATGTGGATAGCGCACCTTGTAGGCCAGCAGCAAAATGAACGTCTCGATGGAGAGCTTGCCACGGTCCACGTAATCGCCCAGGAACAGATATCTGGAGGCCGGCGGATAGCCGCCCGAGTGCAAAATCCTCAGCAGATCCACAAACTGGCCGTGGACATCGCCGCAAATCTTCACCGGCGGCTTAATCTCCAGCAGCGATCGCTCTCTCAGAAATATGGGCCTGGCCTCCGTGCACACGAAACGTATCTGAGCCTCGAGCAGATTGACGCCCTTGGCAGGATTATCACAATTAATAATATCCCTGATTATCCGATTGACATCCAGCACTGGCGCTGACGCATGACTAGCTCTCGCACTTGACACCCGATGGGAAGTAAAGGAGCCGTTAGGTCGTTTTGCCATATCTTACAACAAATTCAGAATTTTGTTTCGACAAAAAATACACTTACTACTGATTTTAACAAAAACAATATATGGAAAATACCATATGTAAATACCATAAAAATATATAAAATAATAAATAATAATATATAAAATATATTTAAAATATTAAACAAAATATTAAGCACTTTGTGATATTTTATATTATTTATATATGCATAACAATTTATTTGAGTTGTATTTATTTTACAATTATATATTAATTTTATACTTTAAAATATACAACAAAAATAAATAAATAAAAAAATATATTTCAAATATGTGTAAAATATATTTTTAAAATTTAAATAAAAATTTTTAAAAATAAAAAAACAAACATATAAAAGTGCATTAAATAAAATGCTGCAAAAAAATTAGTTGAAAATTTATTTAAAATGTTTCTTAATATATTTTCATAATTTAGAAACTGAATTTATTAAGAAAATAAATTATACATATTTTTATGTGAATAAAATATATACTTGGAGTACTTGATTTATTTAAAAATATGAATAATATTTATAAAGCAATACCCATATTAAATGCTATAATAATATTTTAATGTATATATATAATAAATTTTTAAAATTAAATCAAATTAAATACGAAAATTTGTTCAATTTAATTGAAAAACTTAATTTTTTTAGCTAATTTTTTTAATTTTAATTATTTAATTTGAATTTTAAAACTCATCTACTCAGACAGCAATATATATGTATATATTTATGTTTAGTATAAGCTCTAGCATAGTTTACTTAACTAAATTTAATATATATAATTAACAACGCCCCAATTTGGGCGCTGAATAGGCAGACGCGCCTGCTACGCCGCGACGTCTCTAGGCTGTCAAAATGTTGTCCAAAAGGCTGAGGCTGAGGCTGAGACTGCGTCCGAAGCTGAACTAAAGTTGTTGCAATTCTGAGAATATTTTACGCTTGTTGAAGTTGACGACAAGGTGGAAGCCACCGCCAACGATGTTGATGTCGAACCCGGAGCTCGTTAAGGTGTGAAAGAGAGAGAGAAAGAGAGAGAGAGAGAGAGAGAGAGAGAAAGGCGGGAGCAGCAGCGGGCACTGAGCTAGGAGGGATTCGTGTTTTGTTTTCTTTGCACTTCAGTTGTATCACATCAATGGCCATTGTGTACGTCAACTTTGATGTTTCGGCAAAAGTTGTGAAGTGTGAGGTTTTAGACGTTCTTATTGCACTTTGCCGCAAACCAGCTGCTAGCGAGACGGCGGTCAGAGCTGGGCTATTTGGAGTCCGAAACTACCGCCTTGACAGGTGAAGAATGCCAAAAAGAAAGAAGAAAAAACGCTTCAAGTGGCTCTGTTGCCCGACCTGCCGTGTTGGCCACTTCAGAGTCAACTCAAGCCTTTTAGACGGAAAGCGCAACAGCAGAGCTGCAGAGAGGGCTGGAAAAATCGACACAAGGCAGGAGTCAAAGTCGAGTCAGAGTCGAGTCGAGTCGAGTCTGTTGCTTGATTTCGTATTTATTTTGTTTACACGTTTCCTTTGAATTTTCTGCTCTAATTGAGTGAGAAGTGCGATGAGCTTGCAGTTTTCCATCACACATTCAGAGAGCTCCATCATCATCATCATCATCATCATCATCGGCATTATTATCAACATCATCTGTTGCTACGTTTTACGCGGTTTTAATTGGATTTTCATACCTGTCCCGCGATGTTTGATTGGTGTTTGTATAATGAACTTGCAATATTATCCAGCCCATGCCCATGCCCAGCCCCGATCCAGATCCAGATCGCCGTCGAACAGCTGCTCTTGTTATTGTTATTGTTCGACTCGTAGAGCCCGTGAAATTTAACACACATCATCGCGTTCGCTGCTCTCTTTCTCTCTCTCTCTCTCCCTCTCTCTCGCTCTTCTCTCCTTTCTTCACTAACAAAATAAAAGTTCTTCGATTGTTTATTTAATTTATGTTATTATTGCCTGATTAAGTATGGCCAGAGCCACAAACGAAAAGGGTTTATGTTATTTCATTAAAAATTGATTAGTGTTAAGGTACACAAAATTGCTGAGCTAAATAACAATGTAATTACGTGGACCTAGCCCAAACAAAGGCGAGTGGCGGGCGCAAGGAGTCTGCTGACTGGCGATTACAGGGTATTGTTATGCCAGCAGCAGGAAATATGAGTGGACAAAAATACAGACAGAGAGAGAGAGAGAGAGGCAGGGAAAAACAGGCAGCAGGAAATGTAATTTGTGAGTTTTCTTAAAGTTGGCTATTAATCAATTAATTAATTAAATTAATGAATTTATATGTAAAGTAGTTTGGTTTCATATAAATGCCAAAGCACATAATAGATCAGGCATTGATTTTAAACACCCAGTTACAATTTTTAAACATTTTAAAAACAGCTCAAATTTGTGCGTTGAAGTCTCTGCAATCATAGGCAAAACATGCAAACTCCTGACTCTTATTGATTGTTAAGCTAGCAAAAATTTGTATATTGATTTAAGCCAATTCTAGAAATTCTAATCATCTTTATTTTCACTCTATTGTTGCTACTCAGTTTTTACAATTTGTTCTCTGGAACAAGACAACGATCAAGCTGTCCGCAACTTGTTGCTTGGACTCGAACCTTTCAGAGCTGTCGAGCTGCAGTAAGCAACCAAGCACTATTTGCAGTCCTACAAAGTTTGAAAAGAACTCGAGCCAGCGACAATGATCTGTGCAACTCTACATATACATGTATGCAGCTATATAGTCTACTTCAACAAGTTGTCGAACTGTCAACGCTCGAGCAACGGCTCCAATCGAACATTAGTTTGCTTCTCTTCAAGTGCGAACCTCGAGCGTTTGCTATGTATGATCCAGCGAATGAACTGTGTCAACTGCTCGAACTACATTCGCCTGCTTGGCATGATCAAGCAGATGGGATGAGTGAACGAGCGCACTTATAAAGCATAGAAAGAGAGAGAGAGAGAGAGAGAGAGGCAATGGAACCTACAACAGCAAACTCTTTACAGAAAACTCTAACAAAGCTCAGCTATTGTCTCAACTGCAGCTCTTAAATAACAATGTTAGATGTGGAACCAATAAGAATGTTTATATATTTTTTGAAATATTTTATGTACATTTTAGAAACTCAATTAAATGTGAAATATAACAAGAAAGTTAACCTCCAGTGTAATAAGTTTTTTTAAATAAATGAGAATGCCAGAAATAAATATGAAATGTGTGTAAAATACAGAGGGAGCAATGCAAAGCAATATTTTAGAAAAATTATAATATGCTATGTGAAGTTTGTGTTACATTAATTTAATTGGGATTAAAAAGTGTGCATAAAATATTTTAAAAATATATATATATATATATATATATATATATATATATATATATAAATGAATATACTGCAGAACAGACAGCAGCAAGTCAGGGTTCGATTGACTCTACTGCTGTTTGAGCTCAAAAAAAAAAAAAATATATATATATATAAATATAATATATACATATGTGCATATAGAGCTCAAGTCAATCGAGTCAATCGAACCCCCTGACCTGCTGCTGTCTGCTCTTCAAGCCAAAGATCTAAAATATGTTCTCACAGCAGCTCGCCTCACACTTCCCAGTCAAGCGCCTGCCAACCAGCGCTCAATTACTTATTTTAAATCAGATTTTGGTTACCCAAAAAATAAACCACAAAGAAAAAGTTGTAAAACACATTTTACGTCTAATTAACAAGTCAGCAAAAGTTGTGGGCTGCCAACAAAAAAATATATATATGTATAAGTATATATATAAATTTATATATAAATAGACCTCCACACATACGAGCTGCTGCTGCTGCTATTCTGCGCCATCTAATTGCAATAAAAAATAGTTAAACAAAAATACACATATACAAAGTAATAAACACGCCTGGCTCTTGGCCACGTTTATGGGCCTCGCAAGCAGAGCAAACAGAATGAAAATTCATCATATCTGGAGCATGGAGCACTCCTAATGAGCAGCTCGGTCGGCCAAGGAACTGCAATGCGCTTTTTAATGGGCCCATAAAAATGTGCCAAGTGGGCAGGCGGCGGCGGCGGCGGCGGCGGCGGCGGCGGCGCTGTTTATGATCAAAACAAAAAGTGGAAGAGAACGGAAAGACGACAGAAAGTAAATTAAATGGCTGCAATAATTAAAACACCTGTTTTAATTAGATAGAAATGCATGTACAACTTCTTTTTTTTTCGGTGAATGAGAGCGGACTGACTGGGGGGGGAAATGGATTTTCCATGTGAACTCGAACTCGAGCAGCGACATGCGAAGAGAAATATGTATGTTGAAAGTTCCTTTGGGTGTTAAACTGCAGACACAATTAATGGATTGTCGGCGGCATCAAAGTTCTCGGAGCCCAACGACTCTATCATAACTGGCTGGATGGGATGGAGGCAAGAAAACGTTGTCGGCAGCTGCACCGAGCTGTTTAGCTGGAAAAGTTGGCAAAGCGTTTAACGATTTACCGCTAGCTGAGTTCTTTTCTCGGCTGCGCCCTTTGACTGCGACCACAAATATGCCAAAACATGATCATCAGCATTTGTCATTTGAATGTCTTGAGGAAGCCTAATCCTTTGGGCCTGACTAGAGCTGTCGCTGGCCTGGCCCGCCTCTTGCTTACCTGTCAAACTCTAACAATGAGCATTGCATTCCAATTCAGGTTTTTTTTTTTTCTACTGCTGCTGCTTCTGCTTCAACTGAAGTGCATTCATCCGGTGGCAATCCTTTTTTTTTCACTTGAATTTCCGTTGACATCCTGCAGACGAATTGTGCCCGTCCTCTGGCTGCCGTTGTTGGGTTGCCTATATGGAAGGAGCGTCGCTGACACATCCTTTAAGCATGATTAAAAACGTAAAGTAAATGAAAATTGTTTTGTGCTTACGCCTCTCAACACACCTTGAAAACAACAACAACAAAGGATCTCCTTTCTATGCAACTGCACTGAACTTGAGCTGGAAATGGGAAAGGAGAGCGAGCGAGAGAGAGAGAGAGAGAGAAGCCTGTGCAGGAGTTGCTGGAACAATAGACAACAGCCTTCCTGTAGGCTCTTCAGCCAGCTCCCATATGCACTTAAAATTCTACAGATTTTCCCACTTAGTGATAAAGTTGCCGTTGAATGGCCCGGCAGTTGCCCATTGTCTAGGACACCCGACTTCCAGCTGGCTCCGCCTACCAAATAAGCCTGCCATGGGGGCTGCAGGTAGAGGAGGGGGAGCGCCTTGCGATTTCATGCTTAAATGGAGTCGTTAAATTATTTTCTGAAATTGAGTCGAGTCGAGCGCTTGTTGTGTGTGTGGCATTGGCATTGGCATTGGCACTGGAGCTCCACTTTACTTAGAAGCCGGCACGTCGAGCTGTAAACGGAAGTACTTACGTCCCACTCGCTCCTGACACAAAGTCACTCGCAGGCACTAAATTAAAATATGTTGCGTACATTTTCTTGTTTTTCGGCTTTCGTTGTTTTTTCTTCCCTTCTGTTCTTTAATTAAACCCAAAATGTTATTGTCTGCATTTGGAGTTTGTTGTGCGCGTGTGGCACGAGGCCTTTAAATGCATTTTGTATGTGATTTCACGGTTTTATAGCTGACACTTTCAGCGCTGGAGCTAATTTCCCACATGAAGTACACGACATGAACTTGACATTGCCTACGAATTCGTGGTGGTCTTTTCTTTGATATTTACAATTGATTTGAAGTGTTGGGAGCATGGCAAAATGGAATTTTTATAGAATTTTAAACGGTTTTTATTAAAAAATAAACAATATATATTTAAAAATTAAAAATAAATGAAAAATTATATATTTTGTATAATATATAATGCAAAATATATAATTGTGCACTTATAGTTATATTTATTGATATAAAATATAAAAAAAAAAAATTAATTATATTTATTTTACAAAATCTATAAAATATGTCTAGAAAATACTAATATATTTATTTCTTTTTTTTTTTCAGTAAAACAAATTTAATTTTTAATTTATTTTCAGATATTTTTTGTATATTTTTGTCACTTTATAATATCTCTAAAAACTATTTCTGAAACTAAATATATTCGAATAATTAATATAAAAAATATATATTACAGTTACCTAATAAAAACTAAAAAAAAAAAAATATTGAGAGAAAATAAAAAATTTGCATAACATATTATTATATTTTTTTTATTTTAATTATTATTATATTTTGTTTTTTCAATAATTCAGAAATATTTTATTTTATTTTATTCCAATAATTCTGAAGTATTTTTTAACCATACGAAAAATTTATTATTTCTTTAACAAAAGTTTGTTTTTATAAATTTTTTTTCCATATTTATTTATAGATTTTATATTTATTTTATAGATTTTAATCAGTTCCAAAAATCTATAAATAATTTTTATCGCAAATACGTTTTTTCTAAAACAATAAATTTTTGTATCAAAATAGTTTATAAATTATTTATTCTGAAATATTTATAAAATGTATAAAAAAGAAATATTTCTTATATTTAATTTATTTTTATATTTGTTTAAATAGGTTCTCGGCATTCTTTTTGCTGTTGTGTCTCCACTCTCCACTCAAACTGAACTCTCAATCCTTTCTCTGCGCGCAACTGGGTCAGATTGTTAGCATATCTACACGATACTTCAATTTTCTTTAACAACGCTTTCAACTTTAAGCTCCGCATGGACCAAGCGCATACAAACACTCGTAAAAAAAAGCAAATTTTAAAAGAATAAAAAAAATATAGAACAAGGTCAGCTGTTAGCCAGACGAGAACAGCAGCAGCAGCAGCGGGCCAGTGCCAAATATGGTCAATATATCACATGACGCCTACAATTTAAGCTGCCAGCAAAAAATGAAATGCAAACAGGGCGAACGAAGAGAAATGACAAACATTTATATAAATAACACCATCGACTCCAATTAAAGCAGCTTTTGTGGATCTCGTAGCCCGTTCGGTGGTTGCTGGTGTCTGATAAAAACCGCAAAAGCGAAATGCTTCTCTGTGTGTGTGTAATAAAAATGCAAAACAAAAACGGGCCAAAATATGTATTTTGTGGCCCGCGTGGGCGTGGCAGCTGTAGCAGCCAAAAGACATGCAGCAACGACGTCGAGGAGCAGAAGCAGCAGCAGCGACAACCGAACCACTTCCAACTGTCATTCGCATGGAAAAACGATGACGTACCGATGTACTGGACACCAACAACAGCCGCTACAAGAATAAGTCAGCAGAGAGGCGGCGAGTGTGCCTAAAGACTGGCAAATACCCTAACCTAGCTGAGGAGTTAAGGGAGATAGACCTTTTATGCTACAGTCAAGCTCAGCTACTCCTGTCTCAGCTCGCTATACGACTTAGATCCATATACAATTTACCAATCCTCTTTAAGCTTCATTCAAAAGTCTTTTATATTCCTCCAGCATATTCCCTAATCGTCTGCAGAGTTAATCAACTAGCTAAGTTACCTCTGTCAGGGTCAGTTAAAAATGTTGCAGCAACATTTGGCAGCAAGTGGCGAACGACGAGAACAATAATAATTTATGCATGCGTTGCGGTAAGGCGAAAAGCAAGCTGAGAGAGAGGAGGAGGAGACACAGCGGGCTAAGCGGGTTGAAAAATGGTTTGCGGGGTGGGGTATAACCGCAAAATATTCCCTTTGTTGTTGTTGCTGCTGCTGTTTACAGGGTAACGCAGTCGAAGAGCAATATGCAAAAAGTGAATGTGAGCTGCAGCCGGAAAACGGAAATTGTGGCAAATGCAGCCCTCGGCTGAATGGTCCGTTACCCCCAGACACCCCGCCCCCTCCCCCATCAGACTGTCCCTAGCTGAAAAACCACATGACTTGCGAGTGCGCTGCACTACTGCACTCAAGGATTTATGCTCTGGCACCGTTTAAGTCAGGCCAATCTGTTGGCTTCACAGCTTCCTCAGCTGCGAACGCGCGCGCGGTTTTTGTCGCGCTTAAACCCATTTCGAGCTTTGGCTTTCAATTTGCAATTGCAATTGGCTACAAAATGTCTTTGTGAGTGTGAGTGTTTGTGTGTGTGTGTGTGTGTGTGTGTGTGTGTGTGTGTGTGTGTGTGTGTGTGTGTGTGTGTGTGTGTGTGTGTGTCGAATAACATGCAGAAGGACACACATTTGCGTGCAGCTTAGACAAAGTCTCATTGTTTGGCATTGGGGTCTCGCTGGCTTTGAGTTACGACTGCGCCAATGCCAGCTGCCGAATCTTCTCTTTTAATAAACGCAGCCACAGCAAATGCCACGCATAAACTTGATTAATCGCAAGGCGCGCATTTCGTCGGGGCTTAGGCAACTTAAAGAGACTTTATGAGGCATAAATGAAATGAGTTGAGTTGATTACGAGAATAATTTCAAGTGCTGTGGGCGGGGGTAAACGAGAAGAGTTTCTGCTCTTATTATATATTTAATATTTAATATTTTATTTTTATATTTTTTATTTTATATATTATATTTTATATTTTACATTTTATATTTTATATTTTATATTTTATATTTTATATTTTATATTTTATATTTTATATTTTATATTTTATATTTTATATTTTATATTTTATATTTTATATTTTATATTTTATATTTTATATTTTATATTTTATATTTTATATTTTATATTTTATATTTTATATTTTATATTTTATATTTTATATTTTATATTTTATATTTTATATTTTATATTTTATATTTTATATTTTATATTTTATATTTTATATTTTATATTTTATATTTTATATTTTATATTTTATATTTTATATTTTATATTTTATATTTTATATTTTATATTTTATATTTTATATTTTAAATTTTATATTTTATATGTTATATATTCCTGGAAAATTCAAAATAAATATGTTACATCATGGAACAGCTCCAACTTATCATAGCCTGAAACTCAAAGGACTTTTCTTTGCCATAAATAAATATAAACCTCTCCGCTTTCTGTTCCGCCTGAGCGCATATATGTGCTTAAACAAAATCATTTCCATTTAACGAATATTGCTGTCGCTGGCTTAAATTAATGCCTTATTCTCAAATAAGCCTATATCAATGGCTGCTTATCAGCTAGCGAACCCAACAACAGGTCATTGAGCAAAGCCCATAAAAACCAACCAACCAGCATCCCGCTGCTGCTGCCTGCAGCCCGCACTTGCAACAGAAATACGAAAAAAATAACCCAAAAAATTACAGAAAAAATGCGCAAATGCGACATATGAATTTAATTGCCTAAAGTAAGCCTAATCAAGGCGCGGAAATCGAGGCGAACAAATGTTGACAAAGGCAGCGGCATGGGCAATGGCAAACGCTGATTGCTTTTAATAAAAATATAATGCATCCGCACTCGAACGCCATCACAAAAATCGCCAAAATCGAAATCGAAACGACAATGAAAACGAACATGAAAACGAAAATGAAAATGAAATCGAAATGAATGCGAAACGCAACGGCTGAGCACAATGACAACTTAATTTCTGCCATAGAAAGTGCCCGCAAAGGAGCAACTAAAATTGACATATTGACAGCCAGACAAAAGGCAGTACACGAGCCACTCCACGGGGTGGTTTCAAGTCCAGCCAAGCCGAGGACATGGACCGCGACCGCGACCCAGCCCAACTAAACCAAAACCGCAATCGCAGTGCAGTTGTCAGGCTCGGCGTCAAAAATAACAAACATTGCGACAGCAATAAAATATCACAAAAATAAAAGAGAAAAATATAAATTGGGACGACAACGATTTGATGCTCTCAAAATATATATAATTATATATATTTTAATTATTAAAAAAATATCAAAATGTGTATAAAATAGAAAAAGGTTAGGAAAATATTTATTAACAAAATATATATAAAAATATATATATAAAATATACATATATATAAATAAAATTTATAAATAAAACAAAAATTTTAATTCCTCAAAATAAAATAATTAAAATACTAAATGAATAATAATAAAATAAACTTTAAATATCAAATAAAAATAAATAAAATTGTGTATTTTAATTTGATTTTTTTTTATACTAAAATTCTAAAATATTTAACTTGATATTTTGAAATATTTTTTATATAAAAACTAAGATATGATCGCAATATAAAATATTTATATTAATATTTTTTATATACGCAATTAATTTAATACAAATTTGAAGAAAATAAAATTCAATATTAATATTTTTTATACCCTGAACCCATTGAAAATGGGAAAAACAGGGTATAATGTTTTTGTTGAAATGTATGTAACAGGGAGAAGGAGGCGTGGCAGACCCCATAAAGTATATATATTCTTGATCAGGGAGACAAGCCGAGTCGATTTGGCCCTGTCCGTCTGTCCGTCCGTCTGTCCGTCTGTCCGTCTGTCCGTCTGTCTGTCCGTATGTATGAACGCGTCGTTCTCAGAACCTACAAGAGCTAGAGACTTGAAATTTTTTATGTAGGTTCCTGTATATCACGAAAAGATCGAGTTTGTTAAAAAAAATCGATAACTGTCTTAATTTTAATGTTATCGATTAAAAACGAAATCGATGCTCCGTTATATAATTATATATAATTCATCTTTATAGCTAGAGTCTTCAAATTTTGCATTTAGTGTTATGTGAGCATTACACAATTTCGGTTTTTGCTAAATTTTGGATGCCACGCCCCCTTCGCCTCAAAATTGTAAGTCCCGTATTTCAAATACTAGAGACTTGTGCTTTGGCACATACATACATATGGATGACATGATCACGCCCAACAAGTTTGATCAAAATCGTTACTCTAGAAAAAAAGTTATTAAACATTTAATTTCCCATAGCATTGCCATGCAAAGCAGCCAATGAACAGCTGACGCACCGACTGACGTTTGTGTGTGTGCGCGCCTGTGCGTGTGTGTATGTTTTGCTTGTAATGAACGTACATATGCATGTGTATATAAAAGAAACAAAGAATGCTTGGAATAAAGGTTCTTCATAGGGTTTAGGGTATACCCTTGTCGAGCGGTCTCGACTAGAGTTTTCTTACTTGTTTTAATTTAAATATTTTTTAAATTTTTTAAATTTTAAATTCTTTATATACTCAGCGTAACAAATCTCCAATAAGTCCTAAAATACAAGTTGTATGAGTTTATTCAATGATTTCACCCTAGTCAGTGGGCCAATCAAACACTCATATATACAATTCTGTTACACAAACTATATCCAAGCTATAGTACACATAGTTAGTGTATAAACATAGCATGGAGCGTGTGTATAGGCCAATGCTTAATTGAAGCTGCAATAGCAACACAAAAATCCAATCAAAACGCAATGAAAACCTAGAGCCGAGCCATGAGCCATGAGACAGCTGTGACTCAACTCGACAACTAACTGCGGCTCACTCTGCCACTCGAAATGCCTCTCTTTCTATACACACACTGACACACACACACACACACACACACAGAGAGAGAGAGAGCTACGTTGAGGCCTGGCTGTTGATGTTATTCTGGCAAATAATCACAACAAGGCAAGGCACAACAAGGACCCTGTCAAACGCACGTAAGCGATATAGATATAGATATAGATACGGATACTCGGCTCTACAGATATTGAGATATAGATACAGCCGCAGATAAAGCCCGGCTGCAAACAAACGGAGGCACAGACAGACACGGGCGACAAATATCAAGGCTGCATTGCTCAGTGGAGCGTGCATAAGCGCCTTGCAGCCCGCAGTCAACGTAACGTCGACCAAATTGCAGCCGCCCTGCCCTCCCTTGATCTCCTCGCGGCACCCAAACAAGCAAATCCAATTTGAGCCACAATACACAAATCCTGTTTTTGTTTTGCTCAGACGGAGTCAGAATCCTTGTTGCTCTGCTCGCATTAATAAATCCTTTGCCCAACAGCATGCTAAACAATATCTATATATACATATATATAGAAAACTTTATCGGCCAACTAGTTTGTTGGGCAAATAGTTTTCTCTGCCCCAGCCTAATGGTTTTTTGGTTAAGATTAGCCAAACACCAGACACCTCGCAGCCTCTCAGCAGCCGGAGCTGTCTGCGTCGCTGTCTCCCAGCCTCTCCCGTCTCTGTAGGTCTGTTTGTTATGATTATGGCTCGACAGAAAATATTCAGTGTTAAGGTTGAAGGTACTTAAGAGACGCAGCTGCTTTTGTTTGAAATTGTTTGAGTTTACCTTTGTGGTGCAGTAATGAAGTTAGGCATTAGAGTGATGTGACGATGGACAGGAGCTGGGAATATTTATAAAATATTTATAAATAAATCTCTCATATATAGCAGAGAACATAAAGAGAATACAGCTCTGGAATTAGAATAAAGAATAGATCTAGTTATCAATTAAAAGAAAGCTTAGCTTGGTCTTGCCTTTTCCAATTCAAATCCCAGCTTAAAGCCCAACTTTGACTAGAATTTTCAATTAGTTTCGGGCTGGTAATTCCGCTGGAATTGGCCGCGCTCATCTGTCCAGCTGCACTTAAAGAAATAGACATAAAGTTGTAATGTTCCACATGGCGCATTAGGCTAGCCAAAGCCCTTAAGCTATTAATAAGCACATCTGCAGTTAGGCTGCTGCCGAGCAGACAACTAATTTTATGGCCATCACATCAGCCAAACGGCGAATGCCAACAAACAACAACTACCAGGCCAATCAAACACACACACACAACCACACATTGAGACACCTCCCCGAGCACATAAAAAACGCCCACATGACAAATAAGACAAAGCACACATAAACCACGCCCCACCTCCCACCAACAGCCGCCAAATGGCGAAAACACTCATTCCAAACGTCCTCCCCACGTCAAAATAACAACGAGAACAGAATTTGTTAGCTGTGTTATGTAAATTGCACACAAGAGTGTCGAAGGCAGGCCCTGCTGAACCTATACACCACATATATGTATAAATATATATTATGTAAATAAAAGAAATAATAAGCTACGAGCCGAGCTAAACAAAATCCGAGCGAGAAAAACGAAATGAGAAGAAAACCAGGCAAAATTATTTTCATGATGCGTTGATGATGTTTATATTTACGATACGACAAATATGCAGTAGGCTGACAGGAGGAGGGGCCCACGGAGGCGGTGGCGAGGGCACTGAAATCATTTTGTAATATAATTTGTGTTGTTGTTGTTGCTGTTGTTGTTGCTGTTGCTGGGGATACACTTTTATGGGCGCCCGGGCATAATCAACATTATCCAAAAACCGCAAACCGCCTACAAAATGCTGAGGAGCAGCGCCCTCCTGCGGCGGCAAAGCTCGGCCGCATTATCATCTCATTGCACAGGACTTAATCCTGCGGCAAGTTATTAAAGCGTAACGCAACGTTCCCAGCCTCATTGTCGTTGGAGTCCTTGGCGTTCATGTCCTGCTTGTCGTCGTCCCAGTGCTTTTATTGTTCGCGCTGCGCTTAACTTGTTTCGCATTGTGTGGAACGTGCCAGGAGGCGCTGCCTTAATACTAAATGATCCAATATCCCGTTTCCTGCATTTGCACCAGCAGCAAGCAAGCAAGCGACCGACCAACCAGCAGCAGCCTATCTTAAAGGGTCCTTTGTGGCAGCGCCTTAACTCTACTGCTTTCTGTCCATTATTTACCCGCTCTCTGTGCGAACTTCAAGGCGCTCCTGCTGCCTGCTGCCTGCTGCCTGCTTCCTGCTTCTTGCTGCACAGCTATTTGTCCAGGCAACGATGGAGAACTATGTGAAGCGCGCATACAAAAGAAATGAAAATGATGTTGTATCTGATTCTTTGCACACGGCAACTTAAATAGCAAAATGTAAACTTTTAATTATGCAACTCGTCGTCGTCGTCGTCTTTTCATTTCAGCTACCAAAGACGCGATGCCCAAAAGTTAAAATACACATAATTAGCAGTAGTTTTTGTCTCCTTCATTTTTTCACTGCCCGCTGCGGCTGTGTATCTTTGGGATATGCCGCCTCCCCCTAGCTGCCTGACTGATGTCCCCAAAAACTAGGCCAGCAACTCCCATAAGTACTCGCTGTTTTAGTTTTAGCGCAAAACTGTTGACAGGCCGAACAAAGTCTTGGCTAATTAAATGAAAATATTCATTAGCCGAGCGAACGGCATTCAAATGATTTTGCTAAGCTGCCCAAAGAAAAGGAGAAGTAAATAAAATAAATTAGTTAATTATATGAAGTAAACAGAGTATTGTTTGGATTTATATATTTTAATATATTGCATACTTAGTGAGTAAAATAAATTAATACTATATATAAATAAAATAAATAAATAAAAAAAAATAAATGATCATTTTGTAAAATAGTTACACATATAAATTACTAATAAATAATTAATAAAATAAATTTTACTTTTTTGTATAATAATATTTTAAAATTTATAAGTTTCACTTTTTTTATTTATTTATTTAAATATATTATATTATTAATTTTTATTATTTAATAAATTAACATGTAATCAAATAAATTGAATAACTAAAATATATAAATAAAATATTTCCAATTTAATAAGTTTTATTTCTATTAAATTTTTTTTTTAATTTTAATTTGTTTAATTACTATTTTATTTATAGATTTATTTATTATGATTTAATATTTAGATTTTAATAAATTCAAAAATTAAACTTTGTTCAAATTCAAATTTCATAAAGTAAATAAAAAATATTAAATTATAAATATTATTTATTATTTTTTTATATTTTTTTAAAATACTAAATATATTTTTATGAAATATGTATATATAAATTTCATTTTCCAATGCCTAAGTATATGATAAATCTTCAGTATATGCGCATTTCTTTCTCTTGCAAATTCAAGAACCAAGAAAAAACTTATTCATGGCTACTTTCATGCGAAATAACTTTAGGCATAAATTTAATTCAAGTTCAATTTGAAGTATCATGTTCGCTTTGTCACAAAAGCCCCATGCACCCCAGGCAATTCACTTTCGTGACGCCTTCAAGTAGGCTTTAAAAAACACAACAACAACAACGACAACAACAATAGCGGCAGCAGCAGAAAAAACAAAAACAACAAAAAGTTTTACACTCGTCCAGCCACTTTTAACGCCGTTGCCTTTTGTGTCGATGTTTTTTAGGCAGCAAGTGTGACAAAACTTTGGATTGGGTCGGGAGATTAGCCCCAGGCAAGGCATGCGCATAACTGTTACATGTCGTAATATTCACAAATAACAACAAGAAAACCAAGCAACACCAAAAACATGCCACAAAACATGCCATTGAAAGTCGCTGCCAAAAAAACAGAAAAAAAAAAAACGAAAACAAAAACAAAAACAGAATGAAAAGCAAAATTTTTTTGCGCCTAGCGCAACATAATCTTGTTAACAATTTGTGTGAGTGCGTATGCTTGTGGATATGACACATGTGACAACCAAAACAACAACAACAACAACAACAACAAAATGAAAAAAAGAATTCTTCAAGTCAATGGCATTTGTTTTGTTCAGCATAATCCCGTAGGTGTGACATCCACATATATATATGTACATTTCGACTTTGATCCTTTAAGGATAACTCCAAGCAACATAACATATGCATACATATAACAAAAAAAGAAGAGAAGAAAATAAATTGTGAGTGTGTGCAACACTTGAGGCATTTGCCACACTCCGCACCTTCAGTCAGCCGGAGCAGCAACTTAAGTTGTCAAAATCAGCTAGGATTTTCCTTTTGCCTGTCACAGGCCTCATCGGGGCATTTTCCTTTCAGTTTCTCTTCTTTGCATACAGTATTTTCCTGATATTTGCTTCGATTCTTTTTCTTTCTCGTAGGTGTTGTGACATTTGACCGCGCGCTCGACATCAAACAAAATTCTTTTGGCAAATTGCCCTGGAGGCGCATCCAACAAACTCACTTACCAGCCGGACTTATTGTCAGGAAATTGTCCAGCATTAGCATAAGATATTGAAGCAAGTTGGGCAGAGCAAAAATAAATTAAAAAGGGAAATAGGCCTAAAGTTTAATAATGTATATATCGAGGCAATAGGGTCAGCAATTTGATGAAATTTAATTATGTTTAACAGCGAAAATGTGTCAAAGAGATAAAGCTAGCTATAAGATATTATTTGAGATAGAATATGGAAAGATGGTTAAAAATATTCTTTTCATTTAGAAAACTGAGCAAATTTATGAGCTCTCCGGCTGGCAACAATTTGCAGCGAAAGCCGTGTCCATTAGCCTTGTCCATTATGTAGTTTATCGTTTTCTAGTTTGAAGTTACTTACTTTAGAATAATGAATAGTTGAACTCTTCTTGTGAGCTTCACCATCTGCTTTCCATATTATATTCTATCTATCTAAGCCACACTAAATTTAATCAATTATTTATTATAAATCTACTACCAAACTCTCTTCATCTACTTCCACCATGACCTATACAAAGCCAATACCATTATTATATACATTTTCGCATTCTTCTCGCTCTATGGCCAACCCTTTCATTGGCTCTGCTTAACACCCTCAACCAGAGTGAGAGCCACATCAACACCTACTAAACTGACCTACCCCGGCACTCGGAGCTAAGTATGTTGCGCAGCTGGAACTAACGCCAGCTACCCCAAATCAAATAGAGCTCAGTCACTGCAATAACATTCCTAAAACAAACAAACAGCAGCAGCAACAGAAACAACACCAACGACACGACAAACGACAAACACAAACAAACACAACCCCCAAAATGAATGCACTTGAACTGGCCGTAACATATGCAGTTCGCATTTTTATATAGTTTCTCGATTCGTTTTTTTGGCAACGTGTGGCAAATTGTTGTTGCCTGCGCCGAGGGCAGAAATATCTAAATTATGAACTATGACAAATATCGACAGTGAGAGAGAAAAAAACCTCTCCCCGGAAATGTGTTAGGGAAGAAAAAAATAAATATGGGCGCGTTCAGTGCAGGGGCAATCGGTGATTAATCATTGCGGTAAATTGAAAAACCCCTAACATAAAAAAGAAGAGAAACAGAAATGAAAGAGAAATTGTCAAAAAAGGAGGAAAGAAGGAACAGAAAATAGGGGCTGGCGTGGCGTGGCGTGGCTACTGCAGCGGTTCCATTTGCTGGCAAATGCTGCATTTTGTTGGTCATTTTGTCAACTCGACGAGCGACGCTCCACGGCCGTGCCATGGACAATTTATTGCTCTAAGCCGATTACGAGGTAGTCTGCCTCCCCCCACACTACTGCCACTGCAGGCAACTAAGTAGCAACATTTGCCCGGGTCCGGCACGGCCAGCCAACTCGGTGTTGACACCGCTCAAAGTGGGCACATTAAGTAAGCTTAGGTCTTAGTAGTTTTTAGCCTTTGTTGATAGTCTCGCTCGCCGAAGAAGAGTTGCTGCTGCTGCTCCAAAAAAAAATACAATTTCGGTAAAGTCAGCGTGCATAAAAAGGTGTTGAGCATTTACATTTAATCGCAGCTTGTAGCGAATTAAAAATGATTTTGTGGTGCCTCAGTAATTATGTGCGCTAAGTCCGACGAGATCTATTAAAAATAATCTCTTGAGCTCTTACCGATTTGTAATTTACGCTTATAGTTGATGTACAATGGAGATGGGCTTTATAGCCAAAGATAAAGAGTTTGTGGCATTTATGGTTAGTTGAACTGTGAACTTCAAACTGTGGATGGGTTAGTTAAGAAACTTATCCAAGATTTATTATTATTTTGAGTAAAATATTGCGGTACAAGTATACCAGCTCAACTCTCTACTCAGCTAAGTTTCAGCCAAACATATATTCCCTATTTTCAAAAAAGAAAACTCTACACTCCAAGGAAACTAGGAAACGATAAACTACATAATGTCAAATTAGAAAGGAAAACCCAATATCGATGCAGGAAATGTTCAACAAATCGATACAATCGTGACGCAACTGACCCTCTCTCGCCACACAGCTGTACTCTAACAAGTAACCCCCATTTGGGTATTGGAAAACCCTGCTCAAGTGCTCGAAAATGATTCTCCCATATATTGAAATAAAAATAATTGCAAAGTGGACAAGGCTAATGGACACGGCTTTCGCTGCAAATTGTTGCCAGCCGGAGAGCTCATAAATTTGTAGAGCAAAACAAAAGTAAAACTGACCGATATCGATAAGGGCCTTCATGCGGGACACATAAAATGCGAGCTCGACTGACATTTGGAGTACTTTCGATGCGCAATTGGGAAAGTGCGTAATGAAAAGTGAAAAGTTATGATGAAAGCGCGTTTTTGAGGCATGCGCCATGCGCTCTACACCAACTGCGCAGTGGCAGCTGGCAGCGTTGCGGCACACCCTAAGCAGGGAGAGGGAGACTGGGAAAACTACCCCAGCTATCAGGCAGTCAGGGGCACAGCATCATTATCCTTTTTAGGCGCATACGCTTATCGATCTGCCACTTTATCTGCCACTCGACTTTGGCTTAGCACATTTGCGTGCCACATGGCGAGTCCCTTGTTGGCCTCTCGCCTTATGCATTTGTAATTTATGCCAGGCAGCAGTGCTCGCATCCATTATGAAAACATCAACACACGTTGTGCAAATCAAGTAATTATCATTAGAGACGTTCTACATAATTATCGGGAGTTCGGCTGAATATATACATACATGGGGTGGGGTTTACCTTTTCGGGTGGGTCTTTATGGCTCTGTCAGCATGTTGAAATATTTTGATTTATGGGTAGCTAGGGAAATGCCACTAACAGCCTTTTCTACGCCTCTGTGGTAGTTAAGCTGTGTGAGAAATTTGAGATTTTAATTTCTAATAAATTCGATAAGAATAGGCAAAGCAGATCTATAAAATATTTTTATAAAGCTAAACGAGGCACGCTTCAATGGAGAGATATATTTATATTTATATTTATATTTATATTTATATTTATATTTATATTTATATTTATATTTATATTTATATTTATATTTATATTTATATTTATATTTATATTTATATTTATATTTATATTTATATTTATATTTATATTTATATTTATATTTATATTTATATTTATATTTATATTTATATTTATATTTATATTTATATTTATATTTATATTTATATTTATATTTATATTTATATTTATATTTATATTTATATTTATATTTATATTTATATTTATATTTATATTTATATTTATATTTATATTTATATTTATATTTATATTTATATTTATATTTATATTTATATTTATATTTATATTTATATTTATATTTATATTTATATTTATATTTATATTTATATTTATATTTATATTTATATTTATATTTATATTTATATTTATATTTATATTTATATTTATATTTATATTTATATTTATATTTATATTTATATTTATATTTATATTTATATTTATATTTATATTTATATTTATATTTATATTTATATTTATATTTATATTTATATTTATATTTATATTTATATTTATATTTATATTTATATTTATATTTATATTTATATTTATATTTATATTTATATTTATATTTATATTTATATTTATATTTATATTTATATTTATATTTATATTTATATTTATATTTATATTTATATTTATATTTATATTTATATTTATATTTATATTTATATTTATATTTATATTTATATTTATATTTATATTTATATTTATATTTATATTTATATTTATATTTATATTTATATTTATATTTATATTTATATTTATATTTATATTTATATTTATATTTATATTTATATTTATATTTATATTTATATTTATATTTATATTTATATTTATATTTATATTTATATTTATATTTATATTTATATTTATATTTATATTTATATTTATATTTATATTTATATTTAAGTTTTTTAACAGCAAACCAATATACTCCTTTTACATAGGCATAAGCAGCAACTCTCTCGCAACTCTTGAGCATGTGAACAACACTTAGCCTGGCAAACTTTCCACAAGATTTTCTCAATGACTCTTCACAGTTCGACTATACAATATAAGACTTTTCAGAGCAAGCCTTGCCTTCGCACACTCCCACACATGCCATAAACTTTAAGTATGCACCATAAACTAAAGAAAAAACCCGATTTGCAAACTGTTTCTCATTCAAATTTCGCACACTCTCGAAATTTAGTTCAGCCTTGAAAAGAATTGCTCAATGAATTTAGATAAATTAAAGTGAAGGTATTCTGGAGAACTCCATGGGCTGCCTTTCGATGGCTAACGGCTCTATTTAGTTTCACAATGCATTAAGATATCAGCTGCCATAACTTTCAAGGATCTGCAGCTTGGCCTTGGCTGGTGTCATTAGGCAAACAGAATTTTGCGTTTACCCTACTGCCCGCATACCAATGCTGACGGAGCTCGAACAGCTCACAGCTCACAGCTCCTGCCATATATCCTTATCCACAAACATGCTCAGCTGCAGTTGTCAATCGCGTGAATGCTGGTCGATGGCTAATAAATTACCCAGCTATGATGCCACAATATGTTTGTGAATTTCTCTAAAGTCATCATCTTGAGTCTCTCTTTGAGTCAACTTTAGGGCCAGGTGGAAAATCGTTTATCTGTGTGTGTGTGTGGCATAGCATGTTGGTATTAGAAGATGATTATATTCATAGTAGAGCAAAGCAAGTGTACGCCATATTTAGTATAAATTATAGTATTTTAATAAATTTTTCTTGTAGTATTTGAATACGTTTTTCTTTTCGTACTTTATAGTATTTTAATACGTTTTTCTATTTAGTATTGAGTATTTTTTATTAATTTATAATTTTTCTATTTAGTATTTTGTAGTATTTTAATTTTTTATAGATTTTTAATGTTTTCCTTGCAGTATTTTTTAGTATATCAATCAATTTCTCAATTTAGTGCTTTGTATTTTTTGAATATTTTGATTTTATTATCTTGAAGTATTTTATAATATTTTAATAAGTTTTTGTAGTATTTTATAGTATATTTCTGTTTAGTATTAAGTACCTTTTAGCATTTTAATGGGTGTTTCTTTTAGTATTTTATAGTATTTTAAGAAGTTAGCTGTTTAATATTTAGTATTTTTTTTGTATTTTAATTAGTTTTCTTTATAGTATTTTATAGTATTTAAATAAGTTTTCTTTTAGTATTTTACAGTATTTTAATATGTTTTTTATACTTTTTTTAGTATTTTAAAATGATTTCCCTGTCATCTTGCAATCTCTACTCATAGCTCTTCGAAACAACTCAAGAGTGGTCTAAAGGCGAGTGCCAAAGAAAACCTTGGCTAGTTGCGTGTGGCAAACCATTTTAGTTTTAGAATACAACTACATTGCAGCTGTAACAAAAAACGTATTTAAATCCCAATCGATTATCCCCTATATAGCAGCAAGAACCATTCCATTAGTACCCCATCTACAGCTCTTCTCAAACTTAACTAGGGTCGTCGTCGAAAGCCTCTCACCTGGTATCACCTGCTTGGCTACCGTCTCAAAGCTTCGTCTAATACCCTCATAATTTATATTTAATGATGCACTTTTCCTGCCTTTAATTGACATTTAAATTGTCTGCGCACAGGTCAAATGCTATGATAAGTCTGATTGATTTATATTATATTTATATTTATATTTATATTTATATTTATATTTATGTTTATATTTATATTTATATTTATATTTATATTTATATTTATATTTATATTTATATTTATATTTATATTTATATTTATATTTATATTTATATTTATATTTATATTTATATTTATATTTATATTTATATTTATATTTATATTTATATTTATATTTATATTTATATTTATATTTATATTTATATTTATATTTATATTTATATTTATATTTATATTTATATTTAAGTTTTTTAACAGCAAACCAATATACTCCTTTTACATAGGCATAAGCAGCAACTCTCTCGCAACTCTTGAGCATGTGAACAACACTTAGCCTGGCAAACTTTCCACAAGATTTTCTCAATGACTCTTCACAGTTCGACTATACAATATAAGACTTTTCAGAGCAAGCCTTGCCTTCGCACACTCCCACACATGCCATAAACTTTAAGTATGCACCATAAACTAAAGAAAAAACCCGATTTGCAAACTGTTTCTCATTCAAATTTCGCACACTCTCGAAATTTAGTTCAGCCTTGAAAAGAATTGCTCAATGAATTTAGATAAATTAAAGTGAAGGTATTCTGGAGAACTCCATGGGCTGCCTTTCGATGGCTAACGGCTCTATTTAGTTTCACAATGCATTAAGATATCAGCTGCCATAACTTTCAAGGATCTGCAGCTTGGCCTTGGCTGGTGTCATTAGGCAAACAGAATTTTACTATCAGCACACACCCAGCGTTCGCTGCGTACGCTGGCAAGGTCGACGCATGCGCGGCGCGTGTTAAGAGCAACGGGCAAGTCAAGCGGCGCAGGATAACGACAGAGGATATTGTTCTTCGATAATGTTGCTGCAACAAGGCTGCAATTAGACCTTGACTCGCATAGAGGCAATTTGTGCAAGGACATTGGGCTTCTTCTAACCCATTTTTGGGCTAATTATGCGCTGGGACTGTTTATCCTTGGGTCAGTGCTGGTCGCGTGTAGTCGTGTGTGTCCTGCGCGTCGCCATTGTTTGGCATTAATTGCACTTTTACAGCTGAGTGCGTGTCCTTGCGCAGCTACTTGCTCAGCTGGGATAAGTCAAATTAATGCTCGACTGGACCAAGCACCAAGGACATACCAATTGGTGTGAAAAGTGACAATGTGCGTTCCTTCCAGGAAGGTCCTTCGCCTCGCAGAAAAAAAGAGAGAAAAGAAAAATAACACACAAGGACTGCTGCCTGCTGCGCGTTTATATTAGATAAAAATTTAATTTTGTGTTTTTTTTTTCTTTTCTGCTTTGTTTATTTTATTCTTCTTTGACTGGGGATTTATGTGCGTCCTTGGTGTGAACTGCCAATAACGGAATATCGGGCCGTGGATACCCTTGGCTGTTGTAAAAATGCAATTATGATTGTATTATGGTCGCCTTTGTGTTCAGTTTAAACATTTTGCCCTTTGTTTGCGTTTACCCTACTGCCCGCATACCAATGCTGACGGAGCTCGAACAGCTCACAGCTCACAGCTCCTGCCATATATCCTTATCCACAAACATGCTCAGCTGCAGTTGTCAATCGCGTGGATGCTGGTCGATGGCTAATAAATTACCCAGCTATGATGCCACAATATGTTTGTGAATTTCTCTAAAGTCATCATCTTGAGTCTCTCTTTGAGTCAGCTTTAGGGCCAGGTGGAAAATCGTTTATCTGTGTGTGTGTGTGGCATAGCATGTTGGTATTAGAAGATGATTATATTCATAGTAGAGCAAAGCAAGTGTACGCCATATTTAGTATAAATTATAGTATTTTAATAAATTTTTCTTGTAGTATTTGAATACATTTTTCTTTTCGTACTTTATAGTATTTTAATACGTTTTTCTATTTAGTATTGAGTATTTTTTATTAATTTATAATTTTTCTATTTAGTATTTTGTAGTATTTTAATTTTTTATAGATTTTTAATGTTTTCCTTGCAGTATTTTTTAGTATATCAATCAATTTCTCAATTTAGTGCTTTGTATTTTTTGAATATTTTGATTTTATTATCTTGAAGTATTTTATAATATTTTAATAAGTTTTTGTAGTATTTTATAGTATATTTCTGTTTAGTATTAAGTACCTTTTAGCATTTTAATGGGTGTTTCTTTTAGTATTTTATAGTATTTTAAGAAGTTAGCTGTTTAATATTTAGTATTTTTTTGTATTTTAATTAGTTTTCTTTATAGTATTTTATAGTATTTAAATAAGTTTTCTTTTAGTATTTTACAGTATTTTAATATGTTTTTATACTTTTTTTAGTATTTTAAAATGATTTTCCTGTCATCAACTTGCAATCTCTACTCATAGCTCATCGAAACAACTCAAGAGTGGTCTAAAGGCGAGTGCCAAAGAAAACCTTGGCTAGTTGCGTGTGGCAAACCATTTTAGTTTTAGAATACAACTACATTGCAGCTGTAACAAAAAACGTATTTAAATCCCAATCGATTATCCCCTATATAGCAGCAAGAACCATTCCATTAGTACCCCATCTACAGCTCTTCTCAAACTTAACTAGGGTCGTCGTCGAAAGCCTCTCACCTGGTATCACCTGCTTGGCTACCGTCTCAAAGCTTCGTCTAATACCCTCATAATTTATATTTAATGATGCACTTTTCCTGCCTTTAATTGACATTTAAATTGTCTGCGCACAGGTCAAATGCTATAAGTCTGATTGACGTGCCCAAATTCACGTCAGAGGCTGCCTCTGCTTAGCTCCGAGTTTTTCTGTTTTTTATTAATTGATGATTGCCTGCCAGTCTAGACGCATGATGACAACATTTGCTGCAGGTCAAGAATTAAAACCAAAACGAAGAAAAACTCCTGCCAAGCCTGGAATGCTTTTAATTTGTGAGCTCAGCCGTTGAAATCATAAATCAAAATGCGAGCCGAGTGTGGCTGCAGCAAGTGCCGTGGAGTGTCTGCTGGGGCTCCTCCAAATACAGATAATCAGCATTTTGTATCTGACGGATCGCGCGGCTAATCGAACATATCACTGAGAACTCGATTCGAGGCGAGCTGCATAAATTACACAAATTGCATTTCCATGTCTAGAGTTCTGATGGATCATCGCCCGCGTCGTCGTCGTCGTGGTAGTCGCAGCTCAAATGCTCGCTGCTGAATGCTCATCAGCATAATCGTTAAAATAACAGCGCAATGCACTTCGATTTTGTTGACGACGGCGAGCGGCTACCGTAGCTGATGACGGTACCCCCAGGCCAGGACCCGAGCCCAGGCCCAACTTTGTTGTCGGTGCCCGTCGTCTATGGCCAGCGGCAGCCCCAAAGTGAAAAACCAGTAAGAATAATTCTGCTGACTGTCAATGACTGCTCAATGCTCGTTCAGGAGGAGAAAGCGGAACTTAAATGGATGTGAGTGTGGGAAATGTTTTTTCGAAAGGATTTGTTTGGGTTTACATATTTAATTTGAGGACTATATATATGAGTCTGAATAGATATATATATTTGGATACCTGGATATAGATTTTTGTCCATTTCTATTAATAGTGGGAACTTTATGGATATATATATATATATTTTATACAGAATGCTCTATAGGTTAGACTCTAGTGGAGACTCTAGTGGAGATTCTAGTAGAGACTCTAGTGGAGACTCTAGTGGAGACTCTAGTAGAGACTCTAGTGGAGACTCTAGTGGAGACTCTAGTGGAGACTCTAGTGTAGACTCGAGTGGAGACTCTAGTGGAGACTCTAGTGGAGACTCTAGTAGAGACTCTATGGCTGTATCTATACAGACTGCTCTGCAGAGAAGGTTCTATCTGTAGAGAAGGGTCTGTAGAGAAGGGTCTGTAGAGAAAATTCTCTAAGTAATGTTCTGTAGAGAAAACTTTATCTGTAGCGAAAAATCTATCTGTAGAATCAGAGTCTATAGAGAAGGATCCGTAGAGACAACTTTATATGTAAATCCATCTGTAGAATCAGAGTCTGTGGAGAAGGATCTGTAGAGAAAGATTTGTAGAGAAAGCTCTGTAGAGAAATTTCTATCCGTAGAGCATGGCAACTCAAAACTCACTCTCCACATCGAATACACTCGCCCGCACAGTCCATGAGCGGGCATAAAAACGGAACGTAATGGCACTGGGCGCCTCCGTTTGGGCCTCCAATGCGTTGGCCGTTGTTTATTGTGTCGGTAAATTCGGAGGCATGTTTAAACAGCGAAATGAACTTGTGTATAAACACCATTATGGTTATTTGGCATCCACTTTGGTTGCCACTACGCGTATTTGTTTGCCCACCAGCTGCACTGGGCCGTACAAACATTTTGGTTCCATTCGCCGGCCACCACTGGGACATCTTTCCAGTTGATCTCTGCGCGTGTGTGTGTGTGTGAAGGTCTGGGGGCGTCTTTGTTTGAGCTTGATTTAGTTATTTAATGCAAAATTGACATGCGTACGAGCTGTGACTGCGTCTCTCAAGTGCATCCACTGCCAAAGACTGAAGCACTTGTCGCACTTTCGAAACGCTGCTCTTGAGACCCTTTTGTACAGTCGTTCAAGTCTTGCCTTAGTCTTGGCAATTGGCAAGTGCCACTCGCTAGCTGTTGTGGCTTTTCGGCAGAGAAATGCATTACGCAAAGCCAATACTCCAGTGTGGCTGCTCTGGCTTGTGGTGTGTGCGAGGGCCGAATATATATGCAGCAATTAATCAAAGCACAACTTAAAGTAATTGCAAACACTTCCGACCTTTGCGCTAACTACGATTGATTTTTGCCAGTTGAAGATTTAGTTCCCACACTCACATCCTTGCAGCAGCAGTGGCACCAGCTGCTGCGCGTTAGTCTGTGAAAAATTTGCCAACAAGCAAATACCAATGGCATAAAAAGGATGACGCGAGTGGACAAGTCTGCACGACTATGGCATACCCTGTAGAAATATAATTCTCTTTTATATATCAATTTTAGTACTTCAAGTTTTATATCTTTGCCTGAAATTGCATATAATATTTTATTTATTTAATTATTGTATAATATACCAAAGAGTTAGGCTATTATAGCTTAGCTCATCTCTAGTTCTCCAGATCGTAAATCTATAAAAAATTATAAAATAATCTTGATCATCCTGAACCTATTATAAACCTGTATACCCTCTCCCTTAACATTTCCAATTCACTCAAAAAAAAAACTGGACAAACAAAAAGAGAAGAGCAAGCGAGCCAAAGCAAAAAGGGTGCGACGCTGCAGTAAACTTCCGGCTGACCAAAAATGCAACAGGACCCGGGTCCGTGAAGCTGTGCCCATCCTCTGCCACTGCAGGACATGCAGTTTTTGTTTCTGCTGCTGCCGCCGCCACTGGCTCTGCTGTTGTTTCGTTTGTTTATTGCCACGCCATGGCAATGCCATACAATGTCCTTCCGGTCATTTATTAACGTCAATGAAATGGCTCCAGCTATGAGACGCTCTGATTTCTCTACTATTTCCCTTCACCTCGCCTCGCTTCTCTCCTCCTTTTTTTTTTGAGTTTTTAGCCCTGACCATGTTTGCTGTGGGTTGACGCTCGAGTTGGCAACGATTTGTCGCCGAGTCAACACAAATTTCACTCACAGCGCTTCGAACGTTTCGAGTGATAAAACAAAACAGAAACTGGGCAACATATAGTATATTTTAGAGGAAGTCAAAAAATACAGCCAGAACTGCAGTGTGTTGGCCATAAAGTGTTGTTAAAACTCTGTTTGCTTTAGTGACAAAAGCGAGAAATGTGTGAAATGGGCGACCAGACTGAGAGCTGTGAATTTATAGAGAATTTAGAGATGAAGTAAAGATATTTGTTGGGCAGATGGAAGGGAAATATGTAGACATACATATATGGGAGAATCTATAAATATATAAATCTGTGTTAAGTATTTTTATTAAACAAAAAAGCAATAAAATATAAGAATACAATATAAAAAAATATAAATATAAAATATGTATAAAATAGTACAAAAAATAGTAAATATATATAAAAAATATAAAAATAAAATATGTATAAAATAGTAAAAAAATATAAAAAATAAAAAACTGTACAAATTAATAAAAATATATAAAAAATTAAAAAATATATATATAAATAATTAAAAATATGTCAAATTTTCATTTATCTATCTCTGGTCTGCATAATCTATCATAAAATGAATCCATAATCAATCCTCAGAGTTTACTGTTAGAAAAAAAGCTAAACTCACTCCGAAACTCTAGAAGAGCCCCCAGTTTTTTTGGAATTTCCTAGTCATAGCCCATTTCCAAGTAACTTCTTTGGTTTCTAACTTTCTTTAAAAACATCGTTCAGCTTCCAGCGTCCAGCTTCTAGTTTATATAGCTTCCTTTGTTCTCTATATGTATTCTTTTGCCATTCAGCTATTCCCACTGTCTCTATAAATAATTCTACTAAAGAAATTTCTAGAGAAGGAAGGTATTAGCCAATGGGCAATAGATTTTAGTTTATTTAAGCTGTAAGCTTCTCCTAGCTATTGCCCCTTCGCTAAAAACTTCACTCCTTTCTCAATTACTATACACAAAAGTGTCCAGCTTCCCTTGCTATCCCATAGAAAGCTTTACATAACCTTCTCCTTTTTATTCTCACAGTTAAAGTGTGTTCAATTTTTATCCATCTTCAATATAAATTTCCCTAGAAATTGAATTCTACAGTCCCGTCCCGCGTCATTAGTCAAGCTTAATACAATCTTAGCTACCTCTTTCCACTTGCTTGCTGGCCACTTCCTTGCAGTTGTCCTCGGGCACTTCCTGTTTCGCTGCACACAAAAGTCTTCCGCAAGACATTAGATACACCTATTAGCTAACTACCTGTGGCTGGAAAGGTGGCAACATCTAGCCGCGACAGTGCCACAAATGCATTCTCTATCGGCCGGCCGTAGCAATTGCAATCTCATGACAATGCTATTCGGCCATTGTGAGCCAATTTCATGACAATTTTTCAACAGACGATCGACAGGGACTCTGGGAAATTCCCCATAGGACAACCAAGAAAACAAGCAAAGTCACAGTCTACATTTGTTTCATATTTACTTAGAGCCAAAGAAATGCCGAAACAGCTGCGCAATTGGATTTGTAGCTGCCTCGACTGCTGCTGTCAGCCATCAATGTCATGCATACAATTGTGAATGACACATAAATATTGGCACAAAGGCCAAGACGAAACAAGGCAAGGATTACAAAAACACAAGCACACAGAAACATACATATATACATACATATATACATCAGTCTGGGTTTCCTTTATTGGCCTGGCCAATCTTGCGGCATTTCCGTTTCCTTGTTTTGTTGCCCATTGTGCAATATTTGTCTTCGAGTGAGTGACACTTTTAGCCCGGCCGAGAGCGGTCTGTGGACAAAGCCGAAACGCCCAGCTAATCCCCATGTTTACGGGGCTATTTACAGCGTGCCCCTGACAATTTTAACAATAACCAAAAATTGACAACGAATACGTTTACGTTACGTATGCCCAAAATGCCATTAGAGAACATTTTCCTTTTCGGCCACTGTTTGCTTATCTCGGGCGAGAACCAAGAAAAACTACTTTGCGAAATTGCTTTAGAATAAAATTTAATTGAGGATTACGACAACACGACGCGCCAACACTTGGAAGGTGCAACTGGCTGCCTGCGCATGTGTGTGCGTGTGTGTGTGTCTGTGTCACATATAATGCCTGTTATCCAGCCTTAAGGCTACTTAGGGCCTGTCTCACATATTACACATATTACATTAGTCGCTCTGCTCTGCCCTGGTCTCGCCTGCTAGCATAGCTCCAGCTCACCTCTCTCTCTCTCTCTCTCTCTCTCGTTCCCTCTGTCTGTGTGTCTCTCTCCTCCTCTTGGCTGGCATCTTGCTGGCTGTACTACCAGCTGCCTTTATAACATGTGTAATCATCGTACGTGTCGGCAATTGACAATTATTATTATGTAGTTTGTTGCCATTAGCAGGAAGTGCTGCCCATTTTACCAGCAGCTGCTGAAATACCAACTGCAATGTCGAGCTTACCAACTGCTGCAAACTGGCTATAATATAATTGAAAATTTCGTAGTTTATTACTTATACACGCTGCACGCTGAACAAGATTAGAAATTTACATATAAATAACTTTGCCTTCAAGAAATTTCGTACCTCCATGGAAATTATTTGAGAGTTGTAGTCGTCTAGATGCAATTCTTAAATATTTTTTAAAATATATATATACATTTTTTTTTTTAATTTTTAATGCATATTTAAAATTATAAAAATTAATGCATATGTGAAATAAAAGCTAAATTTGAAGGAAATTCATAGTGAAATATATTTTAATATTTTTAAATATTTTTCTAAGCAATTTTAAACATGGAAATAATTTTTTTAAATTTTTAAATATTAAAAAAAATATTATACATTTATATTAATATTTTTAAACATTGTATTTTATTATATTTTTAAAATGAAAATGTTTAAATTTTATATTTTTTTAAAGTTCTAAACTACTTGGAAAAATATTTAAAAAAAATATTTTTAAAATATGAGAAATTTGGCAGGCAATCTTATTTAAAATTTTTAAGGTAAATTTGTGCACCATCCTCCTAGATCCTCCTAATTTTTAGGCAAACATATCCATAGTAAATATCTTTAAAATCTTATTTAAATTATTTCTTAGCTGCCAATTGCCAAACAAAAGCTTAGAAATAGTTAAACTAAATTTACTTGAATAATTTGAAAGAAAGATAAATAATAAAATATAAGTAAAAAATAAAATAACTAATAATTACATTATAAATAAATACTAATAATTTTCTAACATTTTTTTAAATTGATTTCGCCTTGAAATTCTTTGATATAGTAAATCAATTCACAAAAAATCTACAAATATTTTAGCTTGCCAAAAAAACTTTATGCCAAACTAGTTATGCAGAGAAAAATATCTTAAGCCAGCCAATAAATCACATGAAAAATCAAACAACGTTCTACAGTGCTCACAAATTTGTATCAATTTTCTTCAATTTAGTCCAAGCTGAACTACAAATACAAAAAAAAAATGTATATATATAGTATATATGCCTCTGTAAATGCCAACAGTATGCGCTTGAGCTAGTTAATCACAGTACTTGGCGCAGGCGAAACAAAGTCAAATTATATTTAAATGCCATGAAATGCTATTTGATTTCTTTCTCGTAAAGCCCATAATTACAAGCAATTGTCAGTTCGGTGCGGCTCGGTTCGGTTAGTTGGGTGTACTTCTCACCGGCGATTAGGACGGCCCCCAAAAAGAGCTGCGTGCTGGCAAATTATACGTTCAGCCAATCGCATAGCATTTGAAGTTCTCTCTGTCCATCTGTCCGTCCGTCTGGCTGGCTGGCATTCGAAGGCATCCAAATTCAAATGACATTTGTCACGCGAGGCTTTCGTTTTCAAATGCAGACGCCTATTAAATTTGATTTCTTATTGAACTTCTTTAGAATTATTCGCCTGCCGCTTAATTATAGCTGGAAAGGTTCCGACAACGGTTCGTTGATTTTAATAACTTTCGACAGGGACGCAAAAAAAAAGCAAAAGAAAAAGAAAATAAAGTGAAGCAATGAAAAGAAACGAAAAGTTTCAGCGACTTACTTTTTTCTCGCTGCGTTGAGTTTTATGCGCTCAAGGTAAAGTTTCCTCAGCGGTCTTAGCTCATTAATCACACGGCACAAAGGCAGCTGGAGCTGCGGATAGAGTGAACAACTTAGAATCCGCCAAATATCGGGCCAGGCATTCAAGTCTAACAAATCAACGTGCAATTTGCTCATTGAACTATGATCGCTTCCCAAAAATTCAAGTTGAAAAGTCTTTGGCTGGCCCCAAAAACTTGATGACATAAAACTTCTGCTGCCTTGCAGCACGAGAAAAAACTTTGCGTGATTTATAACGCATGCGAAGCACTCCAAAATCTGACAGAGGCAGAGAGAGAGAGAGAGATAGAGAGAGAGAGAATGAGGAGTATTTTGCTGGGGTAATGGAAACACGTATTCAATAAACTTTTTGCCGAGACATATTCATATTTTATGCATAAATTCACGCAAATGGCATTAAAAATGCGCGTCAAAAGCTGCAATTGAAATATGAAGTGAGTTTGCGAAAGCTTTTAGTGTTGCACAATTCCCAAATTTGTGTTGGCAAACTAGCTGTATGCCAAATACATAACTGTCAAAGTCACCAGGAAGTGCGTGTGTGTGTGTGAGCTAAAAGTTTTTGCATACTCAAAATGTGTATTGATCAACGTGAGCCAGTGTTGTGCAGCGCTCTATGAAACTTCTGGCAATTGCTTTTTGTGTGAAAAGCATAGTAGAAATAGTAGTTGAAGAGGTGTAGAAGTATTTTTTGTACAGAAAAAGTAAATAATGTGGGACTTAAGCTGTTGCTGCAGCTTTAGTGTTGTAAAATGAAGGAATGAGTGTTGGTAATATTGCTTAATATTGCTTAAATGAATAATTTAAAACTGTTAAACACTATTGCAGAGCAGAGCTGATTTTCTACTACCAAATTACTTTTTGATCAATGTAATATGGTAACCAGTGTTGTGCAACTTTAAATAGTGTTTAGAAGAATAACTTCTTATGTATAGAATCTATATTACCGATCAGGACTGACACTGAGAAATGGGAATATAATTCATTGAAAAGCGGCTAAGTGTTGTAAAGTTATATGAATAGTGTTGGTTAACTGACAGAAATAGCTGGCTATATAGCAATTTATTGACTCTCATTAAGAAATGAGTGAGAAATCTAGGCCGAAAAGGCTTTTATACCATTTCCTAGTATTTTACTAAAATACAGAAAACTGATATATAGATCCATATATAATCCCAATTATCACACTGCCAATTCCTCACCGCTCAAGCTCTTGCCCTGGCGCTCTCAGAACACTGCCACGCACGCCTCTTCACACAAGTCCAAGCGAAACCGAAGACCCTTTCCTTTTGTTTCCTTTTGTTTCTTGAAAAAATCAGTTTCCACCTGCATCCTTTCGAGCGAAGCAATTCGAGCGACCCGCAACTGTATCTCTTGCGGCCCGCCCCTGCCGTTCCTCGTATGCAGGTATAAAACGCGTGCCCGTGTGCCGGAGGTACATATCTCTCGGTCTCTCGTACGATTAGCATTTGAAATCATTAGCTGGGCTCGGACGCTGGCTGGACTGGTTCTGGTTATGGTTATGGGCTGCAAGGTGCATTCTGGAACCGCATTCGTGGTCGACCAACATCATCATCACAGTCATCATCATCGTTTTATCTGGCAATGTGCATCTTTGTCTCGTTTTTGTTGTTTTGCTTTTGAAAGCCATCGGCGTCAAATTTGTAAATGCACCTGGATTTTGTTCGTTTGTTCAGTATCTTTGTCTGTCTTTCTTCTCTCGGACAAGGCAGGCCGATATTTGTATTCTTTCTCTCTGTTTTGTTGTTGTTGTTGCTGTTGTTATATATGGGCATTACTCTGCGTCTTGTTGGGTTATCCTTTGACATTGTGAAACGTGCAGCCGTTCGGGTATCATCATCCATCAAAAATGATTGCCGAAAGATGTTTCTTCATGTGATTTGAAATTCAAATACGAGCATTCAATTAGTTTAATTGCAGTTATTTCTGGGCTGCGCTCAGCAGGTGAAACTATTTAATCTTTTTTTTTTTTTTTGCCAAACAGAGAGAGGGAGGGAGGGAGAGTCTGGGCCGTTGCGTGTGGGCGTTAACGCTTCTTACTGTTTGCCATAATTGAGTGAAATTTCTGTGGAAATTCTTTCGGATGAAATCTTTGTTTTTATTTTGTTTTGTTTTCAACCCAAATAACCAATCTGATTAGCCGAAAAGCCAAAATAACAATCAAGTTGCCGCCCAAACATAAATTTAATATGGAAAGCTCATGTCCAACCTGTTCCTGCTATCAAAAATCACATTATTAATGTCGAGCGGACACTGGGCATAGCACAGGCATTATACGGTCGTAATTCAATGATAACATAAAGTATATTAAGCGTATGCCGCCAGCCCCCAAATGCCAGAATCAGAGCTCCAAAATTCCGATATTGTCAACGGAGCGGCACCGACGGAGCGGTATCTAGTCGCGCTTATCTAAACTGAAGTTTCTTTTAATTAAAAGCAAAGACAGAGAGAGAGAGAGAGGGAGAGGGAGAGAGAAAGAGAGACTGAGCCAATGACCCGCATCTGTAGCAGAGACTGAACGTCTCAGGCAAGCTCTCTGGCGCTGGCGCTGGCTCTGGCTCTGGCTCTGGCTAAGACAAATGCAATAATGCACCGGCACATTATTCATGCCGTTATCAGCTGAATGGTATCCACACTCACACACTCACACACACACACACACACACATGCACATGGCTGCATTTAAGTTGGCCAGCAAATGCGTGCCACGTCCGTTCGACTGCCTCCAATTTCTATTCGATTTTTCGAATTTTTCCAATTGGCCAGCAGCCAAAATGCTACCAAATGACCCTCATGCACGTTGCTATCAGCCTGAAAGGTGGGCGTGGCGCGAGCGATAAGCGCTGCCCGCGCGCACGAAACGTGCCCGAGTTGAGCAAACATTGGACTAGTTAATTGCAAAAGCTGGGCGAAAAACACTTTCCCATTCGTTTGGCAATGCACCTGCGTCCGGGCTAAGGATCGGGATCGGAATCGGGCTCGGGCTTGGGCTCTGGTATTGCCTTCACGCATTATCCTGGCTGCTGTGCACAAGGACTCCAGTGTCTCTGCGGCTCCCGCCCTCCGCTTGGACCCTATAATTTAAGCCAGTGCCTGAGTGGCATTAAAACCTGTATTTAATAACGGTCAGACAGTTTTTTTTTTTTTTCCTTTTTCTTTATTTATAGGCCTAGCATCCTTGAGAGAGTTGAACTACCTGACGGCTAGCCATAAAAAATGATTCGACGCTCGTTGTCCCTGCAAGAAAAGAAATGTATTAATTAAAGCAGGTTTGCTGGCCGGGCTGGGTCGGGTTTTTGTTAAGGGACAGGTGATTTTTTCTCTCTTTAATTTTACGTTGTAGAAAACAGAACAATTTTCTGTTAATTGCAGTGATTCCCGCAGTCACTGCAACAACTTGAGCCGACGATGATGCGTAGCTGTCAGTGGGTATCTGGAAATAATTGTGGAGTTGGTAAGTGAAAGGTATTTAGCAAAGGCAAAAGGTAGACAAATAAGGCCAAAATAGAAATATGCAACAAAAATATATATACACTCGTAGAAATTTAATTAAAGGCAGTCGCAACTGGAAAACAAAATAAGAAACTTCGAAAAATGACAGCGTTTTATTTTGGTATTTTGCTTGATCGAAGTACTCATAGGAGTTGGTTTTGGTTCAGTGAGCCATTGGCCAATGCTTGGCTAGCTGAAAATGCAGCTAATACAGCTGAGTTAGTATATATACTATAAACTTTATCATACATAGTACAAAGTATATCAACATAGAGCTCTTGAGTGAAAAGCAGCTCTTCTAAACGCTGACCACTTAAGTCTGATAGGAAAATAAGTTGCTATTTATCAGAAACTGTTTGAGATATTTAAATAAATTTTAGTTTATTTTAAAGCTACATAATAAAAAACTCAATATGCCCTGATTTCTCATTGTCAATGGATTCAGGGTTTAAAAAAAACTAAAACTAAAATAAAATCTTCAAACTAAACTAACTCAACTATTAAGAACTTTATAATACCCAAGTAATTCTCACTTCTGCCCAGGAAATGCCTTAGTATTGGCATTAGCTTCCAGTGCCAAGAGAACAATATGAAAGCTTTGAGAGCATTTTATAGCGTGTTCTTGGCGCTGTGGCAAGCTGTTAAGCGGCTAAAAATTTGTAAAAACAATTTGTAGACTTAAGAACTGTGTTAATATTCATAAAGACAGGGCTGGGACTACTGTCTACGGCAGGTCATGCGAGGGCTACGCTTTTATGGGCCCGGCCTAAGCCAAATGGAAATCGTTGTCGATGAGGCACGAAATCAATAACAATTTTTCACAACTTTTGGAAAAACTTCTTCACACCCAACAACAACAACAACAACAACAACAAACAACGCGAAGCAGAACAATGGACAAGCGACTGCCTTTTATAATGTCACACAAAGGAGTCTTAAATGATATTTATGCTGGCATTTATGTGGGGAAACCACAAAAAAATGAAAATGCCATGAAGAGAGTATCAGAAGAAAGCCGATGGGCTCAACATGCGAATACACTGAGGTGTCTGCCTGGGGCTAAGCCTTTCGAGTGACGCGTAAATTAAATAATTTCTTTGTCCGCTGCACATCAAATACAAATTTACATAAGATACAAAATTCTGAGCTACGCTCGTCTCGTCAGCGGGAGGCCTTCGATTACCATATAGAAACAGAAATGGAAATGGCCGCAGACTGTGTGACGCGACCCATTGAACTGCGGCTCAGTCGCAGCTCAGCTGCAGCTCGAAGGTAATTTAAATTTCATTGGTCTCCACTGCCGCTGACCTGAGGTCCCGAAAATGAATGCTAATAGAAATCGCAGTCCAGGCCAGGCCAGGCCAACTGGCACCTGCCCGAAGACAAATGCAGGACAATCCATGTGCATTTCTAATGGGGCTCGGCTTTTCGGCTCCTGCACTCACTTTGATTTCCAATTAAATGTTAATGCCAACTCTTTGGCAGTCTCTCTGTCTGTTTGTTCAGACAATAAGACGACGCTTTGAACCGGAGCGGAAATGTGACGGCCATTTAAATGCTAAGCAGCGCCCTCTAGTGTTCAGTCGCATAAATTTAACTCAAATGTGCACTAGACCATTTCCGGCGCCCATAGAGATAACACTCTCTCGAGTGTCTCGCGTGTGTCGGTCATTCAAATTGATTTTATTTTCTCCAATTTCATTTCGGATCTTAAGTCAAATGTTGAGTTTTCTTTAGTGAAATGTTTGGATTGTTTATTTTTACGACAAAATATTTGGGGCTTAGGCTGAGTTTCCTGCTGCTTTGAGTTGATCTGATTGAGACTAATTTTTTTATTTTTTAAAATATAGAAATATAATAGCTAAATTTTAATTTATTATTATTTTTAAAGTGTAATAAAATAAATAATTAAATTATAAATAATAAATAAATAACTACAAAAATTAATTTAAAATAAAATAAAGTAATTTTTATTTTAATTTTAATTTTTTAATTATTATTTTGGAACGTTAAAGTAAATAGTTGATAATTTATCATAAAATGGCAGCTCTCTTTAATATTAAAAAAATAAAATTTTATCAATAACATAATTATGAATTTATAAAAAAATTATAAGAAATAATATCACTCTTGCCTGGTCAGCTACGATTCCCCCTCCATACTCCATACTCCATACCCCATACTCCATACTTCATACACTTAGCGCTAGCCACAGCTCCTGGCCCCATCTCAGTAATTGTTCTCTGCCAGCTCCGTTAAAGCTTGATGTGCTGCTATTTTGATATGGAATGTGTTTCCTCGAATAACCATTTCCTGTTCAACTCGCAGCAGCCTGAAGCCTGTTGATTTTCCAGAAAATGGTTGACATTTATCAGAGGCCCCAGCTGCTTGGCCTCTCACAGGGAGTGCAGAGGAAAAATGCAAACAACTCGGTAGTTCAAAACAAAAGTTGGCTTAAATTAATGCCCAGAGCCGGGCTATCAGCTGCCTGTCGCCGTGTGACACATCAAAATAATCCCGACAGCTTAATTATGTACGGTTTAATGTGCGGCTCATTGCCAGGGACAAACAATGGCCAAACGGCTGGCACATCCTTTGCTACACTTTGTGTTTTGTACATGAGAGCGTCCCTCTCTCTCTCTGTGTGTGTGTGAAAGGATTTATGCAAAAATATAAGGCTGCCACCCGCACCGCTCACACCGCCCGGGCTAACCGGCCACAGCATCCAAAATATGCAGGCGACGCGGTTTTTATGAATTTTTTCCATAACGCCTCGCTGAGTGGTTTAAGCGGCGGCCCGTCGGCATGTGAATTTCGAGGTAATTATTTGCAAACAAACCAAAAAAAAAAGAGAGAGAGAATAAAATGAGAAGAGAAAATACAGAAAAAAGCCGTCAGCACATGGCAATAATTTTCCAGCTGGGCTTCAACTTTTTAATGAGAAAAATATGAGTGAGTGTGAGCGAAATAATAAATAAAAAAAAAACAGAGAGAGAGATGTGTAAATAATTCTTATCACTTAAATGAAAGGCAACTGTCAAATATCACACCCCAGTTGGAACCGCAGCGAAACGGGTGTGGAAACTAACACCTCGGGCGTTTGTGCAAACGTTTCTTATCTGCTGCCCAGGACCCAGCCCCGCTCCAGCATCATCAATCAGGGTGTAGGAGCAGGATGTCGCTTATCATACAAATATATACATATATATCCGAGTTTAAATATTTAAATATATATCATCAAGGCGCGCCGCAGCCTTGAAAGCAAAAGCCCGACGCGCGACATGTGTGCCGAGCTGTCTGTTGTTTTCCATGTCTTCCGACTCGTCGTAGGTGTTGTTCAAATGTTTGTCGGAGATTTTCTGTTCTTTTCTTCTCTTGTATTTTGGTTAGTTGAGCTATGACAAACATTACAAGTTTTCCACTGCAGCGATTCGAGCTAATCCCAAGCGATAATTCTCCCGCGAGACGCGAGTGAAATAATAATAGCTGACATTGACATTGCGCAGCCAGCGATAAGTTTCAAGTAACACATGCTGCCGGTAATGATTCCGCCTGATGCTGATGAATGTGCGGAGTGAAGAACTTTAACAGGCACGCGTGATATATTGTATCTCTCTCTCTGTGTGTGTGTGTGCCCCTGAAATTGTGGGTTAACAGCGAATGAGCCCAAGCAGGGTGCGGCTGCAGCTTCAGCTTCATAGCGTATCAGATAAGCAAGTTACTTGACTGCGGATTGTGGGTGTTTCCGACACGGCATTAGGCTTAAAAGTCAGCTAAATGTCTGAGCTGCAGCAGAGAAATTGAGTTGCGCCAGATGATAATGAGAAGTCAATGTCAATGAGAAATGTCGCAGCTAGAACTTGATTTTTGTTTGGTTTTTGTCTCGAATGTAGGGAGATTTATATTAGATACCTATATTTATGTGATCTAAAGAATTTGCAGCTCTATAAGCCTAATTTATTTTTGCCTTGACTATAGTTTTCAAACATTTTTATAGTTCAAAATTATATATATATTATATATTTATAGTTCAAAATATATTTTATTTATATATATATTTTTGTTTATATATTTTTTAAGTATTTTAAAAATATTTTTTTATAATTTCTTACGTTCCAAGAATTTTTTACATTTTATTTTTAAGTATTTAGCAATGGGTTTAATACAGATTTACTTAAAATATTTTTTATTTATTTTTTATTCCTTATTGCAATTTTTTGTTACAAACATTAAATAATTCTGCAGTTATATTTTTTTTTGTCTTCAAGCTTACTTTTAGCTTACTTTTAACTGACTTCTAGCTAAATTCCAGCTAGCATCAAGCTTAACTGACTTCTAGCGAATTTCTAGCTCGCGTCCAGCTTCATTTTAATTTCCATCCAGCTTCCAGCTCGAATTAAGCTTCCTTATAGATAGATATGTTATAGCTATTCTAGCTTCCTTCTCGCTTCTTTTTAGCATCCGTCTAGCTGCCCTCTAGCTTCCTTCTATCTTCCTTCTAGCTTCCTTCTAGCTTTCTTCCAGCTTCCTTCTAGCTACCTTCTAGCTGCCTTCTAGCTTCTTTTTAGTTTGCTGAAATCTATCTTCCAGCTTCTTTCTAGTATCCTTCTAGCTTCCAGCTATCTATCTTCTAGCTGCCTTGTAGCTTCATTCCAGCTTGCTTCTAGCTTCCTTCTAGCTTACTTCTATATATATTCTAATATCCTTTCCAGCTTCCTTCTAGCTGCCCTCTAGCTGTCTTCCAGCTTCTGTCTAGCTCCCTTCTAGCTTCCTTCAAGAATTTCCCTTCCAAGTCTTCTACAATTCTGGAAGCCCATCACAACTTAGTCCAATCACTTCATCTTCCATAACTTTTCTCACTCCATTTTCCCCAGAATTTGCCTTCTCCAAACAAACTTTCATTTAACTTCTTTCCATGCAATCATTTTTTATTGAAACATCTTTGACAGCCTCGACGATGTGTTCCCATCGTTCCACCCTTAACACATTTCTTATAAATAGATGTCGTTGGTTTTACGTCCGTCTACACCCTCGCCATTAATATGAACATAATTTATAAGAAATCTGTTAAAGTCTTATTAACGCGATGCTCTCGGCGGCAACTGTAGCGCCGCCATCTGGCATCAGCTGCTTAACAAATTGAGATCTCTCGACGCTCTCTTTGGTAGTTTGGGATGCATACATATGCTTGCGGATGGGATGAGTTGGCACCTTCTTCGCGTAAACCGCATCGCGACAGGAACATAAATAAACGAAATGAAAAGCGCAGCGAATGCGACGCAGCTGTGGCCATCGAGCAATTTGCAATGCCCAGAGCTACGCCCCCTTTCTAGAAATTTTATTGCACAATCAGGGAGCAAGTGTTGCACATTGGCGGCGCCTCAATGCCAAAGCCAAAGCCAATGCCAATGCCAATGCCACACCCACTTCTCACACAGCCCGCACCACAAATCGAATTGGAATCGGTCTGATGATCGCCCACCTTTTCCCAAAATGTGCGGCACTTCACACCCGGGCCAGCAAATAGTCAAGAGTACGCCCAGAGATCAGACGATTCAAGGGAATGACTGTGCCTAATGCGCCTGCACTTGAGCCCTGTTTGCTCAAGTTCCAGCTGATGATGACTCTACGGCTCTTGCCCGTCTGCCGGCTCGCAACAGATATAAATTAAGAATTTTAATGCGGAGAAAAAACAAAGGGACCTGAGACTTCATGCTTAATCAAAATGTGTTGTAGGCTCGTCGCGGCGATCCTTTTGAACTGCCGGCAGCCACTGTAATATTTAAACCAGATCAGTTCCATGCCGCCGCCGTCGCTGGGAAACGGCCTTTGAATGAGGCCTGGAACCAGTTTGTTCTAGGGAAATATACCACAGCTTTGCTAATGAAAGGCAAACGAATGAAATTTTAACGAGCCCACGTAAGCCGAAGGATTTAGGCATGCATTCGCCTACCTCACTTTGACTTGCCTGCGCCCAGGATGTAAGAACCTAAGGACCTAAGGACCTCCTGGGTTGTTTGTCCCAAAAAGGTGATAACGCCGCCGTTTTGTATGCCCATCCTTTCTTTTCTTTCAGTACATTCCGAATTTACAATTTATGTCGATTATTAACATTCTTTTAGCGAATGTCTCCGAGAGTCTGCTCTTTGGCTTCGACTCTGTTCACGCCTTATAGAATGAGTTTTCTATATACAAAGTCTTTTGCTCATGGGAAAGTGCAGCGACAGTAGCTGAGTGTGATGAAAATCCTTTCAGAGAGTGCGTAAAAGTCTTTGCAACCCCTATTTCCGGCTAGAGAATTTATTATTAGCTAAGAATTTTATAGGAATTAATCTTTAGAGTACGAGGACTCAGACTTTCTATAATACTTACCCAGTTTGAAATAAATGCATTGGTCACAGGCAGTAGTTTATGGGTTTTTATACTTTGCCAAGCGATCTGAAAAAAAATTTAAATTTATTAATATATAAAAATATTTAATTATTTATTAAGCATAAGTTAAATATGTACTAAGATTCTCAGGTATTATGTAAAAAATGAAGAAGAGGACTATGGTCTAATCTAGCATATAGGAAATCGTTCTTATCAGTTACTGTTGTTGTTTTTTCCTTGAGATTTTTCATATTTGTTATACGTCTTAAACAAAAGACTCAATTTTATGGAATCACTGCAGCAGTCATTTAATATAAGTGTAAGCTGGCAAAAATGTCTCTGAAATATAGGTTAAAAATCTACAGGAGTATCGTAGCTGCTGGCCACCTCTATGACCCTTCGCTGTCATACTGGTGTATGGAATTGCATGTTCATTATTTGCCATAGCTAAGGCAGTGATTTTTCTCTGAGTTTATATATGTATAAATATTCAACATAGAGTGTGCCTGTATCGATGTCTATAACTATGTTTTTGTGATTTTTGCCAATATTTTTGGCTTACGGCATAGGTTTAAACTTTATATTTATTTATTAATTAATATTTTTAAAATATTTTATATTAATTTATATATAAAATATTTTATATATATATTTTTTTTATAAAATATTTTATGTATATTTAATCTATAATATTTTTTTTATTTGATTTATAAAATACTTTATATTTATTTTTCTACATCTTTTTTTTGTAATATTTTATTTAAAAAATATTTTTCTTAAATTTATTTATAAAATATTTTATATAGTTTTTATTTATAAAATATTTTGTGTATTTTTTATTTATAAAATATTTTATACATTGTTTCGTTATATTTTATTTATAAAATATGTAATACATATTTTTTTTTTAATATTTCATTCATAAAATATTTTATATATATTTTGTTTTAAATATTTCATTCATAAAATATGTTATATAAATATATGTTAATCATAAAATATTGTATATTTATGTTATTCATAAAATATATTATTAATAATAATAACAAAAGAGTAACCAATATTTTCAATTTACTATCAAATAAACTTTGTAATTAATATATAGCATATAACAAATTATAAAAAATATATAAATTATGCAAAGCCAAACCCAAAGTTGTTCCCTCGCTGAAGCCCCAAAGACCTTCCATCTACATAAAAAAGTACTGCAAAATTAAAAGAACCTAAAAAGACATATGCATTCAGCTTGAATATAGGGAGTCAAAGCAATAAGTTGAATATATGAGAAACTCAAACAGAGATGAATGCGACTATGAAGAGCGAGGGCAGCCAAAGAAAGGCGTAGACAAATGTTTGCGTGTGCTTAGAAAATGCGCTGAAGTATGCACAGCCAGCCAGGTAGCTGAATGCCAATGACAAATTTATGTATAAACTTTAGCGCTAAAGTGCCACTAACTAACCCAGGGAAACACACATACACACGCACCCACACACGAGTCGAGTGCAATGGCACGACGAGGCGCCTGGGCGTATGCTTTATGAATAGAGCATACAAAGTGCAATTCTATGAATAGAGACGATGCCCCCAGAGAGAGGAGAGACTGTGTGATGGGTTGAGCCTGCCTCAGGCTCGCCTGAGCACTTACAATAAGCACTCCCGCGTTGATTATTATTAAAGGCGTCCATTTCAAAAGAGCGGAGGCGCCTACGACGGACGACAATGTCAATGTGCCGAGCTCGGCTGTGGCGCAGCTTTTAATGATTTATTTGAGAAAATTTACACGTGAGCGCCAGCTCAAAAACAAACAGAAGATGAATGGAACCAGTCTCTCTCTCTGTGTGTGTGTGTGTGTGTGTGTGTTTTCATGAATATGGAACCGAGGCAAGGGCTGCGGCATTTTTCGGATAGAAGAGATACAGTGCCTGCCTGTATTAAGTTGCCAGACCATGAAATTCTTTGGCACGTACGTAGCGCCAATTTTGCATAGCTTTTTTGCATAAACAAAAGAACAGGTGAGAAGCAGCTGTGCACCTTCTCTACCCCTATATATATATATATATATATGTATATATACGTATATCCGAGTCTGTATTATTTCAGTTACAATTCGCGCTTTCTCATATTCTTTTAACGATTTATCATGCGAAAATTGTCTGGTCGGCACTTTGCATATGCGAAAAGCGACGTCGACTATTATTATTTAACTGCTCGCCTTTTTTGCTGGCAGTACGTAAATTTAGTCACGTTGTTTAAATAGTAAACTGCAGCGCTAAATTATGCTAAAATATCAGCAGATTTGAGCTGAGCAGATGCCTCAAGCTGATACAACTTAATCAGTGAGACCTTAAGTATAGATATATGTTTATATATATATAAATATATATGTATATATATATCAATTAATTATGTCATATCGGCAAGTGAACATCTTTGAATTCGAATTAGCATGAAATATAAACAAACGCAACATCTCGATAAGCAGCGTAATTTAATGACTGCAATCAAAGGCTCCAAATGGGAAAATGAGTCTGATGAACCGTTAAAGATAGCCATCAATAAATGAGCTGCAGTAAATAAAAACAACACAAGTAGTCAACAACAAGTTGTATATATACATATATATATCTTGTGCGATATTTTATGGCTTAAGCTTAGCTATAAAGTTCTGAACATATTTTCTGATATTTCCTGCACATAAACTCCGCTGCGATAGCTAATGACTTAATCAAGATCAATGCAAGGCGCAGTCTAGAGTTAATCACTAAATTTGGTTTACTTTACAAAAATGTTGAGACATAATTAGTCCGTTCTCAGCTAGCCATAACTAACTCCATAAAACACAGATAATTTGTATGTGAAGCGAATGGGTGGAGGCAGCAGTACTACTACTCCCGTCTCGTCTCAACTGCCGACCTCGACCCACAGCTATTTGGGCCACAAAAAAGGCAGCTAGAGGGGACACCTACTTTCGCCAACAGGCAAATAAAAGGTGTTGCCAAAAATAGCCATGCAACCATATAAAGCAGACGGAGCAAAAAGTTCTCTGTTCGCTCTGGCATATAAGGTCATAAAATAGTTGTCGCAACCTGGCGGGATAAGCATCTGACTGTGCCAGAGACAGAGAGAGAGGGGGAGAGAGGGGGAGACAGAGAGGAGACTCTATTCCTTGTGGCACTCGCACACACACACACACACACACACTGATTACTTCGTTAAGTTGCATGTTGCTACAAATTGTTTCCAAAGAAAGGCAATGGAAATAAAAATTATTGCCCCAAAATAAACTGGCAAGGGTTAAAGGTAATCACAACATGGAAACTTGTGAAAGGTGCTTGGATTGTGGAAACTATTAAGCTGCACTAAATAAATAAAAAAAGAGAGGGAGAGAGAGAAAAACAAGCAGAGCAACAAAATCTGGCTCTGATTATCTTGCAGCGTAGTTTCTAGTTTATGGCGGATCCTACGAGTGGGTGGGGGGACTCCAAACTCCTGTCATATATAAGCAGCTCTTATCATATGTTGTCATCATACGTGAAATGATGCACAAGTGTACCAGCAGAGCCCAAACAGCAACTAACAAATTAAAAGCCACTCGCTGGGAACTTCATTAGAGAAAGTCACAGACGATGACCCGCAGATCCCAAGACCCCAAAGTCATAGACAGCAGAGTCAGCTCAGCCCAGACTCTGTCTGTGTCTCAGCCTCAGTCCCTTTGTCTACTAATTTCTCAGTTTTGAGTTTTTTTCTGTTGTTTTGTCAAAGCTAATTAGTTCGTAGCAAACATTAACAATGCAGCGCAGTGACGAATATATGATCGCCCTCGAGTCAGTCAGTGGCCCAACATCATCGACTGCATTTCAAGTGTGAAAAGCATAGACAAAGTTACCAAGTTTTGTGTGTGTGTGTGTGTAGTTTCTTTGGGCCAAGTCATTATGGCATTGGCATTAGCATAATGTGCGTATTATGCGTATTAATTACAGCGCCGACATTTGCATTTAAACGCCTATTTGCTGAAGAGAGAGAGACAGAGAGTGAAGCTACACGGCCAGCGACAATCGGTGGTGGGTCTGAGTCTTAAGACCCAGTAGCTAATGCCGGCGAACTATAATTATTAAATTAAAAGACAATGCGTTTGGCTTGCCCGCTGCAAGATGCGTACGTTGTGATAGGTGGAAAAAGCGACCACCCGAGCGTGGAGAAAGAGCTCAAGATCTTGCTGCCAGATGGATATGGGGTTAACATAAAACCATAAATAGAAAACAAAAAGAGTTATTATGTACGAATTTGCATAAATTTCACGCTTGACACTGAACTGGCGGAGGAAATTGTTAGAATGCCACGAATCTTGTTTTCTCAGCCATCTTTTTGTAAGTATGAAAGGCCTGAAAGTACTAATTTCTTAATCACTGTTTGCCGTTCAAGCTGGGTGTCCGCAGCAGGGAAGTCATTTGTCTTGGGTAATATCTGGGATTGGAATTGATATAGTGAGGAATATTAAATAATAATTTATTATATAATATGCGAAAGCTTTAGAAGCTGAAATGATGTGCAGGAAAAGGTATGAAAGAGTTGGTGTTTAGTCTGGACACAGTTAAATAAAAATATTATTAATTTTAAAAATAATATTGGTTTTTAAATAAATTGAATAAAAATTATTAAAATAAAATTTATCAAAATAAAATTTTAAAAAATTAAATTTAATTAAATTAATTAAGTTTTCGACTTGAAATGCAGAGAAAAAGTCGCTAAAATGAACTCAAACCAATCCTGGATATCATTTAAGTTCTAAGACTTATTGAAACTTAAATTAATCAATTAGTGACTAAACCAAAAAACAATTTTCAATTATTCTGAATTATGCAATTAATATTTTAAATATAACTAAATTTTATTTTTAAATGGAAAAAGTGGGGAAAATATAAAATGCAGAGTTGACTTAAAATATAAAATATATATATAATAAAATAAAGAAAAGCCATAAATAAAAAAATAAATTAGTTAATAAATAAATAACAATTAAACGAAAATTTGATTTTCAATCTAGAAAAAATCTTTAAAAAAAAAGAAAAACTGTTTACATGCAAAATTAATTTGATGCATAAGATAAAATGGAAATGGAATCAATCATAAAAATAAATTTAGTTTATTCAAAATTATAATATTATGGGCACAATTACCAGCTTTAACAACTTTGCCAACAACATGCCAAAATTTACAAAATTTTCAAATATTATTTACAAAAATACTTTTTCAACCAATGTTCATTTAAATATTTATCTATATTTATGTTTATTTATCTATATTTCACTTTATTTATATTTATTTTTATACATATTTTTTTTATTTATATATATTTATATACATTTATATTTATTTATATTCATTTATAATTATTTATATATATTTCTCTTTATTTATATTTATTATTATATATATTTCTCTTTATTTATATTTATTTATATATATTTTTCTTTATTTATATTTATTTATCTATATTTCACTTTATTCATATTTATTTATATATATTTTTCTTTATTTCTCTTTATTTATATGTCATATTTCCACAACTTTCAGCCCAATATCTTAAGGAATTCACTGCCCAAATGATGCACGTCCGTAAAGTGCGCCAACAGAGACTTCGCACAATTGGCATAAACCTTATCGCAACTGGCGCCCGCATGTCCCAGGCGCTCTGCCTGTAGATAATCGTTATCTGTGTGCTCGGACAGCGCATCTATTGAGCTGGAAGGACTGCAAACACACGCAAAGTTAGACAAAGCAAAGCAAAACCGCCTTCTCCCTCCCACTCTCACCCGCTCTACTCACGTTAGCAATATGTGCAGCAGCTCGCCCAGCAGCCCGTTGCGCTCGTCGAACGGCGCTGCGGAGCTCTCGCAGATGCTTTTCAAGATACACTGGCGTCCATTGAGTTGCATTCGCATGGCCATAGTCTCGAAACTTTTGTAAATGGCCCAGCGATAGCCGCTGAGAGCGTGGCTGGTCTCGTCCATGAAGCTCGTTGGTATGCCCAGCTGCTCGTCTGTCTTCAGCATCGTCTGCTGGAATATGGTGGCATTATCCGTGAGCTGACGCTCGCTTATGCCGTGCACATCCTTTACGCGCAGCTGCTTGGCTCGATTGGGCAAATAATATTGCGCCTTCAGCACATAGCCCGAGGTAATTGACTCAATATTCAGATCATCCACGGGTATGCCAAAGCCCGCTATGAACTGTGGAGGAAATAGATTAGCAATCTTAGGACTCGCCTTAGCTGCTGCTTACCGACCTTAAGCCTGGCTGGATGGGAGCTGGGATAGATGAGCGGCAGCCAGCGTGCCTTCCTGACCAGCAAATCACTTTCATCGTGCAGCTCGGTGGAAAAGTTCTGATTGTAGGCTACAACTACACTCGAAGAGAATAATATTAAGTTTAAAAGGATCATTTTTATAGCCAAATATCCTTTTCGAGCCAAAAACTCAGTCTGCACAGTTTCAGCTTTGAATCTAGACTAGAAGCTGTGGAAAAGAAAGTAACTTACTTTCTACTTAATCTAACAAACGAAAACGAAAGTGTCAAAAGACAGCGGAAAAAATTGGCACAAAAACAAATCGAGTTTGGGCTGTTACCCAGCAACCAGGCACAATATTTTGGCCGCCAGTGTGTGCTCATTTCAGTTATATGTATAACATATACATTTATATGAATGTGTGAGTTTTCAAAAAACAGTAGACATCGCGTTCTATTAATTAGCGCCTAGAAAGTCTCTCGAGTACACTGAGCGAAAAAGTTGATTGTTGTAATATGTGAAGCTTAGCTTTTTTTTTGTAAATTATTTTTAAACTAAAATTCTTAAGAAACTTGAGGAACTCTGAATTGTGTCAAGTTATTTTGGGCGCCGATAAAAATCATGTTAATTAATACTCATTTAATTGGTTTTCCCATGAAGCACTTCAATTTATTGTCTAAAATATGAAACTATCTAGATTGTCGCTCAGTTGGCTAAAATGTTGCAACAAGCTGCGCTGGCACTCCTTGAAGACGCGCTCGCAGCCGGCGCCCGACTGGCCCACCTTCTCGGCATAGTAATACTCGTTGTCCGCATGCTCGGATAACTTATCCGCCGAAGCGGAGGGCCTATAAAAAACAAAACAAACATAATTGTTATGAGCACCTATCACATATGACATCAATCCATAGCTCTACTTACGTCAGCAGTATGTGTAGGAGTTCTGCCAGCAGTCCATTGCTGAAGTGAAACGGTTCCTCGGCCACCTCGCAAATGCTCTTCAGCACACAAATTCGGCCTTGGTAGCCCAGCTTCTTGGCCAATCCTTCCAGGCCCTTGTATACCGTCCAGCGATAACTACTTAGGACTTTGTTGGTTCTCGAGAAGAGCTTCTTGGTGCTCTTGCCCAGGTCATCGACGCCAACCAGAAAGTTCTCCAGCATGGGTCGATGTCTGCGTGCGCCGACTGAGCCCAACGTGGGCACCTGGTTAATGGGCAATCCGGTGGGTGTGCGCAGCGCGTCCGGCGTCTCAGGCAGCCAGTACTCCGCTTTCAGCACATAGCCCGTGGTGACGGCCTCATAGTCGAGATCCTCCAGCGGTATACCAATGCCACCAATGAACTGAAGGCAAATTGGTTTGCTTTAATTACAGCTTAATCTCACATATTAAAGTCTTAACTCACCTGCACACGCGTGGGCGATGTCGCTGGAAAAATCAGCCAAGGTATGGGCGATCGTTTGCTGCGCTCATGCTTCGATAAGCTGCCATAAGTAGCAGTCGTACTGGAGCATAAATTACTTAAAATAAATACACACAAACAACTACCTACAGTTAGTAATACTCTCGTTTTCATTATGCTCTATTTTATGTATATTTATATGTATATTTTTTTAATATTTCAATTAAAAGTCTTTAGACAAGGCGCACGTTGTTAATGCTTTGCCCAACAGTGCGTTACTGATTCTCACAGCATATAAAAAAAATATAAAACTAAAGTTCTAGCTAACGCATTTATTAATTTATAAAATCTAGCAGGCATGACTGACGGGTAGATGCCCTATAAAAAATCTAATGAAGTGAATCATTTATTATATTAGAAAAAATAAATATTTCTATGCAAATATTAGTAACATATTTATTTACCACATATAATCAGCTTGAGCTAATAAATATATTTTACTATGAGCATGCCTCACCTGTCACAAAATATTACAGCGTATTTAAAATGTTAAACTTCATATATAGAAGCATTAAGTTCTACTTTCTTGCTGCAACTTTTTGGGCTAAGAGAAATGTTACAAATTCTATTAATTAGCGCCAACCAATTGACGCTTTTCACTCTGCTCAGACCCGCCTGCTGGGCGCTGCGATGGCCAAGTTATTTGGCCAGCTCAGGCGGAAGCTGTGAAAACTTGCATATTCCAGTTAGAGCTGAGTTCTTTGCATTCGCTGCCTGACTATTGAGTTATGACAGAAATTCATTCAGAATTTAAGGTCTAGACAAAAAAAGTTTGAGTGAGAAGCTCATGAATTAAATTTATGTCTTCGCGTTGAGTTTTTTGAATGAGTCAAGAAAAATAAAGCAAAATTATTTTTATAAATATTAGCTAAATTATTTATATATTTATAATAATTTTACATAAAATTGTTTTTAGTTCGATTTTGGGTTTTTAATTTAATTTGTTAGTTATATTTATTAATTTAATATTTTAAATATTTGTATTAATTTTTTAAATATTTTTATTAATTTTAAATTTATTTTATATAATTTTTTTTTATGAAATTATATAAATAGATTTAAATCATATTTATATTATTTAATTATTATTAATTATTTTTTTTATTAATTTTATTATTGGATTTATCTTCAAACAATATATTAAATATTTAATATTAAATAACTTAAACAAATTCTCTGAATTGCCACGAAAAGTAAGTTAAAAGAAAAGAATTAAACAAACATATAGTCTCCCTAATTTCATATTTTAAAATTAGTTTTATTGGCAGAATTTTTGTTTTTAAATTCTTTTTGTAATTTTACTATATATTGCATATTATATAATAATTTAATATGCTTGCAAAACTATTATAATAATGAGAAATTTGAGAAAAATATAGCTTCTTATTTTAAAATTAATTTTCTTTAATATCTATATAAGTTTGTATATATATATTTTTATTGCTTGTATTTATTTTTATATTTTCAAATATATTTTTTTTTTAATTTTGTCATTAAAATGTTCCCTTAATTTAATAATGAATTTTCTTTATGAATATATGAATTTTCTTTAATATTTATATATTTAGCATTTACATATTTTATTTTTATATTATTTCCTTAATTTAATATTTAAATATTTTCTGTAAATATATATATATATATATATATATATATATATATATATATATATATATATATATATATATATATATATATATATATATATATATATATTTTTTTTTTTTTTTTTTTTTTTTTTTAATCAACCATTTGGTCTACAACACCCTGTAATTATGTCGAACTCATTTGACTCTTTCCTTAGAAAATTCTTGCAACTTCTATGCAAGTTGTAACTGAAAACTGCAAACAGTTCACTTAGCGCATTCATCGAGATGAGTTCTAAACTTAGCTCAGCTTACCTCCCATTGGGAATCATTCTAAGTTGTCTCTGTATTCAGCAAGCCCAAGCAGTGCTCTTCTTTCCACGCGGCGGCTCAATAGGCGTAAGCAAACTCAGCTTCAATAAAGTAAAAAAATCAAAACGGATTATAAAAACTTCATTCATCATTCAGTTATTAGCTGCTGTGGCAATTCCATTGGATCTAACGTATCGCAATGTTTATATGGCCTTCAATTTCGAGTCGAACTATGGCTTGCCGTCGAATGAGTCGTACAATCAGTGGATCGATAGGGTAAGTGAGCAGTGCTCGAATTCCCGCTGGGCTGCCATAATGCTTTTGAACTTAAAGTGGGATCTGGACGAGGGTTTCCTCGGCATTGGCAGCGATGTGACGCCCATAGATGGACGCACTGGCGATAACCTGGAGAAACGTTCGATTGCGGCACCGCCCCGGTTTACACGTCACGACTTCTACAGAGCGATTGTTAACTATTTGGGTCAGTATGGCTACAATGGCAGCGCCTGTTTGCTGCGCACCATCTGCGAGGTGAGCGCCGCACCGCTGGATGCCCACAACGGCCTATTGGGCAGCATATTCGAAATTCTATTCATGTAAGTTTTGGGGTCATTGAGGAGTGACCCCTCCTCGCTCGCTCGGACACAATTCCAGATCTAATTAGTGGCCTCACGCCTTTCACAGGCCAACAACTAGCGCCGCCGAGCAGCGACTCCAGCACGTGGACAGCCTCTATGCGGCTTCGGAGCTCGGCACGCGCAATCTAAACTGCGCTGATTACGTGGCGGGCTGTGCACACAGCATGCTGGACATGATAAGCGTTATGCTCTAAATCTAAAGTGTGCACATATGTGCACTCAGAGAATGCAGTCAAGTGGCCTGCAGAGTTTGTGCATTGGCAGAAGGCTAGTTAAAGCAGAGCAAACTGGACTGCATTAAGCTGGGTTTTAACTATAAATATATTAATTAAATATAAATACATATACAATAAATGCATTGCTAAATAAAAATAATAAAAAATGTATCCAGCAGGCTAGCAAAAAATTCAAAAAATAAATATTTAAAGTTTTAAAAAAATATACAATACAACTATAATTTTAAATAAATAAATATTGTACAATTTATGTTACTATTATAACATTTAAAAATAATAAAAAGAAAAAAATAAAGCAAAAGTAAAATTTTTAAATAAATATTAAAAGAATATATTCATATTATCATAATATAACATTTAATAATAAATAAATAAAATAAAATAATAATAAAAAAATGAAGCAAAATTTTAAATATTTAAAAAAAAATATTTTTAAATATATTTGAGTTAGAAATGCATTAAGAATATGTGATATATTATGTTATATATATTATTATATTATATTAGTATGTTCTCCAACTCCAACAAATTTCGCACAGTGCATTTGGCTCAAATAAATGCGAAAATCTGTGGCAATGTTTGCATAACAAACAAGCAGCCAACAAATGTCGCTCGCCTGCTGCGTGAAATGTTTTAATTTCGCTTAAAGCGCTTAAGACACCGCATCGTCCTGGCAACAAAAGCAGATGATGGTGATGAGTAGGGTCTTAAGCTGGCCGCAAAGGGAATCCGCAAACACATACACTTACACACACACACTCAGTACAGAGCGCTGATATGTGTTGATGCCGCCTCGCGTTTTGTTGAAGAACAAGTTTTTATTTGTATTTATTTTTTTCTTACTTCTTTGGCAGCTCAGCGCCTCTTTGATCGCTTTTTCCGCTCCTTTTGTGGGCTAACAAAAAAAAAAAAAAGAAGAAGAGAGAAAGAAGTGAACTCCTTTTGTCTGCGGTCTGAGCCCTGTCAACAATGCCGTGCATATGTCCGTACACATACACTTAGTGTGTAGTTTCGAGAGCAGCTCTCGTACTCCTTTCCTCCTTTTATTTATTATTATTATTATTTGGGCTGTTTGTTATTTCTTTGATTTGATTTGCCGCCTTAAGGGGACCTTGGCATTGTTTTTTAAGACGCTCTTCGCTCTTTGACGGACGGGTGAGAGGCGAATTACGCCTTCTTTGATTTTGCCAAAAAAAAAAAAAGAACCTATTGAAATCATAATTAGAAGACAAATGCTTTCGGTTCTTGGCGCACAATGCGCAGGCAGCGAAGCTGAAGTACGCATTTGCGTCGTAAGGCGAAGAAAAGGATTTCTAAAACCTAAGTGCTAATAAAGGCAGAGAAATTCCTTTGAGTTGAAAGCTGATGAAGTTATTTGCGTAGAGATGAATGTGGAACTTTTGGGGATCTCATTTAATATATTTATTAAATTTAATACATAGAAACTATTTTATATATTTATTCGTAAAGCTGAAACTCTTTTTACATAGTATTTATTATTACTTATTCTATTATTGTATTAATATTTATTATATATTTTTTATTATTTTTTATTATACCTTTATTTATTGTTCATTAAATATTTTATTAATATTTCATACATATTATTATTATTTATTATATACTTTTATTATTTATTTTATTATTGTTTATTATTCAACGTACATATATATATATTTGATAATTTACTATATATTTTATAAATATTTATTATATATTTTTTATTATTCTTTATTATATGTTTATTTATTTTATTAATATTTCATATATATATTTATTATACATTTTATTATTTATTTTATTACTGTTTATTATTCAATTCAATTTAATAATTATACATTATTATTTATTACATATTTGTTTATTATTTATTAAATATTTTATTATTTATTTGTTTATTATTTATTATATATAACAGAATATATATTAATCACTGTTTATCCTACCTCACCCCCACCCACTGCTAAGACAGGAGACTACGCAATTAGCATGTGGCATGCTTTACAATACTTCTTCTGACTTTTATAATAATTTTTTATTGAATTGTGGGAGTTTTATTTATAAGTTAGCTGTAAAACTTACATTTTAGAATTCAAATTTAAACTATGAGAAATTGCTCTGCCTTTGTCCAACTATATCTGATCGTAGCAAACTTCAAGAGCTCAGAACTGCTGAATCAGAATGAGTTAGCCTGCATAAGCACACTGCCGTGCAACCCCTGTACAACTAGGTGCACCTCAACCAGCTGCCACAGCAATGGTCAAATGAGCACCCTACTGAGCTGTACCTTACGCAGTCTGCCCCCTCACATGCAAGCAAATCAGCTCTGAGCTCACTCAAAGCTTGCCGGGTGTGACTCACGTCAATATCTGCTAGTCTATAAAAATTGCACTTCCCATGGACCTCGCTCTTAATGAGTTTGTTAGTTTGCAGCACATCAAAGTCGCTTCGCTGATTTATGAGGCCCAGTTTTCATTAGCCGCTCTTCATTATAGTCTATATACACTAGCATTTAATAGAGTTGTCAAAAAGGCAACCACATAAAACGGCAGGTGGCTGTGGCTGCCCGACTGCCATTCAGCCAGGCAGCCAGCCAGCCGCATTCATTTCCTGTGGGGAATTGGTTTGACTTGCTTTGGTTTTTTTTTCGTTTGGGGCTGCTACAAATTGATTTGTAATTAGTTGCAGTTGCAGTCAACGGTATGATTAACTTGGCATTTGGCGTGGCCGACAGGAACAGCCCAGCGCAGTATGTAAAACAAGAGAGGGAGTGAGAGTGGGAGAGGGAGAGAAGTCTAAGGTTACAAAGCCACAGACACAGACATAGCCACAGCTGTGCGCAGGCGTGGACGTCTCTCCAGGAATTACATATCCACTTGAGCGTCGACTGGCATAAATTACACTAAAAGAATGCATTATCCTTGGCATTAGCTGGGGCAATTGACAGCTCCTTTAAGTAGCTATAGGCGTTCCTCCTGCTGCTATGGCTCAACCGACATGTGTCAACAAATGTTGAGCTGCCTCGAAAGTATCCATAACAACATCATATGTTGAGTGCTACCCAATCCCGTTGACAATTGTCGTAAATCAGTGCAGCGCGAAGTGCATTAGCTGTTCCCTGTCTGTCGCCATTGTCATCGGTGTGCCAACAATTGCTTTAGTCAGTTATTAAATTAGAGCGTAATCCACTTTGACACGCGCATATAAACATTAATTGAATTCGCAAATGAGCAGTTTATATGAAATTATAAATTAACTAATTAGCATGTCGGTTATTATTATTATTTGTATTATTTAAACTGATATGCTCGACGTGCTTTATTTTCTTTTTTTACACGCCCCAACAATTGGATTAAGTGCATCAAATGAAATGGTATTTAAACTGCCGCTTTTAATATATAAAATTCAGAGAAAACCCAGAAAAAACACGCACGACATACCAATAAAATCCATTTAAATGTTTGCGGGTTATCCTGCTTAATTTTAATTTAGTTAATGAAATGTTTTTGTTTCTGATTTAAAACCCAAACGGAATGAGGCGAGCGGCGTGGCGCAAATACAAATGAATTATAATTTTTATTATTGAAATAATATTTATTATTTAAGAGCTGGGAGGCAATGGTAATCCACACAAAGAGCTGCGATAGCATAAAGATGCCATAATGGTGCAGGGTTTATCTTTCGATATTTAGCGTATTATTTACTTTGCTTAAATATTTGTAATCATATTTTATCATAATTAAATAAATGCTATTTAAATTATGTAATCTGGGAGCAGTTTATATGCATTTATTTTATGATATGGTAAATATATATAAATATTAATTGTATATATATTTAATATATATAAAATACTTAAGCTTTTATCAAACATTAAATATAAATATATTAAATACATATTTAAAATATTTAAGCTTTTAATATCACTTTATGCTCCGAACCCATTGAAAATGAGATTTAAGGTAATAAAGAACTAAAAGCTATGAGCTAGTTAGCTTTAGTATTATACAGAATTAGTTCCATTGCTTGGAACAGGCAACAGAAGGTATGGGAGACTCACTCAGCTTTATATATATGGCAGATCAAAGGCAACAGCTGTCAATTTCCCCAAAATATAAAACAAATATTAAATTATTTATTTTAAAAACATTAAACTGCATTTGCAATGAAAGAGTGAAATATATAATTAAATAAATAATTCAAATATTGCTAGAATATTACTATTATATTATACAAAAAAATGTATTAGACAAAAAACAAATGTTAAGGGTAAAGAGATAAATGCGCTATAGAGTCTCTGACAACAAGCAGCAAATAAATTCACATACATATACATAAAAAAAAAAAAAAAAAAAAAAACAATTACCTTGAATTTTTTTATTTTTGTTTTCTCATATTAATAAAGCATTAAATATTGAATAGGAAATAAATTATATAAATTACTTTAATTAGTTTATTGCAGTCAAATATGTGTAAATTCGATTTCAAATATCTGTTCCTGTTTAAGTATCCAATAACTAGAAATTTACATAAATTTCTATACTTAAATTCATAAATATCAATATTTTTAAATATTAAAACCGCAGTTCGACTAGGAGTATCTTCTAGTAGGGTATTTTCTAGTCAAGCACTGCCAGCTGCAGCACCTGCTAAAAAATCTAATTAACATTCTGAGATAATTTCCATTCATCAAAATAAAACGTTGCTTATAAACATTTCTCCCATACATCTTTCGATTAGTTTCATTTGAGCGACTCGCTGCAACTTTCTTATCCAAGAATCTTAAATATTCTATGAGCAGCAGCATATCGAATTGCTGAGCAATGCAGCAGCAGCAGCAGCAGCAGTCTAATCATTAGCTGTTGTCACTAGGTTCCCACAAAAAGAAAAGAACCTCCACCTTATCGGCAACATCAACAGTCATCAAAATTCATCGTTTTCATTGCATAATAATGCAAGAGAAAAAGGTCATATAGCGTTGGCGCAGCTCATCATCATTCATATTCATAGGGTATATATATATACATATATAAGCAGAAATTTCCTCTCCTCCTCCTGCCCATCACTGCATTCATAATTTGATCGATTGCAGCGCTTCGAAACTACTTTGACATTAATTGACTCCAAATATGCACAAGCGCATGAAATTATGAAAATCTTATTAAAGTCAACCAGCCAGGCGACGAGCGCTGAATGAGCCTTTTGTTGCCCGAAAGACCGAGTAAAAAAAAAGAGAAATAAAAATTTACCGGGCTAACTTCATAAATGCTAATGTGCCTGGGCTGCCTTGACGGGCGACTAAGAAATGATTGATGGACCTGGCCAAGGAAAGGAACAAAAAAAAAATATAATAAACTGAGTTGAGGTTTCTATTTACTATTGAGTGCAAAATTATGCGCACACCTAGTGGGAGTAGCAAAAAATAAGAAAAAGAATCAGAAATGAAGAGGCCAAAGGAAAATCTCATCTCCTGCCTTTAGGGCACATTTTCGGCAACTCCTTGATCCAATTTAATCCCACGGCTTAGCCACAACGAGCTGGACTTAAGCGCCTTAACGCATGTTGCAACATGTTTGCCAGGACCAAGCAAGGATTTAGCTAGGCAACAGTGCAAATATTTGCGAGTTTTCAATGGGAGGATTCGGAGTGATCTACGAGTTCTTTGTCAAGGCAGTTCTTAGGCTGAAACAACGGAAATGTAGATGTTTTATAGGTGGACTCTCGTAATAACAACTCTATTTGCGGGAACGCCTCTGGTATAGAGGGTAAGTGTCCTTAAATATACTATATGCAAAACATAATCTAGTCAGATTTAAAGTTTAAGATTAGCCAAATCCAAATATGTGCTCTTAATAATAAACTTGAGTCATTAACATTTCGAAAACTAGTCTAAACTCAGTCTTGGCCAAGTTTTGATCTAGCAAACAAACCAATTTGCAGAGCTGCCACATGCCTACAGTCGACAGTCCGGATTCCCCTGCCTTCCAAGTCCAACGAGAATGAATGTATTCTCAGTTATATTGTACATTATCAGACGTTTGCTGTTCGCTCTTGCTGTGCGTGCGTGGCGCCGTAAAAAGCATTTTGTGTAAATGCGGCGCAAACAAGCTCGAGACTAATTACAGCCAAAGATAACACCAGAAAGCAAACCGCACCAGGATAATAATCTAAGCAAATTTATCAACAGTCACCCACGCACACTCACACACTTAAAGCAAAAGTAGAAGAGATACGAAAAAACGGCATACAAAATTATAAAAAGCCCCAAGCTTTGCATGTGTGCAGCACCAAGGAAGACATACACAAAAGGATACAAGTGAAAAATTATGCGATGGAGACTAGAGCCACAGACAGAACGCAAACAGCCAACAACATACATAACCCATAGGCCAAAGGGCAGCCTTAGCATTCAGTACAGTTGTTTGTTAAGTGTGAACTTGAAGCAGAAAACACGCCACGTGCCGCAGGCCAGAACAGCAAAGGACCCACTGAGCATACGAACTAGGATATGCCAAGCCAAAAAAAAATATAAGCTAAAAAGCAAATATATAACGAAACTTTGATGCACTTTAAATAATTGTTAGCTCGTTAATTCTTCTTTGTTTAGCTAAAAAGATGAAAGAAGATAAATTGAGGTGGAGTCATTGCAGATATATGTTATATAGTTATCAGAGTGAGGAAGCGGGGATAGAGAGATGTAAAAGAAATGGTTTTAAATATTTTTAAATATTTACTAATATATCAAATATTTAATATTTTCTTATAGTAAAATGATATATATTTTTTTTAGAGTATTTTCTATATTTATTTAAATATATTTTTTTATAATATTAATTTATAATATTTAATATTTTACAATATTTTTGTATCAAATTTAACATTTTATAAAATTTTTTTATTTTATTTCTTATATTTTATATTTTTTGAGAATATCTAATATTTTCAAATATTTTTTGAGAATATCTAAATATGTTATAATTTGTTTATATATTTTTTTATATATATTCGCAGCTCAGAGACGCCAAAATACAAAAAAAAAAAAAAAAGAATTCTGAATATGACATATAATATGACATATTATATGATATACTATATTAATATGACATGTAATATGAAATATTTATATGACATAATATATAAAAATTCATAAAAATTCACAACATATTTTAATCTTTTCTATAATTTTTCTATGCACGCAAACAGAGCTTTTAAATAAATATTAAAAATAGTAGTTAAATATTTTTAATATTTATTTATTAAAATTTCAAAAGAGATGCGAAAGCGCTTTATAAAATTAATAAATATTTTTAACGATTGCCAAACACTTAAAATAAATTTAAGCAGAAAGAAAGAAATACCAATATAAATTTAATTTATTTTAATTATTTCAATACTCTATTTCCATTAGCAAGCAAATCCGCAAATATCTCTATATATGTAATTCCTGTACCCAACTGCCATTTGCATGCAGAAATAACTAGAAACCAAAAGGCACTTCGATAAAAATATGCCCAAAGGCTTATTAATCTTCCATTCCACGAATTTACATCAGCAATAGGTATGTATTATTAATGCCTTATATCGAAAATGCCCTTTGATGTCGCAATCATGCTCATATAGTAATTATACCCAAAGCCGCAGAACGGAAACTGTGTGAAAATTGCATGTTGCTTGAGTAAAATAACAGAAATTTGTTTTTCACACAAATAACCAAAAGGCAAAAGGCCTCCAAAATGTCTGATATATAACACCCACGAGCTCCACCCCAATGCCCCCGCCTAGGTAACAGCTTTTTAACATAAATTTCCAGTTACACACGGCAGGAAGTCTTCGCCGTCGACGTCGTCGTGCGTCAGTTGCTTGCCACACAATTTCCATTAGCAGCTAGCGCCGGCACATGTGACGTTCCGGGAGCGAAAGACACGACCATTTGACATTTTAAGGAGCGCCAAGAGCCAAGAGTGGCCCACAGGTAGGTCACAGGCCAGGCTAGGCCAGCCCAGCCCTGCTCAGCTCAGCCCAGCCCTGACATGTCAACTGCTGAGCGCCACGCACAATTTGAGCTGAAATTCTCAGAGGCAATATAAAATATATAAGCGATGGACTAACGTTAAATACACATAAGTGAATAGCGTGCCCGAAGAGGAGCGCAAACAAATGCAATGAGAAACCTGCAGCGACGTTTGCCCGAGTCCCAAGTTGTGAGTCCTGCGTCCTGAGTCCCAAGTCTCCCACGTATATTTCCCCGTTGGACCGCTGCACACCTGTGGTAAGCGCTCAAATTTCAATGCAATGCAATGTTCAAATAGAAATTAAATGCCAGACCGCATTTTAGACTAATGCCAAAATTGCGCGCTTCCAACGTGCTCATATCAGCTTACATCAGCAGCAGCAGCAGCAGCATCCCTAAACTCCCACTCCTGAAAGGACAGGTATGGCTGGCAGCCTGAATCAACCACAACATATACACCTACTTCCTCTGCACGGCAGCCATGTCATACGAGACGCTTTGCCAAAATAAACAAAAAGAAGAAGCACTGGAGGGAAAAGTATAAAAACGATATTGAATACAAGCCTGGGCCAACCACAATGGCAAGGAAGTGGAAGTGGTGGCTCGCAGCAGCACAGGAACAACCCAACACTTAGTCTCGGAAATGGCTCATAGTCGGCCCGCCCAGCTGCCTGGCTGTCGATAGATGGCTCATAGATAGCGGTTGGCCCTAATAGTCGGTGGTCTGGGCCTAGTTAAGTGTTTTGCATTTGCAATGCATAAAGCCATCTCCCTTTAGCTCGCCCTCGCCCTCGTTTTTGGCATGTGCAAATTTTAGATGGATTCCCGATAAGTTTATGCGAAGCAAAAACCGATTATAAACGAACGATTCGTCCATATTGTCAAAGGCACACACAAAAAAAGGTAAATTGAGTGCATGCAGGCAAACGAGCCTAAGCCCTCAAATCATTGCCAACGTTAATAGATGACAACGGTAGAGTCGGGAGCTGAGCTAGGATGAGAGTGCGAGACTTGGAATATGCAGGCGTTTAGAAATTTGTGGAGAGAGTTTAACATATCTTGTGGTAGTTTGTATAAGAGAAATGTGCCTATACTGGGGCTGGTAAAGTTTAAGACATATGATATTTAATAAAAAATATTTCTTAAAAATAAATAAAAATTTAATAAGAAAAAATAAAAAAATTAGTAATATGGATATGAATATATTAAAAAATATTATTTTATCATATTTAATTTAAAATAAAATATGAAAAAATATTAATTTTATCATATTTAATATAAAATAAAATATAAAAAATATTAATTTGATCATATTTCATTTAAAATAAAATATACAAAAATATTAATTATTATATATTTAATTTAAAATAAAATATAAAAAAATATGAATTATTTCATATTTAATTTAAAATATTTAACTTTGTGTAATTCAATATAATTTTAGTTTTTTAATTTTGTATATAAGATTTTTTTATATTATTTTTAGAATTTATAAAACAATAAGCAAGATTTAATATTTAAAATATTTAAAATGTTGAAGTGCGCTTGTATGTACAGTATTTTAAGATATAAAAAATATTAAATAAATTTAAATATATTGCAATTTAATTTTTTATTATTATATGTATAAAATATTAAATATATTAGAATATAAATTATCTATAAACTTCGTTATGCAGGAAGAGACTTACGCATTAAACATAGCTCAATTGATCTGATTTTTAAAAAGTCTTTCAATTATTTCAAATCTGAGATTTAACTCAAAGATTATTTCCCTATAGATATATAGCATAACAAATCTAATTTTTAATACTATAATTAACATTAATAAATATTAAATTTTAATTAAATTTTGTTCCATATTTGAAAGTTAATTTTAAATAATATACAAATTTTTATACACTATATTAATCTTGCCTCAGCTTACCTGGCAGCCCAACAAAAATTCTCACACTCTCTCGCTCCATCTTCAGTTTTCCACGTAATTCCAGCTGTCAAATCATTGCGAGTCGTACAAATCAAGCGGCACAGTAGTTGCAGGCTAGTTGCTGGCCAATGCAGCGACCAGATCGACCAGCATTAATAACGCTTCAGTAGCGCCGCACAAACGACAATGGGTAGACGGCGAGAGAGCGTCGGGCCAGGGATTTGGGAATAAAAGTGCTCAATAGCAATAGACGAGGCTTTTCAATAAAAGTTCCGACAAAGGCAGCGCCCAAACAATTGGGCAACGGCGACGAACAAAGCAGGCACAAAATTACAGCGCACACGTTGGCTGCATTTGATTACGGAGAACCCAGTGCGAAACTATGTTCAGAGCGACAGAGAGAGAGAGAGAGAGAGAGAGAGAGAGAGAGAGAGAGAGAGGAGTGTGTGTCCTGTGCATGAGGCATTTGGCAAGTTGAACCGAGTCGAACAATTAGTCCACGCCCTTGAGCATTTTTACACCTGGTAATTGCTCCACAAAACGTCGTGTAATTTTTCTTTAACGCAACTCAAATGACTTTTGGCCTCGACCCTCGCTCGACCATTGTTTCCCAATCTTGACCGCAAGCAGTTTTCAGATGCTGCAACGGCCAGGATATACATACATATATGTTTGACTTTCAGCTGCTGGCCATAAAACATTCGCATTCGCTTACTTTATTAAAGCCTCGGAGACAATAACAGAAATAACACATATATACGAGCATATATATACATATATATCTGGGTTATTCCAGCTACATTTTGGTTTCATGATTAATGCTTACAGTGCCCGACTTTTGTATGCAACTGTTTTCTATTGAGCCATTGTGCATCTGTAGGCGTTCGGCTCGGAGTTCTTTGTCGGCATTCTCTCACCTTGGCTGGCACCTTTGGGAGTTTAATACGTTTACGATGAGCGCTGACTTTTGTCTTATTATTATTATTGTTTTTGTTGTTGTTCCAGGGAATTGGGCCCTTAACAATGTTTGGCCAGCTGAAAAAGTGAAAGAAAATGGGTCACATAAGCCAAAGGAGTCGTCGCATTTATTACTATAAACGCTGCGCAAACTTTTACCCATTCGATTTTGATGAGTTTTCAATCAGCCAAATCGCTGGGTCGGAGCTGAGGTGATCTTGAATTCAATTTAAAATGCATCAGCAATGTTTACCGTAATAATATCAACACATTTATTGACGAACAGCTTTTGCCCGCAGTTTTATCTTATAATATGGTCCATAATATCGCCCCCGAGCTCCGTTTCCAAGCGGGCGCAGGCGCAGACGCACGCGCATCCAGGACCAGTTTTCGGTTTCAATTTCAGTTCAAGATGCACCAGGTGCAATACCTTAATGAGCTTTCCTTGTTGTGCCCACTGCGCCGCCGGCTGCTGCCTTTTTTTACGAAAAAGTGTCTGTGGCTTAAATAAATTTTAACTTGGCACTTTTTTTGCGATCAACAGGCGGGATTTTTTTTTTTTTTTTTTACCAGCGGCACAGCTGTTGATGCTCTGTTCTGTAAAGACTAAAAATGGGTATGCTGCTGTAGTAGATTTTGATTTGCTGGCAGGCATAGGTGTCTCTATGGTATTATGAGACAAAACTATATTTTTCATATGTATATTTTATTTAATATTTGCATATATTCAATATAGAAATTGCTTTACTTTCGCAGAGCATATATATAATAATTAATTAATAATTATATAATATTTTATTTCATTTTTTTTATGTTAATAAATTTATATATTTGTCTATTTATTGAACAATTTATTCCTTATTTTATTTATTTATTTTTTTTTTTAATTTTTTATTTATTTTTTTATTATTTTTTTTTAATTTATTATATATTTCTTTTTTTATTTTTTTTTTAATTTATTATATATTTATTTTTTTATAAATTTATTTTTAAATTTATTATTTGTTTATTAAATGAATATTTTTCATTTATTTATCTAATAATATAGTAAAATTGTTAAATAATCATAATCATATCTTCACTAAACTAACTTCATATATAGCCCATTTATCCCCCCACGCCCAACCAACCTACAGGATATCTCCATAGTCAATCAGCTGCTGATGCCCCACGCATTCACGCTAAATGCTTGCTTAAATGCTTTTCTGTTGCTCATTCGCGTCGCACTGTTTATGCAGTTAACTGATATTTTTGCATCGCAGATAAAAATGCTGTATGCTGTGTGCTGTGTGCCGTACCTGTGCGCCGTGCGCATCTGTTATCCTGGCGGCTGGCAGGTAAGAGGCGCGCCCAGCTAGTCCTGCCGCTGCTCGCACGCTGGGGAGGTAATCGATCTCATGCGGTTTATTTACATCCGTTATTGAAATTCGCTTTTTGCCTTTGCTGTTGCTGGCGGTTGCCTTTGTTTTTATGAATTGGCTTTGTAGTCCTTGCTGCTGTCATTGTTGTTGTTGTTATTGTTGTCGTATTGATGACAATTGCATTTTGGCATGCAGCTGGGTTCCATTTACATCCGGTGCGCGCTTTTTGCAGCAGATTTTTTCCCATTTTTTTTTTTGCTTTTTTTCTTCCGATTTTAGTTTTAAATTTTTGCAGCCGGCGGAAGTGGAATCTGCTCTTTAACATATCTATCAGAACTAACTAGTTTCCTGATTTTAAGTAGATGAAATCAGAGCTTCAAAACGTCGAATTACGAGATGAGCGCTGGGAGTGAAGTGAAATATTTTTTTTAATTAAAAAAAATATTAAAAATTATTAAAATTTTTTAAAAAATATTTTAATTTTTTTTATTTTTAATATTTTAAAACTCTAATAATATATTTTTCCTTAAGTATTCCACATTTTCACTTCAAGAACTACCATTTGCATTATATATTAAGCTCGACTAGTCCATCCTTAATACTATCAACCTCAAACCTGATCAAAATTCACTTAATACAGTTGAGACAGCGGCTAGTAGCTGACCTACATATATTACTAGCACCCTTCAAAGAGCCCAACATATATTTATCCCGCGTCAAATTCTTAACTTACAGGAATTCCCCTTCATATCTTTGCTGCTGATAATTTTCAAAAATTTTATAAATTCAATGTTGAGTATTTTCTTATTAAGTTTCCCACATTGCGGCATGAAGAATTCCCAGGTGTAATAGCCATTGAGCTTGGCTCACCTGTCCTTAAAATTATCATCTCCATACATAATCAGCAATTTCACTGGCCAGCACCAAATTATATATTTGTAGCAAGAGAACAAACCCGAATTCACCTGTCCACACGGATTTCTAACTTTTAATACATAAATTAATGCTTTAAGCAAAACACAAAGCAATCCACGACATTAAAAAGATAAAGACCTGCACACACAGGGAGAGAGAGAGAGGCAAAGAGAGGAGAGGGAAGAGAGACACACGCATATACAGATTCCACCTGCAGTTGAACACATTCAAGAGCAACATATAATAATCCCATCAACATTTTTGGATACGCTTTGCAAATGAATTGCTACTCGACCGACCGGCCGGTTCAATAAGTGAGAAACAGGAGCGGGAACGAGAGCGGGAATGAGAGCGGGAGCGACAACGGGGCCGAACCGGACCAAAGCGTGGATAATAATAGTGTGGAACCGAAAATGTTGCGGGGATCCGCTGGGATCCGCCGCTGCTCAGGACTGACGTCGACTAGCTGGCGTCTTTCTCGACTGTCTCGAACTGTCTCGACGAGCTGTTCTGCATTTGCACCTGCAGCCAGCAAATTTGATGAGCCGTGCGTGGCTTATAATTAAATTGAAGTTGTAGATACAATTTGATATCAACGCCGTTGCGCTACATAAAACATATACGTATTAAAAAATTTTATAATGGCTACGCTTAGCATTTAAATACCTTTCACGAAAAGGTACACGGTTTTTGGGAGACCATAAAAACGAAATAAGCGTACATTTTCAGCTCAGCCAAAAAGTCATAAAAGTAAATGTGATGCGTAGCTGCATAGGTAACAGATAAGTGATAAGTAAAACATAGCTGAGCTGTTAAACAAAATATACAAAATGAAAAAACCAGGAGTAAAGGCAGGTAAGTCAGATGAGGCAAAGTTAACTCTATATATAAACTAAAAAAAAATTTCCATTCAATACGTATATTTTTTTAAATTTTAAGTAATTTAATAAACATTTTTTATTTTTTTATGATTTATTTTTTCATGTTTGATATTTCTTTTTTTATTACAATATTTCTTAAATTTGTTCATTTATATATTTATATGTTTTATATTTTTATATCATATTTTGAGATATTAAAATTTTAAAATAATTTTTTACATTATTTTCGATATTTTTTTACATTATTTTTATTTTTTCAATTTTTATATTTTTGATGTTTATATTTTTATATATTTTATATATTATATATATTTTTTATATATTTTTATTTTTTATATTTTTTATTTTTATATATTTATATTTCTTATATTTTTGTTTTTTTTTTTTTGTTATATGCTTAAAATTTGTATTTTTATATTTTGTATATTTTTTTATATTTTATATTTATATATTTTTTTTTATTCTTTTATATTTTTAAATTTTTATATTTTTATGTTAATTTTTGATGTTTACTTATATTTTAATATCTTTCATTTTTTTTCTATATTTTATATTTTTTTACAATCTCAAACAATTCTTTCACAATCTTGTAAAAATAAATCAGAGTCTGTAACTCTGTAATGCAATCTCTATAGGCCCCTCACTACTACTACTACTTCATTATAGCCAGCAGCTGACAACTTATTCTGCCAGTCGAACAATCGCATGCGCAAAAAGTAAAAGTTGCCATAAAAGTTTAAACTTAAAAAGAAAATCTGCATTTAAATACCTTCGCCTTTGTTGTATAAATCAAAATTCACACACACAGATGCGATTGTATGCAAAAAACTGTACATATATAAGTATAATATATATGCATATATAAAAATAATAAATGCCGCAGGTGGCCGCAAGCCGTGTCCATTTGTCCTTTGAACGTTTTCAAGTGTTTGTCTTTGCCATCCAGTTGGACAAATTTACATGCGCGCCTCGCACACAATGAGGCAGCCGCAGGTAGGCCCGACTGGACATTCCAATCCACAGTGGACAATGGCCACACGTCGATATTCAAATAGTTTTTTTCTTCCATTCTTTACATTTTTTTTTCCTTTCATTTCATTTCATTTCGTTTGTTTGCTGCTGCTCGAGGCCCAGCCTGGCCTGGGTCAAATGTGTTTTAAATGAAAATACTTATAAAGGTTGTTTGCTCGTCTGATTTCCGCTTTTGTAATGCTCATTATCCTTTGTCTGGATGTGTGACAAACTTATACTTCGCAGCTGTGTGGGTGTCCTTTTATATTGTACTGCCAGCCTTAAGCCTGGTGAGAGACAGCCAACAGCAGCAGCGGCAGCAGCAAATCAATCAAACATTGTCTAGCCGAATTTTAATCCTTTTTTTCGATTTGTAAATCTTTGACAGTCAAAAATTGGCATAGAAAAAATATGGGGAATTATTCTTGGCTGATATTTTTCTTTTATACATGAAAATACAAAAGATTTTGACAGCTTTTAACATTCTATAACTAAAAATTTAGCTGTAGAATTCGTTGTTATTGAAAATATTAATTAGAAACGTTCAGAGTATACAAATGTATATAGAGCAAGCGACAAGCGCCGAAATCGAATATAATAACTAAAGTTAATATAAAAAATTATATATATTTAATAATTTTATGTATTTATATGTATATATATTTAATTACTATATATATTTATATTTATTACATTTTTTTCTATATTAAAATATATATTTAATTATGTTCTACATATTTAAATATATATTTATAAATATACAAAATAATTAAATATTTATTTTTGAAATATAAAATAATTAAAAATTAAAAATGATTTTACATAGTACATATTTTGCTCATTTATCACTAGAAAAGTATAATTTATAAAAGCTAATTTTACTAATAAAAACTTTAAGAAATTTACAAAAATAATTCAAAATTTGTTTAGTTACTTTGCACAATTTTTTAGAATTTTTTTAAATTTTTCAAATATTTTTAAAATTAAAGAACTACTTTAAATTTTTTTTAGTTTTTTTTTATAGAATTATATTTAATAACTAAACTAATTTCCAAACTATAATGCCACCTATTATTATTATCAGCACAATAAATAAAACTAGTAAAACTTTACGACGCGAGTTATTACGTGTAACTACTGCAATCTCAAGCTCAGCGCAGCCCTCCTCTACGCTAGTCGCTGCGTGATCGACAGCCGTTTCCACTTTATCTGCAAAGGAAATGTTTATCTTTAAGAATAGTTCAATATGAATGGAAAGCATTGTAATACGAAACTGACTGTACTTAAGATAATGCGATATGGTATTTCCCAAATGACTAAACAAATTTATCGAACATCGATTAACTGATACAATTCAAAGTTTGAACAGGTGTTATCGAAACTGTTTTGAGCTTCAGCATTCGATAACAAATTCGAAGTTATTGACATTATTCGAATTTCGGCAATTCAGAATCACTCACCCAGTACCGCTCCCTGCTCGCCCACCATGTTGCTGAGCTCCTTCATGATAAAATTCACATCGACTACATCCCTCTCGAGTTGTTTGACTTGGCGCAGACGCTCGATGAGCATGTTGTGCTCCGTCTCCAGGTCCAATTGGTCCTGCTGTTGCTGCTGTTGCAGCAGCTCCGTTCGAACCGATAAGACAGCCTTCTGCTCAGCGGCAACGGCCTCGTGATAGCTCTGTCGCGATGCCTTCGAGTTGCGCTTCTGCTGCGAGGAGTACTTCATCAGCACATGCTGAAAGTCCCCTCGGAGCCGCTCCAGCTGCAGCTTCTGCTGTCGGTCACCGTGGCGTAGCACCACCTGCAGCCGTTTCAGATCCCGACTGGTGTCCTCGATCAGATCATTGGTTTTGCTATTGATGCCGTGGATCTGCTCTTGCAGCGCAGACACATCCTTTGCGTTGCCAATCAGCTTCCAGAGCCTCTCCAGCTGCTTAGCACTGGTATTGATCGTCGTAATATTCTGTCCGATATCATCGCAGGTCGACTTAAAGTCTACGGAACTGACACCGGAATGGTAAATGGCTGCACCGCTGCTCGTTGGATTGCGGAATGTCTGCGCCATGACTGGATTCTGATTACTGATGTGCCAGCTGTGTCCGTTGGCTCGATCCGAATCGATGGTACCTATCACAAGCCCTTCGCATTGCAAAATGACGAGCCACAAAAAAAATGCACTACAGCAAAGCTTATCGGACTTACCAACAGTCACATATAAACAAATATATTTATATATGTGGGCGTATGTGAATTTACGCAATCACAAACATGCGAACCCCCATACTATCAAGAGGTTTTTGAATAATATTATTCATCAATTGTGTTGTTAAGATACTAAATTTAGTTGATATAAATTTAACATTTAAATAATAATAATAAAATATAAAAAAAAATATAAAAATAACATATAAATAATAATACAAATAATAATAAACATTTAAAAACAATGACAAAATTAGTTTGAACAAAAAAAATAATAAAATAAAATAAAAATAAGGAATAATATGAAAAATAATCAAATAAAATAAGCTATACTACAAAATATGTATGTAAATGTACTTACAGTAAAAAACAAAATTAAGGAAATTTAAAAAATAATAATCAAAAAATTAATAGAAACAGATTAAAAAATTAAAGATTCAAAACAAAAGAAAAAATCATACAGAAAATAAAAATTACAAAAAATAAATACATTAAAGATTCGAAAAATTAAATACACCTAAAAATAAATTTTATATCATAATAAAATAATAAAAATAAAAACAAAAATAATAAATTTAAAAAAATATGATACAAAATTAACAATAATAAAAATAAAAAATTAAATGATTGCAAAATAAAAATACACAAGAAACCATAGGAAAACATATAAATATTAAAAAAATAACAATCTCAAAAATAATTTAAAAAACAATAACAAAAACATAAATAAAATATCTTAAATTAATCATAAAATAACAATACTGAAAAACAAACAATAATGAAAACAATACAAAAAAGTTTTAAATAAAAAAAAAACCATTATAATAAAGAAAAACTAACTCACGCACAGTTCAATTGATTGCCTTCCAATAATTAGTTTCATTTATATATTCTTATTTATATTCTGTTTTATTTATAAATAGTTTAGTTTAACAGGCTATAATTTGTATAAAACAAATCTTGCGCAAACACAAAAAGTTTATATACAAGAACTTAATTTATAAGCGATGTTATCTACGATCCTAAGATAAGGTGCAGCGATCCAACTGTCAGCGATATAAATGGGCTGATAAGCCATCTGCAAGAAAGAGAAGAATATGTTAGTTAAGCTTAAGCAAATCCGATTGTATAAAAACTATATATCTATAACTATGTTTTTTTTATACAAATTAAACAAATTCCCTAAAAACAATTTTTCTGGCTTTTTTGATTAGTTAAGTCAAGGACCTGAACTCTGTCCACATGTCTGCACACCTGCAATCAATGTAAAGTTACCTTCGATTTAAGCCAAAATGAAGTTAGAGTTGTTCTGTTAACCAAGGAACATGCCAAAAACTCAAGGCACTCCGAACTTTGACATTTGACTAATTTATGGGCCGCAGCCAGAAGGCAGGCAGCAGAAGGAATCTTTCACAAATTGCCAAGTCATTTTTGCTACTTATCGCAATTAGTTTGTGTTTGTTTAATTATAAAAATAGTTTGGCCAACAAAGTTTGCGCTGTGCGCTGACATTTATTGGGCGTGTTGCTGCTGGCCCTCCCCGCCCTCTCCCCTTCTTGGACTCGTCAAAAAATAAGGAAATAAAGTTTTAGGGCACTGACAGGAGCGAGGAGGGGGAAAAGTAAAAATGTGAAATGGAAAATGTGAAAATGGCAAAAGAAAAATGTGAATCTAAAAATTTTTATTTAATTTTTGCAACGTTTCGTTTCGTTTGCTATGCAAATTTGGCGCTTTTGATGCGCTTTTAATTAGCCCTCTCCCCGCATGGCGGAATAACGCGAAAAATCCGCTGTCAATTGCTTGTTGCCTTTGTTTTTCTATGCTGATTCGTATTGCACTTTGATTCACCTTCTCTCCCCTCGCCCGCGCCCACGCCCATGCCCACGCCAATCACATGCAAATGAGCGTTCGCTCGCTCGCCTGTATATGGCGACAGACGTCCAGGTGTTAACCCAACTGGTGGATGCACGGTTGGAGTTTTTTTCGAAACGTTTTACGTTTTTAGTTTTATGCTGCGAGAATTGAAGTGTCCTTTGCATATTCAACAGCATGCAAATGAACTGCACTCAGCCTGCAATTACAACAGCACTCGGCGCTGCCAATGCTGTTCGGCTGATGCATCCACTTTTTTGCTATTTGATATCCATTTAGAATTATTAAACAACAAAAAGAAGAGTGGGGCCTATGGAGCATAGTCTTTAAAAGTCAGTGGGAACGACGAGCATTGATAGAAAATATTTAAAATGTATAAGAGATAAGAGCCAATAGATAATGGCAAAGAAATCTCAAGCATATGAAGTTATATATAAAAATATAATATATGTATATAAATATTACATATGTACATAAGCATATGTCTGAACAATACATAATAATATTACATAGCAGTTCCAGCTGATTCGCTTCTGCCTACAGCAAAATAATATAGAATTTAAGGCTGCGCATGCGCAGAATTAAACAGACGTGCAGCCAGGCTGACGATCGTCGAGTGACTAAATCATCGATCAGGCAAGTTATATTTAGCTTGCTCGATGCTGCATGATCCACACATAGATCATGTTAGACTGCAGCTAATGCTCAAGCACATATAAAGGGCTCGATGCTGCATGCGCCCACCCAATAGATCATGTTGGACTAAAGCTTATGCTCGATGCTGTATGCACTCAATAAATCATGTGACTGCTCTTCGCCTATTGGGACACGACGAGCATGTCAAACATGATCTATTCAGAGCATGGATATGTTGTATGCACTCAGTGGATCATGCTTGACAGCTAGGTACAACAAGCATGTCAAACATGAAATATTAAGAGCACACAGCAGCGAGCACACACAAGCTTTAGCAGGCGTACAACATGATCTATTGGGTGGGCGCATACAGCATCGAGCCTTTCATATATGATCCAGCATTAACTGAAGTCAAACATGATCTATAGGTGATCATGCAGCATCGAACAAGTTATATATAACTCAAGATCAACAACATAGTCCGTTCAAACAGTGCTTTACAACAAAAGAGCAGGAGACTGGCAGGCGAGAGAACAGGCGATCAGCTATGTATGATCCACAATCCAACTACAACATCGCCTTTTAGCAATATCAACAATATATGGTATTACAGCATATTTCAACTCAAATATACCCATACAATATCACACGTCTATTCCTGCGCTTTGGCTGTGCCCACGGCAGCCGCTGCCGCAGCCTGCGTCGCATGATGCTTGGCCACCGCCTCCTGGGCTTTGCTCAACTGTATGTAGCCTTCATGTGCACGCGAACGCAGCTCGTTTTCCACACTTTTGTTAACTGATTTGGATATGACAGCCTTGATCTTCTGTGTCTCATTGAATTTGCCCTTCTTGGGTTGAATGGGCGCATCTGTAAGCAAAATTCAGTTTGTTAGCGCATTCAACCTGTTGCCAAAATCCATTACTCACTTGATCGGCGCGTAAAGGCTGCCTGTTTCTGTTGCTTCTTTTTGTTTTGTATAGCTGCGGGCAGCTTTGCCTTCTTGAATTTACCTTGCGGCATTTTAATGTTATTAAATTCAATGTAAACTACAAAATGAACGCACAAACAAAACACGTGTTTGATAAGCTTCTAACAGCTGATGGCCGATATTTTGTGGAGGTTGGCCAATTTTTAGTGCTCAAATGAACGCAAAACTGAGCATGTTATTATTGATGTTATCTAACATGATTCCAAATTAGGCAGCTGTTTACACTTAAAAAAAAAACTGCCACACGCTTAAATTTATTTTTAATTTTCCCGTGTTTTTCTTTATTTATGTTCGGACAACAACGAGTTAAATAGCTTTGGTTAATTGAATGTGTACATAAAGTCAAATCAGATTATATAAATTGATCATTTAATATCTTAAGCATATATAGACCGATAAGCAAGCAACCGAGTTTATTCAACGTATATTACTTGCTTGCTTAACTACGACAAAAACATATTCAAAACGCAAATTATTGTTTTGATATTTTTCTTTTCGATTTTTCTCTTTTTTGTTTTTGTTTAACAGGAAATAATTTAACATTTAAAAGCGTTGAATATTTTATAATTTGTTATTGTTGTATCATTAAATTTTAAATGTTTTTTTTTTCTTTTTTATATATATTAATATATTTTTTAATTTATAATTATTTTCTTTGTTTTTCTTCATACACATAACTACGATCTACAACGCGTTTCGGATTTAAACTCGTATTTTTATTGAATTTATTTGCGGTTGTTTTTATGCTTTTCTGTTTTTGTTTTTGTCTTTGCCCGCTTGGCGCGCGCCTTTTACTCACTTTGTGATTAATGCCTTATTTTTTATAAAAATAGTTTTACAAAACTTTTTAATTATTTTATGTGTATGTATGTAGAAGGGTATGTGTGTGTATATGTGTGTATGTGTGTGTTTACATGTATATAAAACAATTAACTCAATTTACCGACTATAATGCCGGTTACAATTAATCCTATTATCACAGCAATCACTAAAAGTATCAATATCTTACGGCGGTAGCTATTACGACTAGCTGCTGCCTTCTGAAGCTCAATGCGACCTTCCTCCACGTTAGCGGCTGTATGATCGATAAGCGTTTCCACATTATCTGTAACATAAAAGGTTTATCTCCATGAATGTAAATCAGTTTTAATATAAATAAACTGGCGGCATTTATGATTGTGATAACGATATTCCCAAAAATTTATCGCACACTGATCGATTGGCATTATAATTTACATTTATATATGCGCAAATTTGTTATCGAAATTGTTTTGAATTTCGGCAAACGATATCAAACTATTTTCAATTTAGGCAATCGATGTGATTTCTTATCGAGATTGTTTTGAATTTAGGCAATCGATATGTTAATTTGTTGCCCATTATCAATATCGTTATTTCATCTATTTCTATAAGGAAATTTATGATTCAGTCGGCTACTCACCCACTACAGTTCCCTGCTCGGCCACCAAGCTGCTTAGCTTGTTCATAATGACATTCACATCGAGTATATCCGACTCAATTTGTTCTACCTGGCGCTGGCGCTCGACGAGCATATCGTGCTGCCTCTCCAGGCCGGCCTGCTCCTGCCGCTGCTGCTGCAGCAACTCCGAGCGGGCAGACATGTCCGCTTCGCGTTCAGCCTCGGCGGCCACTTGGTAGCTGCGTCGCGTGGCCTCCGAGATGCACTTCTGCTGCTTGGAGTACTTCATCAGGACATCCTGGAACTCACTCGTGAGCTTCTCCAGCTGTAGCTTCTGCTGACGATCGCCGTGCCGTAGCACCGCCTGCAGCCGCTGCAGATCCTGGCTGGTGGTCTGGACCCGGGCATTGGTCTTGGTATTGATGCTGTGGATCTTCTCTCGCAGCGTCGACAAATCCTTGGCGGTGCCAATGAGCTTGAGCTGCTTCTCCAGCTGCTTGGTGCTCGTGTTAATCGACGTGATATTGTGGCCAATGTCCTCGCTGAGCGACACAAACTCCGTGGGACTGAAGCCGGAATTCCCAGAGTTGGAGGCGCCGGCGAAGCTCACCTCGGGCGTGGCAGTGGATATGGCACCATAGTCACGATGCGTGCTGCTCGATGGATTGTTCAGTGGCTGCGCCATAATAATTCGGCTCTGTTCACTGTATGTGTGTGTATGTGAGTGTATCGATGTATGTATGTGTCTGTGTGTGTGCGATGGCTTCAAGGGTCAAGCAAAAATCTGTCTTTGGTGTTCGATGCGCTTCTGTTTTTTTCCTTTTCAATATTTTTGTGGGTGGTGCGTGGTCGTTGGGCTCTATGACGCGACTGTCTGCGAATGTAGAGAGTGCTCGAGTTTAGCTACCGCAACTATCTACAAACTAATGCGCCTCGCATTACACAAACAAACAAAAACTAGAGCTGGAGCCAAACAAATGATTCACTTCAGCAGAGTTTATCAGAGACATGCTAACATATGACCAACAGGCATACAAGCATACGGCTGCCCCTATATATGCATAAATATATGTATGTATGAGAGCATGTACATATGTTTATGCATGTGTGTGTGCGTACACACAATCATAAACATCCATACACACACACACACACTGAGACAGTCGAGTTGCTTGTCTTTGCCTGTGGGGGCAACAGCAGCAGCTCTATGGCTTCCAATTATTAGTATAAATTACCTATGATTTACTTCAGTGGGCGAGTTGATTTCCAGTTTCTTTTTAACTAATTTTTGCCCAGTGCGCAAGCCTTTCACTGCATTACACACAAAGACAAAAACTTGCTATCGATAATCGTGACAGTCAATTGGCTGTTATCGATGCTTTGCAGCCCTATAACAGCGCAGAGCATTTAACAGCACTGAACACTGATAGCTGTTAGGAATTAGCGCGCGCGAAACACAATTCATTTTTACTATGGGTATTCCGTATTCCTCAATTGCTTTTGTTGCCACTTCAATGCATGCCTGTTTAAATACAATAAGCGCCAACAGTCCACTTTCATTTCTTTCCTCCAGCTCCACAGATAACTCACATATCGATAACAATTACTCATTCCTTGTATTACACGAGGAACTTCCATGTTGGCGGCTGATTTGAATTCGTTAATGTTAAATTTTTTTAATGTACAATTTGGCTTCACTCCATATAAAAAAGACAACAAATACTTTTTCTTTACGTTGTTTTTGTAATTCCGTAGCTTTAACGTACAGAGTAATGCTAAAAAGTAAAAATCCTATTTACTCTTGTCCCCTAATCTGTGCTGCTGACTCTGTCCGGCTTTAGTGGGTCTTGGCGGCCAAGCGCTTGTCGCGCTCCTCCGAGATGCTCAGCTTGACACCCTTGCCCTTGGGCAGCGAGATGTAGGGCTTGTTGCCCTTGCCAATGATGAAAACGTTGGTCAAACGAGTGGCGAACACATGACCCTGCGAATCCTTAACGTGCACGATATCGAAAGATCCGGGATGACGCTCACGGTTAACAACAGAGCCGACACGTCCCAAATTCCTGCCTCCGGTGATCATGCAAAGGTTGCCTGTAAAACAGAATATGAGATATATTAAACTGAACTATGATATATTTTTTTAAAATTTGTAATTGCACGTAAAAGTTACTGAAATGGCTGAAGAAATGCACAGATCAGAGACCGTCGTATCAAAGATTGCTTTTGGCTTTGTATTTGAACCACGCAACTTGTTGTGAAGCGTTTTGTGGTCTTCGAACCAGCCAAGAGATTAAGGATATATATCACGAGGAGCAGGAACATACCCGAATCGAACTTGATGTAGTCGGTGATCTTGCCAGTGGCAATGTCCACCTGCACGGTATCGTTGGCGTGCACCAGAGGATCGGGATAACGGATGGTGCGACCGTCGTGTGTGACCAGGAAAGGCACACCCTTAGCGCCCAATTGTGTCTTGCGCACCTTGCACAGCTTGTACTGCAAAAGGGAGAGGAAGAAAATGTCATTAAAATATAATTTAAGACAAATTCACATAAATATCTTCTTAGTTGATATGTAATTGCACGTAAAAGTTACTGAAACGGCTGGAAAATGCTCAAGATCAGAGACCGTCGTATCAAAAATTGCTTTGGGCCTCATATTGAACCAATTGGCGTATGGACAAACACCAGTCGGTCTTCGATAAAGCCCATAGGAGAAGCATTATCTCGATTTGGTACCCACCTTGGCCTCCTCGGCGGAAATGCGATGGATGGTGAAACGGCCCTTCACGTCATAGACCAGACGGAAGAACTCGCCGGTCTTCTCGATGGTGATGACATCTAAACGATAAGTACATCGATTATTTAACTGTTCTGAGGTCACGGCAGAGTGCATTTGGACTTACCCATGAAGCCAGCTGGGTAGGTGGGATCGGTGCGCACCTTGCCGTCAACCTTGATCAGACGCTGCATGACGATTTTGGTCACCTCAGCGCCGTTCAGAGCGTACTTGAGACGGTTTCTCAGGAAGATCAACAGCGGCAGCGACTCGCGCAGCTTGTGTGGACCGGTCGATGGACGTGGGGCGAAAACACCGCCCAATTTGTCCAACATCCATGCCTTGGGTGCGGCTAAACGCTTCAAATGTTTCTTAGGTCCACGAGCCTACAAAATACATGTTACACAAATACCAATTATCATTTCTGCTACATATCCAGGCAATCGACCGCAACAACAAACAAAAACGCATAGTTTTCTTTATTAAAATACACGCACTTGCACACAAATGCTCACATATTCAACAATTGTACAGTTCGTGGCGTCATTTATTTCATATTTCACTTCGTTTTTGTTTGTATTACGCGTCGATGGCAGTGTATTTATATTGCATTTATATTTTCAGCCTTACCATCTCGTACGATACGTAAAAAAGGAAAGGAAGTTGACGCGCTGTCACTGCATTTGACAACTGTGCGCGGCGTTGCCATATTGAGACATTTCAGAGTGACCATAGCAGCGCAAAGCAGTGCTGTCAAATAATCGTCAAAGGGTTGCAAAGAGCGCGCCAAATATTTGGTTATTTAAAATACCCAATCGTATCTTTTACAATTGTTTATTTTCTCTTTTGTTTTATATATTACTTTAATTAATAATGCTCACAAACGCGATATCATTAATTACAATCTGTAAAACCTACTTAGACATTAAACGGTAGTGTTCTAAGCAAACAATGTTGCCAATTAACTGTAGCAACATGCCGTTGACCAAACTTTTATTCCGAAGTTTGAATTATGGATTTTTTTAGGGTTTTTTTGTTATTTGTTTTTTTTTTTTGGTAAAAGCACATTGGCTTTTTATTTGTTATTAAAGTTTATGTTGAGAAATTTCTTGCTTGTTTTTGTACATAATACAAATCGTATTTATCATGCACGAATTCGGATTTTTTGTTTTCTTTATAATAGGTTCGACGCGCAATGTGACTTAAACGTATGAAATAAATTGTTAGAAATATTATTTAATGTATGTAAATATGAATGTTACGTTAGTGTGTGTAAATGGCTACGCAAGTCTCTCTGTGTGTTTAACTGTAATGAGGGTTCTTCTCTCTCTCTCTCTTTCTTCGTATAGTCAGTTGCTTTCTGCCATTTGTTGTTGTTGTTGTGGTTGTTGATGTTGTTGTTGTTGTTGCTGTTCAGTCCAACTTTTTCATAGATTTCAGAGCACGTTCGCGCAGCTGCTTCTCCAGATCCTCATTGATGCCCGGACCTCCGGTTATCAGCAGCGGCAGCTTGCCGTTCCGCTTCCCGGCAGCCCGCGTCGTCGTGGGCAGCTGCTGGTCGTCGTCATCGTCGTTGCTGCTCTGGGAGCTGGTGTCCTCGTGCCTGTGCTTGGCGCTGCTGCTGCTCTTTCGCTTATGCTTCTTATGCTTCTTGCTCTTCTTGCTGTGCTTCTTGTGTTTCTTGTGTTTCCGCTTCTTCGACGCTGCCTCGTCCTCTGATCCGGAGTCGCTCTCGCTGCTCTCGACGGCCTTCTTCGACTTCTTGCGCTTCTTTTTGGGCAAGCGTTCGTCCTCGGAGTCGCTGCCGGCGCTACCCTCCGCCCTTCGGGACTTCTTATGGCTTCGCTTGCGACTTCTGTCCGTAGGCACTCTCTCCTCGATGGAGGCGCTGCGCTGCTGCAGCTTCTTGTCGCCACTGCGACGCGTCTTCTCCTTGTCCTTATCCCTGTCGCTTCTACTGGCAGTCGTTTCCTCTTTACGCTTCAGCTGCGACTGCTTCTTCTTGTAGCGTTCGTCGCTGCTCTCCTCATCCTCCTCCTCGCTCCGATCACTGCTGCTGCTGCTGCCCGAGCTGCGCGGCGCCTTGGCCCTGCTGCTCTTGCTGGACTCCACGGCCGCAGCCTTAGCCTTTGAGCTGCTCTTGCGACTGGCCGCCGAGCGACGCGAGTGGTGGCGCTGCTTCTTCTGCTGCTGCTGCTGCTCCTCATCCTCGCTGTCATCGCTATCGTCGGCGCTGCTGTCCGAGCTGCTGCTCTGGCTACGCTCGCGCGCCTTCTTTGGAGCGGCGGCGACAGCGTTGCGCTCATGCAACTTAAGGAACGGCGACGGCGTGCGCGACAGGCTGGCTAAGATGCGATGCGCTGGGGGCTGCTGGCTCTGAGCTGGCTGCGCCGATGGCGGTTGCTCGGCCTGCTGCGGCGGAGGCAGCGGTGGCGGCTCTTCGCGACAGAGATCAATGGTGTTGACAGCCGGCCCGGCGAACTCAACGGAACGACGCGCTGCCGCGGGACTGGCGCGACGACGTCGGGAGTTGGACCGACTGCGGCTGTGGTGGCTGCGGCTGCGACTGCGACTGCGCTTCGTGGGCCGCACGCTGGAGCGACTGCGGCTGCGACTGCGATTCCTGGCTACTGGACTGACGCTGCGCTGCGGGCGACGAGCCGCGGGACTGGCGCTGCCCGAGCTGGAGCGGCGCATGCGTTGCTGCTGCTGATTACGCAGCGGCTGGCGCTGATCGGGATGATTCTGATCCCAGCGATTGTAGTTGCCCTGCGGCGAGCCACGCCGATCAAACCGGCGTCCGGGCGAGAACTGCTTACGGAACTGTCCCTGGCCCTGCTGCTGGGGCCCGCCCTGACCGGGCGACTGGCGGCGATCCCGCGAATAGCGATGCTGACCACCGCCTGGTGGCGACTGGCGCCTGTCGAAGCGCCGTCCGCCATTGGGACTGTGCTGCCTGGCCTGCCAGTGTATGCGTCCGCCGCCTCCGCCCCGCTGGTTGGGACTGCCGCCACGATATTGCTGCTGCCACATGTTACGATGGTTGCCGCCGCCGCCTCTCCCACCGCCACGACCACCGCCGCCGCCGCCGCCGCGGAAATGCATGGGCGGCGAGCGTCGTCGATTGTTGAAGCTGTGGTAAGGATAATGGTAAAAGAATGGCATTTAGTCACTGTCACTAAATAATGTGGAGAAGAGTCGAGATTCTAGTTAGGAATGAGCACTCAACAGACAGAGATTCGAGAGTTTATCGACTGCAAAGTATCGAATGCCCGCAGACAACTGTCAAAGCTGTTACGAGTTACGTTACGGACAATTGACAAGCTTGCGTCAGTTGGGGCTAACGGAAAAACATTTTTAAAGGGAATTTTTAGTAATTCAACTTAAAGGATATAGAGAGTAGACTTAAATATAACTCGTTAGGGATATTTAAGGAGGAGGAGAAACGAAAGGTACAAGCGAGCGGAGATCTAGCCCCAAGTCCTGACTAATCCTTAATCTCTAATATCTTCTTAAATATAACTTATTCAGCATATTTAAAGAGGACAAACGAAAGGTATACCTTAGCTAGTTGGGCACTATTCCTGACTAATTCTTAAGCTCTAATATGAACATTCAAAATAATCTTAATTATATTACTATATAATATACTATATATAACTACATACATATATTATGCTATATATATCTACATACATATATCATACATTATCTATATCTATTATATATACACCTACATCCTAACTCTATACATTCTTACCGCCTGGGTGATCTGGAGTAGCGCATCGGCGATCTGGACAGCATGCGGGAGCGTGAACGACGTCGCGAATTGGAGCGCTGAAAGCGTCTATCGCCGCCATTGTCCTGACGCATGGGACTGCGTCCGCGTGGCGAGAAGCGCCTGCCATGCGGCGGCGGTCGTCGTCCACCACCGCCGCCAGCGCCACCAAATTGCCGGCCACGAGCATCGCCGCCGCGCTCAATGGAGCTGGCGGAATCATCACGATTGTTGCGATATTGCCGCTTATTCTGCACGCTGTTCTTGTTGCGTCGATGTTCGAACTGTTGATCCTGTTGACGCTCCGGCGACAGCGAAATGCTGCTAGCACGCGAACGTGAGCTGCGGCGACGCCGATTGCTGCGCGCCGAGGAGCGCGAAGAGCTGCGCGAACGAGAACGCGCCTTTGCCGAACCTTTGCCTCCGCTGCGGGATCTGTGAAGCACGGAATAGGTTATTATTGTTGTTTAAAGTGAGTTGATATAAAAGAGATGTTGATATAGGTAAACCTTGTTGAGAGCTTAAACTGAGATGTTGATATAAAAGAACTTAGTCTGTATAGGGTCTATATAGTCTGAGAAAACATTAGCTTGAAAATAGTTATAGTTTAGGGCTTTTGATTATGAAAGATTATAAATTCTTGAAGTATCTTAAAGAGAGCGCTCTTAGGATCTCGTGAGAATGGGGAGATGATAATATATAAGATAATCTAGTTAAGAATTTAAGCTGATTGCTTGGAGTTCTACTTCCATTGAGTCTCAGTAAACATTTCTAACAAAATCTTAGTTATGAGTTCTTGATTATGATATAAATTCTAGAAATATTAAAAACAAATTCTCATTTAGAACTTAAGAACTAGCCTTGCTGTCGATTGCTTTGCATAAACTTTAAGAATTCATTTTCTATTCATAGTTTAATATACTCTATATATATATAAAGACAGCCTATATATATTACTATCAAAGTCAAGAACTAAAACTAGCCGTGTTGAACTTAACTTGGCATAAGCTCACAGAATACATATTCTTATTTAGACTATTCATAGTTTAGGATTCGCTTTGCATACATTACTAATTTCTTATTTTAAAATCGTATAATGAACATTGATTATACATATATACATCTATATACATCGCTTATTAACTACAATTATTAATCTACCTATCCAGACTATCTATCAACATCTCTTTCATGTCTGTCATTGTGCTTCTGCTGTACCTGGAGCGACTGCGCGTTGAACGCGAGCGTGAACGCGATTTGGCCTTTGTTTTGGATTTGGACGCAGCTGGTGGCGATGATTTCTGGACAGAGTGGCGTCCGTTTAGCGTCTTGGCAGCACCGTCTGCGGAGGCCGCTCGTTGCGCTGAGCGATTGGAACGTGAGCGGGAATGTGAGCGACGGCGACTGCTGCGACGTTCTCGCGACGAGCCGCGTCCACCGGCGCCAGTCGTCGAACCAGCTGCAGTTGTTGCTGTTCCTCCCCCTCCTCCCGATGCACTGGGTGAGCCAGCGTTGCCTCCACCACCACCACCACCTCGCTTGCGTAGTCGAGCCGCTGCATTAGCGGCCGCCTCTCGTGCCGCACTGTTAATGGGCACTGCCGTGGTGCCGCCATTGTTGGCTGCCACTTTGGAGGCCGAACGACTGCGGGAGCGCGATTTGGATCTGTCGTGGCGTCGCGGCTTGTCCCGCGCGCGTGAATGGGACCTGGAGCGAGAGCGCGAACGCGACAGATCACGTTGACGCTGCTGTTGCTGGCGCTGCTTCTGCTGCTGCTCCTCCTCGCGCTTGAGTATCTCGTCCTTCTTCTGCTGTATGAACTCTGCCGGTATGCCGCTGTCGCTCTCCTGAGCGGAGAGCAGCAGCGCCCAAAGCTCGCCCATAAATTGGCGCGCATTGCGTCCGTTGAGGAAGCCGGTCATATTGATTTGCATCTTTTTGGGACACGGATATTTCTCCTCCTCCAGCTGATTGTAAACAAACTCAACCACAACATCGTCCTCGATGTGCAGAATATCAGTGATTTTTTTGCTTATCCAAGGACGCAGCACATCCAGCTTCACCTTGGACATGTCCACGCGCTTATTGAGGCAATCTCCGAATTTCATTTGCTTCATTAGCTTCTTTTCTTTGTCGCTGAAGCGCGTGTCCTGCTGCTGATTGGTGCCCTAAAAAAACACAAAGCCATAAAAATTATATATTTGAGTGCAAGTGTTGCCCATTTAGCTATTTCCCCGTCAGATCTAGCTTTCTGCAAACGATCTAGTGACTGGCGGGTATTATAGATATATTGAATGGCTTCATTTTAGCGGGAAAGAAGTGTCAAAATGTTAAATTGGCTTTTTCTGGCTTTTTTCAAGCTTTCTGGCTTTACAAGGCCAGCTCTGCTAGCAGAGATCAGAGAGCAAAAAATTGAGAGCGGCATTTCGCTCGCCTTTAATTCCCTATCCTTCACACACACATAGACAAAGCCTTGCTTCAGTGAAAGAGCGTAAGAATTTCAAGCTTCTGGCTTGCATTGCTGATCATGAAAATAGATTGTCTCTCTCTCTCCCTCTCGCTCTCAGTTTTTTTGCTCTTCTCTCTTTGGGCTTGCAGTTTTGCAGCGCCGTTTATCGATTGTTTGGCTGGGCCGCAATTGAAGCACCCCTTAGAATAAACGAACATAAGGCGTAACAACAACGTACCGTGAACATCATTTTGAAGCTGGACGCACACTTGCACACACTCGCTAGCGTTAAATGATTTTAACTGTGCCGGCTAACTGGCGTTGTTTTTATTTCATGCCACAATTAATGCGCGCGCTCGCAAATCAACAAAGAATTCTGTAATATTTAACTGTAACCCGGCACCACGCAACAAAATTGTCACCTATACACACACACATGCACATGTACACACGGGCACACACACAAAACACTCGGCGCGTGTGTGTGTTAGTGTGAGTGCGAGGCGATTGAGTATGCGGTGCTAAATGCTCGAAAAACAACTAGGCAATAAGTGTAATTACACAATGTAATTATTAAACTGTGCGCCAAATTACACCCGCTGCACTTTGGTTAACTTTTGTTTGCTCGTTTTCTAAATTTTCGCTAAAAATTTATGCGTGTAGTTAGAGCTGGTACGAAACAAAACGATACACGGCAGCCGAGTGGTGAACGATAGTTGTAGCGGCAGCGCATGCACTTTGCGCTAACTCATATCGATAGTGGTGAATAACATGTACAAGCGATACTTTACGACCGAAAATCACCTCGTATTGGACAAATGTATCGCACTCGATATGTATTTCAAAAAGTCCACCGTTCAAGTTGCGCTTATCGAATAATATGACACCCATTAGTATAGTAAAATAATTTATTTAATTTAAAATTAGTACATACACATAAAAAGGCTTGTTACAATTAATTTATTATATGTAATTATGAACTAAATTTGTTTATGCCATTTAAATTGTGTTCATTTTTTGTCTTCTTTTCTTTTCTTTTCATTTTAGCACAAACAAAATAAATTAATCGGCAGCTGATCTTCCATCATTTTAATGTTAAATAATTTATTTGTATTCATTTAGTTTAAAACTTAATTTAAGCATTATTTTTCGAGCAAAAGCCTATTTCATTTTAACAGCATTATGAAGACATATTTATGTAATGAACGCAGAGATAGAGAGAGAAAGACAAAACGAAAAGCGAATAAAAACATTGAAAATACGATTTTGCTACAAAAAATAATTCCAGATTGAAGTAAATTTAGCCGCTCCATGCCCATATAAACTCGCTCAGTTCTTTTGGTTGCTGTTCTTGTATACCAGTGTAATTACACTCGCCACCCCACTTAGGGTATCATGTTCGGCTCTTGAGCGGCGCCCGTCGAATACTTCGGCTTGCACACGCAGCCGCTCTCGACGAGCACATAGTCCTGGCCGGTGAGCGTCACTGGGCCGAGAGGTATAACCAGGAACAAATAAGGCACATACGTTTGCGTGCACTCGCCACGCACCACATCGCATTCAGAGGATCTGTTGCGAAAATGAAAATAATATTAATATAATATAATATTTAAATATATTATATAAATGTATATTTAATATTTATTTTTTGTAATTTAATAAAAATTAAATATGTATTTTCTTTTCCAAAATCCATTACACATTCATTAGTTTTCGCAAACATTTAAATAAAGTATTTTTTAACGGCAATTAAATTAAATAAAACTCATTAGTCTGGCAACGCTGCACGTGTGCAGCCATTAAGGGCTTTCCCCAACCTCAATCAACTTATCGCCAAAAATTTAAATAAATGCAAGTCAACAGTCTGGCAACGCTTAACGCCCAATTAGTCATAACGGACAGTCAAACATAGATCTGGGCATACTCACTCGCACACCTCGAAGACCACCTGCTGCAACAGATCGGGAAACTTTTGCACAATTGTCACGGGCTGGCCGGAGGTCAAGCTGACGCCATACATGGGTGCGGTCGTGTTGTAGCGCGTCTTGCAGAGTCGCGCCGGCGTGTCGCTCTTGCACTGCTGCGCCGGCGATGCGTTCTGCAGCGAACGACCTGCAGAGAGAGAGAGAGAGAGAGAGAGAGAGAGAGACAAATCAAATCAAATCAATCAATCAATCAATTGAATCAATTGCGGCCACACACACGATCATTAGCGGCTGACCGACTTACCATAACGATTGCTTCCGATAGCCTCATTGTTCACCTCGTCGTAGGCCCTCAGCAGTGCACTCGTGGTTATTGCTGGATCCAGTGTGCTGGGCAATTTGCTTTGACGTCCACGTCGCGAATTTCCGTTCCAATTGGAGAATGTGCGCGCAACGGCAGCGCTGCAATCGATCGAGACAGAGACAGAGCCAGAGACAGAGGCAGAGGCGTTAGAAAAGAAAGTTTTACATTGTGACCGAAGCGTAATGAGTCAATGATTATATATGTATATACATATACATATGTAAATACCTGGGATATGGCGCATTATTGGGGCCCAGACAGTCTGGTGAATCTGTCAACGCATCGCCAGACAAATATTTCAGACCGCGCGCGCCGGCGCATTTGCTGAGCGGCGCATCGTCCGCGCTGCTGCTGCTGCTGGGCCACAGCGCTGCATTGGCGCAGGTGAGTGCAATGCTGATGACGCAGAGTGCCGTTAGATGCTAGATAAAGAGAGAGAGAGAGAGAGAGAGAGAGAGATGTGAATGCATATTTAATATGTTATCGATATGGTTAAGAGACAAGCCTGTACTTATAACGGTTACAGCGAACATGCCAATAAGCGACAGGCAAAAAGTTGCTGTGTCATGAGGCATTAGCATCACGGAGAAACAAATGCTCAACTAGAAAATACCCTGTATATTGGTTTTTAATTTAAATATATTTAAAATTGATATAATTTGTATATATTCAGTATTTTTATTTACTGTATATACTTAGTATTTTTATTTATTGTGTTATATTAACTACGTATTTAGTATTTATATTTTTCTGATTTATTTAGCATTTATATTATTATGATATATTTAGTATTTTTATTTACTTGCTGTATTTACTGTTTATATTAAAATGTAATTCGTATTTTTTATGTATTGTGATATATGTAGTATTTTTACTATGCTTTTTGTATTTTAAAATATTGTGATGTTTTTAGTATTTATATAATTATCATTTATTTAGAATTCATATTATATATATATATATATATATATATATATATATATATATATATATATATATATATATATATATATATATATATATATATATATATATATATATATATATATATATATATATATATATATATATATATATATATATATATATATATATATATATATATATATATATATATATATATATATATATATATATATATATATATATAATATTAAGTATTTATATTTATTATTCTGTACTTAGTATTTATATTATAATTTATTTGTTTTTTTTTTTAATCTAATCTATTTAGTATTTTTTTCATATTATTGTGTAGTATTAACTACATTTCTTATAATGATAATAGAAATTAAAAAAAATATATATAAAAAAGATAATTAAAATATCAAATGCTTGAGCACAGATAGTTGTCTAGCTGGCATTCCTCAAGCCTCAATAAAAATCAAATTTCTTTTTTCTTCTCAAAAAAACGTAGCCAGGCGGCAATGGCAGTCTTGACCCGCTTCAACTTTTGTAGCCGCTCGCTAAGCAAATTAGTAGAATTCATAAATAATCATGGTAACCGCAATCGCCCCCATATCCGTACGTGAAAGTAAAAACAAAAGAAGAAATTCCAATTGGCGCTTCCAACAACACACAGAGCAGACAACAACCACAACAACAACATGAAAAATGTTAATACATTTTTCAACAACATGCAAAGTTGGCTTCTAATACGGTCTGAACTTTTTATTGCCACTTCTCGTAGCTTTTATGTATCGTTTGCCTTGTTTTGATTTTTTTCTCTTCTTTTTTTTTTTTGGTATTTTCTTTCACTTTCTCTGTGCAGATTTTGTTGATCAAGTGTTGGCCTGGCCAACGCCGAAAAACCCGTTTCCATTGACTCAAATTGCAGCAGCACATAATTTGCTTTTTAGTTAAAAGAAAAAACAAATTTAATGAGAAAATCATTTCACGTATGCTGCAAAAAACAAAGATAATAAGCTCAAGCCCGACAATCGAATATCAGCAATCGACTATCGCCATTGCAATTGCCATTGCCATCGCCATCACTATCTCCCCCCATCTCTAGCGCCGACACGTCGTAACATGCATTGTCCTCGGCCACAATTGGTGTTTATTTATATGCGAAATAATTGCGAATGTCAATGCGAAGGTATTTTTAAATTGATTTAAAATATGCCTTTTATGATATGTGAGCGTCGGCTCGCTTTGAATTGCTTTGGATTTCTTTTGCGTGCGAAAGCAGATAAAAAAAAACGAAACAAAACTAAACTTTCTTTTCAATTGCACATTTGACGGCATGCTTGTGGCTTGTCTCATTATAGCCCATTGCGTGTGCTTCTTCGCTGGTGGGAAGTAAATGAAAGCGAAATTCTATTATTTAATTCTTTTCACATTCATTACAGGAAATTAATGAAGTCGTCGCTTTTATTGTTGTTGTCGCCGCTGCTGTTGTCGCTCAGGTTTTACAACACTCTCACCTGAACTCTGCTCTGGCCCTTTTGTCCAATTCTGTCATTAAAGGCGCCATTGTCAATGCCGCTTTTCGACTTTCTGTTTTCTGAGCGGACAGACAGACCCCTAACAATTTCGTTTAATAATCATAATAAACACATGGCTAGCTAGTGCCGCCTCTGAATTAAACTAATTTCACATTTAAGCCGTCGCTCAATTCGTGCTGCCAGCTCGGGCGAAAGGCAAGAAGCGCGATGAGTGGCAACTCTTAATTTGACTTTTTTTTTCTTCTGTCGTATTCGGAGTTCATTGAAATTGTCGCGCCAATGACTGGACAAACGAGAGAAAGAGAGAGGGAGAGGGAGGGAAAAAACATGCAAATAATTATAATAATAATTATGATAAGCTGATTTTTTGTCCAATCTTCAGCTATAATTGGGTTAGAAATTGTAAAATCATGCATTAATCAAAAAGCCATTGAAGGCGCTCACGGCGACAATTTCAACATTTCGGACTAATGCGCAGTCATTAGCGACGCTTACATAACAACAGCAGCAAAAACAACAACAATCATATTTTTTAAAGTAGCTGTTGTTGTTGGTGACTTAACGCATAACAACAAATAAAAAGCAAGGCAAGCGGCAGGTTAGAAAGAATAAGAATTAAAACTACAGCAAAAGCCACAGCAAAAAACTATCAAGAGCGCACACACACACATGCACGCGCGACAGTCATCGACATACGTTTGAGCGCTCTTACATACTCACATATAAGGTGCCGTTATATTGAGGTTAACGACCTACATTCAGCCATCTCTCTCTCACACGCTCAATCACTCAGCTGAAAGCTTTTGGAAAAGCATAAGCATTTAATAAACAATATTTAATTCTAATACAAAGCACAAATTGCCCCAGACAATAATATTGGCCGCTCCTCAAGTGAAAATTGGCTCTTGAAAGCATAGCAGAGCTGAGCAGAGTCGAGTCGAGTCGAGCAGAGCAATGGGGCGACGACAGATTACTGACAGCAAACAAATAGCGAACAGCTCGAAACTGGTTTATTGATAAGCGTTGCTAGCTGCTCCGCTCCATGTTCTCAATGGCCAACTCTTTCAAATGAAATAAAGTGCTATTTGTTTGTTTGGTTTGCCGTGGCACAATTTTCAAGGCCTTTGTTGTTTGCCTCACCGAAACAAGGATGAATTACTAACACAGATTCTGGTAAACAGCTGATGGGCATTTGAATGTTTAAAATTTGTTGCAATCGATTACGATGACGATAGGTAAAATGCAGTGTTCGCTAACTTAAGCAGTTCTCAGCGATTTTTAACAGTTGGCCATTAGACGTTTTTGTTGTTGGTGTTGTTGTTGCTGCAGCTGGCAAGACGTGATAACCCCAAGCGACAAAACTTTCAATGCGTTTTTTTTCGCTCTTCCAGGCATGCAAAGCACGTTTTCTCAGACTCAGCAACCACAGCAGCAGCAACAACAACAACAACAACCGTACACAAATAGCTTTTGTAGCTGGAAGCACAGTTAGAAGCAGCCAGCTAGCAATTGGTGTGACAGGGAAAGACAGAGACAAGTGCAATGGCTGCGGCTGCGGTTGCGGCTGGCCGTTCTCTCCTCTGCCTCCCACACGACACGATGACAACAACAGCTTTCATTTTGGGCTACTTCGCATGCTGCGTGCGTATTTTAGCCATTGTCCGGCTAAGGCAGCAGCGATCGCGCGTGGAAATGAGGTTAAGAGCAAATAAAACAAAAATTTCGCCGTCCCCGAGTAGAACCGAAATAATAATGATAACAATAATAATAATAATTAGCTACAGTCGCTGACACTTTTACTCATTACGCTTTATTTTATTATACATTATTACAATTTTTGTTTTGTTTTTTTTTTTTTTTTGTCTAGGAATTCAGATTTCACTACGAAAACTGTTTATAGCCAAGCTGGCGGCAAACACGTCGCATCAATTAAGGGGTAGACAAGTACTGTTAGTTCTTGGCGCTACATTAAATATGCCAATTAACACACATTTCGGCAAATACTGCGAGTTCTCACAAATATCTGGTATTTATCCTATTCGAAGCTATATATATTTGCACACAGAATGAACACAATGACAGCATTGTGACCCAGAAACTGAATTATCTTCTTTGTTTTACAGTTTTTTTTCTTGTTCTTCTTCTTTTAATTCTTCACCGTTTTGCAAATATTCAAATCGCTTTTTAAGGTTGGGTTCATCTTCGTCACACTCAAGAGGAAGAACAAGAACAACAAAGATCAGGGCTGAGGCACGCATGAATGAGATTTTCACGCTCCGAAGGGCATATGAGTGTGTGTGTGTGTGTGTGTGTGTGTGTGTGTGTGTGGTGCGTGTATGAAAAGACCGGCTTCAAGCACAGCCAACCAAAAACGAAGAAGAAGAAGAAGAAGTAGAGAAAAAACAATCACGGGACTCCATAAAAATCAAAGTATGAATATGTTTAGCCTACTTTTCGAAAAACGAAACGAATGAGGAACAAAAAATACACAAATAAATACAACAAACTTTGTATTTTGCTTTGGGCCAACTGCCAGCGGCTCATTGAATCAGTCTGGGAATTTATTTTGAATCATCTTCAGCACGGCTTCTAAGCGCGCACGTTTCAAGCCCAAACAAATGGGATTGCCAAAAGATACGCCAGACGATGTGGGTAAAGTGGGTATTAAGCAAGGTATATTTGGATAAATTGTTAAATGGCCAGAGGTAAAATCCAGAAATTTAATTTTAAGCTGAGTAAACTAAAGTAAAGAAATAGGAGATTAAATTCGTTTTTTATTTGACTAAAATAGGAAAAAAAAAAAATAATAAATTTAACTTTCAGCTGAAGAAAATAGAAGTAAGGAGCATTTAAATTTAATTTTTATCTGAATAAGTTTTAATAAAATAATAAATTTAAGTTTTAACTGAAAAAATATAATAGAAAATTAAAGAACAAATTTTATTTTTATCAGAAAAATATATTGAATTTGTATTTAAATAAAATATAATTAATTATTATCTGAATTTTTTTCTGAATAAATTAAATTAAAGGGCATTATTTATTTATTTCAAATTAAATATTTCTATTGTATTAAATTTTATATAGCAGTAGAACTCTGCAAAATATTCAAATCTAAAAAATATTTATGTATAAAAAATTTATATAATATATTTCTTTTAATTTTTAGTCCCTCAATTAAAAAAAATATATAATAATAATATTATATTATATATTTTTATTTTCTTTATATTTTATCTTTACGCCAATAAAAGATAATAAATCAGCACATAGTCTTTAATTTATATTTTATAAGTGCCCAAAAATATTTAAAAAATATATAAATTATCGAAATATAATATAATATTGAAAATAATAGTAATATATTTAATATGTTATCAATTTTTTGTATACTTTACTTTGAACTATATTTATATTGACTTAAATAAAAAATGTTTTTAAATAAATATTTAACAATTATTACATATGTGAATATATTTTTTTTTCTAAGATTCAGAGCCTCACAGACTGTAAGAAATATATTAAAAAATTTATAAAAATATATTTTAAAAATATATATAAAATATTTTGATGCTCTTTATCTCTAATCGGCTCTAATCTGCAGTACTAAAATATTATTTTAAAAAACTCTTTAATTAAAATTAATATAAATTTTCCTGGTTTATCTTCTATTTTCTTATTGAATCCCTGTATTTACCATATATAGTTCTGCGGCCCTCTCTAAGCACAGGACTAACTAAAAACTCTCCCAGACCTTAGCTGCAACTCTTTTGAGTCACTTCCGCATTTGGCAATTGTTGAAAAATCTATTCATGGAAAAGCCATAAGTGCACGTTTTGGACGTGACGCGAGTTAGTAAAAAAACATTAAAAAAAAAACAACTCAAAAAACAAAAACCAACAACAACAACTGAAATACAGGCAGCTAGTAAAAGTTATTCAAGCAAGGCAAATTCATTAAAAATTCGTTAAGACCGCCACTGAGCGAGCCAGCAAAAAGAAAGTCAAAGAAAGGTGATAATTTTAGCAAGTGATTGGCTGGCTACAGAAATAGGTCGTGTGTGTGTGTGTGTGTGTGTGGCTTGGCTATTCCACTCCAGCTGCAAATTCCTGACCGACTGCGGCCACACAGCCTAGGCAACTGCAGCCAAGCCCAAAACATACAAAAACAAAAACAAAATATATTCACTTAATCTTTATTGGACCACCAAGGTGTTGGGTGAGATGACTCTCTGCAGTCAGCGTTGGGTTGGGCTCCACACACGCACACAGAGGCAAGCGTGTGCAGCTCAATATATATGTATGTGCACACATATGTCTTGATTTATATGTATGCAGAGTTTTATGGCATACTGGTTTGCGCAGCGTCATAAGGAATACAGACACCACGACGACAGCGCCAACTGCGCTGAGAACAATGCCAAGTTCAATGCAAAGACTCGACGAGAGTCGGAGACGGAGCCAGAGCCAGAGCCAGAGCCAGAGAGTCAACAGCAGCTGGAGAGCTTCAGTTGAGCTCAGCCGAAGCTTCCTTGTGGGCGCTTTATTGGCTGGTGTCGCTCTTTATACCCTGTACACGCCTGCAGACCACCAAAACTGGGAGCGACCCATGCAACACATTGGAAGTGAAGAGCATTTGATAATGCATGCACATCTATTGGGTATATATATTATATGCAATTATTTAAGAGCTCTTAACAGAATTAGTTTAAAGGGAATTTCTTGATTTACTTTTTTTGTTCAATTAATATTGCATAAGTGTTTGGAAGAATTCAATTATGTTAAAATTTTTTAAAAATATAATTAAAATATAAATTTTAAAAATTTTTAAATTGAAATGTAATATATATGTATGTATATATATTTTTAAATATAATTTAAATATATTAAATTTTTTATGTATAAAATTTTATATGTATAAAATAAAATAAAATATTCATTATATATATAAAATTTTATATAAAATAAAATTTAAAAAAATATATAATGTGTATATATATTTTATATACATACATATATTTAAAATGTTGTATATACCATTTATAAAATAAATAAACATTAAATTATGCACAGGGTAGGCCTATTTTTGGATTTTTAGAAAAGTTTTGAAAATTATTTAACATTAAAAAATCACAGAGATTATAATATTCCCAGTAAAAATAACAGTTTACTAAAATTCTAGATAATTAGTGTGCTCTATAAAATTATATATATATATATAAAAATTATTATATATATAAAATAATATTAATTGTTATATTATATTATATAACATAAAAATAAATTATAAATAAATTCAGACTATAAATTTATCCTAAAATCCCACAGAAATTTGATTTTAAGAGCTTTTATAATGAGTTTCAAACTAATTTGCAGATATGACAATTCAAATAAAACCTTGTTACAACGTATCTTTATGTAGATCAAATTATTAGAGATTTTATAGATGTTTTGCATGGATATTTTATAAATATTTTATAGAGATCTGATAGAGATTTTATAGAGATTTGATAGAGATTTGATAGAGATTTGATAGAAATATAATAGAGATTTTACATAGAGTTTGTATATAGAAATTATATACACACATATATAGATTATCTATCTATGAGCCAGCTAGCTGCTGAGCATCTTCAGGTCGAGCATTGAGACTAAGAGAGTTCTCTTACTGTGATTTTTTCTTTATTTTGTTGGCTTATTGGGGTCACTTACTTTGACAGAACTTCTACTTAAGCACCGGTATTCCATTTTAAAACTGTGTTTGTTTGTTTGTTTGTTGGTCTGCTGTACTTGGCAGCAGATATGTTTCTTGTTAACGTTTTTTTTTCTTCTCCTTTTTTTGGTGTTTTTTTTATGTTTTTTTCTGTATACAAATTTTATTTGCTTTCTGCACCGCACTTGATCGAAACACGTAACTGAGCGAGCGCACACGATTCAGGGCCAGGGCACAAAAGAATTTCAATTTCAAGCTCAGCCGCCGTTGGTCTCTGAGTGAGGAGGAGTGGAACAACGCGGCAATATATCTATATCTCTTTATATATGTATATGTATGTGTTTATATACACATATATAAGTGTATGTGCGTATGCGTGTTGTATCCAAGCTAAAAGAAACCAAACCGAACAGCACGAGCGCTCACCTTGGACTGAGGTGCACAGGTAACGTTTACCATTCCTTAAGCACTTGGCTGTCGCTCGGCAGTTCTGCCGCCGTCGCAGTTGCTGCTGCTGCGCCGCAACGCCGGCGCATTGCTCGTAACCTGTTGCCAACTCTGGAATCGGGGATGGGTCTTAGCATTGGCCACGCTCTGGCCTGAGCTCTGCTCTGCTCTGCGGCGGAAAACTGCAGTGGCAAATGCGAATGACAAACACCTCAAATGCCATCAATGGGGCTCGGACTAGTGGCTGCCACAAACTGCGTAAATATGTGTATATCTCCACATGTATATATGTATATATGTCTATATATTATCAAGTCATATTAAGAGTCTGTGAAAATTTGTCAACTGACGACAGTCTTCAGAGCTCATCAACTGAGGTAAAGCTTAATTATTATTATATAAATTGTAATTCGATTGGGCCAAAACTATAATTTATTTATATTAATATTAATTAGTAAAATAAATACAAATTTCTTATACAAAATAAAAAGAAAAATAATAAAAAAATAAATGAATCAAATATTATTCAAATATATTTTTATATATTTTAGAAATTATTCAAAATAATTTAAGAATTAGTTATTCAAAAGGAAGCTTGAAAATCGAATGCATAAATATTAATATATTAATAGTTATTAGTTTTTCGAATTAATAGGGATATACCTAAATAAAAATAACATAAATATATAAATATTAAATTTTAAAATTAATAAAAAATAATAAATATAATAAATTCATAATTTTGTAATGTAATTTTGATTAATAAATATATATTTATATTAATATATATTTTTGGAAAAGCAAAAACATAAATAATAAAGTTCTAAATTAATACATGATCATAAATATTAATAATTATTAATTTTGTATATTTATTGATATATATTTTTGAAATAAAAAAAAAACAAAATAATATAAATATATATTTACATAAATAAATCAATTAATGTTAAAAATTAATTTATTAATTATATTTTTAAGTTTCTTTTCTAAGCACTCATTCTTCAAGCTGCGCTCCTTTTCTTTATTTATGTTATTTTATAAATATGTATTAGTATATTTTATTTATATAACAAATATATTTACATTTATTAAAACTTTTCTGCATTATTAAAATATTATATTTTTTAAATATTATATTTTATATATTATTATATTATATTATTATTTTTATTATATTATTTAAATATTATTTTTTAAATATTATATATTTATATATTTTAAAATTATTTCAAATTGCTAACGAGCTCTTCAAATCTTAGTTTATAAACATATAATAGCTTTTACTCTTTCAACTTGATATTTGAAATATATATTTGTATATAGTATAATTGCATAAAAATACTAAGACCAGGCAATTGGCCCATTGACGAATTGGAAAATCGCTGAAATATATCTTCAATATCTGCTAGAGTTTTATAGATAAGAAGTACTCAATAAATTATCATTGTTGCTGATAACTCTTGGATAGATAATGGATGAAAAACGCCAGAAATAGCTAGATTTTTGAAGAATTGTCAAAACTATTAATTACCCATACATACCATACAACTATACGAAAAGAAGCCAAATCTTTAGAAATTTTCAAGCTAGTATCTAATGATGATCTAATAATTATATCATATTATACATATATATATATATATATATATATATATATATATATATATATATATATATATATATATTTAGAAATATACTTAGTATTTAGCTCAGCATGCACCACTACTTGCAGCTGTTCCACAGTATCATGCAGTCGGTGCGGCTCTATTGAAAGTTTGCTTCGTTTTCGATTTAGCAAAAAACTAAAAAACTAAATAAATAAATAAAAAAAACATGTTTCTTTTGTGTATTTATAACAAAGTGTGCCCTGCATTAGTAGTCGAAAATAATGTTATTACATTTTATTTCAATCGGTAGTTAATATTTTTTGTATTTTTAGGCAAACAGAAAAAAAAGAGTTTCGGAATAGATTTTGGCAACTTGAATAATTGGAGAGAGCGTTTGTTATTATATTCATACATCCGTTCTATTTTGGACGTGTGTGCATCATGGCCCCAAAGGGTAAAAAGAAATCGTCAAAGAAGTCGAAGGGGAAGAAGAACTGGACTGTAATATATATAATTATTGGAGTTGTTGTATTCGTCGTGCTTTTTGTATGTATTTGCATTATATTAGTATTGTGCTGTCCTTGTTGCGCCTGCTTCGCCGCTATCCTGTGCTGCAGAAAGAATAGGGACGGGGACGACGATGAGCAACAAGAATATAATCAAAAGCGAAATCAACAAAGATAGCAACAAGAATATCGACGATGACAGAAGAAATTACCCTTATCATCCTATTCAATGTTTATCCAATTCGAAATTGGGCGTTGTAACTGGAAATTATCAATAAATTTTTGTCTTTTCATTATTTATAACTCGAAATGGTTTAGCTCTGCTGTAATAGGGGTATTCCGGCAAATAACAAATCGTGCTTTTACTTTAAAGTTAAACGTGTTGAATATACATACATACAAACATATATATTTCTAAATTGTGAGCAAAAAACACAAAATGAATTCTCTCAACTATAAAATCCTCATAATAGGTGCCATCATTTTAGGATTTGTCCTTTGCGGCTGCTGCCTGCTCTTCATATGCTGCGCTCCTTTTATTGTGCTCTCCGACTGCTGCAGAGTGCATGATCCGGACTGCGAATGCGATGATTGGTAGTGAGCTCTGCAAGTAAGAAATATGAAAATTAATATATATACATACATCTTTTTTTTTGGAAATTTTAATTATACAAAGTAGAAAAGGAAAACAGTTAGTTCATTGTCTTAAAGCCCCGGTTTCACCTGCATCGATGAAAATCGAAAGCATTGCGAAATGGCTGAGCCAGCGACTGCATTTAATTGATTTACAATTAATATGATTACATAATCGCATATTCTGTAAGCAGATGTCGCCACACAGACAGAGATAGGCATAGAGAGAGAGAGAGAGAGATGGTAGTTTATACTAAAGGCGCTTTTCATTTTGGGAAAGTTGTCGTTGTCGCTGTCATTGCCAAAGCTTTATTAGTCTCAATTTGTGATGGTTATTATCAAAAGATGGAGTAAAAAATTATATATATATATACATATAGATATCTGCACACACACACACACACACACACATACATCAGTTACAAAACTTTCAAAGTTGTGGTTGTGTTAGCATTTCTCTTTGGTAAATTCAAGAAATTTAAAGTCAATTGTCGTCTTACAAATGAAATAAAATTAATAGTAACAATTGAAACAATGAAAACACTGTCAAACTGAAACATGAGTGGTCGTTACACGCTCCTCGTCCACACAGAGCGACATCAAACAGTGGAGCAAACAGGCATAGTAATTGCTATATATGCCATATAAAAATATGTATTTTAAATTTTAAAATTCTCATTGATTATCATCTATTTGAACTTAACTTTAAATACCTGCTCTTATAAATTATTTTTTAAACACTTTTCGCCTGATTGTCCCACTGTGCCGCTGGTTCGCTGCTGTTTGGTCACAATTTTCAGCGAAAGTAACTGAACGAGTTCCAATGCCAATTGTGCGTTAGTTTTATTTTACCTTTTTGTTATTTGTGTGCTTTAACAAGTTTAACATTAACTGTCGTAATAGTTTGCCAAAAAGAAATGGAAACTCCTCGAGTTGCGTATAGAATTTGAGATATATAGAGAAAGTCGTTTAGTCGTTTGTGCCTACGTACTATGCACAAAGTTTGCCTTGAAGTTCGATAATAACTAAATTCTTTAGTCTAAAAATGTTTTGAAATTCACGTAGAGCATAAAATTTTGTTGCAGTTTTTGAATACGTTTGGTTGATGTTCGTTTTACGCGCGCCCAATGCATGTTGCTTTAGCGTTATCGATTACAACACAATACAACCGTGCGTACACAAACAACTGTTGACCAACACTGCAGCCAGTGGCCGTGTGTGTGTGTGTGAGAGATTGAAGACAATGGCTGCGGCTGTGGACGGTGTGGTTCCTACCCTTGCAAGTAAATATACAACAAATAAAATACATTAAATTCACTAAGAACTGCCAGCCACACTAGTCCGCCACGGAATGCAACAGTTCGCGCCAGTTGGCGCCACCTTCACAACATATATGAAACGCATTTAATTTGTCCGACCCCAACCGCGTGTATACATATATGTATATGAACATATGTATGTGTTGGTTACTAATTTTTTTCTTTTTCGCCGCCTCTTTCGCAGTTCGCTCTAGCGTGGCTGTTGAGCTGTGGTCGTCAGCTGGTGCAAAGCAGCCATACGAACACAAGCCCAATTTGCCGCGAGAGGAGACGAAAAGTTCGCGTTCGATCTGCTTCAGTCCGGATGGTCGTTACTTTGCATACTCGAATGGTGCCGAGGTGAAGGTGTTGCACGTGCCAAGTGCCAACACTGGCGACGTTGATTGCTGGCCAGTGCAGTGCACGCTGCCGCGTCCAAAGGCCTTCTATCTCAAGTTCTCACCGCGCGGCAATTATCTGTGCACCTGGGAGCACTATGCCATTACGAAGGATCGTCCCGAGGGTGCTGCGAATTTGCTTGTTTACGATGTTGCCACTGGCAGCGAGGTGTTTGCCATTGTTCAAAAAAATCAAACGGATTGGCAGCCGTCGTGGTCATCTGACGAGTCGATCTTTGCACTGGTCGTAGGTGGCGAGGCGCTCTTTTATGACCTGGCAAATGGTCCGACCGAAGGATTTGCCAGCCCAACGCGCAAAATCGGTAGCAGTCGTGGCGGTATGCTGTCCCTCGGTCCGGGCAATAGTCCGCCGTTCTTGGCGTTCTATACCCCGGGTGCCAAGGGTGCGCCATCCATGTGTAAGCTCTACAAGTATCCAGCTTTGGGCCAGAACCAAACGGTTGCCTGCAAGAGCTTCTTTCAAGCGGATCGCGTCGAGATGTTGTGGAACAAGCGAGGCTCTGGCCTCCTACTCCTCACGAGCACGGAGGTGGACAAGAGTGGTGCTTCCTACTACGGAAATCAAGCGGTGCACTTCATGGCCACCAAGGGCGATACCTGCTCTGTGCCCCTGTCCAAGGAGGGGCCCGTGCACAGCGTCAAATGGAGTCCGAAGGCCAACGAATTCGTTCTCGTCTACGGCTTCATGCCATCCAAGGCGGCACTCTACAATCTGAAGTGCGACGTCATCTTCGACTTTGGAGAGGGACCTCGCAACTGCGCCTACTTCAATCCCTTTGGCAATCTTATTGTGCTCGCTGGCTTCGGCAATCTGCCCGGCGCCGTTGAAGTCTGGGATGTTAGCAAGAAGGAGCGGATCGCCAACCTTAAGTGTGCGGATACCACGCACTTCGAGTGGCATCCGAATGGCGAGTGGTTTGTCACGGCGACAACAGCGCCGCGTCTTCGCATTAGCAACGGGTGAGTGACTCACGCTTGATTATAGAACTAATGGAACTGACGAACTTCTGTACAGCTTCAAGGTGTATCACTATTCGGGCGCCTTGCTGCATGAAACATTGTGGCCGGAAGGGCAGGAATTGCTGGGGATTGAGTGGCAGCAGTATAAGGATAACACGTTTGCCGAGCCGAAAATCACGAAGGCCAAGCACGAGGGCATCAAGTCCAGCCAGCCGGAGGCCAGCAAGAAGGCCTACACACCGCCCCATTTGCGTTTGCTCAAGGAGGGAAAGAATCCGGAAAAGTATTTGCCGCAGCCGACGGTGCCGGGACTAACAGCAGCAGCACCAGGTAATAGCAGCAGGAAAATTTGGCATAGACAATATGACTTGGATAATCCGATAATGCGACGATGCCAGGGCTCCGGCGAGCAACAACAGGGCAACCAGGGCCAGCTGGTAACGAGCGTGGTCAACAGCGGCCATGGCAGCTCAAGCGCCAGCTCGACGCGACCAAATCGACGCTACCGACCCTACCAGCATAAGCGCTACTAAAATTATAAAGATTCATCATTCCATTCCACTCATACAATAACCAAAATGCATTGTGTAGGATATTAGAGAACGTGGCTGTAAGTAAAAAACGTACATTGCCTACCAACAAATTTCAAAGGTTATCTAGAATCGCAAACTAAATTGTGAACCTATTCTCTACATACTCTCGATAATGGGCACTCAGAGCAACCTAATATTAACTATCAATTAGCATTATAATTTACAAGATTTTCATACTTCTCTTTGTTTTTTTTTTTTTTTGTTCTGTAATCTTTCGTCTCTCGCTGAAAGCTTTCGATTGTTGTCTGATTATTATATATAAAGATCATAGATATATATAGAGAGATATATATATATATATATATATATATCTATGACTATAAGAGACTTTTGGTGAATACATATATATCATGTAGAACATCTAAACCTATTTTCTGTCTGTTATATATATGTATGCTGGCTAATCGAGGCTTTATCCTCTACCTTGCAGGTGTTGGCAAAAATAAGAAACGGAATACCAACGGCAGCAAAGCAAAGGGCAATAATAACATCAACAACAAGCGTGAAGCTGGCGATGCGACACCATCGGAAGCGGCTGCCACTGCCGAGGGTCTCGACCAGCAGCAGCAGCTGCAGCTGCAGCCAGAGGAGATTGCAACAGGTTCAGCTGTAAATATTGGAGAATCGCCGCGTAGACCAATGCAGCAGAAGCCGCGTCCGCAGCAGCAGCAGCATCATCAGCAGGAGCAGCAAAACACGGTTGAGCTTGGCACACCACGTCACTATCATGCTAATGGAAATGCTCCGGCGAACAGTAATGCCAGCAATAACAACAATAGCGACAAGGATCGCAAGATACGTAGTGTGGCCAAAAAGCTATCGGACATTAAGAAGCTCAAGTCGCGACAAAGTCAGGGCGAAACTCTGGAATTAAATCAGTTAAACAAAATTAAAATGGAGGCACGGTATTTGGAGGAGCTCAAGGCGCTCAAATTGTCCGTCTGATTACATGCCATCAACTGTTAAATGTGTGATACCAACAACAGCAACAACAACAACAATAGCAAGAACAACAAACTACAAAAGCAAAACAACAAAAAAAGAAAAAGAATAATTAGAGAAGCCCAAATGCAGCAAACCAACCAACAACAGTTGCTGAAACGAAGTCGAAGTTTTGGCTCTTCAAAGGGCCCCAACAACCACCCCCCACATCATTATGTACTTTCGAGCTTCCTGTATTTGATTTGAAAATAATGAAATGTTAGTGCTGTTTCCTTTACGTGCGCAAATTTTTCAAAGTTTAAACACCATAAAAACTAAAAACTTACAAAAAAAAAAAAACATTTTTCTACTATTGTGATTTTTGAATATATATTTTGGCAACCACTACAATAGCAATACACTCATGTATGTACCAAATTGTGCTACAAAGTAATAAAAAGTTTCCAGATAACAAAAGAAAAACAATCGCCAATCAGAAATCTTATGTTTCCCAATTGGATTTCTTTTTAATGAACTCTTCGCGTCCGTCTTCTTTGACGGCCACATAGTAGCCAAGATTCTCGTACTTGTGTCGCATATAGGCTATATATCCGAAGACTCCTGCTATGGCCGTCAGTCCAATGCCCATTATAATTTTATTCTACAATACAGAAAATATTCTTTCAGTGTACGATGTAAACATCGTAATAGGCTGCATACCGGTTTCGCATAGAGCTCAAAGTTAATCAGTCTGAAAACGCCAGTGCTGCGAATGGAGCGTATACCCTCACCGGGCGGTTTAATCTCTTTCTCACTCATAGTCTTTAGTTTATAGATCAGCTACAATTTCCACAATTTTAGAGCACATTGCACAATTCTAGTAAACAAGAGAAAACTCGTGTGGCGACTATCGATAGGCGGAATCGAGCTGCAGTGCATGTGATTAATATTGAATCATCGCTAATGTGGTGAGTTACTACTATTTGAATTAGCCTTTGGCCCACTTTATCGATAAACACAATATGGTAAATCATAAATTATAATATATAAATATCCAAAACACCCGAAGTTGATTATCTTTTTAGGGCTTAATCCAAACTTTTATAAATATTATTGTAAATCATACATTAAACAGCAAATTATTTTTCCCAATTGGATGTTTTCTTTATAAACTCTGTGTTACCATCTTCCTTCAGCGCCACATAATAGCCAAGTTGCTCGTATTTGTGCCTCACATACGTGGTATAGCCGATAACCCCAAGAGCTGTGGCCAGCCCCAGGCCCAATAAGACTTTGTTCTACAAGACGCAAAAGTATTTCAATATTTAATGCAAGAACAAATTTGAACTGCTCGCTTACCTGTGGTGTGTTCAGCTCAGAATTGATAAATTTTAAAACATTGGTGGTGTTCGCCGAACCTATGTTCCCTGGCGGACTTTTAATTTGTTTCTCGCTCATAATAATTTCAACTGGACAATTTCAATGAGAATAATAATACCTGTCACTCAAAACTTTGAAGTATTGTGCCCAAGCAAAACTTACAGTTCAATCAGAGCTGCGTGTGTGTGTAGTTATCGATAACAATTAACAATTTCGAATTCGCGAAGTCAACATACATATAGCTATAGATTTTATCCGAAGAAAAGTATCTACTATAGACATAAAGCCAACTGTTGATTTTTCGTTTTATTGCAATCAGATAAGAATAAAAACAATATACATCGGAATAAGTTTAAGTGCTTGCATCCCAGTGAACAAGGGTACATAGTTGAATATGTACACTGATCTGAAGATGTTTGTTTTTTGTTTATCGGTCGTTGAACATAACAGAAAACTGACCAGTTGTTTGTTATGTACAAGAGAAAATGGTATTCGCAATATTTTGTTTATGTTTACTCGAAATCAAATTGATAGCCGCGATCCACGAAACTCAGGCCTCGCTCAGAGCTAACAGGAAAGGCGTCCATGAACTTGATGTAGTCCTTGTACTCGGCTGAATGCTTAAGATCCTGTAATGAAAATCACTTAAATATATAAAGAGGGAATGCGTTATCGAGTAAAGTTCCCACCTCGAATTCTATATAGTCCTCAAAGCCACAGAGCACGTAATATATCATCAGTGGTCGAGTGCTCTTAAATCTATTATTTTGTTTGTTTGGTTCGCGCTTCTTGAGGATGCTGAGCGCTCGCTGCAGGAAGTTGGGCGTCAGTTCGCGGCAGTAGGACACATCGAGGTGATGCAGATTGGGACACAGGTCGACGAACTTCAGCACCACATCATCACATAAATATGTCCAGTTGCGCAGGCACAGGAGCCGCAGGTCCGTCATGCAGGTGTATCGCTCGAGGAAGCTCACGCCGTAAGTCCAGCTGCAAATGGCCAAACTCTTCAGCTTGCGATGCGACCAAATGGACAGGTCGGCATCCCAGCCGGGCTCCAGGGGCATATAGTAACCGTCGACGGCGACACCTTTAATATCCGGCGCCTTGCGCTCCATGATCTCATAGAACTCGCGCACTTCCCGTATCTTATGGTCGTAGCTATCCCCTCTCGCCAATGGCTGTATACAGAACTCGGTGTCGAGCAGTACGATCAGCTGGGTCAGTGATGGCAGCTTCATGACCTCATCTATCACCGTCTTCAGTGTGGCCAGATTGAGCTTCAGGGTCTTGAGATTCTTGAGGTAGTCGACGCAATCGTGAAGGCGCAGTTGGCTGATCATATCGTACACGCGGATGTCCAGCACTTGCAGATTGTGCAACTGACTGTGTGTGTGCAATAAATAGCTAAATATATTGAGAAGTGCATCCATAATAGTGGCTCACTCACCCGCAGATCTCTTCGAGATACTCCTGTTGCAGCTCGTATGCCTTGTGCTGGTCATCGTACAAATGCAGCTCCTGCAGATGCCGAAAGCTGGCCAGATAGCGCCCCTGAATGGGCGTGGTTAGGCGCAGGCGCAACAGATTCGGCATCATTTTGGCCATTTTGCATATGCTACGATCGGATGGATAACAGTCCATTTCTTCCGGATCATGGTAGAAGCTGGTCACATTGGGCAGCACACGGATTTTCATTTCGTCGAGGTCCTTGAGTAGGGTGCACAGACAGCTCGACACTGTCATGTGGCGTATGAAGGGACGCATTTGTTTGATAAAAAAGCACAGATCATCATAATTTGGCAGCAACTCGCGCCACTTCTCCAAATCGAGCTGGTCGTAGGTGTGCGAGCCGCGCCAGCGATTCACGCATACCCATTGAAAGCGCTGGCAAGCGCGGGCGAAGGCTACCTCACTGCGCAGATCTTGGAGACGTTCAAATATACATTCAAGGCAATCATTGTTCAATTTAAATATTTCCGGCGTTCGTTCGCTTGGCGTTGGGGGCGTGGCATTTGCAATTGACGGTTGATCGGCCATGTCTGTAAATTTTGAATTTGGTAAACGTTGAATATTATTAAAATATTGACACCTACCCTAATAAAGCGTTGTGCTTTAACAGCTTACTATTTGCCAATGAGCCTACTAGAAAACAAAGTTTATACAAATTCGCTTCATAACGAAATGAACAACAGCTGTTCTAAATCAGTGTTGATAAAAAGAGCTGTGAGGATGCGTTCCGAGCGATTGAAATCGAACTGGTGTGGAACTGTGAACTATAAGCGATGCTGTTAGATAATGAATTTTAAAATATACAAAATAAAATAATATAGAAATATATTGAATATTTTTTAAATAAATTTAATTATGCGCTAAACTTATAATACCTAACACCATTTTTTTTTTATTTAACTGAAATGCTCAGTGATTGTTCTAAATGGTATGTTTTACAGCACTGTTTTGGTAGTGCTGTGCAATTGAAAGTCGCATGACAGATAAACTTATCGAGTGTGTAAAACTTATCGAAACAACACGTGTGTGTGCGTCGACCAGTTTCAGGCCTTTAAAGTGACTGCAGCGACTAAGACGTTGCTCGAATTTTGTGAGAAATAAAAAAAAGGAATATTAATAGTATCACTTAAATGGCTGATCAACAGAAATTGACGGATGCCATTGTGCATGAGTACCTAAAAACTAAGGATAAGAATTTAGCTAAGGTGTTTGGCCAGAAAACTAATGTGGTAAGTTCTTGCGGCTTATTATTATTTTTCTTTTTTTTCGTTTTATTTCTCCAATACAATTTGTATGCATCTGCGCACGAGGCAATGACAGGCGGTCGGCAACTGTCAAAAATATTCTCTCGGCAAATTGCAAATTCCTGTCATAAGCCGGCATATGCCGCATTTGAATATGTTTTGGGTTCCGCCATGCCGAAAACACGTGCTCCCCTAACCCAACGTGTTTTGTTTAATGCCATAATTTTATGCATTTATAGATTAATGTGGTGAAGAATCCACCCAAGTTGGCAGACATCTTGGATTTTTATCAAAGGAAATCTTCAAAAAAGTTACCGATTGTGGAAAATGATAGCCCGGACAGCGGCGACAGCAGTAGCGATGAGGATGAAGCTGAGGTGAAGAAGCCCGTAGCAAATGGCAATATAAATGGAAACTCGGCTAAAAATGCTTCATCATCGAGCGATGAAGATGATTCAGAGGATGAGCAGCCTGCCAAGGTGGCACCAATGAAGGGTTCGCCACTGAAGAAAGCGGCTGCTGAATCGTCCAGCTCCGACAGCTCCGACGAGGAACCAGCTAAAAAAGCAGTCCCAGCTAAGCAAGCCGCAGGTGCCAAACCAGCTTACACCAGCAGTGAGGGTAGCGACTCTGATTCGGATGACGATGAAAAGCCGAAGAAGCCAGCAGTTGCTGCTGGAAAGACTCCGGCCAAGAAGGCTGCATCTTCAAGCAGCGATGACTCCTCTGATGAGGAGCCACCTAAGGCCACCAAGCCAGCTGCAAAGGCTAGCCCCAAAAAGGCAGCTAAATCCAGCAGCGAGGATGATAGCTCCAGTGAAGAGGATGTACCGAAGAAAGCTGCAGTTCCAGCTGCCAAGCTAGCAGCTAAGAAGGCTGCCTCTGACAGCAGCGATAGCGACTCGGACGAGGAGCAAAAGCCGGTGGCTAAGCCAATCCCAGCCAAGAAGGCTGCTTCCTCCAGCAGCGATGATTCCTCTGATGATGAGAAACCAGCCCAGAAGGCTACTCTAGCCAAGGCTGCGCCAGCCAAGAAAGCAGCCGAATCTAGCTCTGATTCCTCATCTGAGGACGAAAAACCAGCCAAGAAAGTAGCTGCGAAGCCTGCAGCTTCGCTCACTAAGAAGCCAGCTGTCAAGGCTGAGACCGAGGACTCATCCGAGGACAGCTCCTCTGATGAAGAAAACGCTGCGGTCAAGCCAGCTGTCAAGAAGCCAGCTGCTTCGGCCAAGAAGGCTGAATCGTCATCCGAAGACGATTCCGATGAGGAAGAGACAGCCAAGCCGGTTGCCAAACCAGCCGCCAAGGCAGCAGCTGCCAAAAAGGACAGCTCCTCCGATAGCTCTTCATCTGATGAAGATGAGCCGCCAGCCAAGAAGAAGCCGGCACCGGCCAAAAAGGAAGAGAGCAGCGATAGCGACAGCAGCAGCGATGAAGCTGGCGAGGTCAAGCCAAAGAAGCAACCAGAACCAGTGGCAAATGGAGCCGGCAAGAAGCGCAAGTTCAGCGCTGGCGAAGCCGACGAAGCTACACCCAACAAGAAGTACAACAACTTTGTCAAGTCGGGCGAACAGCAGGTGAGTTGGCCAGGGATTTAGTCTAAAATTTAATAGAATATATAATAATATTCAAGTAGTCAAAGAAGCTAAAGTGAGAGACAATATTTTAACTATTTTATAAGAAATTCTCCTGTTTCGTACAGCATTAAGACAAAAACGAGGTCCATAAAACGGCAAGCGCTTTGTTTATGAAGTAAATGAAGTAAGAAGTCCTAAAGGCGGAAAGTCAGAAGAGGTCCAGTGAAGTTATTTATATATCAAGTCTGAAGTCCACAGAAGTCCTTAAGACGGGAAACTTCCGAGTATATACAGTCCGAAGAAGTCCTTAAAATGGGAGAACTCTTAATATATCAAGTCAAGTCAAGTCAGAAGAAATCCTTATAAAGAGAAATCTCTTTATATATCAAGTCCGAAGAAGTCCTTTATATATGAATTTCAAGACACCTTCATCCCTAACGAGCTGGATCAATCTCTTTCCCCTTTGATAAATCTATTTAACCTTATATATGTATTCGTATATATCCTGAGATATTAAAATATAATAAACCTATTCAACCAACACACAACAGCAGTATAATGGCTTCGCCTCCACGCCCAACAATCCTAATAACAATCAGTTGAACAACAGCAGTGGCGGACGTCGTAGGTCGCCTTTCCGGCGTGTCCGCACCGAGGAGGTGGTCGTAGACTCGCGTGTTCAGGACATGTCCTTTGAGGCAAAGGTGAGTGCCGCAAATGCATTTGAGTGTGGCGCGCGCTCTCTGTGTGTGTGTGTTGCAGTGTCCATGTGTGGGGGAGGGGGATAGGGTAGACAGACTTGGTGGGCAGCGACAGAAGGGGTTACACACAAATTAGCAAAAAAAAAGAAAAAGCGCCTGCCGAACTCTTAAATCTCAAATCATTTGCGACATTCGCCTGTTGCTCTAATCAAACTTTGTTTTTTCCATTTCCCAAGGAGCTTGGCTAATTTGTGTTTAACCTTTTTCGTGTTGCTTTATTCTAGGACGGCGGTAGCTTCAAGAAGTTTAATAACGGACGCGGACGTGGCGGCTCTGGCTTTGCCGGCCGCCCGGATCGCAGCACGTGGGAGAGCAATAATCAACATGGCGAGGAAGGCGGCGGCGGTGGAGGTCGCAAGAGCTTTGGCGGCTTTGAGCGCAAGTCGTTTGATGGACAGCGCGGCGGCGGTGGTGGTGGCCGTGGATTCGGTCGCGGCGGCGGCGATCGCGGTGGTCGTGGCGGCGGCGGCCGTGGGGGTGGCGGTGATCGTGGCGGCGGCGGTCGCGGCCGTGGTGGCGGCGGCCGTGGCCGAGGCGGCGATCGTGGTGGACGCGGTGGATACGGACGTGGTGGCGGCGGAGGCTATGGTAACAAATCCTTCGATTCGGCGCCAAAGCAAAACAAGAAAATTACGTTCGATAATTAAAGCCTTAATTTAGTTTAGACAGATATAAAAATACACAAAGCCAGCGAATCAGCGCCCGAATTGAAATATTGTGGAATATCGATACATAATCCTTCGACAGTATTTCAATATGATTTCTGGCTTTATATTTTAATGGACACACATACACAGACACCCACACCACACTCACAAAACACAAAATATGTTGTATACAATATATTGTAATAAACATTTTTTATATACAATTTATGTAAACTAACAAAAAATACAGAGAAATGCTGCCGGCTCGTGGGGAGAGCGCGCCAACAAGGACCTTAAGTTCACGCGCGGCAAGTCCTTCAAGCACGAGAAGACCAAAAAGAAGCGCGGCAGCTATCGCGGCGGCCAGATTGACACGGGCGTCAATTCAATAAAGTTCGACTAGGTTTATGTTAGAACGTATAACATATATAACTATTATTTTAAAACATCTATATATATAATCTTTATATACCTTAAACACTTAGTCTTAAAAGAAAACGCATCAGAACTTCAATTTAAAATAATATGTAAACTGTCCTTGACGATGGATCGATCTATGAACCAACGTTCACTAAACCCAGATCAAATGTTAAATGTTCCACACTTGAATTTGTAAAGCAAAATGCGTTCGTTTTACTTTGTAAATTTGATAATAAGATTTGTTTTGGTTTACTGAACGTGCGCGCATAGAGAAAGTCAAAGTAATTAAAACCCAAGGTAATCCCAATGGCGACAACTATGATGTATTTGCTACGTGAATACAGCCACAACAACATTAACTCCCGAACAATTTAGTCATGACCGAACGTCTGTCGGGCTACCAATCCGAGAACCAACTGAGGAAGCCAAGGAATATAAAAAATGATCCAAATAATGAAATGTACTGCAGAATTTTCGATCCGACGCGCGGCACCATCGTGCCAAGCGGCTCATACGGATTCCGCTTGACGCTCTCCACATGGGCAAAGTCTCTGTCTGGCGATAGATAAGGCACCAACTGTAATGCAAATAAATAAACGAGAAATTGTTAAATTGAAAATCGAAAATGAAATATGAAATGAATGTATAATTATTGAAAGAGAGCTCTCACATCATAGCTGTTGCTGCTTATAAAGTCGGCGGCCTCGTGAACGTAGCCTTCGCTATCATCGCAATACAACATTTCGAATAAGTCCCGTATCTCGTTTGTTTGGGTTCCGGCCGACTTCTTAGGCCCGCGCCGGCTGCGTGTACGTGGCGGAGCCATAGTATAAAATGATGTAAATAAATATAAAAAAGAGTATAAATAAAAAGCGTACGATGCGTATGACTATTCAGTTCAAACTAAACTAAATCCATGTTTCAATCGAACGGGGCAACAGAGAAACTGGGACTTGGCCAGCTGAGAGTTTTCTATGGAGCTCGAAGGGGGGTGTCCATACATATTTAAAGATATATATATATATAATCAGCCTTGCAATTTTGAATTTATATATTTTTATTTAAGTGAATTTCAATTTTGTGTTTATGTAACTTCGCTTCGTCTTTTATGTATATTCATATTGTTCACATTTAGTATTTAAATGGTATTGTCAAATAGTTTTTGTGTTTAGTGTATGCGAATCTCCGATATCTATATATATATATGTATATATATATATACAGTAATTTGCATATATATTGTAATAGTAACTACATTTAACTTTATTGCGTTTGGCTGAGACAACAAAGCTGAGTAAAATCAATTGATTTCGAAATCATATTAAACAATCACAATTGTTTTTAAAAATGTTACTTTATATAATTTAAAACGTATGTTTATAATTCGAGTTACATTATATGTTTCATGTGTGAGATTTGATTATTATTATTATGGTAATCAGCATATCAATTTACAACTTCTTTCGGCATTTGGTTGGTTGTTCGAGGCGATTAAAATACAGCAGAGATTCGATATAACATTTAACTACGTACAAATGTAGCGTTTAACTAGGAAGGTGCGTATGTTAAAAATAGTTCAACAAAATACATATAAATTCCCCTCTTTTTTTCATATTTATATACATATATATATATACATAGATATATATAAGTATAATATATGTGTGAGTTAGTGTTTTAAATGAGATTCCTGTCGTTTTCTATTTTGCATGCCTGTCCCCCCTTAGTCGCACATGTAGGGATAGTTTATGTCGCGCAGCGGCACAAATGTCTCCTTGATAGATTGCGGCGTTGTCCAGCGTAGTATGTAGTGGGGTCCGCCAGCTTTGTCATTGGTGCCCGACATGCGGCCGCCGCCAAATGGCTGTTGGCCCACCACGGAGCCAGTGGACTTATCATTGATATAGAAATTGCCAGCAGCCATCTTAAACTCCTCCAAAGCACGGTTAATAAAGCTTCTGCAAAGTTGAAGTTAGAGTTACATATTAGTAAGGAATATAGCTCAATTGGTTGCTTAGCCTCTGCTGGCACTCACTCATCCTGTCCGAAAACGGCGCCGGTCAGCGCAAACTGTGTTGTGGTGTGCACCAGTTTCATGGCATTCGTTAAATCTTCATTCTTATATACATAAACGGTGATCACGGGTCCAAAGATCTCCTCAGTCATAATCTTATCCTTGGGATCTTTGGTTTGTACTATTGTTGGTTTGATGAAGTAACCCTTGTCATCACAATAGGTACCGCCGGCAATGATCTCTAGATTCGAGCTCTTTTTGGCATGCTCAATGTAGCCAGTAATGCGTTTAAATGCTTTGTCATCGATGACAGCCGACGTGAACGTGGCCATGTCCTGAACGTCGTCGATCTTCAGTTTCTCTACCTCGCACAAGAGTCCCGACTTGATCTGCAGATAGACATAACAGATATATTATACCCACTGTTAGCAGTTTTCAGGGAATGCTCACCTGTGGCCACAACGACTCCGGAACGTACATGCGCGAGCATGCTGAACACTTCTGGCCACTGTACTCGAAGGCCGAGCGAATTGTGGATGTCACCACTGATAGCACATCGGCCGACTCGTGCACAAAGTGGAAATTTTTGCCACCACATTCGCCAATGAGGCGCGGAAAGTTGATATAATTCGAGAGATTGTCGCCCACCTGCTTCCACAATCGCTGGAATGTGCTGTCCATTGAAGCGGAGACAATTACGAAAATCAATAAACTGAAGAGTACACAAAATCTAGAGCTAACTTACGGCACTGAGCCGGTGAAATTAATGCCCGCCAGGTGGGGTGAGGCCGTAATCGTGTCGCCGAACACGGGCCCATCCGCGGGCACAAAGTTGACCACGCCATCGGGCACGCCAGCTTCGCGCATAATGTTGAAAATGCGCCAATTGGAGAGGATGGCTGTGTCCGAGGGCTTCCACAGCACAGAGTTGCCCTAAAAATAGAAAGTTAAACGACAGGACAGAAGCTATACTAGACAGGTAAATACCATCAGGGCGGGCGTGTAGGCCAAATTGCCGCCAATGGCGGTGAAGTTGAATGGACTGACGGCGGCGATGAAGCCATCAATGCCACGATAGCGCATCGAGTTCTTTGTAACGTTAATGTCCTCGCTGATGGGCTGATACTTGACGCACTCCTTGAGGAAATAGGCGTGAATGCTAAAAATAGAAAAATCAATGAACATTCGAGCTATATATAGATATATCACGTAATCTATATGCTTACCGTATGAAATCAATGAGCTCGGCTGCCGCATCGATTTCAGCTTGTATCACCGTCTTGGCCTGGCCCAGCATGGTGGCCGCATTCAGCTCCTGGCGGTATTTGCCAGCCATTAGGTCAGCGGCACGTTCCCAAATAGCCAGGCGTTCGGCCAGTGGCACCCGATCCCATTTCACCTGTGTCTCCACAGCGGTTTTGATGGCCAGCTCCAGCAGTTTCTTGTCGGCATAGTAGAAAGAGGCCAGCTGGTGGGCGTGGTTGTGGGGCATCACCTGAAACATAACCTTGTCCGTCTTGTACTCCTTGCCGCCAATAACGATTGGCACTTCAGTGCATGATGAGGCCGTTGTCTTCAGTGCCTCCTCTAGTGCCTTGCGCTCCGCTGAGTCCCGCTTATAGGCCAAGATTGGCTCATTGACAGCGCAGAAATCCTTCAGCTGTGGCTGTATGACGACGCTGCCGAGGGCGCGAACATGTCTGCGGGCGGACAAACACAAAGATGAGTCTGAAGCAAGTCAATGGGTATGTTGAGATGGTTACCTTTGGGCGGAGCTGACAATCGGATTACGCATTAGTCGCAACATCTTCAAGCTGGGAATGGTTCAGGTGAGCGAGTGGTGTGGTGTGGGGCCAACCTCGATTTGGCGTTGTTATGTAAATATCTGAGTTTCGTTGCCCTGTGAGATAAGGAGAGAAGCACACACACACAAAGACAATATATTTATTAATGCCATTTATAGAACACAGCGCGGCGGTGTTTATCAGCAACCTTGGCCGTTCATTGGGGGTCTGACATTAGTGCCAGCCGGCGAAACGTAGAGTCAATTCACTTGATAAGCAGCCAAAACGCGAGACACACCCACTTCAAATGTTACAGATAATAAAAAATACACCAGAATTTAACTGTATACGTATTATATATATTTACGATTCAAAGTCTCGTGCGAAGCAAATGCCAACTGGGCAAGTGTTGTGTAAATGCTCGAGAGTATCTATCGAAGCTCTTTTAATGCGCACAAACACTCACGCACACACTCATGCGCATTGCTATACGTGTATTCACTCATACACACACATACGAAGGTAGCGGCAAATTTTGACAAACATCAGCTGTTTTTTTCAGTTCTTCGGCTATGGAAATTTCCGATTGGCGAAACTTAAGAGCTGAAGGAGGGTTGGAGAATGCGAGAATAGTTCTTGCTGCTGCTGTTGTTGTTGTTGTTATGTGTTAGCCTAATACGACGAGGATTAAGCGAACGTGTTTGAAAGCAAAGAGAAGGAGAGTGAGAGTGAGCGGGAGCGGGAGAGGGAGAGGGAGAAGAGAGCTTATAGAAATCAACCCCGGCATTGTCTATAAAAATGTAAAGACAGCAGTTTTAAATGCTTTTGTTTGCTCATATGCTTAAGTCTGTGGATGTGCATGTGTGCATGCATAAATTCTTAGCGTATTTGAGGCTAATTGATTTTTACCAAGAAGCTGGCGGCAACTTAAGTGCATGAATATGCACAAACATACATATACATATATACATACATATATATGTGCATATGTATGCACTGTCACAATTGGTCACGAGTTTTTGAGGCCAAGTAAAACATGCGCACAACTGTAACGATACTCAGATGCAAGCCAGATATACATACATACATATACACAGTAGCAGTAGACAACCCATACACACACACTTCTATACTATATAATAATTTAAATGCATTTGTTTTGTTGTATGTGCCTCCATTACGCAATGTTATGTTTTTGCACATTCACTTTTTTTTTAGCGAATGAACTCATTAATATTTGGCACTCAGATTTTACTTTTCAATTAGTTTATGTTATTTTTATAGTCTAGTTTACAATTTTAGACTCTCGATTATCGCTTACTTTGTGGGCTTTCGCGAACGTTGTGAACAAAAGGCACACGAAGTCTTTGTATTTGTTTGGCCTTTATTAGACTACCTATGTATCCATCCGTTAGAACAGTGTGCATGTGTTGGTGTGTTTTTAAAATTTTTATATCTACGCACAGCTGATGCCTATCGATAGTTTTGCAGTTGAGTACTTAAGAGAATTAATAAGAATATAGTTATTATTTATGGATATTTTGGCTAAAATAATTTTTTAAAAATTTATTGTTCACAATTTCTTAATTAAAACCAAAAAATAAAAAGTAACCGATTAGTCGCAGCCTACTCGAAACACGATAGTCGTAACATTGTGCAGCACTGTTATTTGTTATCGGTTTCGCAGTTTGGCGCTAGGTTTAAATGCTTGCTTGGAATATTGAGTTTCAATAAATAAATTAATTAACATCCTTAATTGTTTTATTATTTTTTATAAAATCATATATTTAATACTACAACACAATCAACTAAAGTACGATACTTAATCAATATGTACACATTGTGACTAATTAGCTTAAATATTTGTTCAGTGCTTTTTGATTTAGCCATAGTAGCCACCTCCGCCAGCACTGGCGCTGGCGAATCCTCCACTGCTGCTGGCAAACGCTGTGTCTATAAGAGAAAACAAGTCCAAAACACTAATACATGTCTATAATGCGTACGATGATCCGTCCAGCTGAGCTCTACTTACTCGTGCCTCCATAAGGATAACCACCATAGCCATAGCCGGGGTAACCATAGCCAGGATAGCCATATGCTCCACCTCCGCCACCGGCTCCACCACCATAGCCATAGCCAGGATATGTATATCCGTAGCCGGGATACGAATAGTACGGCGGATAGCCATATCCATATCCATAGCCATTGCCGTACATTCCGCCCCCATAACCTGAGCCTGCCGTAGCGCCTCCAACGCCATAATACGGAAATCCACTGTATTGAGAGCAAACCAGTTGGCACTGCAACAGCACAACTGCCAAAGCCACGTATAGCCAAAAACTGCGAATGCCGGTTATTTGTTGATCTGACATATTTGCGAAAACTTATTTCTCGTGCTTAATCCCGCTGAAATTCTCGTGAATACTGTTTGCGAAAATCCATAGCGTTGGCTCTTTTATATACCCATCCCTCTGACTGTATAATAAACATAATTAAGACTCCAAAACGATTTTAAATGTCGTCTAATCGTTCAACCTACCGCATCAATTGCTCATCATCGTTGCGGCTTTGCTCTGCATATTGTTTGCTCATTCGAGCGTGTCCCCCATTGCGTATGCGTAATTTTTACACATGTAAACACCTTCATAACATTTCCACGGGATTATTGTAATTTAGTAGACCAAAGCAAGCAAAAAAAAAAAAAAAAATGCGAATCAAAACAAAATTAAAATTGAATAAATGAAAAAATATGAGAATAATGTTTGATGTGCCTGAGATACCCTGTTGGATATTTAAATAAGGAATATATATAAAAAAATGAATTTTACTTAAAAAAAAAGAATAATAAGTAAATATTTAAAAAATATGAATTTGAATTTTTAACAATATATATATAATAAATAAATATTAAAAAAAAATATAAATAATTATAAAAAGGCAAATGAAAACAAAATTAATATTGAATACATGAAAAATTATGAGAATAATGTTTAATGAATATGAGATACCCTGTTGAAAATATAAATAACAAATAATTACAATAAAAAACGAATTTTTATAAATATAAATACTAACTATATATATAAATATTAATATTAATATTAATTTAAATATTAAAAAAATGAATTTGAATTTTCGAAAATATAAATAATAAATAAATATTTAAAAAAAGAAGTTTGAGCGTTTATTTTATTTACAAATATTTCTAAAATATAAAATATTTTTAATAATATTTAGTGTATATATTTACTTGAGTTACTGTTGATTTCCTTTCAATTCTCTTATATAACCAAGCAACAGCACTATACTCTGCTTTAAATTACAGGGTATTTATTTCCCTAAAATAGGCATATGTGAGTGCATGAGTCAGAACAGTTTTGTTTACTATACGCATTAAAAGAAAAAAGGGTTTTGTTTTCAGGGATTCACCCAAGAGTCGACGTCTGTTTCCATAAGCACAGTCATTAACCTTAAAATTTGATGTGATGGTATTAAAGCTCTAAACTCTGGTGATTTGTAGTTGCTATCTAGATATGTGACTCTTTGGGGTTCAATGGTTCGAATGGTCAATGCTCATCAACGCCCTTCAAATGAGGTCAGCTGCGCAGCAATTATTTACCTCAGCCACACTATGATCAGATCTATAATTATCAAAATAATTTTCTGGGGGTTTTCAATGCAAACTGAGTTCATTGTGAAGGATTTTGGGTTGGAAATTGTAGTTCGATTGCCTCACACGCTGGAAAATAATCAAATAATTATTGTTGACGCGCCGAGTTCGAGTCAACAAATTAATTACATAGTTTTCATAATGAAAAAATAATTGTAGACGAAGACTTAGTTGGGTATATTACAGCTTTAGCTTAAAGAGAAACGAAAGTGAATTTAATGAAATTTTAGCTCCAATTGGAATGAGGTAAATTTCCCCCCAGTCTACTCGAATTTTACAAAATTCCATAGAATTAAGCCCAAACGCTATTATTTAAGCATTTAATATTACTGGCCTTGTTATTATCCAACTATTACAATGCCAATTTGTACAGCGAGTTAGCCTAAATTGCCAACGATTTAACGTGCTGCCATTCGCTTTGGATTTTATGGCAATTATATTTAGTAGTAGCTACTACTACTACTACTACTACTACTACTATTTTTATGAACTGACCTGAAGTGGACATATTCCTTTTAAATTTATTTCAAAATATTGTGTAAATCATTAAATTTTGTTTCCTATGATTAAGTGCTCAATTGCACAACTATTTTTATGACGCATCTGCATACGTATAAGATGAGTCATTGAAAAAATAGTATTTTCATTTAGATAAATAGTAATACTACTATTTTAACGACTCTCGTCATTTCAAATATGCGATATTTCGAAACTCAAACCTTTCATTAATTCAAAGTTATCATGAGTCACCTACAAAATCTCTTCATATTTCTTTACATTTAATATTTCAAACATTCGATAATTCGTAATATTTTAAAAGTCCCTCGAATTTCGAAAAAAAAAAAACGAGAGTCGGCTGTATAGTTGAGTCATGAAAATGGTAGTATTTTTATATTTATATAGTATTTGATATTTAGAGTTGTGTCTGGAAAATAGTAATATTTTTACAGTGAATAATAGTAGTATTTTTACAGTGGAAAATAGTAGTATTTTTACAGTGGAAAATAGTAATGCTACTACTATGTTATTATGATTTTAGAGATGTGTCAAGAAAAATAGTACTAATTTCATTTTCATATAGTATTGGAATAGTATTAATACTACTTTTATATTTTATTTTTTTTATTTTTTATTTTTTAATTAGAGTATAGCCAATATTATTTTCACAAACTAGGGGATGTCTCGTGAAAATAGTAGTATTTTTACTTTGAAAAAATAGTAATATTACTACTATATTCATGAAGAAGACTAATATTATTATTTAAGAGATATGTCAAGTAAAATAGTATTTTTTTATTACATGATTTTACATATTTCTCATGAAAATATCAGTATTTTGTCTTCTTAAATAGTAGCACTACTATTTTCATGATATTATGCTTTTAGAGAATTGCCTTGAAAATAGTAGTATTTTTATATTGAGAAATAGTAGTACTACAAAAGTTTTAAGCTTATATTATGATTATACAGATGTGTAATAAAAATAGTAGCACATATTTTATTTTTAAAATAAAAGTGCTACTACCATTTGAGTGATACAACTTATATAGAGATATGTCACGAAAATAGTAGTATTTTCACTTTGAGCTGAAACTGAAACTAAAATGTTTGCTATAAGTATTCATATATATAATTAGATATATCAGCCATACTTAAATATGCCAATTATCTAATACTATTCCCATCTTTATATGCATCCTAATTTACCCTCTAGTCATATTATTTTTAAGTCCCATTCATATCATTGCAAATCCTGTCTAAAAATAAAAAAAAAACTTTCGCAACTGGCAACTAGAAAAGTTATAAATTTTTAAAAGCCCAGCTCGTTTGTAGGAGTGTGTTGTTACACTGGCCAACAATGGCATAGCTCCAATTCAGTGCTTTTACCTTTAGCTACTTTTTGTTGTTGCTGTTGCTGTTGATGTTGCTGTTCGTTAGCATTTTGGTCCAATGCCATTTTGTGCCCTGGGTTGTATTGTATGCAGCTGACGTTTGTTTTTCTTCCTCTTCCACTTCTTTTCTATTTTTTTCCTTTTCGTTCCCTTTGCTGGGCTCGCTGTCTGCGATTGCATTGCTTGGCTTCAGGTGTTTTATTGCATGTTGTGAGTTTTGAGTCAGTTTCGTTTTGAGTTTGCTTTGAGTTAGTGTCGCTTTGCGCATGTCTCGGCTCAAATGTTGTTGCCACTGTCGTAACGACGACACCCTGTATTCTCTAATATTTTATTTACTGCATTTTAGTTATGGCCAAGTTCTGTTGGTGTTTAGTCTTAGTATTGGTCAAATACTTTTTTATGGGCTTATGAATGGGTGGGAAAATAAAAGAAAAACATAGATAGAAATAATGGGTTAATAAATTTAGTCATAGGAAAGGCAGAAGGAATGAAGATCGGTGATTTGTGGGCTTAGTTTGATGTGTGATGATCAATGACTTTAGTTAAGAGAGAATAAGAGAAAGAGAGAGAGAGAGAGAGAGAGAGTGAGGGAGGTAGAGAGAAAAAGATACAGATAGCCAAGAGATCCATACAGAAAGACAGTGACAGAGAAAGAGCGAGTAAGGAAAAGAGAAAGAATAGATAGAGAAAAAGTAAGATGAAGAAAGAAAGAGAAAAAGAGAGATAGAGAGAGCAAGGCGAAGAAAGCTAAAAAAAAAGGATATAGAGTCTGAGAATGAGATAAGAGAGAGAGAGAGAGAGAGAGAGAGAGACAGAGAGAGAGAGGGAGAGTGCAATAGAGAAGGTAATAAAAAGGAGTAACAGAAAAGAAAGCAATTGAGAAACGAAAATCAGAGAAAGCAAGAGAAATAAGGTGAGTATAAATAAAGCAAACAAGAGAGAAAGCAAAAGAGCGAGATTGAGAGAGAGAGAGAGAGAGAGAGAGAGAGAGCAAGAGAAATAAACACAGACCCTAAGAAAATGGGAATCAGATAGAAACTTTGTTCTTTTACATCTTAAATATTGCAATTGAGAGAAAAACATAAAAAGGAATGAGTTAAGCGTCGTATTCTAGTTAAATATATTTTTCTATTAATAAATGATTGCGGCTAACCACAAGTGAATCCTTTTCAGTAAAGGCCATGCAGCTCCTGCGCCCAACCAGAGTGCTTGCCACTACGGAGACTGTCCTTGCCAGCAGCCAGACTATAAATTAAGAAATACAATAATGTAAATGTCAACTGTATTAGAGTAGTATGAGTACTTGCGGCTGACATTTCAGTTTGGCTTGCCTTTGGAGTCACTCGCAAACAATCGACAGGAAACTGGCAAAAAGCTGACACAGATTTCCTTCTATTCGAATGGTAATTCGAGTTTAAATGGCTGTTTACCCACTCCAGCTGGGACAGAGGCTAGCCCTTGGAAGAACACTTTACATATTAAAAAGTTTTCTATGCGGAGAGGAGAGGAGAGAGAGAGAGAGAGCGAGAGGCAGGAGTATCCTTCAGGAACTTCATTATACGTTTTTTAACTGGCATAAAATGCTAATTGTTTGACCAGCTCGTCACTCGAGCGTGGCCAACTCATTTTTGGTTTGGATTTTTGCATGTAATTAATTAAAAATTTGTTGTTGTTTCTCTTTCTCTTTCTTTGGGCTGGGCTGGGCTGGGCTGTTGAAATTGAAAATAAAAAGGGTAATTAAAACTTGAAAAATATGAAAAACGGACAGCATTAATTGACCTAGAACGGGCGCTGAAGAGATCGTCGAGCTGAGTTGCGGGCAACTCTCACTCACTCACTCACTCCCTCTCTCACTCAGACGGGCCAAGAAAATATCTCACTCAACGTAAGGTGCGTGCGAAATGCAACTGTAAATGTTACGCATACGCCGCGTGTAACAAACGAGCAACGAGCACACGCTCTCGCTCGCTCGCGCTAGCGAAAGTGCATGCCGAGCAAAATAAAAAAAAAATCAATTAAAATGCACTCGAGTGCATTTGGTGCTGTAAGAAATGCTGCAGCTCGTGTGCTGCTGCTGCTGCTGCTGCTGCCGAAAATAAGCTATAGGCTAAATTGTTGCCGCAGAACCCCTAAAAGCAGAAACTCATCCCGCCCCCCAGTGGCTGTCGCCCACACACCCACACACACACAGATGCGCTCTGCTCTGCGATTTGCCCTTACACACAGCGAGCGCTCGGTGCGACGAAATTTCAATTCAGTTATTTGTGCAGTTTCGCTCAGTCAAGTTGTGCATGTCCTGTGTGCGCTTCACCTTAACGACACAAATCGACGAAAAGCCCGAGAGCCCAAAAAGCCCACGCAGTGCGATAATCAGTGTACGGCCAGGCCAGTCTATAACTCTTGCAATCCAATAAACGTGGCCAAAACAAACAAACTGCATTAACTAGCTGCCCCCAGAGGACGCCGCCGAGCCGCAACAAACGTCATAATAAACACAGATCCGCAGAGAGCGGGAGCGAGCGCAACAGAGCACGACAGAGAGTGAGTGAGAGAGCGAAAGAGAGAGAGAGAGAGAACGAGAGAGAGAGAGAGAGGGAGAGCCTATCAGTCTGAGTGCTTTCTGACTGTACTTTGGCGCCCAAAATTATCAAACGGTATAATAACGAAACCAATTAACGCCGACCAACAAAACCAATCAATGAACTAAACCAAAGAATTTACAATTACAGCGCGAAACTCGTTCATTCGATTAGCGCGCGAGTTTTTAGCCATAGCCAAAGCCCCGAACAAAATCAAATAAATCTAAACAAACAATTGCGACAGGTGAGTGAGCTCTGCACTATTTCTCTATGTACTTCATTCAATGTATTTAGTGATAATTGAACTTTGGTTAGACGCATCGATAAGCATGCGATAAACGATAACCGATTGCCAGACGATAAGTGTGTGGGAAGTAGATAAATAAAAAATGTTAAAGTGAAATATACCAATTTTATATTAAAATTAAGAAATTAAATATTTTATCAAAACTATTTAGATTCCTTTAGAGCCTTAAATCTTAAGGCAATTGTGATTGATCACAAAAATCGATTCCCTCTGGGCATAGTTGAGAAAGCTTGAAGTAAGATTTTGAAAATTGAAATGTTGTCTTGACTATAAAGACGATAGATCAGAAATAACCTATTTTTTTTTTTTGCGATATACATTTCCATTGTAAATAATTATCAAAATTAAATAAAGTATTTAAATTGAAAACAAATTTTTAAAAATAACTATTAAATACATAAGAAAGCTAAAAAAAAAAGTTATTAAAAGTTTTAAAAATGTATATATCATTATTAAAAAAAATTAACAAAATAAAATAAATAATTATTACATATTTAGCAAAATAAAACACAATTCATATATGTATAATAAAAATAAAATAATAATTAAATATTTATAAAAATTAAATATAATTTATATATAATAAAAATTAAATAATTATTAAAAATTAAAAAAAATTAATTAAATGATTTAATTAACTATCAACAGTTTTCTCTTTGAAATATGAACCCAAAGAATTGCAAAAATATATTATTTTAATAGATCAAAGATGCAATCAATCCATTGACCGTCCATTGAGCAGTGATCTCGTGAACCACTTGATATTTTATTTTTATACTCTAGTCCTTATTGTAATACTCGACTTTATTAGTGTACGATTTTGTTTAGTCAGTGTAAATTGCAGCCAGATAAAAATGATTGCAACTTCCTGTGATCAACACAGAGTTTTATTCTAAAGAGAGTTGAGACTTGGCAAATAGAAACATAAATATGGCATTATCGCATTATCTGAAAAGTCGATAAACAAAGTAAAACTAGTCAAGGTATTTGCTACTCTGGCACAGAAGCTCAATCAAGTCAGGGTGTTTCCTAGTCGGTCACTCCGTACTTTTAGTTACTCTTCCAGCTGTATTTCGCTTTCTATTCCTATACTTTCTTTGATTGTTTTTTGCTCTTCATCTTTCGCCATTCGTTGTCAAACAATGCCAGCTGACAGCCACGTTTGATTGATTCGTTTGCCCAATATCATTTTAATTAACAGCTCAGTGCTAAGCAGTATCTCGCTCCTCAGCTGAGGAGCAGCTGTCATTTCCTCTCTTTTTTTGCTGTTGTTGTTGCGATGCTCTGCTCAGGCTCTGGGGCAATGTAATTTTAAACAATTTGGTGGGTAAATCCCATTAAATGTTCAACAACTTTTGAACTGGCTTCGCTGCGTCAGAGCGCTTTATTCTCCAGCCGGGCACAATGGGCGCGAGCGCACAAGGACACGCGCAGCAAGGACGACTAATTAGAGCCGCGCTAGACACTAGACACTAGAAAATATGGAAATGAGGAAATAACGAACTTAGCGTCACTGCGCTAAGTAAATAAACTAAGCCACGATTTCACGAGCCAAACTACCATAAAATATATACCAAATTGGAAATATATATAGAAGTAAAGTTTACTTAATAGCATAGAATGCTCGCCACCAAAGGCGAGAGGCGGGCACAAAGCAACATGCTGTACATTTGCCCAGGGAAAATATCAAAAGTAAAATATGAGAGAAAAAAAAAAAATAGAAACGAAACTACAGAATGCAGAACAGAATATATATGTAAGTGTATATATATATATATGTGTGTGTAAATATATTTTTACGTGCACAGTAATGAAAGGCCTCGGGCATAAGTTTTAAATAAATATTTGACTGTGTATATGTGCATGTAATTTAACAAAAAAAGAAGAAGACTTATATATACATATATATATGTATATTTATATATATGTATATCGAAAAAAACAAGAGAAAAAGAAACGGACAAGAGTTATGGCCGGTTGGGAGACGAGGGATTGCCTGGTCCAACTGCTGCATATGAAAATTATGATGAATGATATATATATATATATGTAACTGAACAAGTCCGAAAACATAATGCTCTAAAAGCTGGGCAAATAATTATTCTTAATTTTTGACTCAAAAAGCAGACGCTCTTCAGCCTTTGCTTAAAGCTCAAGCTTTTTGTTAAAAGTTTAAAAAATAAAACAAAGAAATAAATAAAAAACAAAAATAAAAAATTATATAATGAATTTATATATAAAATGCAAAAATAATAAAAAAAAAACAAAATTAAAATAAAACATAGTTATATTATTTTATAAAATTTTTGAAATAATTTTATAAAATATATAAAGATATTTTATATTGTTAACATGCTACTATAAAATAGTAAATCAAAAATAATTAAAACAGAATGTTTAATTAAAAAAAAAAACATTAAAAAAAGTAAATGAATATAAAAAAAACATAATAAAAGAAAGAAAAACATTATAAAAAAATTAAATAAATAAATAAAATAATAATTTAAAAAAGTATTTGTTTTAATAAAAATTTTTTTAAATAAAAAAAAATTAAAAACAAAAAACGTCTTTCTTTCACATGTGTATTTGACAAACGTCATGATATAGTCATTATGCTCTTGCTCTCTCATAGCACACACATACATATGTATATATATATGCTGCAGATGATGTGGACGCTGAAGAGCGGGCTAGGTAAATATGCACAACAACAACAAGAACGAGAAGACTGCCTGACTGACTGCCTCACTGTTGACTTGCAGCACGTTTTGGTGGGCGTGGCAAAAAGAGTGGGAGGGGAGGGGAGGGGAGCGCTGGCGCTGTGTGGGTAGTTCTTAACAACGGCGACAACGCAGTCTGGCCCCGAAAGTAGGTTGAGGTAGCCGCCAAGCGCTGCCATGTTTAGAATATGCACACAAAGCGTAAGGCCAACAAAAGCTGCAAGAAGGGTTACTAGATGAAGCGGTGGCAGGCGAGCGAGCGAGCGAGCAAGCGAGTGTGTGTGTGTGTGTGTGTGTGTGTGTGTGTGTGGGTGTGTCTTGTTTAAAGGAGGCGCAGCCTTGTTGCTGTAGACAGTGTAACAAAAGATTTGCTTAGCTTTCATGTAAAGCGTAAAATACAAACAATTATGCAGCTTGTTGGTAGGATACAAGCTACCCAGTTCCCCCCTCCTCTACCAACCTGCTAGCCATGCGCCAACGAGCCCGCATTTCCTATTTAGTAGGCCGTCACAGGCCACTTGAGCCCGAGACTTTGCTACTTGAACATTTTTTTTTTTGGACAAAGGCACCGCTACGTAGCGACGCCACGGGAAAGGGGTGAGCGGGCGGCGCTTCCACAAAATATGACAAATTACAAAATAATTGTGCGCACAGTCAAAATATGCTCCGCTTTTCTCTTCTGTTCAGTTCAGTTCAGTTCATGGTGTTTGTGTTGTCGCTGTTGGCTCTGTTGCTGTAGCTGTTGTCGCCCGTCCACCTTGCAATATTAATGAACTCTTTTACATCGTCTGTCATTTCCATGGCTTTCGTGGGGCAACGCAACCGCAATATTGCGAAGCTATCCGCCCCCCTTAACCATTACCAATACCAATTCCGGTTGCTGCTTTTGCCCGATTGGCAAACAGTCTGCGCCTAACTATTTGCATTACAGTCGCACGGGCGTTGACTACGGCCGCGGGCGTGGATGGAGTCGGGACAGCAGAGAGCACGATTTTACTCAAGGCAGTGGGCTAGCGACGACGTTCATGCGTCAGATTATTGTGTAAGAGGACGATTTCAATAAATAAAATAAGTAATAAAATAAAATAAATAAAATAAAATTTTGGGAATATATTTATATATTAGATATATTTATGAGTACTTACTGTGCTGTGTAGAGTAATCCAAATCACTGCAAATCATCGGGTTTGTGATCTTGTTTAGCATCTTCTGTTCTTTATATCAAGAATAAATCAAATTGAGCCAGCTCTGGCCTACGACTACAATAATGATTTGTTTTTGGCCAACAATTCGATCTCTATTCTGGATAATGTTGTATGTTGGGAATGGTCGTAAATGACTCAAAACTCTTCCAAAGTCCACTCGATGAAGAAGGCGTCAACATTCTAGATAAAGAGAGCCGAAAGAGGTTTCAATACCATGCTTGAAAACCTGAAATATATAAATAAATAAAATTAAAAAAAAATATAAAAAAATTAGGAAATAAAAAAATTAGTGATAAAATAAATAAAAAAATAAAATAAATCAAGTACATAAATTATATAAAAAAATAAATAACAATAAAATAAATAAAATAAAAAAAAAAACAAAACAGAAAAAGAATTAAAATACAAAAAAACACACAAAAAATAAACTAAAATAAAAAACTAAATAAAAATAATAAAATAAATTAAAAATTAATAAAATAAATAAACTAAAAAAATAAATATAATAAATAAAATTATAAAAAATAAATAAAATAAATAAATAAATAAAATATATAAAAAAAATAAAATAAATAAAATAAATAATATAAATAATATAAATAAAATAAAATAAATAAAAAAATACAGAAAAGAATTAAAATACAAAAAAAAAAACACAAAAAAAATTAACAAAAATAAAAAATTAATGAAATAAATAAAATAAATAAAATAAATAACCTAAATAAATCACATATTATAATAAATGTTTTCTTTACAATACTCCTCATAAATAGTTTCAAGTTTTCTACCTTATACCCAAGACCAATAATCAAATATACATCCATATATAACAAACTATATAACTCAACAAAATATATAACTATAAAATCCTGCTCAAATAAGTACTTAAACCACAGCCCGCTTATCACAATTTCCCATTGCCTGCGCCGCATAAACGTGCGACAATAAAGCCGCCCTTGCACAGCCATTGACAATGCTCCAACTATATATGTACATACATATACAGTCGTACGTATGCGCTGGCAGCTATAGGAAAAGTCTGCACCTGCCACGGTGTGCGGAACGACATTCATCCATTTGGTTACCAAATAAACGCGTTCGCTCTGTTCCCAGTTAGTTACTCGAATGCATTTTATATGGCCCGTTGGCCGTTACATTTCTGTTTGCATAGCCTCGCGGGCATTCATTAAAGCCCGAGTGCATGCATCGATGCTTTAAGCTGACATTTGCCGAGCTAGAAAAAGGAAGAAAAGGGAAGCAATTTTTGTGACAAGCTAGTTGGCGTTGAAACTAAAAAGGAAATTAAAGGAAAATGTGCGTCGCTCGCTGGACGAGTTTGAGTAATGGAACTTTGTCGGGCCTTACAAAGTTGCCTGGATAGATAGTTGGCAGGCAGACGGGCACCCGGGCAGACAGACAGGAATGTCAGTTAGACTTGGCTTATTACATGCCAAAACACAGGGTGACTCCGTGTGTGCGTGTGTGTGTGAGAGTGGTGTTGGCCCAAAACTTATTAGACGGACGGAAATTGAATATTGTTCCAGCAAAATTGCTAAATGCTTTTTCGCTCAGAGCGAATCGTGCCTCGTCTAGCTGCTCCTGACGTGTCCTTTGGACCATCTTTTTTTTCATCTCTATTTTCGTTTTTTATCTAGGTCTGACAAGTGTGTGGTTTGCACTCTTTGTACAAGTTTTAAATTGTTTGTTACGTATACGACATGTAATTAGCAAAATGTTAACAGATCGTAGATAGTTTTATAACGAAGTTGGTAAATGAAAGATATGAAAATGTGAACTAAAATTGCTTTAAATTGAAAAAGTTTCCATTTAAACTGATGCAAAATATTTTTTAAATCTATATCAAAGACTTTCTTTGATTTATTGAAGTTAAGTTAACTTAACAGAGAGAAAGTTATATCGAAGTTTATAAATGAAAATATGAATTATGATTGTCTTTAAGTTTAAATTATTGTTATTAAAGGAAGTTTTCAAGGATTTACTCAAATATAATCAAGTTAACATTTTTATCATAACATTTCCTATACTAATTAACAGTATGTTAATTTATCATAGATATATTATTATTATTATTTTTTATTTATTTTGCTATATAAAAATATGAAAATATTACCATAAATTACTTATAGCTCTAACTGAAAGCAAACATATCTCAAATAAGATAGCAAAGTCCTACTCAGATTTATTCAACTTAACATTTCTTGCTTACTGCCAACTATTCATCATTCAAGCGCTGCTCTCTCTGCCTTGGATTTCTTGTAGTTTTCTCAGTTCCCGATAATCGGATATGGCATAAAGTAAAACTTGCCGCATTCAATGCTCAATTTGCATTTGAAATATCTCGCATTACGCATACGCCCCGTTGTTGCCATAGTGCATAAAACCCACCAACAGCTCAGCTGCCAAGCATCCGGAATGAAATCTTCCTGTGCGAGTAGTGAAGTATAGTGTAGTCATCATTAGTTACATTTTGTGGCGCAAGATAAGCGTATTAGCCGAATGTAAGCGACAATGTTAGTTAAGTGGCATTACGTATACGCCCCATGCGCGGCGCAACTTTAACAAAATGCTCGCAAATTGCGCATCAGCTAATGGGACTTGCACCTGTTTAAGCAGCCGTCGCGCTGCTGCTGCTGCTGCTACTGCTGCTCTGAAGCGTTAAACTCTTTTTAGCGTCTGGCAGCGCTTTCTGCATCTCTGCCTTTGTCTCTTAATGCCAGTTGAGTGCATCGCTTGGCTGGGCTTAAACTCGCTGCTGCACAGTTAAAGCGAATGCCACTTTGTAGTCGCCCACACCCACACAGACATTCTCACAAGTTTGAATTGAAGTTCAATTCACTTTTTTATTCTTGGCTTGAAAACACAAACGCATGTAAATTGGCCAATTTCGAGCTGTCCCTGACAGGCCGCGCTGCCAAACCTCTCGAAATGCAACGAAAAAAATTGCATATCGTTTTCTTCGCCAAATCCCTTTTTCTTTTCATTTATCTGCAGCATTTTTTGCTGTCTCTGGCGCCCTCCCATGCACATCTTTTGATTTGCAACTTGCGCACTTTGTTGATTTCGCTTCCTTCTTTTTTTTTTTTTTTTTGTATGCGCTCTTCGTTTCTCCCTTCCATTTTATTTGTTGTTTCTTTGACAGCCAGCGTCGACCTTTCGCAATTGCAGCAAGATGTGCATCTATCTCGCCGGGTGAAAAAAAATATAATATAAAACTCTCTGTCGTTGCCATGCCAAAATGCTGGAAAATTAAAATTGAAGCTAATGGCCGGGCAAAGTATAAATATAAATGAATTCGCACAGTGAAAGACGCTCTAAATGAAAATAGATTTGATCATAAATAAACAGGCAACAGGGAGCAAGCAGCAAAGCAGTGCAAATTAATGAGAATTGGGAGTTGTTGCTTCTGTATATATTTATTATTATTATAATTTTCTAATGAATCTTTTAGTATTTGCTTTATCATTATCATTCTCTTCTGATACTCTATATTATAATTGTCTCCTGACTCCTGGTAGCTACTTTTTATAGCATGTAATTTATGTTTTGTCTCCTAACTGACCTGATGTCTCCTCTGAAGATTTTCTCTATCATTTATTCCTCCTGTCTATTTCAATATGATTCTTTCTTGAATCCAAACATCTGATCTGATATCTCCTTATTATGATTGTCTCCTGACTACAAGTATCCACACTATTCCAATATTATTTCCTTCTATTTCATTTTAATTGTTTTTTGATTCAGATATCTTATATGGTATCTCTTCTCCTGAGCATCTACTCTATTCCTTTCTCATTCTCTGTTTCATCCTTGTATCAATCATATTTCTTTATGATTGTCTTCTGACTCCTCCTCTACTCTGAATAGTTTAACTATCATTCATCTATCTTGACTGCTGCTACTATCTCTCGCCTCCTGGCACCTACTCTACCTAGCACATCATTTCACTCTCTCATTTACATTAGCTCCCAACTCCTGCTAACCGATTCAAGACAAAGTCAAATACGTTTTCATATTTCATATCATAAAATCCCTGTGACAAACACATTGTATTTATACTTATTCATTATTTTTTGTTCTTTGCCTTGAAACGAAAGCTTTTCTCACTGAGCTTTTCTTGTTGCTGAAGATAACTCTCGCATAATATATCTAATGGCCATGTAAAGAGCATGTAAGCTATGCCAGCTCTAAAGTAAACGTTTCTCCTGCTCTTACTTCATTTTTTTTTGGCTGCTCTTCTGCTTATTTTAGCCGCTCCTCCTGCTGCCACTCCCTCTCTCTCTCTCTCTCTCTCTCTCTCTCTCTCCCTGCTCATGTCACATCAATCACGTGCCGTCTTTCGTGCATGTGCAGCAGAAAAGTATGCTACATTTTCTGCACTTAAGTAGCTTGTTCTGTGCTGCGTGCGTTTCAGTTGCCCCTGTGGAATTTATTGTTGGCTGCCGCCTGCCACACAAGTTGGCAATATATTGTGGCATACGATTTGTTAGCGCAACCATAGGAGCAGCAGTAGCTGCTGGAAAACCCATTTTGACTTCTGTCGCCCGCTCATTAAAATTGAAAATAAATATTCAGCTCAACGCTCAAGAGCGTCAAATAATGAATGATAAGTAATATGGGAGACGTTGACTTCGACAGACTTTCGGCTGACCGCAGAGTCAACTCACTGATAATATATCCACTCATGGCACACACTAGGTACACAAGGTGTGTGCCTGCTGGGGAATTCTAATTTGATTAGCGTCGAACGGAACCCAACGGAAACCAACTCAAATGCCACACCGAGCAGCAGTGTGCTCCTCCTTCACTTGGCATTTCAGATTGATGTCTGGCAATCGTTTCCAGGCGAGCTTCATTAAAACTTTCGTCAGCCAGCGATTGGCTGTGGTCTCTGCTGAGCTGAAGCTGGAGCTGGAGCTACAGCAACGGCTTGAGGTAAGCTAACCGCAACATTTCATTAAAACTGAGGTCGACAACTTGCATTGGGCACAGGCACAGGCACAGGCACAGGCACAGGCACAGGCACAGGCACAGGCACAGGCACAGCTCGAGAGAGATAGTCAATACAGCCAGGTTTGCTTAAGACTGCAAGTCATGACTGCTTGAATAATTGGCCGAGTCCGTAGGTGTATCAATGCATATCAACTTGATCATTGGGGAGTGGTTGCCAGATGCTATGGTTAGCCAATAATATGCTGAGTGAGAACTGAGGAAATACAAACTGAAAGCTTTGCTGAGCAGCTAAGATAACGAGTTGTAATAGGGGTATGTGTGTTAAGATAACTATATGTAATGCAAGCTGGGTAAAGGTGTTAAGATAATGTGTTGAAGTAGATTGAAGATATGGAGTAGAGTGTTTATCGTTGATGGCTTAATACTTAAGTAGCAATTACCAAGGTGTATGCAGTGAAAGGTGTATATAATGGAGTGTTTATATCTGACGATTAAAAAATATACCAAAATATGCGCTTCTTAAGTGATACCTGAAAGTAATGTTCAGATAGTTTATTATTTATTATTGAATATTAAATAAATGAAGTCATTCTTAATTATTATTCAATATATTATTATTATTCAATATATTGTTTATTGTTTATTATTGTACTAATTTATTATTTTGTATTATTTAACTAAATACTTTTAACTAAATACTTTTTATTTTATTATCTTATATTTTATTTATTTATTTTTCTAGTTTATTTATTTGTTTTTTAACAATTCTATTTTATTTGTTTATTTATTATTTTTTATTTATTTTTTTATTTTTTATTTTTTTATATTTTTTTATATATTTTTTTTTATTTACTTAATTCTATTTTATTTATTTTTTATTTATTTATTTATTTTTTGTTTGTTGGTTTATTTATTTATTTTTTAATTTACTTATCATTTGGTATTTTTTAGTTTTGTTAGCATTGAATATTTTTTATTAAAATAATTAATTCATTTTTAAGAAAATCCTGAAAAAAAGAACACCGAAATTACTGCAAAAAAATCGATTCAGTTAGTTTAATTAATTTATGATTCAACTAATCCCATTCATTGCATTAAATAAACAATTTCAATTGCAATTGATAATTCTCAACTCCCGCAAGACAATTGAGTCATCCAGTCGTGCTTAGTCACAAATTGCATATTTAATTGAATATGTTTAAATTGCAATTAGATTAGATGCTAAGCAAATGACATAATTGCCAAGATCCGTTGTCAGGAATGCTCCAATGGGCAATTAGCTCATTGCTTATTCAAGCACTCGAGACATGCTTCCACAGCTAAGCATATTGCAAACATGTCCCTGTACAATTAAATTAACAATCTTTTATGCATTTCTAAATGCATTTGCAAAATCAAATATAATTACAGCAAATATTCTGTAGTTGTTGTCGTTGCCGTTGTCGTTGTTGTTGCTGTTGAAATTTTACAAATTTTTGCGTAGCATTGTAAGCGCTGCAGAATAGAGGCAAAAAGTGCAGCTAAATATAGACGACTCGAGTTGGCACTGGGTAAGTGCCTCCTCATCGGCTGGCCGAGCCATTCTCCTCGCCTCGCCTCGTCTCACCTCAGCTCGCGCTGCGGCCAACTCGGATTCTCAGCGCATTGCCAAATGCAGTGGACGACGCGGTGCCGGCGGCAAGGGCATCTCACTCGCGCACTCAAGTTGTCACAGGGCTGGCGATGCAAAAAGAAGAAGACGGAAGAAGAAGTAGAAGTAGAAGTAGGAAAATATATAACTTGGAGTGCCCGCACTTTGGTTGAAATGTTGATGCAGTCCAATAAGTGGTTGTTGATAGCAGCCAGCAGCCAGCAGTGCAGCCATGAATCGCATCGAGTGACAATCTAACAAAAGAAAATAATTTAAATATATTCAATATCCATTCGGAGACAGCTTCATTAGTATCAAGAAAATATCATTGATAACGGAATGTTTTATTGCAATATTTTTCGTCTTCTTTCTAGTATTTTATTGAGCTGATTGGGTATTTTGTTTTCAGTGTCAGATATTTTTTACAGAATATGAAACTGGTGGAGCTCAATAGGGATTTTTGTAGCTCTGACATATATTTCTTATAAATTGGTAAAAAATTAGATTTTATTTAGAGCAAAAATATTCAGTTGTTTTTGATATGTATGTAAGAAATCGTTTGCTCTTATCTTAAGATTCAATTTAATATTATTAAAATTGAAATTTTAATATAAATGAACAAATTTAGTAATAATTTTTATGCTATTATTTTTTATTTTATTTTTTTAATTATTCAATATTTTTTTATTATTGTTATTTTTTAATTGGGAAACCATAAAAGGAATTAAAATAAAAATTAATATAAAATTTAAAAAATTGTAGCATTAAAATGATTATTTTTAATTTTTTTTAATGTATTAAAATTTTTATTTAAATAATATACAAAACTATTGAATTATTAATGGTTTTGTATATCATTAAAATAAAACTTTTAATATATTTAAAAAACTTTTAAAATAATAATTTTAATGCTACGTTTTTTTTATATTTTATATTAATTTTTATTTTACTCTTTTAATTATTCTTAATTTTTTAAATATTATTTTATTTTCAAATTTTTTTTATTTTTATTTTTTTAATCATTCTGATGAATAATATTAATATTATATTATTACTGTTTTTATTTAGTCTATTATGACTTAATTTATTATGACTCTTTATTAGCAAAATATTATTTTAAAATATAATCTCTCATTATTAAAGCCTCATTATAATATATACCTTCTGCTCACATGCGTTTTACTGCAGCCCTGCGCAGCATAGCTTCACTCGTCTATTAGGCTGTGCGTTGTCTATATATTGTTGTCTATATATTATGTACTAAATCTGTCGTTTTCCTTCAATATGTCAACGGTGTTGGCCGTTGACGCCGTAGCTGTAGCCGTAGCCGTAGCAGGTCTCTATTTTTTGGGATCTGCTCTCGGCTGGGTTGTCTGTTGTCTCTGTGCTCGTAGTTGTCGCTAAAATTTAATTAATGTGAAAATTTGCACAGACTGAGGCTATTTATAAGTTGTTGTAAGTGCTCGCTATTGCATTACCCCCTATAGACAAGCTCTCCTCTCTCTCTCTCTCTCTCACTCTGTGTGTGTGCTACGTAAATGCAATTTGTGCCGTAAGCAGCCCAGAGACTGATTGGAAAACCTTAACCGAGCTGCATAGGAAGCTAATTTTCGCTGTATCTGCATATGTGTATATGTATAAAGTGTTATCGATATGTGTATGTATGTGTGTGTGTGTGTGTGTACATATGTTTGCATGGTCAAAATGAACTCTCTTTAAAATGCAAATGTGACATGATGGTGATTTGCTTGTTTGCATATCAAACAAATTGACGAGCTGCGAATGCTACAGTTTTCGGTGGGCGTAACCAGGTGCCGGAGAACAGCATCGAACCGTGCCCCATGTTCCATGCCGCCCCTTTCCGAACAGCATCCTGTTGACGACCACAGCAAACAAAAGCACTCGAAAAGCTGAACACTCTGAACAACTGTAAACTGTGAACTCAATGTCAGAGCTGGTCGAACACTCGACACGCTTTTTGTTACACCCTCAAAACTAAGTTCGGTATGAAAATGACAATGTCTACGCATAGAGCAGCTAGTTGTTTAAAGAGTTCTCAATAGGATTAAGGGATTATGGCTTAACAAAAATAAAAAGTATTATATTCCATTTGGCATTTATGTGGCTTATACATTCAATATTGATTGGACTTTTTATGGGCAACGATTTCTTTTATTTCTTTTTTTTACGCAAAATATTCAATTGATGCAAATTAATGACATTTTATTCACATTCAAATAGATATAAATTTTTTTATATTTGATTTATTTTTTTGCTTTAATATTTTTGGCTACTATTCATATGTATATTGATATTTTATTTTAATTGAATTTAATTTTTATTCCCATTTTATATATATATATATATATTTTTTTTTATATATTTTTGTTTTTATTGCATTATATTAAATTATATTTTGACTCACAATCATTAATATATTTACTATGCAATTTATTTATTTTTTTTATGTTTTTACTCCCATTCACATAGATATTTATTTTTCATTTTATTTATTTATTTTGATAATTTTAAATTTTGTTTTTAGCCTCATTTATGTATACATATATTTATTTTTATTTTTACTCTCACTTATATTTACATTTATTATTTATTTTATTTTTTATATATAAAAATATACTGCCATCCACATTGATATTTATTTTGTATTTCATTCCCATTTAATTTTATATATACATATATATTTATTTAACATATATATTTATTTAATTCTTACTCCCATTTATTTATTTTATTTAATTTCTTTTTATTTTTACTCCTATTTACATAGATATTTATTTTTTTATTTTAAGTAAACTGAATTTTATTATAAAACAAATATTTGGTGAGATTCTACTCTACCTTCTTTTATGATATTTATTTTGTAGAGTGCATCTCGTAGCCGTCTAGTAGCAATTAAATTTGGGCAGCCTGCCTGCTGTTGATTTTCACTATCACGAACAGGTGAAAGGCTCATGCTGGTGCGCTTACGCAGCGGGTGGACGTGCCCGCTCAAGTCTTAAGAGCATCAGTGAAAAGTGTAATTGAATTTTGATTTAAAGTCCTTTGATATCCGACACAAGACACCATATACTAGGGTCGCCACATGGTTAGGCGAGCACTTCAACTTGCCCCTGCGGCGTCCTCGTCTCTGGCACCATTTTGTGCCCAGCTATTGTCAATTTATCGGAAAAGTAAATCAATATACTGCTGTCCTTGTATGCGCACTCTCTCGATGAGTGTATGGGTGTGTGTGTGTGCTTGTGAAAAGCCAACATGGCCAGACTTCTGGCCAAATAGCATTGCCAAACTAAAGCGACCAATAAAAATAGTTGCAAACACAATGGAAAAGTTCTTGCAAATTGATTTGTTGCAGATGTTTTGGGGCTTTCGCAGCTATTGTCAGACGATGCCAGCCAGGCATGTGGTCGCTCTCTCTCTCTCTCTCTCTCTCCCTCTCTCTCTATATTGGTCTTATACTTTAATTACTTAGATTAATTGAAAAGTTTGCGGCGAGGGGCAGCTAACAACATAGTTCTCCTTTTCGGCCACCAACTGCAAACTATAGATTGCAATTTTAATTAAGCTCCAGAGCTGAAATGGGAATTAAAGCAACAATTGATTTCCATGCAAAGGCATCGAATTCCTTGAATTTCGATGGGGAAAAACAACAAACCAAAAATGTGTATTTTATATTTTACAGGAATTAGATAGAAACTTTACAAATGCATTTTTTGCAAATTGCAATAATATTTTACTTTGGTTTTATGTTTGAAGTTTGGGCAAAGGCTTAAAGTTGCCAACTGTGACAGAGATGGAATAAGGAAAGGGAGGGAGACGGGGAGGGAGATAGAATATAGAAGTCCACTGCTGCCTTCAATGCCCTTTCAATTCAATTTCTCATTCGATTGAAGCAGAATAAACTGAAACATACCCCCCATAAGCTAAATACTCCCCCATACCTGGTCTGGCCAGTTCGCCTGGATAATGAGCTCTTAATCTGCCGCCTTATTGGGTCGCACTCATTAGAGTCTCATTAAAGCTTAGAAATATTACAATGTTTTCTTGCACAGCCACGCACAGCCCTTTTAATTGCCGCATATCGTCGCTGTAAGCAACTCTAATGGAAAATATTTTGTAATCCAAGCCCGAAAAATCCCCAAAAAAAAAAAAAACGTAGCCAACACACCTTTGTGGCAAGGTTGTCAGCGCTGGCTGCATGCAATGTTGTCCGCTAATAGATCCCAAAGCTAAAGCCCACCCCTGAGAGTGTGGGTGCGCGGGTGTGCGGGTGGCGGATGCTGGAAAATGAATAATGCCGCGTTTAGGTTTCGCTGTTTGGGGCCACCGGAGGCGGCGGCAGTGGCAACAGCTACAACAAGTTGGCCAAAAATGTGTTTTGAAAACGGACTAAAAACCAAAAGCTCTGCACAGTTATTTTAATTAGAAACGAAGCAATTTGCATATTAACAGCGCTCACAGAAGAACAGAGGCGTGAAAGAGAGGGGTAGAGAGGGCAAGGGAGATAGAGCGGGCGAGTCTCATGTTAAATTTAAACTTTATTTCAATTTAGTCGAGGACGTTTTTGTAGACAGCGCGCACCTGACAAACAGCTTAAATAGATAATGCGCAAGTTTTTAGCAACTAATTAGGGAAATGTTTTGCCAATAGTGCAACGAAATTTTGCTGCATAAAAATGTTTGCTATAAAGAAAATATGTAAAAAAAAAATAAAATAAAAATGTTGAATTAAAAATGTGTAAATAAATTAGAAAATATATTTAGACTAAATTAAATTAAATTAATTCGACAAATCTTTGCCCATAGCCAACTCACCTGATCAGCGCCAAATTAAATTTACTTTCTTTGCTTAAGTCTTGGCTGCTTTGCGTTAATCTTCATCGGAATATGAGCTTCATATACAAAAGGCGCTTACTCACGCTCAATTCACTCCTCAGAAGCCATTAAGTCAAGCGAGCTTACAAGCAAACTCGTGAATTCTAATCGCAATTTAGGTGGAATTTTTGGAAAATTTCTAAGAATTATATTTATTATTTAAAAGGTATTAAATCATTTCTGATTAAATATTACAGCAGCTGAATGACATACATATACATATATACAACAGTTGGACAAAAATATATAGTTATTAGAAATTCTTATTATCATACATGTTTCAAAGACAGATACTGAACGGCCAATCAAATGAAATTAAAGTACATTTGATTTATACATTATAAAATTTATTATTGACATTTGCTTCTGCCCTCTACCATTTAATTTATAATTTATTTCAATAAAATTTATACATATATATTTTTTTAATAGTTTAAATATATTTTAATATATTTTTGTTATGTATATATATTGAAAATATTCGAATATATATTTTTTAACACATTAAACATATTTTTTTGTAGTTTTTAAACACATATAGTTTGTATTTATATCTTTTTTTTTTAATATTTTAAAAATAATTCTACATATTTTAAAAATATATTTAAAATATTCTATAAATATTTTAAAAATTATTTATATAATATTATATATATTTTTAAATATTATATAATTATTTTGTAAATATTTTAAAATATTTTTAAAATATTTTTATATAGTTCAACCAAATTTTCCTTTTGCATAAAATATTGATAAGTGTTTATTTATGGGCTGTGAGTATTTAGCTATTTAATAGCTAAGTCAAGAGTATTTATTAAAGGTCAACGATATTCACACAATATTATATTCAAGGCAGTCAGACTCTGCGCATAAATTGAAATGTTTACATTACTCTTGATTATGATCTTAAAAATTAATCAAATTGTATTCATAATTTTCCAATTTACAACAATGATATTTTCATGCGCTATTTATTAATAAGTATTAGTTTTTAATAGTTTTTTAACAATTTTATTAGCACAATTTGTTTATGTTTTAATATAAATAAATGAAATTAATTTTCGTTCCTTTTATTGAAAGAAATTTTTGACTATTAAAATAAAAGTTTGACAGGTTCAGTTAATTGCGCCATGACATTTAAATAAGCCTGGCTTATGGAATTCAATATATAATTGAATATTTAATTTTAATTATATGCACAACTGTAAATGCAGTTTTCAATGCTTTTACCACCAGTTGGCTTTCGTTTTCATTTCAATTTGCATTAACTCATAAATTACATACTTTCATCCTCTCAATTATGCTCAAGCGTTTAGTTTAGCTTTATTATGGCCAGTTCGCATGGATAATGAGCTCTTAATCCTCGCATTGCAATTGAAGTAACTGCCTAATTGGTGTAGACTCATAGAGATATTATACTATTTTGTCCTCTATTTCCTGGAACCTACGACAGACTACAAATAATTATTCAGTTTGACTGCATTCAGAAATTGTCGAAGAAGAAGACAATGACCTCGACAAACAACGCAAACATCGAGCACTTGCATCTCAGTCATTCCTGCGTTTAGCATTCCAGTGCGAGTCCGATATCGAATACTTTGCCTCTGTCTGAGTTTAGGCTCAACTCTGGTGCTGCAAATGTCTCTGCTCCTGATCCAGCTCAACGGTTGCTGCTCTCTGGCTCTGCCATTAACTTTGCCTTGGCTGAGTTCTGGCTCTGCCTTAGCTCAACTGTTCTGCCTCTGCTCCTGATCTAGCTCATCGGTTGCTCCGCTCCGCTCTGCCTCTGCCTCTGCCTCTGCCTCTGCCTCTGCCTCTGCCTTCAACTTTGCCTTTGGCTGAGTTCTGGCTCTGCCTTAGCTCAACTGTTCTGCCTCTGCTCCTGATCTAGCTCATCTGTTGCTCCGCTCAGCCTCTGCCTTCAACTTTGCCTTTGGCTGAGTTCTGGCTCTGCCTTAGCTCAACTGTTCTGCCTCTGCTCCTGATCTAGCTCATCTGTTGCTCCGCTCAGCCTCTGCCTTCAACTTTGCCTTTGGCTGAGTTCTGGCTCTGCCTTAGCTCAACTGTTCTGCCTCTGCTCCTGATCTAGCTCATCTGTTGCTCCGCTCAGCCTCTGCCATTAACTTTGCCTTTGGCTGAGTTCTGGCTCTGCCTTAGCTCAACTGTTCTGACTCTGCTCCTGATCTAGCTCATCTGTTGCTCCGCTCCGCTCAGCCTCTGCCTCTGCCTCTGCCTTCAACTTTGCCTTTGGCTGAGTTCTGGCTCTGCCTTAGCTCAACTGTTCTGACTCTGCTCCTAATCTAGCTCATCGGTTGCTCCGCTCAGCCTCTGCCTTCAACTTTGCCTTTGGCTGAGTTCTGGCTCTGCCTTAGCTCAACTGTTCTGCCTCAGCTCCTGATCTAGCTCATCTGTTGCTCCGCTCAGCCTCTGCCATTAACTTTGCCTTTGGCTGAGTTCTGGCTCTGCCTTAGCTCAACTGTTCTGCCTCTGCTCCTGATCTAGCTCATCGGTTGCTCCGCTCAGCCTCTGCCATTAACTTTGCCTTTGGCTGAGTTCTGGCTCTGCCTTAGCTCAACTGTTCTGCCTCTGCTCCTGATCTAGCTCATCTGTTGCTCCGCTCAGCCTCTGCCATTAACTTTGCCTTTGGCTGAGTTCTGGCTCTGCCTTAGCTCAACTGTTCTGACTCTGCTCCTGATCTAGCTCATCTGTTGCTCCGCTCCGCTCAGCCTCTGCCTCTGCCTCTGCCTTCAACTTTGCCTTTGGCTGAGTTCTGGCTCTGCCTTAGCTCAACTGTTCTGCCTCAGCTCCTGATCTAGCTCATCTGTTGCTCCGCTCAGCCTCTGCCATTAACTTTGCCTTTGGCTGAGTTCTGGCTCTGCCTTAGCTCAACTGTTCTGCCTCTGCTCCTGATCTAGCTCATCGGTTGCTCCGCTCAGCCTCTGCCATTAACTTTGCCTTTGGCTGAGTTCTGGCTCTGCCTTAGCTCAACTGTTCTGCCTCTGCTCCTGATCTAGCTCATCTGTTGCTCCGCTCAGCCTCTGCCATTAACTTTGCCTTTGGCTGAGTTCTGGCTCTGCCTTAGCTCAACTGTTCTGACTCTGCTCCTGATCTAGCTCATCTGTTGCTCCGCTCCGCTCAGCCTCTGCCTCTGCCTCTGCCTTCAACTTTGCCTTTGGCTGAGTTCTGGCTCTGCCTTAGCTCAACTGTTCTGCCTCAGCTCCTGATCTAGCTCATCTGTTGCTCCGCTCAGCCTCTGCCATTAACTTTGCCTTTGGCTGAGTTCTGGCTCTGCCTTAGCTCAACTGTTCTGACTCTGCTCCTGATCTAGCTCATCTGTTTCTCTGCTCCTGATCTAGCTCATCTGTTGCTCCGCTCCGCTCAGCCTCTGCCTCTGCCTTCAACTTTGCCTTTGGCTGAGTTCTGGCTCTGCCTTAGCTCAACTGTTCTGACTCTGCTCCTGATCTAGCTCATCTGTTGCTCCGCTCCGCTCAGCCTCTGCCTCTGCCTTCAACTTTGCCTTTGGCTGAGTTCTGGCTCTGCCTTAGCTCAACTGTTCTGCCTCAGCTCCTGATCTAGCTCATCTGTTGCTCCGCTCAGCCTCTGCCATTAACTTTGCCTTTGGCTGAGTTCTGGCTCTGCCTTAGCTCAACTGTTCTGACTCTGCTCCTGATCTAGCTCATCGGTTGCTCCGCTCCGCTCTGCCTCTGCCTCTGCCTTCAACTTTGCCTTTGGCTGAGTTCTGGCTCTGCCTTAGCTCAACTGTTCTGACTCTGCTCCTGATCTAGCTCATCTGTTGCTCCGCTCAGCCTCTGCCATTAACTTTGCCTTTGGCTGAGTTCTGGCTCTGCCTTAGCTCAACTGTTCTGACTCTGCTCCTGATCTAGCTCATCTGTTGCTCCGCTCAGCCTCTGCCATTAACTTTGCCTTTGGCTGAGTTCTTGCTCTGCCTTAGCTCAACTGTTCTGACTCTGCTCCTGATCTAGCTCATCGGTTGCTCTGCTCTGCTCCGCTCAGCCTCTGCCTTTAACTTTGCCTTTGGCTGAGTTCTGGCTCTGCCTTAGCTCAACTGTTTTGACTCTGCTCCTGATCTAGCTCGACGGTTGCTGCTCTTTGCCTCTCGATCCTATGTTTCACGTAATGGAGCTCTTACATAATAATACTCTTAGAGACTATTTACAATTATTATTTAAACAATTGCCTAAAACAATGCTTACAACTATTACAATAGTTTGCTTAATATTATTAAACATTTGAATACTTGCCACACACTGAAGAAGAGGAGGTCCACTGCACGACTGTCCACCAGGAGATCAGGCATCCGACTGAAGAAGCCCTGCTGCAGGCTCGTCTTTATATAGAGCGACCCAACCACTCGAACTCGAACTCGAACTCGAACTCGAAGGCTGCTTGTCGACACCTGTTGCTGCGGTATTTCGTACGCTCGATCAGTGGGCGAGCAGTGGGTTCGATCAGGTATGAGCAGCAGCTGCCGTTTGACGCAGTGTTGCGCGCATAGAGAAGTATTTTTGGCGCTCTTTTTTAAGCTCTTTCGATCAATAAATGCAGCATTAATAAGCAAACAATATTATATAATAGTACATATATTATATAATATTTATATATATTTATAAATAAATATCTACATATATCAAATTTTCGTTAATTATAAAAAAGATTTGTTTCTTCTAAGCTACAAATGATATAGAAATAAAACAGATAGTATAAATATATATATATATATATATATATATATATATATATATATATATATATATATATATATATATATATATATATATATATATATATATATATATATATATATATATATATATATATATATTATATATTTACTATATATATGAACAAATAAATTAAATTTCGATTAAATGTTCTAAATGTTCCTAAAAAATAGCGATTACTTTTACTTAATTTTTGTATATATACTGATCGGTCATGGCTGTTGCGGAATCAACTCTTTTAGCCATAAAGCAAAATTTATATTGAGTGGCAAAGTGTCAAGCGTGATAGCAACAATGAGGAGCGCATTATCATTTATTTTCGTTCTTTATCAAGTAGTTCTGATGTTGACTTTCAGTGTAAGTTTGATAGCCAATGTAGACAATATTATACTCTAATGTATTTAATTAAATTAGAGTGCAATTGAAGTGAAGTTTACGAATGCCGTGTGCGAGTCCTTTAATAAATCCTGGACTGTTATTAACAAATGTCGACTGAAGGCAATAAGTCGCAACAAAACAGTTTTAAATTTTAATGCGACTTTGCTCCATCCGGTCTACGAGGTTCAGTTAGAGTCGCAGTTTTTCCAGAGAGCTAATGGCTATAAGCCATTTCTGTATAAGCCCAAAATGAATATCTGTCAGTTCTATAGGAAACCATACAATCCTGTTTTTATACTTGTCTATAAATTAGTTCGACAATTTGTCAATCTGAATCACACGTGTCCTTATGTGGTAAGAAAGAGGCTTAATTTTGGTATAATTTGATTGAGTTTATAATTTTTTATAGGGCGATCTGATTGTTGATGGGATGTACATACCTTCTGATAATATTCCACTGCCTGTCCCAGCTGGCGAATATTTGTTTGAAATGAATTGGTTTTATGGCACTGATGTAGTAAGGCAATCAACTACCAAATTTTATTTAGCAGTTATGGAAACATAAAGGATTTTATTTTCAAATATATTTATGTAAATAAATATATTATAAATATAAATAGTTAAATATTTCTATATTATTTTAGTAATTATTTATATTTATAATATATTTATTTATATAAAAATATTTAAATATATATTCAAAATAAATACATTATAAATATAAATAATTAAATAAAATATTTAAATATATTTTATTATATAAAAATATACAAATATTTGTTTCTTTTTGAGATAAAATTCCATTTTTGCCTAAAGTCTTTTATTTTTTAAGTTTCTGAAATTTTAATTAAATTAATATATAAAAGTAATTTAATATATATATATAAATATTAAATTAATATATATACGAAATTTTATATACAAAAAATTATTTAATTAATATATAAAAATAATGTTATACATATGAAAAAATATATTAAATTATTATAAAAAAAAATATTTGTTAGAATTTTGATTGTAACAAATATTTTTTTTATAAGATTTTAATATATTTTTTTATATCTATATATTTATATATTAATTCAATAATTTTTTGTATGTAAAATTTTGTATATCTGTACTGCTGAACAAGAAGTACTCAAGCTGTGTACCCCAGCTTTATCATCAAATAAATTCGCTTTGAGAGTGAGAAAATTATCCAGCAATCAGTGAATCAATGGCCAAATAACCAACTAAGTTGCGCTGTCAATTAAATGCCGAAAATCAGAAATGTTAAGCAACATCAATTGATACGAATCGAATCGGCGTTCTTAAACGACTTTTGAGTATTCGCTTGATTTGTTTGTTTGTTTTGTGTTTCGCTTTTATTTATTTTTTTTTTGTATTTACTGATTTCTTGTGTAGTAGAAAAGGACTTCAAAGTGTCGTCCTTGTCGGCGGCTCTGGCATACCAACCCAAATTCAATTTCTTTTTTGTTATGCGCCAAAGGACGTGCAAACTAAACTGATTTGAAATGCAGCCAGCGGTGCCCCATCGCCAAGGGGCACAACATTTGGACATTCTGACTCCGGCCATGGACGTGATGCCATGTAAACAGATTCCAGTGCGAACAAATTCTGAGACGTAGGTAAATGGACATTGAGACGGAGTCAGAGATGGAGACAGAGAGATAGAGAGAAAGAGAGAGAGAGAGAGAGAGAGTGACAGAGGAAGGCACAGTCTGAACAATTTTTGAAGTGACAGCGAATGTCAGCTGCTGTCAACGCGTAGGAAATTTGAATAGGCAAATCGTAAAGTCAAGATGACAGAGTACGATATTCCACTATTAGTATAACAGAGTAGATAACGAGGGTTGCTCATTGAATAATGCGCGATTACAGCAAAGTGCTTTACAAATTTTCCATACTTATGCAATTTATATTTACCCCAAATATCAAATGCGAATAGGGAGCTGGACAAGATGACTAAGTATGTTACTATTATGTTCTGTGTTAAGAATTTAGTAAATATATATGTGTGCATCATGAATTATATGTACAATAGTTCAATGATTGAGGCTTAGTTTATTTTAGTTTTCTATAACTAAGTCAAGAAAAATGTTTGCTTGGCGGGCATATCAAGTTGCTGAAAATTGATTGTTGATGCTTAGCAAATTCTAGACATTGCAACATGTTGGCAGCAGTTGAGTCGCAGTTGAGTCACAGCAGAGCCAGAGCAGAGGTAGTAGCAGATCCAGAGGCAGAGCAGAGGCATTAGCTGATCAAGGGAGGGCAGCAGTTGAGTCAAAGCAGAGCCAAAGCAGAGGCAGTAGCAGATCCAGAGCAGAGCAGAGGCATTAGCTGATCAAGGGAGGGCAGCAGTTGAGTCAAAGCAGAGCCAAAGCAGAGGCAGTAGCAGATCCAGAGCAGAGCAGAGGCATTGGCAGATCCTGAGCAGAGGCATTGGCAGATCTTGAGCAGAGGCATTGTCAGAGCAGAACCAGAGCAGAGGCATGAGCAGACCCAGAGCAGAGCAGAGGCATGAGCAGATCCAAAGCAGAGCAGAGGCATTGGCAGATCCAGAGGCAGAGCAGAGGCATTAGCTGATCAAGGGAGGGCAGCAGTTGAGTCAAAGCGGAGCCAAAGCAGAGGCAGTAGCAGATCCAGAGCAGAGCAGAGGCATTAGCTGATCAAGGGAGGGCAGCAGTTGAGTCAAAGCAGAGCCAAAGCAGAGGCAGTAGCAGATCCAGAGCAGAGCAGAGGCATTGGCAGATCCTGAGCAGAGGCATTGGCAGATCTTGAGCAGAGGCATTGTCAGAGCAGAACCAGAGCAGAGGCATGAGCAGACCCAGAGCAGAGCAGAGGCATGAGCAGATCCAAAGCAGAGCAGAGGCATTGGCAGATCCAGAGGCAGAGCAGAGGCATTAGCTGATCAAGGGGAGGGCAGCAGATGAATCAGAGCAGAGCCAGAGCAGAGCATAGACATTGGCAGATCAAGAGTAGATCCAGAGGCTGATCAAGGGGAGGGCAGCAGTTGAGTCAAAGCAGAGCCAGAGCAGAGGCAGTAGCAGATCCAGAGCCAGAGCAGAGGCATTAGCTGATCAAGGGAGGGCAGCAGTTGAGTCAAAGCAGAGCCAAAGCAGAGGCAGTAGCAGATCCAGAGCAGAGCAGAGGCATTGGCAGATCTTGAGCAGAGGCATTGTCAGAGCAGAACCAGAGCAGAGGCATGAGCAGATCCAGAGCAGAGCAGAGACATTGGCAGATCCAGAGCTGAACTAGAGCTAGAGCAGAGGCATGAGCAGATCCAGAGCAGAGCAGAGGCATTAGCTGATCAAGGGGAGGGCAGCAGTTGAGTCAAAGCAGAGCCAAAGCAGAGGCAGTAGCAGATCCAGAGCAGAGCAGAGGCATTGGCAGATCCTGAGCAGAGGCATTGGCAGATCTTGAGCAGAGGCATTGTCAGAGCAGAACCAGAGCAGAGGCATGAGCAGATCCAGAGCAGAGCAGAGACATTGGCAGATCCAGAGCTGAACTAGAGCTAGAGCAGAGGCATGAGCGGATTCAGAGCAGAGCAGAGGCATTAGCTGATCAAGGGGAGGGCAGCAGTTGAGTCAAAGCAGAGCCAAAGCAGAGGCAGTAGCAGATCCAGAGCAGAGCAGAGGCATTGGCAGATCTTGAGCAGAGGCATTGTCAGAGCAGAACCAGAGCAGAGGCATGAGCAGATCCAGAGCAGAGCAGAGACATTGGCAGATCCAGAGCTGAACTAGAGCTAGAGCAGAGGCATGAGCAGATCCAGAGCAGAGCAGAGACATTGGCAGAGCAGAGCCAGAGCAGAGGCATTAGCTGATCAAGGGGAGGGCAGCAGTTGAGTCAAAGCAGAGCCAAAGGCACTTTGGTCTAGGGCTAACCAACTCTAAAATTTAAAAACTCATTCTAAAAAAAAAATACATATTTAAGAGTATTTTTTTAAATTTGTCTCATCTCCAGAGGGCCTTTACATTTAACCAGAAATGTCCTTGCATCAGTTAGCTTTAAATACAGTTTATCCAATTTCAGTGGACAACAACTGAAACTTCATTTGAGGGCTTCTCCCTGTGTGCTGGAATTCATGCTCTGTCCTGGCCATTGGGGGGATGTCCGTAAAAAATCACGGCAGTAAATCTGGGCCGTTGGCTAATTCGTATTCATGGCCGCATAAACGAGCAAACATCTTGAAGGCGGCGGGACCTTCATAAAATTTGACGATTTTTAATTGCCCACTTTGAGACGGCGTAAGCCAGCGATGTCAGGCGCAAACTATGCTAAGAAAAGGAAAAAATGAAACGAAAATGTAAACTGCCACGTTGCTGGCAAGGACAACAACAACAACAAGAGGAGGAGGAGGAGGAGGAGACGAAAGCAACCTATGAAATTTGCACATCATCATTATCAAGCAGAACAGTGAAAATTATCTGCTCAAGTGAAGCTGGGGCACGGCTGCCTGTCCAAAAGTGCTAACAATGCCGCAGCCACAGACTGTGCCGCTTCACCCACTGCCACTCTCTCCCTCTCTCTCCCTCTCTCTCTCTCTCTCTCACACCTGAGCGCTGTAAAAGCTGCGACGGCGACGCGTCAAATACCTTACGGCAACTTCAACTTTGTTGCTGTTGTAACATGGCAAATAAAAATTGAAAGCAAATGAGACAGCGGAGACATGGGACAAGGTGGCGGATCTGGCTGCGGATACGGATGCGGATGGGGATGGGGATAGGGCTGCGGCTTGCAGACACGGGTACGTGCGGATGTGCCGCTGCTGTCCCGGTCCAGGAACCAAAACCAAGACCATTCCCAATCCCTGCCGCGCCCGCTGCCACTGCCACTCCCACTGCCCACCCCCCCCATCCCCTCCCCTCCTTCGTGTCTATGCGTTTGCCAACTCTGACAGCTAACGCTAAAAACGCCGAGTGTCGAGTGTCGGGCTCGGTCTCGGTCTCGGCTTGGCTTTTTGAGTGGTTGGTAATGCGTGACGGGCCCAGACCAGAGCAGCAGCAGATTTTGCCTTCTCCCTCTCCCTCTCACTCTCTCTCTCTCTCTCTCTCTTTCTCTCTCTGTCACACTCTGAATTCAAATTTGATGGCGGCTGTGTGTGGGCAACAACAGCGCACGTCCTGCCACCAGTTCCACTTTTCCCCATTTTCCTGCCCGGATGTGAGCCGACAGCGGCGTTTGTCTATGTCGTGTCTCTCCTCTCCTCTTCCCTCTCCTGTCTCTCTCTCTCCTCCCTTGCTGTCTACCCCCCAGTCGGCAGTCGCCAGCTCGAAAGTTTAAGCGAATTAAATTATTTGCTTTTTAGATTTCAATATTTCCGCAGTGGAGATTTTTAGTCGATATCAGTAAAGTGGTTTGTGTGTGCGAAGGTGGGGCCGACGGGGCAGGTGGGGCAGGCGACGCTCTAAATTGAGTTTGATGATGCGCTGTAATCATAAAGTGCTTTAGGGCTGGCAAAATATGTGGGTCTGGGTTAGCTCAGGTAACACATAACAGATATAGCCACACACACACGTACATCTACATACAGGTATATATATAGATTTATGGCTAAAGCGTGTGGCTTGCAACGGCCAAAATAGGGTGAGAAAACATAAGGATGTTATTGAAATGGAAATGGGTTAGTTTCAGATTTATGAGCTTATAATTGTGTGAGAAATATTCTGTAATAAATTATGCCTCTATATATATAATATATAAATCATAACGGAAAGGTATGATCATTTTATATGAGCTTTATAATTTATTGAAATTTTTTAAATGTTTCTATGAATTGTATTCTCATAAGAATTTAAGATTTAACACTTTATAATTTATTTGTATTTATATATTTTATTTATGATATGAATTCCATAAGTCAAATAGTTTTTTAAATATTTTTTTAAATATTACATTTTAATCATATTTTTTTCTATAAATTATACTGCCTCAATAATTAATTTAAGTTTTTAATTTTCTATTTTTATGAGAAATTTTATTAGCTTAAGAATTTTCTTATATTTACATATATAGATTTTATAATTATCATATTTACCTTTTTCTTTCATTTTTAAACCTCAAAAAAAATTTATTTTAATTTTTATGAGTATTTTATATGAGAGATATTTTGTTTTTTTTTTTTTTTCATTGGGGTCTGTTAATGAAATAAAACTTTTTCTAGGATCTCTACGTATAAATTATAATTTTTTTGTATTTATTTAAATTTTAGATATAACGATAAAATTAAAATAAAAGAAATTATTAATACCAAAGAAAGAGTCATATTCATTGGTATTAATAATTTATTTTATTTAAATTTTTATTTTAGATATTTTTCTATAAATTCTTTAGAGAATTTTCTTATTTTGATATAAAGTTATATATGAAATATGATTTCTTCTATCTATAAATTATTATATTAGTATTTAAATTTTCTCCAGGATTTTATAAGAAACAATTTTCTATAAATAAAATGGCCTCAAAAATATATTAAAATTTGTTTGATCATTTTATGTGAAATATATTTTATCTATGTAGAAAAATTAATTTTTTTATATTTTTAATATATTATATATTCATGAATTATGACTTTTTCTTTCGCGTTAATTTAAATTTTTACTTTCCTATTTATTTATGAATTCTGTTAGCTTAAGAATTTGTTTTATTCATATGACAATTTTCTATTAACATTCTATTTTTATTAATTTTATAATACTAAAAAATTAATTCAAGTTTGTATCGAGATTTTATATTAATTATGACTTTTGACTTCTTCTGAAAACTATATTAGATTAATAGTTTATTTATGAATATATATATTTTTTTATTTTATATTATTATTTTATTTCAATTTTTCTGTGAACGATAATTATATATTTAATATATTAGGTTAAAGTCTATAAAAATCTCTGATCTACTACCAATCTCTGGCTTTACTTATGCTTATTTAAATATATTCCTCTCTTTCTTTAAATATTATTTTTATGCACTTGCCTGCTTGTTTTTTTCCTATTTCCCAGTGCCCTTCACCCCCACCTGAGCAGTATTCATTATTCAAGCTATTTTTTGCGCTCCAGCTTCATATTTCTTTTACTTTAGCCACTTTAAGCTTGAGCTACGTTTGAAATCATTAAAACATACAAATTTTGCTTATACAAAAACAAGGCACAAAAAAACAAGCGGAAAATAAGAAAAACCCTCCCAGAGTTTTCTTTTCTATTTAAATTCCAACTCTAATTCAATTTTCCCGCTGAATTTGCCTTTTTACGGACCGTCTAGGCGGCCAAATTACCTAGGCAGCTAAGTATAACCACGTTCACACTTACACAAATATATGTATGTAAATATATAAATGTATATATATGTATATATACTATATAGGGAAATTGTTGTGAAGGAAATGCAAGCATGATTATTATAACGCTGCTGAAAATTTTTATTTGATTTTTTTCCTTCTGGCTTACAGGCATAAATATTGAGCTTGGCAGTGCCAGAGAGAGAGAGAGAGAGAGAGAGAGAGATAGAGTGCAGGCGAGATAAGTGTGTGAGGGAGAGAGTGAGCACAATCGGTTTGAGTTTTGAGTTTACTTTACATGCCCAAAAGTTTGCTGAGCTGAAGACCAGGCTGGCTGGCTGGCTGACTGACTGACTGTGCGGTCGGCGGGCTGGCCAGAAAGAGAGAAGGTGGTACCAAAAACTATTGAAGCGCACACAGCGCGAAGCGCATTCATTTACTTCGGTGTGGGCGGATATGGGTGGCTGCGGGGCGCACAGCGTCTGGCCCGCCCCCCAACTACTGTTGGCCGGAGCGAGCAAGTCCATTGCATGCCTGAATGGTCGCGCAAAACATGCCATCATCATCATCAAAGGGAAATTAACCTAAACGGCCATGAAGCTGTTTGCTGGGCGTTACTGCCACTGAGGCTTTGCTTCATGTTTGTCGTCGCTGCTGCTGCTGTTGTAATTTTGGCTCTGTGGCCGGCCAGGGCAGCGTAACTGTGAACTGTTGAACTGAAACTCTGTAAATGTGACTGGCTTGCAGCTCCTGCTGAGTGTGCGCCCACATTATTGCTGATTATGAGGTTGAGCAAACTGCAAAATGTTTTAACCTCCGGTTTGGTCGCTCCATTTTGATTGCCACAGCTACGGCTGTTGCTACTCCCAGCAGACGTTGCTTATCCACTGGGAATCTCTCTTCGACTCGCTGGCCTTAAGTGAGACATTCAGTGTGTAGGTGTGTGTGTGTATACGAAAACGGCATCCAACTCGTCTTCCTTTATATGGTGCTAATTGTGGCAAGCTTTTGCTGGTTAACTGCGCTAATTGAAGTTCTCGTTGAGTCAGTTTGTGGATTTATCGATACGTTTGCGGCTAACTCTCAATAGCCGCTCTGAAAGGGCAACGTTGGCACGTTGATTAACATTCTACAGCTGAAAAGGGGTTTATTTTTTCTGTGCTCTGCACATGCCTTGCAAAAGACGCTCGGAATGTGGGTCTCTGATATAATCTGCTCAATGAATGAATGCTGCAACGAAAAGAGTTTAAATGGGTTTTGGCTAATTGATATGAGCTGAAAGGAAGACGTGAAGAGATGAGTTCAGGAATACTAAGTAAAAGCAGAGAATATATAATATCTATAGTATCTATGGTATCTATAGTATCTGTAGTATTTATAGTATCTATAGTATCTATAGTATCTATAGTATCTATAGTATCTATAGTATCTAAAATATCTATAGTATCTATAGTATCTACATTATCTATAGTATCTATAGTATCTATAGTATCTATAGTATCTATAGTATCTATAGTATCTATAGTATCTATAGTTCTATAGTATATATAGTATCTATAGTATCTATAGTTCTATAGTATATATAGTATCTATAGTATCTATAGTATCTATAGTATCTATAGTATCTATAGTATCTATAGTATCTATAGTATCTATAGTATCTATAGTATCTATAGTATCTATAGTATCTATAGTATCTATAGTATCTATAGTATCTATAGTATCTATAGTATCTATAGTATCTATAGTATCTATAGTATCTATAGTATCTATAGTATCTATAGTATCTATAGTATCTATAGTATCTATAGTATCTATAGTATCTATAGTATCTATAGTATCTATAGCATCTATAGTGTCTATTTTATCTATACTATCTATACTTATACATGCCTTATAGCTATCCAGAAAACTACTTTATCTTATGCCAAGCCAAAGATTTATATCTTATACCCCTATTAAGCTGACATTTGCTTAGCCTTTTCATCATCTCATCTTTAATTTAAAATGTTTCGAGCAAAAGTAATTTCAAGTAATTGCTCAAACTTCAATGAAAGATATAAGATATGAATACACGAAACAAGATACAGACGCACATACAAGATACAAGATTTCAGTTACAAGCTGATCAGCTTAAGTTAAACTTCTTCGTATCACGTTAAACACTTTGTGACAATATCTTGCTGTTGGGCTTTAATGGATTCCCCGTTGATTTCTGGGCAAAGAGAGAGAGAAAAAGTTTACACCGCAATCCCATCAGGCAATGCCACAGATCCTTTCACCCCTTTAGCGATTTCGACAGCACTTTTCATAATTACCCCCGCCGTGTCGCGTGTCCTTTGTACGCTCGAAAATCTGCGGCGGCTCTAGCCAAAGGACTTCAGCCAGCTGTTGTGGTCTACACTTTTAGCGTGTGACAAATGAGAATACATCACACTTTGTTGTAGTTCCTGTTGCTGTTGTTGTACTAAATGAAGCAAGTGCACAAAAAGGCTGAGCATGCTTATCCTTATTAGAGGACTCCGCTGCCAGGTAATCCATATTTATAAAAATAGTCATTAAAAGGGTTGCTCACATGTGCTCCGCCCAGCCACGCCTCGCTTTATAAATACATTTTAATTTAGCTTTGTGCATTGAAACATATTTAAATTAAAGAGCAGCGGCTCGTAAAATGCGCTCGCTCAGCTCAGCTCAGCTCAGCTCGGCTCGGCTCTGGCTGGTCAGGTCTGCTGGTCGTGTCCTTTGCCATTTTTAATACAGTTTATCAATGTCCAATGGACAAAAGGAGCCCATGTCCTTCCCCTGCCAGTGCACACTCTGAACTCAACTTGTTTGTGCTGTGAAGCATGCTCAATTGTGAGGAACCGCTGACGACTAGTCATGTGTCCTGTATCCTGTGTTCACTGTTGCCCACTTTACTGGCCAGAGTTGAGCGGCAGCAATATGAAAATGTATTTAACATTTAAAATGGAAATTTATTTGCTTATTTATTCGATTATTATACTCCTATATTACTGCTATAATCAGCTTTTTACATTCCATAAAAAATAGCTAGCTTTATCGCTGTCAACACTGTTCCAGCTGTTCCCTTTTTTTGTTCAATTTATTCCTGTTGTCCTGTTGCCTGTCATACGTTCGATAAAATTAAAACGTCTGCTCATGTGCAAAACCTCAGACCAGGACACAGACCAGACCCTACCAAAGCAGAGTAGCGCAGACCAGACTACCACAGTCCACAGTCCAAGTTTACGCCTTTGTTTATCAACTTGACCATGTTCACATGTCCTGTAACTTGCTCGACAAGACTCACTGTTTTTTTCTTCTTTATAGACCAGCACAATTAACGCTGTCAGTCTGGCCAAAAGTTGCTGTGAATTCACAGATAGTTACAGTTTTTAATCAGCTGCATGGAAAATTGGAAAAGTTGTAAATTTGTAAATAATTAGAGTAAAAACTCTAGATTTTGTATTTTCTTCTCTAAAAATAAGTATGAAGTATATTATATAATTTGATTTATTTATTTTAAAAATATGTTTCTGAAATATTTTATAAAAACATTTTTATGCAAAAAAAAAAAATAATTTAAAAAGATTTTATTGTGTTTAAAAATATTTAATAAATATTTGTTTAAGTTATAAATATATCAAAAATAATTTTTCATGCTAAAAAACATTTTAAAACATTTTTTTTTTATATTTATAAATAAATTTTTATATTTTTAATTAAATATTTATATAATATTTGTTATTATAATCAACAAAAATTTTTTTGAATAAAAATTTTGAAAACATGTTTCAGTAATAATTTGTATTTGTATATTTTATAAATTTTTTATTTTATAAAAATTTTTTATAGTAACAAATATATATATTTATTAACCTTTTTTTTAACAATTTTAATTAATATTATTTTATGCTAAAATATATTTTATAAATATTTTTTTAAAAATTTTTTTATAAATTTTTTTATCAAATATTTTATACATATTTTTTTCATTTACAAATATTTTTGAATTTTTTTTTATACTAACAAATATTTTATAAATTTAAAAAATCTTTTTAATAATCTTTTACATTTTATAAATATTTTATTATTTATTTAATAAACGTATTAATAGAGCATTGAATATTTGTCAGTTTTAAAATAGTTTTTTTTTTCAAGTCTAACTCCCTTCTCAATTTACCTGCTGCACAGATTGATTTGATGAGTTTCATGTGACGGGAAAAAGGAAAAAAAAGTAACAGAGCGCTAGCTAAAAGTCTACGAATTGGAGATACCCTAGCCTACAAACTGAACGATTTTTTTAAATGATTTTAGACTCTTTTTATAGACAATCCCCTAGCTCAATCGCTTTAGCACACCAAACCCATCCGCCATGACTTCTTCTGCCTGTTGCAAGCACTTACTAAAAACCCATATACCTTATGCCGTAACTACCCATTTTCAATACGTCCAATGCGAACAATGCACATTTTGCCAACTCTCCAGTTTACTTATTTATCGATAATTGGAAAAGCAGACCTGTTGTGCTGTCTCTTATACCACACACACACACACACACACAGACCCTCCCGCTTCTCATGTGCATATAGTCATTGTCTGCTTGCTATTCTTAGCCATATTATGAACGAACTTGTCGAGGGTGGCATCATGGCTACATTGATTCATTAGCTTGACAATGCAACTGAATTCCATCAGAGAGCTTTATGCACCTATGCATGGCAACTGTCTAGCTGAAAAGAATCAGAAGGTGCCCAGCTCGACTCACATATGACTTTAAGCCCAGGGCCTGCAATTTTGTGATAAGCGTCAATTGGCGTGTCCCATTAGCAGGCAGCCAACCCTCTCTCTCTCTCCGCTCTGCCACTTGATCCCTCCACTGGCCGTGCATTGTCTCGCATTGCCTGACTGGCTAATGAGTTGCTAATTAGAGTTGTGTGCGTCCGGGTGGCAAATGGAAACTTTCAATGACAATGTGTTGCAGCAATTTGTTCGAGTTTCAACTTTAACTGTGATCAACGACTTTTCAGTTAGAGATCTAAATGAGATTTTTAATGGCCCAAGTGAAGTTTTACTAGAACTGTGCATCAGCAGCTTAGCTGATTTGAGTATTTTCATGAAATCTTAGCACACTTTTGCTGCAGACTCATTTGCAAATGTACTTAACCACATATTACGCATACGCCCTGTTTAGCATGCACGTATGCATTGCTCTTGAAGGTTTTTCTCTTCCATTTCTATATACATATTCAAGTGCTGAAAATCTTCGCTCAAACTGCCTCAGCTGCACTTGAAGCTCATTTCAGATTGAAAATCAACTGAATTTCGCTATTAAAAAAGGACTCGGAGATGCTTGCTGGCTTTGCAGCTGGCGCTTCAATGCCATTCAGAGCTTTTCACAACAAATTTCGGTTGAGTGAATTTTCATTTCAATGTTTTTTTTTTCGCGTTTTTGGCTGCAGCAAAGACGTGTGCGCGCCATTGGCCAGAGAAGAGGAACGCGGCTTTGGCAACGTGTAATTAAAATATGCGCAATTAAAATGGAGCAAAGGAAGCGGCACAATGCGTCTAATTCGAGTATGAAAAATGCAGAAGCGACACTTCATAATCATAATTTACATATCACGCACAGAGAGAGAGACAGAGAGAGAGAGAGAGAGAGATAAGGGAAAACCTGGGTACATAAATTGAAATTTCATTAAGAAAATTCTCACAGCAGCGAAAGAGAGCGAACGACGCTCATGGACGCTCATTGTTAGTGTGTCTCTCTCGCTCATGTCACTTCAAAATTGAAATGTATAATGGCTTTCGTGTGTATATGTGAAGGTGTGTGGGTGAGTGTGTCTCTCTCTCTCTCTCTCTCTCTATGTGTGTGTGTGTGTAGGCGCACTTGAGCGACTTAATTGTGTCGTGTTAACGTCAAACACATGCAACAAACATGTGCAAACAAATGTTGTGAGAATGTGTGCTGATGTGTGTTTGTGTGTGTGTGGGGCGGGACTGTTCGGCACGTTTATGTCAGCGTCGTGTTGACAGATTCAACCACCCAGCAAAAAACCCGTTACCAGAGCCTACCTTCCGCTCACACACACACACGCACACACACACACACACAGCTGCATAAGGCCACTCTTTTATTTTATAAAAACATGTATACAAACATTCACTCAAGCGGCAAAACATATCCGTACACATCCGTTATACCGCCAACGACCCCCAAAGAACACCAGCCCGCCTTTCAATCCTCCTCCACCTGCTCCAGCTCCAGCTCCAGCTGCCAGCCGCCGACCCCTCCTGCTACACCTGCAGAGTGCCTGCCAGGCAGCCATTGCCACCTGTCATAAATTTCCATATGCGCGAAAGGTTGAGCGATTTTTTGTTGTATTTTTTAAATGAACTGCAGCATAACGGAAATTAAATACTCTGTCTTTGGCTGAGAGTTAAGGCGAGAAGATATAGCTATAATGAAGTTGAGCCGAGTATACTTTTATTTTATTTTTAAAATAATTTATCAATATGAATTTTGATATATTTCGTGGAAATTACTATGAAAACATATTTATTTATTAATATATATTATATATATATATTAAATTAATAAACAATATATATATGAGGAAAAAAATAAATAATAAATATATATTTAATTTAAAAAATAAGTCATAAATATATATAAATTCTAATGGGAAAATATATTTATATAGACAATGGAACTAAAATATCTTTATCGATATATATTCTATACAAATAACTGAAGTGTTACATAATTATTTACATAAAAAAATTAATTTTGCCTTTGATATTTATTATTTTTTCTAAACCTTAAATTAAGTTTTCGGGGATAGATATATTTGTTATGGTTTTGAGGTATTATATCATTATTTTTTGTCAAGTTCTCATTCGGTTTTGATATATAAATATTTTATAAATATTTTAAAAATATTTTTTAAATATTTTTAATATTTTTTAAATATTTTTAATATTAAAAAAAAATTTTTTTTTTCATATTTATACCCCGAACCCATTGAAAATGGGAAATCGGGGTATAATGTTTTTTTTTTTTCATATTTTTAAAATATTTTTAAAAATTTTTAATATTTTTAAAATATTTTTAATATTTTAAAAATATTTTTAAAATATTTTTATTATTTTTTAAATATTTTTAATATTTTTAAGATATACGATAAAATACGATAATACATTTTAGTTCTCTTTTAATGTTTATTATAATATATTATTTTTTTACATACAAAAATATATTTTAGTTTTTTTTTTAATATTTTTATTTTTTTTAAACATATATATTTATACATACATATATATTTATATATACATATATATTTATATATATATATATATATATATATATATATATATATATATATATATATATATATATATGCATTTGTAGTAAAAATAAATTAATTAACTTTGGCTAGTCACTATCTAGTATCTTCTTGCTTTGCAATTGAATTCGACTCTTCAGACATATATTTTTTTGGTATTTTATTTCTTTTTTGTGCTGCTTCATCTGGGCTCAGATTTCAGTGGAGTCTCGGCTTTCGGTTAGGGCATGATGCGAACTTTTTGGCTGAGTAGTACAGCATAAAAGCAGCTGTTCCGTTATGACTGCCAGCGGTTGGGGTAGCTGGCGGCTTATGCATAATAGACACACACACACACACACACACATGCTTATGTGTTGGCAGGGAAAAACCATTTCCATAACTGACTCAACGATTCTGCGTTCATATTTTCGATTATGACAATGCTAAAAATACCGCGAGTTAAATTCAAATGCATTTTCTGTTTTTCATCCCATTTTTTCTCTCTCGCTGTTTTCTCTTGTGCCAATCAGGCCAGTTGGCTGACCAGGCCAGGACGCTTTTCAGTCAATTTTGCTGCCCCCATTGTTTGTGAAAATTGAATTTCCCGTTCAGTTTGACAATGGCTGTAGTCTCTCTGTGGCCATTTGGACATTTGGACTGGCAACGACTAGATAAGTTTTAAGCCTTGAGTGCTAATCAAATGCTGGGCTGGCCAATCAATTTGGTGTCGACGTCTTTTAATGAACGTTTTTCCAATGATGCAATGCAACCGCCTGTTGCCTGCCAGCCGTCGCATATTGAAAAGTGAAAGGCAAAAGCAAGTACACTCAACGCCCCCCTTTGTCGGCGCCCCCCGGGGGCTGTATTGTGGCCAGTTGACAGTTTCATTAGTTGGTTTACATGCAGGAGGTGCCAGTCTCTGTTCCCTGTTTGTTTGCATTGTATTGCCATGTTGTGCAGGATATTGGCTGGCTTGTCCTGTGTGCGCTTGTGTGTGCGTGCGTATGTGTTTGGTGTGGTTGGGTGGTGGCTCACGTTCTGTGTCCTGCCTTGTTGTGGCATTCACCGGAAGTTGCCTGATAAGTTTACGTTGACATGTTGCCGCACTCTATCTGACGACGATTTCTTACTTTATGCACTTGTGTGTGCTTGTGTGTATGCTTTCCCAGCTGAAAGCTTTCATAAGTTGATTTAAATCTTAACTTTTGACCCTCATATTTTGACATCCACTTCGTACGCTAACTTAATTGTGGTCTTGCTCTCCTTTGGCTCCACTCGAAGTGGAACCTTAAATTTATGGCTATTGGGATTACGTTAATAATATCTGATTTACCGAGAGTTATATTGATATTTTCATAGAAAATTGAATGGACAACAAATTTAATATTCTTAAGTGTCATTATTAAATGAGACTATCTAAGCCAGAGGTAGTGGGAGGCGTGGCTTAGTTGATACAGTTGACATCAGCTTGCTGTGGCTATTCTCTCTAAGTCAGAACATGTATAATTATATTCGCTCTGGAGTGGCAACAATACATTTTAGCTATAGACAATATGAGCTCATCAAGATCATGGGCGGAACTGGAGGGACAAGAAGGAGATCTCCTTTAGCAATAGGAATTTCCAAAAGTTGAGAATTGCCTTTAAATATATGTAATACTCGTTATATTATATATATAATATATTATATTATATATATAATATTATATATATTATATAAAAGTTTTACTCTGTGAAGCAAAAAGAAATGATTTCCAGTTAAGCTATGCAAAAACGGGGGTGACCAAGCATGTCTGATAGTATTTAACTCTATCAGCTCTAGAAGTTACCTATTACTATATATGACAAACTTTATACTAAGTAAACTGTATTAGCTGCATTTTCATTTCATTTCATAAAACCTGAAGTGAGTCAATAATCCTCACATCAATTTTGATATATAGCATCTATTTTAGTATAATTGCAAAAAGAAATTTCCTTTCTTTGTATATCTCTCACAATTTACGCAAAACTGAATAAAAATCTATTGCTAAAAGTCATGAAATGGGCATAGAATATATCTCCTATCCCACTCTGCTCTTACACTCCCATCTTAAGTACTTCAGATTCTTGCAGTTAGAAATTTATAAATTGAAAGTAGTTGAAAAGTTTCAAATAATTTAAATATTTAATAAATTTTAAATAATTTAAATATTTAATTATTAATTTATTAATTTATATTTTGAAAATAGTTAATAAGTTTCAAATAATTTAAATATTTATAAATTTTAAATAATTTAAACATTTAATCATTAATTTATTAATTTATATTTTGAAAATAGTTTATAATTTTAAATAATTAAAATATTTAATAAATTTAATTTAATATAAAACAGATCTTTCAATATGCAAATACGTTTCTTCATCCCAAATCTCAGCTTTAATAATTTAAATAAAAATCTAAAAAAAAGTTTCTCTTTATTCAAGTGTAATCAAGAGCTCTTCACTGCATTCTCTGTGCAAATGTCATTTATTAGTGCTGAGTGGACGCAAGAGGAGCTCTCAAATGCATTTTCAAAGTAAATGTCAATTATTAAAAAAATGAAAAACAACTTCAGAGTGCACATCTTCAACATTGAACGGAATTGGCAATCAAGTTCAATTTCTAATTGGAAAAACTATTTAAATCCAAAGAGCCTTAGATAATACCAACACGTATACACCTTTTAGACATGTCAGCCACACCTAGGCTCTCAGTCGTTATCCCTCCTCCAGCTGCTGCCGTTCCTCGTAGTCCGTAAAATCGAATACGCACACAAACATTTGCATTTTTCGTTTTGTGCCGTTAACCCATAAAAACAAAAGAGGATGGCGCAAAAAAAAAAAAGAAAGGAAAAAGGAAAACGAAAACACAGGAGCTTCGGCTGACGAGCAGCGAAGTGCGCAGGACAATGTGAGGATGATGCCATTCCAATGCAAAATTGAACAAACTGTCAGTTGCAGCAGCAGCAGCGGCAGCAGTCGGGCAGATCAGGAGGCCTATGACACACATAACACATAACACTACACTACACTACACAGCACAGCACAGCCGAACACAACACTACACGTCAGCAGCAAGCAATCGCTTTGTGCACAGCCTGCTTGTGGGCATAACACGATGGCTATCTCTCTCCCGCTTGTTGTCTGCTTCCCTCTCTCTTTTGGGCTGGCTGTAGCTCGCAGCTGACCAGATGCACTGTGAGAAAATATGTGTGATATATTGATTTAATGATAGATGATATGAGGAAGATGTTCTTAAGAGCTTGTGATCAAATTTGAGAAGCTCGAGACGGGATTAAAGAAAGTATCTAAAAATTTAAAGATATAAAATAAATAAAAGATATAAATTTGTAAAATATAAAATATGTATATAAAAAATATATAAAATTTACAAAATATATAAAACTTACAAAATTTAAAAAATATATTTAATACAACAAATATATAAAATATAAAACAATATTTAAAGTATATGAAACTTAACTTATATATTTTAGACATTTTAAATATTTTATATATTTTTTGTATATAAATAATATTTTTTGAATATATAATATAATAAATATAAAAAAAGTTTCTTAAAAATACTATCACCTAATCTGAGATCTATGTACATCACAAATTTGTATCTATGATCGATCCACCCTTTACTGAAACTCAGATTCAATTAGCTCAATAACTAAAGCGATTCGTCTGACAATTATTACATTTATTTTTAATATTTACTTAAAATATTATATTTAAAATAAATAAATAAATAAAATATACAAAAATTAATACGTATATTATTAAATGATTTAAAATTAAATTAAAGCAAAATAAAATATTAAAATAATATATTAAAAAAATATATAAAAAACAACCAAAAAATCAACTATTTTAAAATTTCATATTTTATTTATGTTTTAATTATTTTACATCAAAATAAAAAATAAATATAATAAGTCTTGAAATTTACTTTAAGTTTCCCTAAACTTACTTTAATAAAATATGAAATATTTTACTTGCCAAAGTATTTTCCTAGTGTAGCCGAGTTGATGTAGTAACTTTGTTAGCCAACACTCTGTTAGGAGCAGAAGGACACATCGTGAGCTGCTGCTGCATGATAATAGGCCATTGGACGTGGTCTCTAAACGTGGACATCGATTCATGGACATCATGGACATTTCGGCAAATGAGCGGCTGTGTGTGTGGGTGGAGTTTTCTTTTTTGTTTTTGTGAAGCGTGCCTATAAAAGTGAACGGAAGTTAATACGTTTACCAGGTTGTATTGTTTTTTGTTGCTATAGCTGGCACACAGGTGGCGCCACCTACATTGTTTGATGGGCTTTGTATGCCACTCGCTGTGGCTGTCGTTGTCGTTGTCGACCTTGTTGTTGTTGTTGTTTTTGTTGCTACGTAAACAGAGTAAATTGAATTGCGTTAATGCGCTTATGGCTTATACGAGTGTTGTCGGGCCCACTGCAGCAATAAATGGCCGAAATAAAAATGCATATGAAAATCTACATACTATCATAAAAATAGCCAACAAATTGGGCTTAAGTACAAATGACAGAGAGGGAGAGAGAGAGAGAGAGATACGCCCGCTGAACACGTACAAAGTCAGCTCTGCTGTGGTTTGGGATTTATAAATATGGCATAACATTTATGTTGGCTTAAATGTAATTCTGAAATGGAAGTGAGGGAATTACGACTGCCAGCACTTAATGAAGCCACAGAAACACACACACACATACACACCCGCACACTCACCCACGCACACACACACATATGCTCATTCATATTTACACTGTGTGACAGTTGTGATAATCATTATTTTGGTTTAGACCGACACTAAATTGAAACATTCAGCTTTGCCCAGTCCCAATATAAATGGGTTATGCGAGCTTATGCAATAAGCAGAGCTTAAGGCAACAGATATGAAACGCATATGAAGTTTAGCTAAGCTGCTTTTAACTGCGGAAGGACTTAGCAGTGATTAGCTGCAGATAGTAAATTTGACTATAATATGAAGCTAGGCTAAGGCCAGATATAACTTACTTGAGAACAAAATCTTTTGTAGAGACTCAGAGTTGACTTCATTTGACAAGCTGTTGATTTTTATTGAGTTCGGCTTGACATTGCCTTATGAAAAGTCAAATGTATGAAGCTAGATACTTTTCAACATTTTTCCATAAAAATATACATATAATACATATCAGACATATATTTCGAATAGTCTTAGTAATTTAAGCAAGCCATGCAATATTTCAGATTTTTTATTTATATATATTTATGCATATAAATACAGATATAGAAATATGTATTTATATGTATATATATTTTTAGGTAATTTATCAATTTATCATCTTGACAATCTATCAAGCTCGATTCATACTAATATCTATAATCTCTCTCTCTCTCTCTCTCTCTATCACTTAAACTCTTTCTCTGTCTAACTCTTTATCTATCCCTCTCTCTCTCTTGCCCTCTAGCTCTCTCTGCCTGTCCATCTATTACTCTTTCTCTCTGTCTCTCACTCTTCTACTCGCTTTCTCTTTCTCTCCCACTCTCTCTGTCTGCCTCCTTCTCTTACTCTCGATTTTTCTATATATATAATTTGTTTCTCTATACTTAATATAATTTCTTCTCCCATTTCCTTCTCTTTCCAGTAATTTATTAAATTCAATTGGCAAAATAATAAAAGCTTCTATGCTCTGTGAATTTTGGGTAAGTGTACATCCACAAATATACTCAATATATATATATATATATTTATAAATATCAGTAAATCGAGATATCTATCATAGTTAACATAGCCGCACACTTCAGCCGTAAATTCCAGCTCCAGCTCAAAGTCTCTCAGTCTTAAGTAACGAATTTCTTTTTAAATGCAGTTATAGTCTTTGCCTCGTCCATAATCGCATTCTATTCTTTATCTGCCATTGACTTAGTGCCTGATCCCGTTGCTGTCCTTTGCCTAAGCCAAATGAATTCCTGCTGCTGCTGCCGTTGCCGTTGCCGTTGCCGTTGTCGTTATCGTTGTTCTGGCAAAATTGCATTATTTTGTATTAGCAGCGGGTGGCAGCGCCACCCGCCAGTAAGTAGCTGCAACTGTCTATATTTCTCTCCGCCTGCTTCTTCTTCTTGCTCCGCTGAACATTTTCCTAATACACTAAAAGCCAACGTCATAGTTCAAAGTCGACGGCACTTAGCTAACGGCAAATGCAATCGCCTTTAGTTGTGCATTATATACCCATTGCAAGTTAATGAAAAGGGGTATATTCGTGACTAGAGAGGGGAACTTAGAATGATACTGGAATCTTTGATATTATAATATATATGTACATACATTCCAAGTTGCAGAAGTGAGCTGAAGTAAATGAAAATGAAGTGTTAAGAAGAGGGGAGAAGAAGAGAGAAACGAAGAGTAAAGCAAAACTTAAAGACATAGCTTAGAGTAGAGTAAAGTTGAGCAGAATAGAAAGGCATCGAAATGCTCAATATTACTCTACTCTCTTCTCCTCTACTCTATTCTCCAATAATCTACTCTCCACTGCTCTGTCTCTCTAGACTTCGCTACTTTATTCTCCACTACTTTACTCTCTTCTCTATTTCACTCTCCCCTACTCTACTCTCTTCTCCTCAACTCTACTCTCCACTACTCTTCTTTATTCTACTCGCCACTACTCTCCACTACTCTCCGCTACTCTCCACTACTCTTCACTACTCTCCACTACTCTACTCTTCACTACTCTCCTCTACTCTCCACTACTCACTACTAGTCTACTCTCCTCTACTCAATTCTCCAATACTCTCCACTACTCTACTCTCCACTACTCTCTACTACTCTACTCTCCACTACTCTCCTTTATTCTACTCGCCACTACTCTCCACTACTCTTCACTACTCTCCACTACTCTCCGCTACTCTCCTCTACTCTACACTCCACTACTTTCCTCTACTCTACTCTTCACTTCTCTCCACTTCTCTACTCTTCACTACTTTCCTCTACTCTCCACTACTCTCTACTACTCTACTCTCCTCTACTCAATTCTCCAATATTTTCCACTACTCTACTCTCCACCTCTCTCCAGTACTTTCCTCTACTCTACTCTCCACTTGTATCCACTACTCTTCTCTACTCTCCACTACTCCACTTCTTCCACTCTACACTATTCCTAGCAATAATCTATAAAACCTCCTTTCTTGTCCAGAGCGCACATATAAACTACTCCAAATAGCCCGTATTATGTTAGCTGTATTTTTTGAGGAGGGTAACTTTAATAACACTCCTAATCAGCATCAGCATCAAATACATTATCATTATCATCAACATTATTATCAACATCATTGTCATAATTACCATAGTCTCCCACTTCATATAGAGCAGCAACTGCATCGCATTTCATATAATTTCCTAAAATTCTAGTCTTGGTTAAGGTATCTGCGAGTCGTATACACTCGCCAATACTACTTTAGCTTGTCTTATTTATTTTTATAATATTTTCACTTTGATTCAATTTCTTTATACCTTTAAGTTAACATCCGCTTTGCCGGTTCCGTTTGCCAATGCGCTCGACTAACTCCCACTCTCGCTCCCCCTCTCTCTCCCGCTCTCTCCCTCTCTCTGTACAGAGTCTTCCGCTGCAAGCACTAGCATTATCCCCGCAATCAGCGTAACTGTAAATCACACACACTCACGCACGCTCGTTCACACACACACACATACTAAGCTATTAGAATAGTTGACACAGGCAGAGAGACTAAAAATGGCGTAGGAAATGATGCTGTGATGGCTGCCAAGTCCCGTATGCTTTTGTATTATGAATGTAACTGTAACACGCGAGCAAACATCGCACACGCAGCACACATCACAGACAGACAGACAGACAGACAGACAGGCAGGGGGGCGTAACAGGACAGTTGTGCAGCGGCAGGACATTTTTCTAAACTGAGCTCGACTCACGGAACTTTCGGTGTCCCGTGGCCGGACGGGCGCATCGTTCGCATCGTCGCCAAACTGACGGATATTCCGGTGCTTCTGTCAAACGCTTGTCATTTTATTTACTATCCACACAGGCACAGCCACCCACCCAGCCCACGCACACACACACATACACAATGAAGGACCACTCACTCACAGCATCCGAACGTCCTGTTTCGCCTTTTATCGGCTTAAAATGCGAAAACTGCAAATAAATACGAGAGGAGTCGCGTCGAGTCGAGTCGAGTCGAGTCGAGCTGAGTTCTAGAGTTTCATTCGCTGGCCCACTAAATTATTTACTTAGTTTTTATTTAGCGTTAAACGCTACTACTAGCAGCTTGTATCTGTTAGATACTTTCGATCGTTAGCTGCCAGTTGAGTGTAAAACGGCTTCAACTGTTTGCCGTCTGCCCAATTGTTGCTCCTGCTCCTGCTCTTGCTGCTCCTGCTGCAGTTGTCCAATGCTCATTTCGTGTGCGTTTCGAGTGCTGCTCAAATATGTGACCCACACACACACACACACACACACACACACCCAGCGCGTTTTATTGGATGATTGGATTCGACTAAGTGAAGAATGGTAATTGGATGCTAGCTGGCTTGCTGCCTGTTATTTCCCTCTCTCTCTCTCTCTCACTTGCCCTCTCTCTCCCTCGCTCAAACTGAATATACGCGGCCAACTGCTTGGCTATAGCTCTATTTAGTTTCCTACTGAAGCTCGACCCAGATTGGTATTAGAATGAAAGTGTTAAGTCTTGATATAAGCACAAATTGTTATCAATAAATATTTGCTTAGCTGCTGTTGGCTAAGGATTAGGCAGACTTTGTGCAGTTGGCTTGGCCAGAATGCGCTTTGCCATTGCTTCTTCTTGCTGCAGTTTTTTCTTCAAAAAATATATATAATATATTTTGTATAATATATACCTCTGTTGTAATATTATGTTATTATTAATTATTTATATTATTTATTTTTTCGTTTTTTTAATATTTTCATTTTTCGCAATTTCGTTCTTAAAAAAATATATAAATTTTATAATATATACCTCTGTTATAATATCTTATTATTAGTTATTTATTACTAACTATTAATTAATATTATTTATTTATTATTTTGTTTTTTTTTTTTTCATATTTTGTATATTTTTTCTTTTGCTACGATAAATATCTACATTTTGTAGAATATCTCTCGCATATGCATCTCTTCTATGCATTTTGCTTGAATTAACATAAGTCCATTCGAATTTCTGTTAAATTTCAAATTTTCCTCATGGGTTTTTATGCAATTTTCATAAAATAAAATAAATGAAATATTTAATAAATAAAATGTTATAAAATTGTCTGCTTCTCAGTCATATTTCATTCAGTTTCCTAGTCCATTTTCAAGCTTTAGCGCAAGCTAATAAGTTTTAATAGTGAAATTGATTGTAAATTAATATATGAAAATATCTCTCTTATTCAGTTTTCTAAAATATTAATATTAATATCAGTTAAAATTTAATTAATTATTTATTAAATTTTAACTGATATTAATATGCACAATTTTAATTATTAAATGCCCAAACACTTGCTGCAGATTCCTAAATATATTTCCCTATACATGTATATCCCACTCTCTGCTCCTTCGTAACGCCCACTTTTGGCTGACAATTATTGCTCATGTTTGGGCAGCTTAGGCTTACCTGCCCGCACACTATAAATAACCCGAGCCGAAATGTGCCCAGAAAAAAAAAAAGAAACCAAAAAAGAAAATAAATAAACAATTTGGCAATTTTCCACTTTTTATGCAATTAATCAAAGGCAAACAGAAACCTTAGAGCCGAAGGAGAACTGTCCCGGCAGCTCATGAATATATATGTGAGTGGGCAGCGGCCTTATAGATATGGCAAATCGTTCGTCTATCAGTCTCGGGTCCGTTGTCTGCGCTGGCCGGCGACTGGAAAGCAAATTCAATTAACCCTACGGACCGTAGAGAGCGTAATCAAATACACTCAGCCAATACAAATAAATGTGGATGGTGATGGACCGTTCGTAGTGTACTAAACCAAACTAAGCCCGGACCCGGAATACGGACGGACGGACGGATAGCAGACTACGGACTACGGACTACGGACTACGGACTACGGACTACGGACTATGGATTGCTTTGGAGCGAGGCACGCGCCACTTTGAAGCTATCCACTACAAATCAGGCAGAGACCCAGACGAAATGTGGACGTTGGAAGAGGAGAGCAAAGTGGGGGAAGGGGAAGAGGGCAATGTGTTGGAACCACAACGACACAAAGTAACTAATTATCTCGCCTTATCCCCCACGGACTGGGACTTTCTGTTTACTTAAGTCCAGGGCACTCTGCGCCGGCACTCAACGGGGCAAAATTTTTAATATGTGCGCGCCGAGAGTTGTTCAAGTCCGTCTGGACGTCTAACCCTTTCCACACACACGTGGCCCCAGTCAAAGCAACAAGAAATCGAATGCAAACTCGATATGTCTGTTTGGTCTGTATGCATACGTTTGAATGGACAATAGATCAAGTCCTTCAAGCACCAGTTAGCCAGTTCGCATCAAAAAAAAAAAACTGAAAAGGAAATAAGTGAAAAACTCCAAGTGATATGTGTCAAATATGCCCGACACATGCTGCGCTCGACCGCTTGCCCCTTCAGCAACAACAACAACAACAACAAATCGTGAAGCTCAACGACTATTCGCACTTTGCATGCTATCTGATAACATTTCGGTTAGACAAGCAGTGTTAGTAGCCGAGTTTTCAGGAAATTTTCTTCAGAAATTTTCAAGTTTCAATTTTAATGAGATTTTTAAATTTAATTTATTAATTCACTGTTAAAGTTCTTTTTTATTTTTAAAACTTATTATTTATTTTTAAAATGTATTATTTTTTTTATTTGATTTTGAAATTTTTAATTTAATATTTGTTTTTATTCCCATTAACACTGAAAATAGGAAATTGAAACGTTTTTAGTTCATTTTTTAATTTAAAAAAAAATTTTTTTTGAATGTAAATTTATAGAAACAGCTTACCATTGTAAAATACAATTTGATTTACGAAACGTATCTTTTTATTTCAATTAAATATTTACAAGAAGTAATTGCATATAAGCCAAGCCTTGCTTAGATATATTTCCAATATATCCAATGATATGAAAATATAAATTTTAATTTTAACATTTAAATCATTTATTTTATGAAATATTTATAAATATTAATTGAATTAAACTTGTTAAGGCTTTATATATAAATTTGCATTTATATAAAATTTTACACAAAATATTTAATCAAATTGAAATACATTATTTTTATATTTTTTTATGAAAATATTTTTTTTAGTTTATAAAACTTTGAACTAATTGTTATTTTAATATTTGAATATCTATTTTCTTTAAAAATGTATATATTATTTATATATTGCAATTCAAATATATAAAATATTTTCTTTTCTATATATTTCGTTTTTAAAATTTTTTAACAAATATTTTTATATTTTTTTTAAATTCTAAATTCATTTTCAATATATAAAAAAATTATATAATAAATACAAATAAAAATTCCTATGTTCCATCTCTATCAGAGTATTCCAGCTTCGTTCTTTTGTGTTTCCAATCTTTTTTTTTTTTTTTTGATTTCTTTTTTTTTCGATATCGAGAAATATGAAACAGCTTTTGTGTGAAGTTGCATTTGGGCACTTTGTTTGCTAGGGCTAGGGTAGGATTTTCCGTGTTCAGTTATGGCAGCTCAGTTCGATTCGCATCTTCGTGCATTCATTCCATTATTGGGGGTGTTTATCCCGTTTTCCCTTTTTTGAGATTTTTTTTATTGTTTTTTTTTTTTCTGACGGATGTTTGGACACGGCTCACGTATCAAGCTTTTTCTATTTGGTTTTCACTGGAAATTGGCTTTGGCAGCTGACAGAGAAGCGAATATCCTTTTTGTTATTCGATTTGAGTTTGGCATACAAAAAAAATTTGTTAAATAGATCAAATTCAGCAATTAGCAGCTTCACCATGCTCCTCTTGTCACACAGTCTATGTATGTTTATGAAATTGTTTGTTAATTGGAACAGAAACAGTTGAATGCTACTTGAAATTGCAAGGCCATTGAATGTGCGCTTTGTTTTGGATTTGCAATGGCTAAAGTAGCCAGGAATGCTTTGTGCGTTTGAATAGAGTGCCTCTCTGCGATTCTCATAAATTCAAATAAGTTTACAGGGTGTAGTGTGGTACCAATATACAGCAGCATGTTGACATCATTATTATAGAGTTTATATTTCAATCATAATTAATTTTATTCTAGTTTTCAATCTCGTTCTTCCTGATTTGTTTTTATGGAAATATTAAAATATAAAATAATAAATAAATATGAAATAATAAATGAATATCAAATAATAAATAAATAAAATATTAAATAAATATAAAATAGAAAATAAATATATAATAGTAAATAAATATAAAATAATAAATAAATATATAATAATATATAAATATAAAATATTAAATAAATGTAAAATAATAAACAATTATAAAATAAATATAAAATAATGTATAATAATAAATAAATATAAAATAAAGAAATATAATGTAATAAATAAATAAAATATTAAATAAATATAAAATAATAAATAAAAATAAAATAATAAATAAATATAAAATAAAATATTAAATATACATATATAAAATAATAAATAAATTTAAAATAATTTTAATCTGGAAATGCTTAATACTATATCATATATTCATTCATAGCTGCAAAACTACCTCAATTTCACCTGATTAAAATATTGAATATTTTATAAAATAATTTCTTTCTCTTTGACATCAAAAATGTTGCTTAACTTTCGCATTTGTTAATATTCATTTAGTATATATATATTCTGCTTGCAATCTCTGCACATAGTTGGGGAACATTTTTGGTTAATTGAAGCAGAGCTATTAGCTCGCGCGTGGGTTCTTCCTGCCTTCTTCCGCCTGGCCCAAACAGGAAGTCGCAACAGCTGCAAGTGCAACATTGGTGTTGCCATTTCGCTTTTGGCTGTTTGGCTTGCATTACGAAGTCGAAAAAGTTTTTAATACGCTTTTACAGCATTTTCAACTTTTTTTCCAGCATTTTTTTTTTCATTTTTTTTATTTTTTTTTCATTTTTTGGGTAGCTTTTGCCGCAAGTTTCTTCTTCATTTTCTTTTTTTGCCGTGTGTGCATGAAATACAATTTTGTGGCAAATTAAATACACAAACGAAGCGTGCACTACCACGCATACAAACACAGATATATATATATATATTTTATATATATATATATATATGATATATAATATATATACGCACACACCACAAGCCCAGCATGCGGCGCACAGCATGCAGCGAAAATTTGTCTAAAGCGTCGCTCAGTCGTGTGCGTGAAAACATTTGCCAGCTAAACTGAATAGTTAGTCCTGGCATACGTGACGTTGCGTGTGTGTGGGTGTGTGTGTGCTTCTGTGTGGGTTGAATATGTCAAAAGTGGCTGCTAAATATAGGTGCACACGTCTGTGTATATCTCCAGTGATATTTTCAGTATATGCTGAATTGCATTAAGGTCTCTCTTTCTGCTTCAATTAAAGTCACAAACTCTTGCTCTTCTCTGCGACTCTCAGGAATTCCAATAAGCTCTTTGTCTACTTTTTTTCCTCTCACAACATAACTTTTTTCGGCTCTGTTTTTATACCCTGAACCCATTGAAAATGGGAAAATACGGGTATAATGTTTTTGTTGGAAGGCGTATGTATGTAACAGGCAGAAGGAGGCGTGGCAGACCCCATAAAGTATATATATTCTTGATCAGGGAGAGAAGCCGAGTCGATTTAGCCCTGTCCGTCCGTCCGTCCGTCCGTCCGTCCGTCCGTCCGTCCGTCCGTCCGTCCGTCCGTCCGTCCGTCCGTATGTGTGAACGCGTCGATCTCAGAACCTATAAGAGCTAGAGACTTGAAATTTTTTATGCAGATCCCTGCATACAGTGCGCAGATCAAGTTTGTTTCAAAAAAACGATAACAACTATCGTTTTAATGTTATCGATTAAAAACGTTATCGAATGTTAGTTATAAAATTATATCTCCCACGTCTTTACAGCTAGAGTCCCCAAATTTTTTTTAAAGTTTTATATTTATTTTATTTAATTTTGATTTTTGTTAAATTTTGGATACCGGCTCCAAATTTCCCCAAATATTTAAATTGAGGTTAGGTGCACTCAACGCCAATAAATGAATGCGTTTGCATTTTTAAAAATTTGAAAAAATTTAATAAAATATGTTGAACATAAGCTGAAAATTTCATTCAAATCCATTAATTCGCGCAGAAGTTATTAAACAAAACGTTTGGCCAATCGGCCAAACACGTGACCAGCAAAACAAAGCAAACTGTTTTTCTATACATGTGCACACATACACACATACACATTCAGCTGCGTGCATCTAGCAAGTTCTAAAACCCGCAAGTTTTAGTGTACATTTCCAATAGATGGCGCTATGATTTGCGAATTATCAGCTGCTCAGTTGGATCGAAACATGGATGGCGCTATTCAATCGAACCATAGATGGCGCTATTGGCTAAACAATTGAAAATGAATTCAATTTAGTTTTCTGTGCGTTAATACGAAATGCTAATTATGCAGTATTTTAACGCAGATAGCGCGGGGTTTAGGGTATCTCCTAGTCGGGACCGCCGAATAGAGTTTTCTTACTTGTTTGCTCTTGCCTCACAGCTCAGATCAAAGATTAAGCTCTTGTGAATCACGGAGAAGAGACCTTTTTTTCTCTGACTAACTCTCATATTTGTGACATCTTCTGTGCATTTATTCAGGCTGGATGTGAAGCCTTTGCATAATGCTAGCTGACTGCATTGCGCTTTATCTCTGGCGCTCACTTAATTCCTAATGTGCAGCGCTCTTCTCTGCAATTCTCATGACTTTAATTGGAGCGTACTTCTGCTGCTTTATTATATTTTTAAATTCTTTAACTTTTTTGTGTTGGTTTTCATGTTTCTCTGTCTTCAATAAGCAACGCTCTTCTATGGGATTCTCAGTAGTTCCAACTTAGCTGCTCAACATTCTGCACTGTGCTTCTCAAAATAGCTGAGCTCTTCTCTGCGATTCTCAGTAGTTCCAATAAAGCATTTTTCATGTTTTCCTTTTGTTTTCACATGCATTTATGTAAGTCTGATGTGCACTCTTCTCTGCACTTCTCAAAAATAGCTGCACTCTTCTATGTGATTCTCAACAGCTTCAATAAAGCTTTTGCCTCTTTTACTGTATTACTGACTGATTGACTGTTTCTTCACTTTAAGTGATCAACGCTCTTCTCTGTAATTCTCAAAATTAACTACGCTCTTCTATGTGATTCTCAGCCGTTCCAATAATACTTGTGCTTGCTAGAACTGATATTTATTTTACTCTATTTATATTGACTGTTTAATCACTATAAGTATCCAGGGCGCTTCTCTGCGCTTCTCAAACCTGAATTTATTTTTGATAAATTTATTTTGCATTATTTCTACGAGATTTTCTTTCTCTCACTCGAAATGTGTTTTATTATTTTTTCCTTTCCTTTTATTTTTAAAATAAGTATTTCATTTTATGTAAATAATAAAAATAAAATATTTTTATATAAAACTAAATTTATTTAAGAGAATAAAAGGTTAAAGAAAATAAATAAATAAATATAGATTCATTTAGCTAACATTCTCTCCCTCCAGCATTAGCTCAAAATTAGAATAAGAAATCCCAAAATTCAATTAAACAAAACTTTGAAAAAGGGAACAAAGAGTGAAAGGGAGAAAGTGAGGGAGAGAGTTTGAGTATGAGAAAACTTGAATGTTGTCTAAAAGTCAAGCAAATCGTATGCAATTCATATTATTATCAAGAGTGAAGGAAACTCACTTAATTAAAAACCAACTTCAACTCGTGTGCGTGTGAGTGTGCTCTGACGTGAGCAACAGCTGTCTGGCTACATTTGCTGGTGCTGCCATAACCACAGAGCAGCACTCCCTCTCCCTCCCTCTCTCTCTCTCTCTCTCTCTCACGCACACTTTGTCATTTGCTGTCGCTTTTGTCTCACAGTTTTTCTTCAAAAGTTACAAATGTGTTGTGAGCTTGAGTTGCTCGCACGTCTGTTAGGCAGATAAAACTTTAGCTTTCAATTTACCTAATTAGCAGACCACACACACCCAACCCCCACCCCAACCCTTCTTTATCCTTACACTCCAGGATAGTTGCGTAGACACATGCCTGCCGGAAGTCGATTTCCCCAATGCGTCGCTTCTTATCGCATTATCTGGCAAAGTTTTTTTCTGTTTTCTCTTTTTTTTGGCATTGTTCTGCCACGCCCCATTGCAGGCGAAAACTTAAATAACTTTTTGCAAAGTTGCATTTTCTGGCATATTATCAACTAATAATATTTATTGCAGCGTCTGGAAGCTGTGCTCTCTTCATATTTCAAGCGATAGGCAAAACATTAAGCGGATTAGTTTTGCCCAGTTCACCTTTACCTTAAGCTTTACCTTTAGCTTTACCTTTACCTGGGCCTGGCCATTAGTTCAGTGTCGTCCTTCGACTGGGGCTGGGTCCTCTTCAGCTAGTTATAAATTGTTGGCTATTAGTTTAATGAACTTGCAGATTCTTTGGCTAGCAGCGACTGAAGCGGCCATCTTCGTCGTCCCTCGCTTGGCCGAGGCAGGCAGTCGAGACGTCCCCCAGCTCTATCCGACTGAGGGTCAAATGGCTTTCACAATTGGCTTAGCAATTGGACTTGGCATATTTTGTGAACATTATTTCAATTTAGTTAATTTTTGTGCATATGTTATTGACGGCCGAAAGGGAAATGTGTAGGAAATTGCTCTGGTTTCTCAGAGAAAATTAATTTAAATTATTTGATTTTGGGTGGGGCGAATGAGCATGAGTAAAGCAGTGAGCATGAGTCCATAGATAAATCTAAATTCTCTAAAAAAAAAAACTTAATTGATAAATAATACATAAAAAATATTAATAAATAATAAATACTTGATAAATAAATAATAAAGAAATAGATAATAAATAATAATAATAAGTAAATTGTGCTTTAATTCAATTTATTTAATAAATAAATAATATATAAAAAATACTAATTAATAAAAAATACTTGATAAATAAATAATAAAGAAATACTATATAAATAAAAATAAATAATAAACAAATAATAATTAAATAAAAATGTAAAATTAAAAAAAATAAATAAATGATAAATAATTAGATAATAAATAATAAAAATAAACAAATTGTGCTTTAATTCAATTTATTTATTTATTTTATTTATATATTTATATAAATCTATATCTATATCTATATATATTTATTTATATCATTATTTATATATAAATCTATATATATTTATATATGTTTCCATATACGTTTATTCGCTCATATTGATTTTTGTATAGAATAAAAAAGGCAATGACAATTAGAGTTGATTCCAAATTCAACACGACCTAATTTTCGAAAAATTGTTCGCTGTCAAATGTTCAATATGTGTGTGTGAAGCAATGCCCAAACCTGTCACACACACACACACACAGACAGAGGCAGAGGCAGAGGCAGAGGAGGCCGCAGCAGCAGCAGCAGCAGCTCTGCCTCAGCTGACAGCAATACAAACACTTGCATTGAACTCTCATACACACACACACACAGAGAGAGTCAAGCTGAGCGAATTTATGTATTGCCTACTTACGTGTGCTTGTGTATGTGTGCTTTATGTATGCATATTTGTGTCCCTGTGTGTGTGTGTGAGCTGCCTATTGCCCACACAGAAAATGTGATTAAAATTTCATGCCCTTGTAAATGCAGATGAGCAAAAAGTGTAAATTAGCTTGTGTGTGTGTGTGTGGGTGTGCATGTGTGAGTGTGTTGCCCGCCCACACACTCAAATGAGATTAATAATAATTTAATTAAACTCGCGTAGCTTAATGCACTTCGCTTGTAACATGCTTTCTTCGTATTCTTTAGCTCTCTCTCTCTCTCTCTCTCTCTCTCTCTCTCTCTCTCTCTCTCTATCTTTCACTCTTTCTCTTGTTTCATTTTCATTTTGTTTGTTAAAAATTTAATTAAGTTTTACACTTATCGCTGGACCAGGCTCACCTACGCCTACTCAAATCAATTGATGCCCCTCTCTCCTTATCCATCTCCATCTCCATCTCCCTCTCACACGATTGCGCGCTCAGCTTGCATTTTTATATTACGCTCGCACTGTCCCTCTCCCGCTGCCGCTCCCTTGCCATCATTCACTTTCACACACTCTGTCGCTCTCACTTGCTCGCACGCATTTTTTGTACAAATTGTTGCGTGTGACATTTAAATTCGTGCCACGCCCACAACGTGCGCCCAATTAACCCGCAGCTGACCAATAATATTTTTACAGCAATTTTTTTAAATCCTTTTTTGCAAATTTTTTTGTTCTTTGTATATTTAAAATTTAAAAACAAAATGTATTTTTATTCAATTAACTGACTTTTGTACACAGAGAGAGAAAGAGAGGGGGGGGGGGGGGGGGGGGAATATAGAGAGACAGGTGAGACTGTGGCACAGGTGCGCTCACAAAGCATTTAGCAGTTGTGCAATATTTTAATCTGATTTACGTGAAGCATATGAAATTATATTCCATTTGGGACTTACTTTTTTCTGCCCTCGAGCTGAATGTGTGTGTGTTGAGCACATATGTATGTGTATATGTATATGTATATGATGTGCTTATAGATACCTCGTAAATAGTTTTAAATAAGCTTAATCTTAGGTAAATACAATGTTTACAATATTTCTATATTTTTAAATGCAAATTTTTTACTGGCTTTTAATACCCTGTACTTTCTTGTTTGGCACACGTACTCCATATGCCCCACCAACTCAACTGCATCCAAGCATAAAAACTGTGAGCCCCAGCTAACCCTTTCTCACTTTTACAGGGTATTACAAAAATATTGAGTCAGCTGAACAGCACAAATTATTGCAATTTTTGCCCTGCTCAACGAAGCATTATTCAAGAGTCGAACAATAAAATATATATTTATTTTCTCATAAACTAATAAAAAATAAAAAAAAATTATTCAAATGAATTTTTATATTTTTTATGAACATAAAGAAAAACTCGCAGGGAATAAAATTCTAAGAGGATTATCACGGGAATAAAAAACTTTTCATTTTTTGAGCGAATCATGAAATTAGGAACGGTTCGAGGAACCCTTAGAATAGTTATTATTTAAGGAATTTTGATTTAATTTATGTTTTTTAAAGGGTTTAACATTTATTTTTATTTTTTATTGCTTTTCACTAAGGGAAGGGAGCAAATAGAGAATTTAGAGAGAGAAATTAAAATCAGCAGATAAATCTCTTATATATCAAGTTCACCAACTTTACTAGTTATCGATCTATGGATAAATTTAGTACCAAAAAATATATATCATAATATATATATAGGGGATTCGTATGATGATTCTGAACGAGCCTTGAGATATTAAGAGACTGAAGGAAGAAACAAAAATAAAGGAAAAATAAATATTTTAGAGTCTCTTTTAGAATTTTTTATATAACTAATATTTTTTTTATAAATTTTAACAAATAGAAAATTTAAGAAACAAAAATAAAGGAAAAATAAATATTTTAGTCTTTTTTAGAATTTTGTTTATATAAATAATTTTTTTTTATAAATTTTAACAATTTTTCTAATTTAAGAAACAAAAATAAAGGAAAAATTAATATTTTAGTTTTTTTCAGAATTTTTTTTATATAAATAATATTTTTTTTATAGATTTTAACAATTTTTCTAATTTTTTAAATATTTTTATACATTATTATTTTTATATATTTATTATTTATATAATATATATATTTATTCATTAATAAAATTAATAACAATAATTTTTATTTTAATATAAGCTTTGTTTAAATAACTTTAAAAATTTTGAAAAAATATTTATATTCAAAATTGTTTATTAAAGAAATTTAATAAATTTTTTAGCAAAGAAAAAATACAAAGGCAACAAAAAAAGGCAACAAATGTATAAAAATGAATTAAAAATTCCTGCTGCTCTTGAAATTTAAATAATTTAAAATGAACTAAAACAGTTATTTGTGTCAATTGAGTTAAGTTTTCTTGCTATGTTAATAATGCAATACAAAAATTCATGTAAACACGTACATATATAATATGTTATGTTAAAATTCGCGCATTTGAAATGCTCAAAACTTGGCAGCACTTTTTCCGTTCCATGCAACACTCAACGAACATTGCTTCACTCATAATCCGTTGCTGACTCAGCGAAATGCACTCAAACTGCCCTTTTAGCAGAGCGCAACAAGTGCAAGCGAGACAACTATACGTCTGGCAGAGCGCATAGGCAACACAAATTCCACTCAACTCTCCTTTACAGTCAGCTGTTAAGCTGCTCAGTTAACATTCGAGTGCATCCCCGAGAGTATACAATGCAATTCGGTTAGCCCGTTTGCGCACTGTACAGTGTACACACACTCAATGTGCTCTCTATTTTGGCGGTGCGTTAACAGTTTGAGTGGCATGTTAACTAACAGCTTTGCGGGTGGCTTACGCTCTCTAACAGTGCGAGAGAGACGGAGAGCGCGCTATAACAGCCCGTTTGGCTTGTTTGTTCTTATAAGAAAAACTGAGCGCGAAACTGAGTCATTTATAAAAATTTAATGGTGGTGTACGGTTCGTTCAGCTCGCAACGCGTCGCAACGTCTCGATTTGTTGGTCAGTGAAAAATTACAGAAAAGTTCAGCAAATAAGGAAATTGTATTATGCATAGCAATTGTTGTCGCCGCGCATCGTGCATTACACTGTGACAAAATATATCGAAATACACATACATACAAGCAATATCTTAGCAGAAATTTTCAAACAGAAAACCAACAACAAAATAAACAAAACCAAATAAAAGCGCGTCGCGTCTGAAATTGCAAATTGCAATACAAAGTCTGAAACGTGAAGCCGAAAAGGAAGAAAGAGAGAGAGAGAGAGAGAGCAGTAGTCAGTGTGAAGAAGCGGCAAAAACATACATAAAATAAAATACAACAAATAACAACGGCTACAACTACAACAACAGCGCTCAACAGCAACTACAGCTATAATTGAGAAAAAAAAACGTGAGCGCAATTTTTTTACACTGAAATTTTTAAAGCAACTTTTGTTGTCTGCCGCGTTAGTCTTTGGGTTTTGCTCTCTCATCACTTATTTCGCTATCTGCGAGTGTTGTGCAAAAAAAAGAGCAGACTTTACAACTGTTTAATAAGTTTATTGTTTGTCAGTTTGATTAACAACAAATTAAGCATAATTAAGCGTTCTTTCTCTGTCTCCTTCATTCGCTCTCATCTTGTGGGCAGCCGGCAAAGCCGTCGCGTGTTGCGTGCCTGTTTCTATGTGTGTGTGTGTGTGTGTGTGTGTGTGAGTGTGATTGTGGTGTATACAGTTTTTATGCGCTTGCTGGAGACGAGCATATTGATATGTGCATGTTTTTGGTAACGCATGAAAAAAAACATATATATATATATATAAAATTGAAATAAATCAAAGCATATTTAGCAAAGAAATCAGAATATTTTAATGCATTTCATTCAGATTCAGATCTGGTCAAACAGGTCTTAAGTAATTTGCATTGTTATTTATATAAATTAAATATGCAATTTATGATGCTGAAATTTTGCTCAAAATAAATGTGAATACTAATTTTGTATTATATAAGAAATTTGTTAAAAATAAAAACCCAACTTGGCTTTGAGCACGTGATTCGAAAACTGCACTTTTAAAGGGCATTAGAAATACGTTACACGCTTTGCGGTCTCCCTTTTTAGAGTGCAAAACCAAAGACAGCATCCGTACACTCACACACACATATACGTATCACATTCGCATTTAACATATTCGTCCCCACGCCGCTTGAAATTGATTTTTGTACGGCGGCGGCGGCGGCGTCGCATTATTTTCTTATTTGCTTCTCACGTTTTGCTTTGCCTTAGCGCTCTTTGTTTTCTTCTTTTTGTTGTTATTTGCCTCCTTTTGTGCCTTGCATTCTTGGAACAGTCGCCGTTTACGCGCGCCTTTGGGTTTGCTTCTTGCTCTCTTGCGCAAGCCGCTCTCCGCTCTCAAATGTTGTCTCTGTCTATGCTGTGTGTGTGTCTGTGTGTGTGCGAGTCGCCTGTTTTGACATTGTACAACACTGGCTGGTTTACCAGTTGGGATTTATGTACATTTTCTAATTGGCGTGGGCAGCAGTGCGCACGATTTTTTTTGTTGTATATTTCTCGTTTAATATTTTTTATTGTAAGAATCAATTTTTTTGGCAGCGCTTTTCTTGCCTTAATCATTTCCGCTTGGTAAACGCAAATTCTTATCAGACCAACAGACAACAAATTACAGAGACTGTTTTGTATGGGCTGCATCTGTGCCCCGTCGCCTTTAAAATTCAATTGTGATTATTTTTAAGGCGACGTCGCCGTCGCAGTCGCCGTCGTCGCTTCGCTGCACTTGAAAAGAGACAGATTTGAATTTGAATTTACGCTCGTCCGTCTCGCTCCTCGCTCACTCGCTCGCTCTCTTGCACTCTCGCACTCTGTCTTTCTTTCATTCCACCTTTCATATTCCGTTGGCTTTGCACAAAGCTCAAGCTCAGGCGTTGCTTTGTTGTTTAGATTTTTGTTCCCAGCAGCACTGCTGCTGCTGTTGGTGCTGCTGCCTAGTCATACAAATCATTTACACTTGGCACGCTCTCCAAATTTGGGCTGGTAACAACAAAAACATACACACACATGCACACTCACACACAGACATACTTATCTTATATGCACATATTGACTCTGGTTGGCAAACCAGAAATCTGTGAGATTCCAATTCGATTTATTTCAAGACCTTTGTATTGTAGCTTCAAAAGTTGAGTACCAGAAATTACTGTCCAAATAGAACAACAAAAACTAGTTATGATGAAAGCTTTAGAAGTGATTTATAGCTGGAGCTGTTTATGTTGATTTACTTGATAATTTATGGCATTAGAAAATACTTTTAATATTCACTATAGTTATTTATTATTCTTTTATTTTATATATGTATATATATATTTTTTTATTTAATATTTGTTATATATTAAATATATATAAAATAAATATTAAATTTTTATTCATATAATTATTTTTTAATATTTATTTTATTAATATTAATTTTTTTTTATTTATATAGTAACTATTTTTTAAATATATATTTCTTTTATTATTATTTTTATTATTTACTATTTAGTTATTGTTATTTTTTTTATTATCATATTTTATTTATTTAAGCATTTCTTTTTATTCTCAAAATTTATTTGAATGTTTGCCTTCTCGACTCATTCTAAGTCTTTGACCAAATTTATGAATTTGTTTCTCATGAATTTCAAACTCAAACACAAGCAAGTGTTTTCTCCTCAGGCTTTTATCAGTTATTTGTTTTGCGTACATGATATACAGCTGCCTGGCCCGCCCATTTTACCGCCTGATTTGCTGCTGCCGCCGCTGCTGCTTCTTCTTCTGCTTTGCATTCAGTTGCAATTGCTTTGACGTGTTCGCTTTATGTTGCATTTTCTACTTTGCGTTTTGCTACTGCTGCCTCTGCTGCTGCTGCTGCTGCTTTTGCTCTCTTTTGCATTCCTTCGTTCGCACTGTGCCTATTTTGTTCATTTTTTTTTTTTTTTTTTTTTTGATGCACACACGTCGCTTTGTCGCCTGCTTTTCTTTTTTGTCTGGTATTTCGTTTGTGTGTGTGAGCGAGTGCGAGCATTTTCTTTGCTATTTATACCCTGTGCAAAATGAGAAGGGTGTATGAGCAATGTAATTACTTTTTGATGATATTTTGTGTTTATTTATGGTATATGAATATGTTATATACATATTACATATATTTTATCATAATGTATATCTATTTTTATTATGGACATATATGTGCCATATAATTATTCTGCTATATACGCATATATTTCCATAGATATAAATATATATATCTATTAAGTATAATCTATCTTAAAATTCACACATTTCATAGTTAGCTAATAGTTCTGCATTTATATGGCAATTCTAGGGTATTGCGCCAGTCAGTCTTCTTAGATTTTCGTACTCATTTACTTTACTTTGCCGCTTCGCTCGTTCTGCTGCGTTGAATTTCAACCTGCCAAACGAGCATAAAACGTATGAGTGTGTAGGGAGGAGTAGGAGGAAGATGTAGCTGTAAGTGTCTGTATGTGTGTGCATGTGTATGTGTGCATGTACACTCGCTATCAGATTGGTAGCTGTACTTTGTTGCATTTTTGCTGTTGCAATTTCTAACTGGTTGGGCATGGGCTTTGGCTTAGTCTCGTCTTAGTCTCGTCTCCTCTCTCTCTCTCCCTCTCTCTCTCTCACTCTGTTTGTTTATCGCCTTCTCAGTCTCACACAATTTCTCTCTATTTGATTCTTATGCTTTGTTTTCTACTCATTGCCGTCGTCTGTAGGCCGTTGACGTTGCTGAATTGCATTGAGTGGCGTTCCTCTTTGTCTGCCACCCGCACCCCGCTTTATCAGCCGCCCCCTGCCCCCTCCTTTTATTGTTGACCCTGCGCGCCACTTATTGCAGTTTCCTCTTGCTTTCTGCATTTCTTTTGCTTCGAAGCCCCACAGCGCAAAGTACTCAACCCGTTTATACTGGAGCTAAAGTGGGGTGCACTCTGCCTCCCACTCTCAGTCTCTCGCCCCCCCTCTCTCTCTCTCGCTCTCGCTCTGTTTAGATGTGGGCGTAGGCTGTATTATTGCTGCCTCTGAGCACTTAACCGCGTTCCGTCTTTTGTGTGTGTTTTGCTAGCTGCATTTTTCACACCAGCCAACAGCAGCGTCAGCACCACCGGCACCACCGTCACCGTCACTGGCACCACCGCAGCCAACAAACCACCTGACCGGCCAAGAATTGACGTTGCGCCTTCTCCTTTTTCCGGTCGCGTCGTCGCCATCGTCGTAGGCCCGCAAATGTCATTTAGACTATGGGCAGCAGCAGCAGCAACAGCAGCAGCAGCGGTCGGCAGCGGCTACAAATCTTGCCCCCAGTCTAGTGAAATATGCAACGCAAATGTAATCATTATTGATTTTGTGGCCAGCCTGCTTACCCATGCAAGATACCCCTTCACTCCGCTGCTGCTACTTACACTGAGCGAAATATGGGCGTAGAATAGAAAACTTTACAGATGAAGCAAACCTTAAGTTGTTAGGCTTAGATAATATTGATAAGGAAGTGGAAAGACTCTGATATAAGAGCTCTTATGCTCTGTTCTTTTTATAGATAATTAAAGCTAATTTAAGGAATATAAAATGTTTAAACGGGCTTCCCTTCATAATTTTATATGAAAATCTAAATTTTATTTAACAATTTTTTGTAATTTTGTAAATTTATTTAAGTATTTATAAAAATTTCGAACAAATTTTTTACTACATATAAATTGAAGTTAATTAATTAATAAATAAAATATATTTTATTATATATTTAAATATATTAATTAACAAATAAAATATATTTTATTATATATTCAAATATATGAATTAACAAATAAAATATATTTTATATAAATTTTTGAGCGAATGCCCTTTTCTGAGCTTAACTAAAATATTTTCATATGTATGAAAATATAATGTTTATAAAAGAAAGTTGATCTTTTTAAATATAAATAACAAAAAATCATTAAACGATTTATATTTACTTTAAAGTATATATAATATTTAACGAGACTTCCATTCTGAATTTATCTAAAATAACTTCATAATATAACATAAAATTGAAAATGAAATTTAAATATTAATGGTATTTAGTTTTTTTTTTATTTATATATATTTTTGTTATAATATTATTTTATATTTTTTATTATCATTGTTTTTTGTTATTTAATTTTTTTTTTAATATATCGATTTTGTATTATATTTGTAATTATGCATGATATATTTTATTTATTTTTTTTATATTTTCTTTTATTTAATTATAAACTTATTTTAATTCCATTATTTATTTTTGTGTATTATATTTTATATTTATTATTGTTTTAAAACTTTTTTATAGTTTTTAAATTTATTAAAATTTATTTATTATTTTTAACTATTAAAAAATATGACTTAAAACGTTAGACAATATGCTTCCTCTAAAGTAAACTTTCAACATTCAGCACTTTGTTTTCCCTCAGTGTCGCCCATATATTTTCTATTCATTAGTAAACACTTCCAGCTCATAAACAAGGCTTTGCCCTATTCTGAAGTAGAACTTGCTAATTAAATTACATAAAATTCGCATTGAAGACACGCACATTAATTTCTCGCTGTGCATTTGCAATCGCATTTAAAGTCGAAGTCAAAGACTCTCCTCCCCCCACAGCTCACAGCTCACAGCTCACACTCTCAATGGCTGGTCACATTAGTATGGCAGATTATCCAGGGCTGTCAGGTCGCTCGATGTTGGCCGTTGGCTGTTGGCTGTTGGCTGCTTAAATATGCAAAACGTTGCTGCTCGTTGGCTATTTGCGGCCGGAAAAGCAACAACTTGAAGGCTCGTTGGGGTGGGCAGACGTGGAGCAAACGCTGTGTTTGACTGAAATAACTGCGGGTCTCGCTGACTGAGTGCCTGCCTGGCTGGCTGCCTCTGTCGCTGTGCTAGGTTGGACGCGGGACACTCTCTTGACTCTCGCACACATTAGAAATTTAACAGGTTAATGTCCAGAGTCGTAAACGAAACCATTTATTTATGCCATTTGCACGACGGCATTTTCGGCAGGACTTGAACTTGCGGAATGTATCCTCTGCTCGTAATTTACATAATATATATATGTATATATATACACGCTTCTCTCTAACTCACATCAGCTTATGCTGTATGTATATATCAGTCGCCAGCCACTGGGAGAGCAAGCGAGACAGCGAGTTAGCCTGGAAGAGCTTTGATAATAACTGCGCCACCCCGTTCGCTGGGTTCGTCCTCTCCCACTCCAGTCGCCACCTACTCAGCTCTTGTTACGAGCATATGATGCGTGCCATAAGCTTTATATATATAATATATATATATACAATGAGCGCCCCATAGCTGTCAGATTTGTCAGTCATAACTGTCTGGTAGCATAAGGCGCGCGCACACACCACACAGAGCGAGTTACATGCGATCCACGGGGGCTTACAAGCAGAGTCAGCAACCAGACGAGGCTTATTTCGATTAGAGACTTAAATTACGAGAGTTATATAACTGTAAGATCTTGGAATGATTAGGATATATTAGATAAAGTATGTGCTAAATAACTGAATAGAGTTAAAATTATAAAAAGTAAATTGAAATTTCTTGTTTGATCTGATTGGAAGTCTTAAGGATTGGCATAGATTAAAGTAGATCTATATATGTTATGTGCACTTAATGTTAACTTTCAAAAACTATTAAAAGGAGCCATTAAACATGCTGCCATCGGGCGTTATTAGCTGTCTAATACTCACATAGATTTAAAAACCTGAAAACAAAAATTATTAATATCGAAATAAAACTTTAAAAAATTTCAATTTATAAACAAATAAATAATAATATAAGTAAAAATAAATAAAAAAAACAAGTGAATAACAAATAGTGAAAAAAAAAAAATAAAAATAAAAAAACTAAAAAAAAATAAAAAAACTAAAAAAAAAATAAAAAACTAAAAAAATAATAAAAAAGCAAAAAATGTAAAAATAATAAAAAAGCAAAAAAAAAGAAAAATAATAAAAAAATGAAAAAATAAAAAAAATAATGAAAATATATATAAAAAATAAATAATAAAAAAATAATGAAAAATAATAAAAAAAAATTAAAAAACTAATAATAAAAAATAAAGAAATGAAAATAATAAAAAAATAATGAAAAAATAATGAATTAAAAATAAATAAAATTAATTTAAAAAATATTTTGATTATAAAAAAATATATACTTAAGAAAAATAAGAAAATACTTAAAAAAAATAAGAAATAAATAAAAATAATAATAAGAAATAAAAAATTGATTATAATAAATCCAACAAATCCTATTCTTCTAAATGTCCAATCTCTAGCAGCTTATGTAATGACCTTTCTCTGGTATCAACTTAAGCATATACCAATTTTCCATTCCATTAGTGGGCGTTTCGTATCTTTCGTTTCCAAATTTCCAAACATAACCCAAAACCAATATACCCCGTTTTCACTTGATGCACAGTGCATAAAAATCTATAATTAAAACGAAATTCGCAAAATTTGATATTGTTGCTTTAATAGTCGTTTTATTTAGTTCAAATCCAGTCTGTTGTATTTTTTATGGCTCATTTGTCTGTTCACAATAGATGTGCAGTATATGTGTGTGTGTGTGTGTTTATAGTAAGACACACGCACACTATCTCTCACACACACAACTATAACAATTATTTGCCAGAAATATATCTCGGAAGTGCAAAGCTGAATTGAAGCTCATTTGGACATGGGCTTATCGTAAAACGCATCTGCACACACGCAATCAGCCGTAAATGGATTTTGATGACTTACAGCTGCAGTGGAAATTCCATAAAAACAAATTTCCATTAATTCTTGGGTTCTATTTTTACATTATTAGTCCGAGCATACAGCAGATATCATGATGCTAGGCAACGGCAGAAGGCAGAAGGCAGACGGTAGAGAGCAATCAGTTGGGCATTCAGGCATTATCTGACTCTTAACCAGTTACACATAGCTTGACTATTTCTAGGAATCTCTGTTGCCAGCTTGCCGCCTGCTAATTACACTGACAGTTGCAGCAGCAGCAGCAGCAAAGCCAGACCAAGATCCATTGATTTTCCCCTTAGCTGTCAGCTTTTCCATTTTTGTCAACGCCTGCAACTGCAAGCGAATGGCCTTATTTGGTTGCTAAGATAAAAAATGTGATTTTCCTGCAAAGACACATCCAATTTGTCTACACAATGGCAATGTTTACTCGCTGTTGTTTGGCTGTCAGCAAAAATAAAAAAAAAATCAACTTTTTGAAATTAAATGCAAATGTCAACGTATCAATTTCTGTTCGCGTCCAACCTGTTCATATTTATGAGCATTTATTTTTGCTTATTATAATATTGTATAAGCCGCGACGACGGCGATCTCGTTCGTATATTAACTACAATAAGTTGATCAAAATTCCAACCAGAAACAAAAAAGCCAAAGGCAAAAATACAAAATATTTAAAAGTTGCGAGTGGGCATATAAGAGCGAGCTGTAAAATGTTACAGTTGAAAAAAAAAATATTTTAAATAATTTTTATTAATTACAAAATGTTTAAATCAAATATAATTTAATAAGTTTTAAGTTTACCTCATATACAAATATTTATTTAATTTAACAAAAGTACTTTATATTGTTTGTTATCTTCTTTTCACTCTGTGTGCAGGGTGTTTCTTAGCTCAGCACTTTTGTCAATTGCTGTTCTCAGTTTGTTCGTAATTAGTTCATGTGTAAATTGCTTCAAAATGGGGCGTATCGATTAGCTAGAGCTGCTTGCTTGATTAGTTGATTGGCTGATAAATGAACTCTCATTATTTTAAGGGGGATTTATATGGGAAGAAAGATAAATGAGAAAATTTAAAAAATAATACAAAATAAATACAAGAAATAAGAGAAAAAAAGAATAAACTTAAAATAATAAAAAAAAAACTAAAATTAAATATTAAAATTAAAATAATGAGAAAATATAAAAAATTCCAGAACAATGAGAAATTAATATTAAAAATAAAAATACAATATAATAAAGAAATTGACAAAATCGATAGTAAAATGAAAAAGAAGTAAATACAAATTTTGAGAAAATAAAGAAAAATAAATATTTAATTAAATAAATATAAAATTTTATATTTATTAGATATTTTTATATTATATAAGATATATTTATATAATATTATATATTTTTGTATAATGTTTTTTGTTGCTATGCACTTTTTTATTTAATTATATTAAGCTGAAATAAATATTTAAAATTTGAGTAAAAAGGGCATAAAATTACAGTTTTTAGAAAAAATAAGAATAAAATGAATATTCAATTAAATTGAATAAAATTAGAATTATACAATTTTTTATGTATTATATATTTTTATATTATTTTTAGATTATTTTATATATTTTTATTTTTATTACCTAAGCAAAAATATTCAAATGCAGCAACTTTTTTATTTCTTCTCAAATTCTCATCAAATAATTATCCCGGGTTTAACCAACTTTTTTTGGCCGGACTTTTGCAATTTGAATAACTAAACAAACATTTTTGTTCCCACTTTATACATTGTGCTTTTTATGGTCAATACACAGTGTTTATTTATTTATTTATTATTTATTTTTTGCACTCATTTTCTCTTTTTGATTTATTAAACATTTGTTTTGCTATTAATTAGCTGAAATGCAAGTATCTGACGCATCGAGAGATCATTTAAACGATCTGCCCAGTCTGTCTCGCTCTCTCGCTCTCTCTCTCTCTCTACCTGTCTCTCTCAGTCGCTCAGTCACTCAGTCACCCTCGCTCTTGACTGTTGCTAATCTCATTAGATGTTATTGTACTCAAATGGGTTTCCAGCATTTGCTTTTCTCTGCTCCATGCGACTCGCGCGCTCGCTCTCTGTTGATATGGTTCTAGTGAGATGTTTGACTGTATGTACGTATGTATATATGTATGTCTGTACATCTGTTGATATACATATGTATATTTTCTTTATTTTGTTTTTATTAACCGAATTTTTGCCTTAGTGTTTATGTAGTTGCTGTGGGGCTAAAGCGTTTTAGCCGCGGTGTAGGCATTTTCATTCATTTAACCACATGTTGTTGCTGTTGTTGTTGTTGCTTTTGGTATTGTGTACATTGTATGTGTTATGTTATTATCATTAGGTTGTCGTGTTGGTGTTGGTGTTGGTGCTGCTGTTGTTTGCTCGTTCGCACTCTCTGCTGAGCATCATCTGGCCAACAAGTTCATTAACTTTTGTTTGCCGCTGCGGCAGCGGGCGAAATAATTTGTCAAAAATTTTGTCGGACATGCGATATATAAATTATGCTTTTGATTTGATTTTTCGATTTGGCCAGACTTCGTTTGAATTCATTTTTCATTTCTCCATTTATATATAATGGATATACATATGTATATATCCATCGCATCTCTCAGTTTTATTGACCTATATGGAAGTGGACTCTGTTGTTTCTATTTTGCGCGCGTCCGGTTATTTGGCCAGATCTGCTACATTTACTGGCATATATGTGCCTCGTCTTGTTTTTGATTAGCACTCGATAAGTTTCTGCGTCTGACGGCTGACTTACTTGACTACCTGTTGTGCCGGTTTACTTATTTTTGGGGCTACCAGTTCCGTTTCAGCATCGTTTAGCGCCTGACGTCAAAAAAATGTATCAGAAAAAACAACAACAAAAACAGAAACTGAAAATACGAAATGTACCAGTTCAATATCATCGTCTTTGGCTAGAAACTAAACTCGAAACTATTCGCTTCCTTTGCTGCTTGTCTTTTGGACACTGTAATTTTCTCATTTCCTGCACAGTGTCTCTACAATAAACAAGTGAAGATTTTCCATGCCATTAGAGAAACCAGTCTTCGCCTGCTGGAAAATGGGCTGAAAATTGTCGATGATTTGTTTAGACAAAGCACGAACTTACAGTGGAATGAATATGCATTTTAAAATTAGCTTTTTTATATATAGAAAAAGTAAAAATAAATTATATTTTAGCTTATAAAATGATGAAATAAGCAATGCAGCTCATAACATATTTTTGAATATTTATTTTAAATATATTGTTGTTTTATTTAACTAATAAAATTATTCAATAATTATTTAAATATAAAAATATTCCTAAAAATATTTTTGAATTATTTTATATATAATATATAATTATGCAATCATTAAAAATATATTATATATTTATTAAAAATATATTTATCTTATTTTTATTTATTCAATTTTTTAAATATTAAAAATATGTTATTTTTGAATAATTATTAAAAATAATTTTTTATTTATTATTTATTGTGCATATTTTTGTATGATTTAAAGTACATTTTTGAATAAATATTAAAAATGTTTTTTTTTTAAATATATTTTTTAATATTTATTCAAAATATTTTTTAGCTGCATTTGCTTTAAATATGTATTTATTCATTTAACTAGAAACATGCTCAAACTTTTTATGCATACTAGTTGAAATGCTTCCGCTTTAGCTTATTTATTTTGGGGCTTGGCTTTTAGAAGCAAATAGTAAAAAAAAAAACATAAAAAAAAACAAAAGTGAATGAAAAACTGAATTTTTAAACTAATTTTTGCATTTTTGCTCTGTTCTTCTCTTCCACAGGTATGTGTTCTTTGCATTGATTTTTGTTTCCTAAACGAGCTAACAACAATTTGTTGTGTTTGTGTGTAAGTTTTGAACACATTTGAATATTAATGTGCCTAGCCCATAGAAACAAGAACAACAACTCGCTTTATAGCCCGGGTGGGCGAATCGATTTTCAGGTAGCAATATATTAATTAACCCGGGCGGGCTGTCGAACAGATGTTTTCGGTGTTAGTTTAAAGATTCATCAATCTGCTCAACTCTAACTGACGTGCAATAAGTTAATAAGCTTTAACTGACCTGGCGGCGGCAGCGGCAGCAGCGACGTCGGGGATTCTTTTTAATAAATCTTTGAGCTCTGCTAGAATAAATCACAACAAAGAGAAATCGACCTCAATGTTGTTGGTTGCTAATGATGTTGCTTAGCTTTTGGCGCCATAATTGGCCAGTTTGATAGAAAATTGAGAAAATGTTTGATACTAAATAGAGTGCGAGAGAGAGAGAGAGAGGGAGAGCGATAGAGGGAGACTAGTAGAATAGTACATGAACTTGAGCACAAATCTCTGTTGAGCATCTAGATGTGCCTTAAGAGGAATTCAGTTGAATCGAATTTTATTGGCCTGTTTTTACAGTGTGCGAATTTAAGAGATATTCAAATTAAATTAAATCAAAAGCTATATAATTATATGTAAATATTAATGAATATTTATGTATAAAATATTGCAAAAGAAAAAGAAGTACATATGTGTATGTATATACGAAAAATTCTAAAAATGTATTAATAATAAAAATAAAATAAAATTTAAAATATTTATATATAATATTTGATTATTATATACATATAAAATTAATAGTGTATATAAATAAATAAATATATTTATAATTTTATTTTCATATTTATACATGTGCTATTTAATAATAAAATAATATATATATTTTTTGATTTTTATATATTTTATTTTATTTATATATATATATATATATTTTTGCAATATATTTTTATAAAATATATATATTAATTACATATAATATGAATTTATATTCTATATATATAATTTAAAAAATAAAAAATATGTTGATAAAATACAAAATATATTTTATTTTAAAAAATATTTATATTTTATTTTGTTTATGTATTATTATATTTTATTTTTATTTATATATGTATGCATCTATATATTTTTTTTTCATGAGTACATAAAAAGGCGTTAAAAATGATATAATGTCAATAAACTTCGAGCAGCTCTTCAATACGTAATCCAACTCAGTGTAATCAGCTTCGCTTTCTATTTATTTTACAATTTCTTTTCAGTAACTGTTATATCTATATTTCTACATATTTAGCGCATTCAACTTGACAGCTGACTTGCTATAAGCTAGCTTTTAAGTCTTTGCGCTTTGTAGTTCTTTTAGCCCAGTTTTCTATGAAGTTTCACTGGAAATTTACTCCGTGGCTCAGTTCAATTAAATTCAATAACTATGCTGCCAAAAAAAAGTAGAAGACGAAGAAGGAGAGGAAAATTATAACTAGTTGCTGTCGCTGCTAACAATTTCCGTTAAACGCTGCACTTAAGAAAATGTTGCTGTCAAGGAAGTTGATTATTTTCTGCCAGTTATCTTTGTTCGCTCTCTCTCTCTCTCTCTCTCTCTCTCTCTCTCTCTCTCTCTCTCTCTCCCCCCTCTCCCTCTCTGTTTGACTGTCTCTCTTGCTCAATCAATGCCTTGAGCTGCGGTTTTTGTTCTTTATTTCTTTTTCAAGCATATACATTTTATTTCTAGCAAATAAATATCATAAAACGTTGACAGCCTTCGAGCAGCGAAAATTCATCTCCGGCTTTGGGTTGGCTTTCTTTTCAGCCATGCACACAATGAGCAGCAAGAAAAACTAGTTTTTTGCCTTTCTTTGGCTAACGTTTTCGGTATTTTCTTTTTGCTATTTTTCCAATAGTTAGTAAAACTCTCAGTACACACTACATACTTGGGCTGAAAACTTTTGTTAGCCCGAGCTGCTGCGGTTGCTGCGCCAGCATCATCAGCCGCAGCAGCAACACATCAACCAGCATCAGTTGCTGTGGTAGCAAACTCTCGTATCATGTCAGTCAGCCTCTGGTCCATTCGTTTGGATCTGTCGTGTCTAAAAGTTTTCCATCATAATCTACTTAACTTTTGCTGCAATCAATTGCAGTCTTGTTGCTGTTGTTGTTGTATGTGTCGCCTCATTGCATTTGAATTGCAGAGCCTCTTCAGACTCTCTGCGCTCACCCATATATACAGCTGCGGTCAGTAAAATAGTAGTGCGACTGAGCACCAAATGTTGGACAGCAAAACTAAGTTAAAAACCCAATTTTTTTAAAGCAAGTTGATATGAGTATTAAGTTTAGACTCTATTCTTACTAATTAAAAGGTTTTTTTTTCTAGAAATTTGGGACATTTGTATTTTAGGGCTTCAGAACAAAAAATTTTCAAAAATTGGCTGTTCACTAAAATAGTAGTGGCCCATAAAAAAAATTAAAACAGCTGTTTAAGATAAGTTTAATTTAATATATTATGTTTTACACATATTTTATGATCGAAGAGTTCGTTATAAATTCCTAACTTTTTATAGCGAGTCCCCACCAGCGTGCTATGGAGTCGATCAGGTCCTGGTACCGCTTCAGAGGAATTTGGTGCCACGCCCACTGAACTACGTGTCAAAGTCGATTTACTTTTGGTTTCCATAAGTCTCTTAACATTGCCATATAGTTTTTCGATCGGATATCACATCTAGATCCGATCGAAAAACTATATGGCTAAGTCGGCTAAGCCGAGACTTCGATTTTTAAGGACGCAAACCAATCTTGAGCAAAGGACTCGCATATTTTGGGCCCTAATCGGTCTAAAACGTCCATTCATAAAATATTTCCCAACTATTATATAGTATCACTATAGTTTAAATTAATTGGATGTACACATTTTTGTCAAATATTTGATTTATAATATGGTTTGCACATGATACCAGCCTATGACAAGCAGTCCCATGTCATAGTGTTCGGACCCCCGTATGCGGCCGTCCACAAGAAGTCTCTAAGTTAACTTGGAATGATGTTCCATGGTTTTTAGACTCCATACGTACTCTTTAGTGTCTTTCTCTTTGGTGGCAACCAAAAAGAACAATTTTGCTTTCATTCGCATACTGTACGGTGCCCCATCTAATGATATGCCGGATTCTGTGAACTTTGCACATAGGTGGTATAGCACTTTTCTTTTAAATGAGTCCTTTTCAAGGACTTCTGACAGATGAATTATATTGCTTAGGGCGACAACGAACTATGAGATCCCAAATTGTTTTAATTTTATTCGTTTTTAGTTTTTTTTCTGTAGCTAACGGACTAATCCTACCGTAACACACAATTAGTGGATGCACTACCAAGTTAGTTTCGAATGTGCCACCTGGTTTTTCAGGCTTCTTGTTATAGTGAATGGAGCTAAATACCATTGAAATATTGTATACAACAATATTTTAAGTTTTTTGTATAAGTTTTTCCCTGATTTTTACGTCTGACAGGTAAAATACCCTATTCAGTCGAGAAATGCTTCCCCCTCCCACTAAAATAAAAAAATATTGCACTTCCAAATAATTTCAGTTCCTCAAATAGAAGATAATTAATCACACTTCATGTAAATACATTTCTGTTTTAATTTGGTATTGTTATACATTTTTTAAAATTTTTTACATCCGGCACTACTATTTTTATGAACAGCCGATTTTCGATGCAAACGTCAAAAATAAACTAATTTTGACAGAAAGTAACGGGATTTTTTTCTAATTATCTTCTTTAGACTATACTCTAAATAAAAAGTGCTCATCCTTTAATTTTGCTTCAGAAAAAGTACCGTTTTAATCGATTTATGCTTTGCGAGTGGAGCACTACTATTTTACTGACCGCAACTGTATATATTTATGCAATCTCCTTTGTATAGATACAATAGACCAAGAGAGCCCCGCTGCCTATATTTCCAGTATTGCGTTAATAGAAAAGTTATTCAAGTTTTTTCCCGATGTTGCGGATGCTGCTGCGTATGAAAACGGACGTGTTCTTATCTCTTAGCAGTAGCGATGCAGAAGAAGGAGAAGAAGCAGCAGAATAGCGTGGCTGTAACATTTTACAGAATGCCTGCCAAGCTGTCCCACTGTCAATCAGCAACAGCCACAGTCGCCGCCACAGACTTTGCTACAAGTTTTGCTCTAACTCACACAGAGAGGAAGAGATACACACACACACACACAGTCGCAATCGAGAGCGATATAGATACAATATCTTAAAGATGCATTGAAGCGTAATTGCACTTACCTCTCAAAGCAATAGCACAGCTCTCACTCAATCTCTATCTCTTTGCCTCTCCCTCTCCCTCTCTCTCTCTCTCTCTCTCTCTCTTTCATTCGTCCTATCTTAGTTGCTTTATCTGTGATTTTTGCTCACAGCAACCTCATTTCGTATTGCATCGAAAATGCATTTTACTAACAATTGAAGCTTTTGTGTGTGCATATGTACAGTGGGCATAAGTTGAATGTTGAGTGCAGAATTTGTTGCTGACATTAAAATTACACTGGAAAATAGTTGAACTATTTATTTGATATCAAAATTATTAGTTTTAATAATAAATAATATATAAATATTTTAGTAAAATATAATATTTTATTATAATAAATAAAATATATGTACATACGTTATTTAAATATATTTTATTTATTTTCAAAAATAATTTGAATAAAATTTTAAATTCTTAAAATACACATAAATAAAATAAATATTTAGTGCTATTTTAATGCAGCTAAAACTTCTTTTAATAAATATTAAAATTATAGTTAAACTATTTAATCTACAAAAATGTTTAAATTATTTTATTTTATATTTTATATAATTTATTTTTCTTTTATTTTAAATATTTATTTTACATGTTTTTTATTCTGATATAAAAGTTTAAAATGAAGATTTATTATAATAGTTTAAATTAATATATATACTGTTTATGTTTATTTATAGTGGAAATATTTAAAAAATATTTGTTGATTGTTTAATAATTTTCAGGCTTTATGCTATTTCAAATAATGCCTAATTTTTGTGGAAAAATATTGTTCTTTACAAAAATCAAACAAATTAATAATCAAAAATATATATTTTTACCCAATTTAAATAGAAAATTATTTATTATATTTATAAATTTTTAAATATAAAAAATCTATATTTTATAAATTTATATTTATCAATTTTATAAATATAAAAGATTTATAAATATAATTAATTAAATAATTTTCTATGGATACTTTATTATATTCTATATTATATTGTTTATTATTATAAATTCAATTTTTGTAATATTCGTTTATTTGCTATAATAATTAATTAGTCAAGAACTAATATTTACTATTTCTTAAACTGATTTGAGTACATCTTTCTTTAAAACGTTACGCTGTTACCTGCTGCTATTTTCTATACAAGTTTTGCTTAAAGGAAAAACCTTTTTACTGTTGTTGCAAATGTCAATGCATTGTGCAACGTTTTATAAGCTAGTTAATTTTTGAAGTGCATTTACGAAATTGTGTTTCTGTTGGACGGGGATGGGGTGGGGGACTGGGGGACTGGAAACTGGGTCTGTGACTATGGCTGGGGCTGGGCTCGGGTCAAGCTGTGTGTGGGACGACGAGCGAGCAGCGGGTCTGCTGCTAGTACTTAGTTGCGGGCTCACCTAGATGTAACTGCAAAGCTGAGAGAGTGTGTGCGTGTGTGTGTATGAGTACATCTCGTTTTTCATTTTTGGATTGGCTCGTGCCTGCTCGCTCCATCGAGAGCTCTCCATATACACAATCGCCAGAGAGATTTAGTTTAAGGTTTAAGACTTTGTCGAGAATGTTTGCTTAGTTTGGAGCAGTTAATTGTTTTGAATAGTCATCGGAAGCTGCTGAGCGAGCGTCTCGTTTGTGCACATAATTGTAATTGATAGTTTGACTTTTACACGCACACCTACATACACACACACACACACGCCCAGCAGTTGCAGTACAAAGGGCTTGTTTACGTCTCGTTGTTATTGATGCTGTTTGTTGCAGCTGTAATTGGATACTTAAAATGGGCCAAGCCAAGCCATACCAAGCCAAGGTCTTCATGCAGTCGTGTAATAAAATACTATGTACATATGTATGTATATGTGTGTGTGTGTGTGTGCTTTGAACTCTGATATTTTCGGTTATGTAGTAAAGCTTAAAGTGCAAGCGCACACAAGCCAATGCTGCGTATACGTAATATCCGCCATATACATGTATATTACTCATACGCCAATTGCTACAAACTGCGCAACAAGCGTGAGAGAGAGAGAGGGAGAGAGGTGGAGTGCGAGCGAGATAGCTGCTCTAAATTATGCGCATCTCAACTGTAAAGTATCTAACAGCACGTTGAAAGTTCATTGTGCGTTGTCGACGCGTTTCTATCGTTAACTCAATCAAATGTGTTTAACTTTTCTTTTCTTGCATTTTATTTTATTTTTTTTGTATTTTTTTTATTATTTATTTATTTGTTTGTGTGTTTAACACTGCAGCGTCGTCAGCTGCGTTGGCAAATTGCGTGTGCTTTTCGTTTCGTTGGCTGCCTTTCATGTTGTTGTTGTTGTTGTTTCTTTTTTGCTCGCTTTTTCTTCTTTTTGCTTATATCAAGCGTTCAATGCCCGCTGTGTGCTTCGCGCTGTCGTTCTCTCTCTCTCGCTCTCGCTCTGGCTTGCTGCCTGCTGCATTTTTGTTTTATTTTTAACGCATACAATTTGTTTGTAATCTCTTTTGCAGCGATTCGCTTGGCATTTGTTTATGTTAAATGATTTGTTCGTGGCCTGGGGTGGGGTGGGCTGCTGTGGGGGCCAGCGACAATTGCACTGTGAACTCAACTCGCCACTCTCTCTCACACACACATACACTCTCTCTCTCACTCTCTGTGTGTGTGTAACTCAAGGTCAATAAAATGACCTTTTGAGTGATTTATGTTTTGTTGTGATTTGCTGCCCTTTTTCGCTGCTTTTCTCTTTTTCGGTTTTTAAATAAATTGTTGCTATTTATCTAAGCACGTGCTCAGTGAAATAACTGTATAAATATGTATATATATATGCACATATATATACAGTTACTCACTGGGTATATTTGCTTAGTTTGGTCTAGATCTCGTATCGATATGTTTATGGGCTGTTGGGCTTATCGAAAGTGAATGTTAACAAAGATAAGGTAAATAATCTATAACGTGTACATATGTAGCAATATATACATATATGTATATACATTTCCTGCAACAGATCTATTCTATATATTCCCATCTATGACTAATCAATTGATTATCATTAATATAAATCACTTTTGTCTGTGGGACATATGTTATTGTGCTATGATTAGCAGACTGTTAAGTTGGACATATGTTATTATTCATCGATTAGCAGAATGTTAACTATGGAATGTTAACTGGCAACAACTTGCGCTAGTTCACCTATCAGCACTAACTAAAACCAATTGTTAATCTTGCTGGAGCAAATTGCTTATCAATTTATGGAGCTCGTCGTCGTCGCCAGCCGCAGTGCATGCCGTGCACTTAATCAGTTTATAAAGAGCTATATATGTACATATATATAAGTAGATGTACATATATTGGAACACATGTGTGTATAGGGCTCTGGCTAAATGGCCCGTGCTTATATAGCGTAAATACGTAAATATGTATGTACGAGGGACTGTAAACCATACGTCTCAGGGCTGCGTTTAAGCAGCTTTAATTTCATTTCAACTGGCCCAGTACAACAATATTGACAACAGCAACAACGACAACAACTAGAAAAAGCTGTTTTTGCGCTATTTTTATTTAGTTGCGCCATGCGTTTTGCCTTTGCCTTTGCCATTGCCTTTTGCTTTTTGCATTTTTACTTTGGCCTGCAAAACTATTTTTGTTTACTATTTACTTTTGTGTGGCGCGGGCATCGCGCAGTGTCGCCGCTTGCCGCTTAGTGCGTTGATTTCCCGACCTAGCCGGCGACAATATTTGTTGTGCACTCCACACACACAACAACGCATTGAAGTCTGTGGAGCAGCAGCGGCAGCGGCAGCGGCAGGCAGAAGCCCCAGCCGTAGCCACCGCAGTCGGAGCAGACAAGAGACAAAGGCCAATGGAAAGGCGTGGTTAGAGCCATTCTCTCACACTCTCCGCTCCTCTCCTCTCTCTCTCTCTCTCTCTGCTCTGTCCGTTTTGCCTGCTTCCACAAAAGTCGCTGGTTGCCTGAGCTATGGCACAGACGGAAAGGCTAGGCATTCTGTGCGGTTCAGCTGCGCACAGTGGTGCGGAGTGCAGGCATTATTGAGGGAAATTAAAGTAAACAAATAAATTTAGAGAAAAATATATAAAAAGAATATATGAGAGAAAATATATAAAATAAACAGAAAATTATATATAATATATAAATATAAAATATATAGAAGAATATATAAAATATATAAAAAAGTATATAAAAATAATAAAATATATAGAAAATATATATATAAAAAATGTAATAAATGTTATGTAAAATATATTGAAAAATATGTGTAAAAAACTGAAAACTTTATAAATATGTAGACAAAAATATATAGCAAAATACATGTAGAAAAATATATATATGGAAAAATATATCAATATAGTTTTACATATATATTTTTGATATATCTTTCAAATATATTTTTCTATATATATATATATATAGAGAATATTTTGTAGAGAATTTTGACATATATAAATACTCAATGTCGATGAAAAGAATTATGTTTATCTTGAATTTTGAGTACAATTTGAGATCGAATTTTGAAGTTTCTATATTTTAGACCATATTTTTCGAATACATATATATTTGATATATATATATTTTGTAATATTCTATAAATATATATATATTTTGTATTATTATACATTAAATATAAATAATAGTTAATTATTTGTATATATTATTGAGTTTTTTGAGATTTAGTTTTTGAACTGACTTAAATCATTTTAGATCATATATAATATATAATTTTTGTTTATACTCATAAACATATTATTTTATTTTATTTTAGACCGTCTTCTATTTTTATAAATTATATATGTAGTTTAAATATTTATTTAAATTATATTTTATAAACTTTTATATATAGTATATTTTTTATAAATTTATATTCAATTCATAATTTTCTTGAATTTAAATTCATTTAAGATTCCCGCAGTTGATTATCTCTTCACATAGTTTCACAAAACTGTAAAAGCTCTTAAACTCTTGAAAGTCTTTCTCTTGTGATTACTTAACGCATTTTATTGCATGTTCATTTCTTCAGCTTTGGCCACATAATCCCGAATCCTTCCTGCTCTTCAAAATGTTATCAAACCATAAACAACATTTTTCTTCCTTTGGCATTTGCGACGCCTTTTGTCTTTCGAGTGCTTAACATATTTGATTTTATGTTCATTTCTTTTAGTTTTTCCATAACAGCGTTTCCCACGCTGTCTTTGTTTATCTGTGTGTATGTTCGTTACTCCAATGACACCACTGTGCCATGTTTCGCCAGCTCTTGCTCTGCCCCACTCTCTGCTCCACACGCTCTCTGCGTGCACTGCGCTGGCATATAAGTTGCCGTTGTTGCTGTTGTTGTCGTTGCATGCCACTCGCAATGGCGCAAAAGTTCCTAGACCACTCCAAAAAAAAAAAAGGAAAAAGAAAAAGAAAAGCATAAAAAAAGAACACAAAATTTATATGCGCCGTCGCGCATGCAGCCGCCGTTGACGCCGGCAGCGCAGCCAGCGTCGAATGTTGACACGTACAGCGCAGCGTCGCGCCTTGTATGGCTTTCAATGGCAGCAGATTATTAATATTGCAAATGTATGTGCAGCTAGAGAGCGAGCGAGAGAGAGAGAGAGAGAGGGAAACAGAGACAGATCTGTGCGACGGGCGAGCCTATAAATATGTTTTGGCATTAGGCCTAGGCCCGGGCTTTAGTTTATCTGCAGCGAATGTATTTTAATGCTGTCGTCAAGTGCGTTGGGTTTTTGGTTATAACTTGGCTTATGTGGGCATGGGTAGAAGAGATTATGTACATATAATTATATATTTACGTAATTTTTGGAGTTACAAGATTTTAGAAGATTTGAGACAAAGAAAAAATAGGAAAAAATGTAAAAATAAAATAAATAAGAAATATACAACAAAAAATTCAAAAATATATAAATAAATATTCAAAATAAATAAAAAATATATAAAATAAAAAAAATATATATATAATATATAAAAAATATAAAAAATAAATAAAAAATATATGAAATAAATAAAAAATATATAAAATAAATAAAAAATATATAAAATAAATAGAAAATATATAAAATAAATAAAAAATATATAAAATAAATAAAAAATATATAAAAAAATAATTAAAATAAATAAAATATTTTAAAATAAATATAAATACATAAAAAAGGTTTCAAAATAAATATAAATACTTAAGAAAAATAATAATTATTTCAAAATAAATATTTATATTTATGTTATGTTATGTTAATATATTTATTAAATATAAATAATTAAATAAAATAAAAAATATTTAAAAGTAAATATTTATATATATAAATTAATTAAGTAAATTAATTAAATGAATAAATAAAATATATATAATATTTTTATAAATGCAAAATAAATATAAATTTGAATAAAAACTAACAAAATTCTATATATAAATAAATATTGATATATACCTAATATGTATAGTAAATATAAATTTGAAGAATAAGCATAAATAAGTAAACAAAAATAAATATTAAAAAAAATATGTATGTAAATTAAATAAAAATACACATTTATTTATAAATATTTATTAAAATTTTTTGTCTTTACCTATTCAATAATATTCTTGGCGAAAAATCAATTAAAAAACTTTCGCGATTATATTTTTGATCAGATATTTTTACGTTTCCATAAAAAAAATTGTTCCGCAGAGGCTTTCATAGTTCGCAAAAAAATTGTATTTTGTTTTCATATCTTTTTTTTTTTTGTGTGTGGAAAATCTGTGCTGCCGTTGACTACTTCAAATAATTGCGAAAAACCAGGCACAGCGGCTGAAGAGGAGAGGGAAAGGGTACGGTCGGCGGCAGCGGCTGGCTAGCAACCTGTCTGGCAGCCGTAGGGCAACATCATTATCAAACTTGATTATCATTGGGCTGTGAAGCAACACAACGCACATTGCACTCGGGTTGGAGTGTAACTTCATCATCAGCATGCACAACATCATTATCGGCATGGTCGACAGTGGCGGCTGCTGCTCGACATGCGCTTTGTCTGTTCACTTCCACTGTATGTTGGATGCGACCATATCGTGCCTATATATACATATATACTTGTGTGTATATGCATATATATATGTATGTATATATACATATCTGTATGCAGTCTGCGCTGACTGCGCTTCAGAGAGCTGTGTATAGCAATTGAATATTTGCAAGAGATTTCCGTTCATTAAACCCGACAGCGAAAAGCAGAAAAGCACCAGAGCAACGACTGTAGGCGGCCTTTGAGTGTCAGCCTCCCGCCCTCTCTCTCTTTATCGCTCCCTCTCTCTCTCGCTCTGTCTCTACCAGTTGCGGAACTCTACGGCCCTATGTTGTGACCGAGCGGCGGGCTAGCTTCTGGCTGCATTGCTCATGATTTGTACTACGTAGCGCTTCGCATTTAATTTTTAATTTTCTCTCTTCCTTTCTCTCTCTCTCTCTCTCTCTCTCTCTTTCTCTGGTTTCTTTTTGTTGTTGTTTGGGAAGCTTCGCTATAATTAAATTCCTCTTTAAAGCTGCGCGGCATCGCCCTATCGTATTATTATTATTTTCATTTGTTGTTGCTTTGTTTCTTCATCCAACGTTAGTGCAAAATTTAATTAATGCGGAGGCAGCGCAGAAGCCTCTTCCACGACCTACGCGATGCAAAAATATTATATAGTTTGGAAAGTTTTGGCTTAAAGTTTTCGTCTAGGCGAAGAGCACTTGGCAAAGTTGATGTGGGTCGTAGAAGTCAATTTGAAAGTGTTTTGCAGGATACATAAACTTGAAGCGCTGCAAATATAATGAAAATAAAAATTACGAGCTTCAATTAAAAGTTGATAATTACTTAATTGATATTTGAGGCTTTTGAGAATTCAAATAAAAATTTAAAAGGCATTGAGAATGATGGGAGATATGAATATAAAGAATTTTATTTTAAGATGATCTTTTGCTAAAACATATTTTTGATAATATTAAAATTTTGTTTGTGGAAGTTTTGTAGGAAAAAATTAATTTTCTTTAAAAAACTGTTCAGAATTATAGGAAATATAATATATATAACAAATTTTAAATTCTTTAAGAATTTATATATATATTTTTGTAAAATTGTATTTTTGTTTTTTGAAGTCTTTTTTATACACGAGAAAAAACCTTTTTCATTTATCAGCTTTTGTGTTTAATTTGTAGGCTTCTTTAGCATATTATTAAAAATAAATAATATAATATATAAAATGTGTAATATTTAATATGATATATAATATTTAATAGAATCTAAAATATAATATATTAAATATAAAAATAATAATAATTAATAAAATTAAAAGTTGATAAAAACTTGAATTGATATTTTTGGCTATCGATAAATAAATTTGGGAATTTACAAAATATATAAAAAGATTCTAATTATTAGAAAAGAGATCTGAAAACTGGCCTAAAATTCTTTAATTTTTTTCTTAAGTTTTAAAAAATACAAGAAGTATTTGAAGTTATAGGAAATATGTAGGCAAAAAACTTTCATAGAGTTCTTTAAATTATTTGATTATTATACAATTTAAACTTCGCCTATTTAAGTTTTTTTTTTGGCAACAAAAAACATCTTTTGTCTTAACTGTTTTGTGGGTTCTTCGTTGTATTATTTTTGGCTGCGTTGTTCAACATTTTGCGAAGAGCATTTCATTAGAACTTGAGTTGAAGCCGCAACTTAAAGTCCACCTACAGACTTTTCTATAAGAGCTAAGCTGGTCATGTGCCTGAGTGTTAGTGCCTGAGTGACTCTCTGTGTGTGAGTTTGGGGAGCGGCTAATGCAACTACTATTCTACGTGCGCTGTTGTGGTGGAAATACCTGTCTCGCTCTCTGTCTCTCTCTCTCGCTCGCTCTCTTTGTGAGCTCTTGCTCTGGTGAGACCTGTGGCAAACTCTTGCTGTTTCTAATTGCCGTGTTATTGTGTGTACATGTACATGCTCTAAGGGGCATGTGCTTCATGTTGCATGTAAGTAACTTGGCTTGCCTTTTAGTTTGTTTTGCTTGCTGCAGCAGCGGCAGCAGCAGCAACAGCACCTCTTGTTCTGCATCTGGTTCTGGTTGTGGCTCTTGCGCAGAGTTTATCATAATACCTTTTAACGCAACTGCGGCAAACGAACGAAGCCAGCCAACCAGCCAGCCAACTTCTAAGCCAAGTTGAAGAAATGACTGACTGGCTGGCTGGCTGGCTGGCTGGCTGACTAGCCTGCCACTTTGCCTTTGGTGAGTGAAAGACATGCGGTCCATGTGGCGGATGTATCTTCGTTTTTGGCTTGGTCTCGTTTTTGTATTTGGTTGTTGGCAAGGTAAAATTGCGCTGCTGGAAAAACATGTTTCTTTTCCGCTACCAGCCTGCCTGCCTCGCTGCCTGGCAGTGAAAAACTGAAAAACTGAAAAACTGCATACAGCTGTGGATAATGATAATAACCATGGCGATGATGATAATGATGATGACAAACAAGCACGCCAACTTTTTTAGCTGCTACTCTCTTCCTCTCTCTACCTCTCTCTCTCTCTCTCTCTCTCTCTCTCTCTCTCTCTCTCTCTCTCTCTCTCTCTCTCTCTCTCTTGTGCCTGTGTTTGGTCGTTATTCGTAGAACATAGCGAACTTGTTTGGCCATTTTCTTTGGCCTCATCTCGTCTGGCGGCCTGTTTGGCCATTTTTCTCTCTTTCGTGTTGTCTTGGCCTTTTCTCTTTTCTTTTTTCCTTCCTTTTGCAGCATGCATTGATGCATTTTTCCTGCTAACAACCAGATGAGACAGCGCAGGCGAGGCGAGACGAGGCTCGTTTGCCTGTTGGTGGCCGGTTTTTGGGCTGGTTTGCAAAGTTGGCTCTTTGCACTAAATACTCATGCACTAAATGCTGTTTGTTTCGCTTGTGCAACTTGTGTCCGTTGCTCGAGCTCCTCTGCAATATATGCCAATTGCTCTAGCTAAAAGTAGGCACTTAGCTAGCAAATTATTTGAGCATTTTAAGCAATCATTATACCAAATACAGATTTGAGTTTAGCTTGAGCTGCATGTGGAAAAATAATTGAGATTTTCGGCGCAGCGCAATTTAAAATCAATTTTGGACTAAATTAGTATCAAAGTTGAGCGCTCTAAAATAACAAAAAAAAAATTATGCTGAAATTTTGAAAATATTTTAATGAGATTTTGCCTTAGATTTCTTGTTACATTATAAAACAAAAAATATAAAAAGAACTCTAAATGTATTAGAAAATCAATGCTTAAGACCCTGATATATGCTGTTGCTACGTGCTGCGCCTTTCTCGGCGATTTTCATTAATGTTAATGCGGCTAAGAGCGCATTTCGCATTGCTTAAGTGTTTCCCGACATTGTGGCTGTGGACCATTATTCTGGATTATGCGTAAAGTCCATTAAAGAGGTCATCGTAACGGCTCTCGGCATGTTCCACTGCCACTTGACGCATCGTTCAAGCGTTGTCTTTTTTCCCCATATCATTTCATTTCATTTTACTTTGTGTTTTTTTTTTGCCATTTTTCAAGCGAATCATCAATCACACATCCAAGCTGAGCATGTTCACGAAAAGTATCTTTGGGCTGAAGTTGAAGCTGAAGCATAGTTGGTCGCCCACAGGCCAAACAAACCTAAAAGCAAACTGAAATCAGACAGAAAAGTTCATAGAGTGAGGGAGAGAATGCTTTCTGGCTGGCTGCGAATAAAAGCATTTGAAGCATTTCCTTAAGCGCTCGCTCAAGTTTCATTAAGCAACAGCAAACTGTTAACTGGCCGAAAGGAGTAAAAGAAAAAAAAAAACAGTGGCAACAGAAATAGAAAAGGAAAAAGGAAGAATAAAAACTCTATTCTGGCTACGGCTTCGTGCTGAACAAAAGGTGGCCCAAAAGGCTTGTCCAGGCCCGGCACCCGTGCGGCTTTTCATTATGACGAGTTGCCGCCGGGAGGCGGGCGCGCTTTATTAAAATCTAATTTCTTATTTATGCAGCCAATTTTCAGCGCCGAGCAAACGTCGGCGCATTTTAATTAAATTTTTAACAATTTATTTCCAGCCGCAAATGTTGGAAGTCGCAAAAATACACATAATTCAATTTGATGCTCTTAAGGTTACTTCTCCTTAATAATAGAAAATATATTTAAATAAAACATTTGATGTATTCATATTGTTGTTGCCAATTTTAATTGGAATTTCTCTCACTGCCTTAGCTTGGCCTTTTCCTAATTGCATGCCTTTTTCTTATGGCAGCGGAGTACAAATCCAATAAGCATTATGACTTGGCTTGCTGTTTGTTTAGCCCGACTCCTGTCCCATACGGCATCTTAGCCAAAAAATGGTGTGTACTTGTGTGTGTGCGTGTGGATATAGGCCAAAAATAGCGCTCGCTGGCTGACTGGCTGCCGCCCCTTAGGGTTTATGGCCCCAACAACTGTCGCGCTAAATATGCCAGTTCGTGTATGCCCATCGCGCCCTCGAGTCTCGTTTGCCAGTCCGCCTGCCGCTCGATAGGCACAAATTTCGCCGCTTTATTGAATTAAAAATTGAAACTGTGCCCAGCCAGCAGCAGCAGCAGCAGCATCAGCGGCAGACTCAAGGCGACTCTCTGTAGCTGCCTTTTCGGAGCGCACATTAAATTAATAAATTAAAATGGAAAGCACTTTGTTTTAGCACTCAGAGTGACTCCCACTCTATGCCTCTCTGTCTCTCTGTCTATTCATTCAGTAATTCGCTAAAATTATTAATTTATGTCATTTAAGAATGTCATTTACTTTGCTTATGAACATTTTTAAATTAGCCGCTCGCACACTCGATAAAAAAAAATGAATGAATGAAGTAAAGGAAAAGCGATTTCCAGCGCCGCCGCTCATAATTGAAGCGGCGCAGTCACAGTCGAGAAACTCTTAAATCCAGTTGACGGAAGCTTAGGTTTTACGTCATTGGCCATTTGCACAATGGGCAAAGTTTGGCCATTTATTGGTCCATTTATTGACTGCGTAAATAGAGTTTTTATGCCTCAACTCTGGCAATAATATTTATTTATTATCTAGGCATAAATTTGTTGCATACAAATATTGCCAAAAACAGGTTTGAGCTGCTTTGAATGAATGGCCAAAAAGTTTTGCTAAAAAATTCTATTTATACCTTTGGCAGTTGCTCAATCGATCAAGCATGCTTACAGAATTTCTGTTAATTTATTATAAATATTATTATTATTATATAAATATTATTATAAATATTTAAATATATTTTAGTTTAAATATATAATATTTCAAAAATTAATTAATTGTCAATATGTAGTTATTTTAAATATTTATTTATTTTAAATATTTACATATTTCAGTTATTTATTTCAAATATTTATATGTTTTAAAATTTATTTATTTAAAAATATTTCTTATAAGATTTATTTTAAATTTATTTTATATTTAATATATACTTTTTTAAATATATATTTTGTTTGAAATATAAAATCTTTAAATCTTTGAAATATATTAATCTTTAATAAAAATATATTAAAAATTTATATTTCATTGAAGATATATTTAATTGTTAGGTATTTATTTATTTTAAATATTTATTTATTTTAAATATTTATTTATTTTAAATATTTATTTATTTTAAATATTTATTTATTTTAAATATTTTTTTTTTTAAATGTTTATTTATTTTACATATTTATTTGTGTTAAGTATTTATTTGTTTAAAATACATTTTAAACATTTTTGTATTTTATATTTTAAATATATTCTTATATTAAAAACAAATTTATTTAAAAAATTCGAACTCTCGCCCACTGTGCACGCAGCCAAGTCCTTCGGGCTACGTTTTTCGCTTTCTTCACTGGCTGCTTCTGCCTCTGCTGCTTCCTAATAGATTTTGTATTTTGATTGATTGCCTCGCTTATTCAATTGTTGTGCCCACCGCCCACCCGCCGCCAACATCCCCAGCATTTGAAGTTGCCACCGTTGGTGCCACCTCCAGCTCCTCCTCCTCCTCCTCCTCCTGCTACAAAGACACAGTGACAGAGAGGAGAGAGAGAGTCGCGTCTGCGCTGGGCTTATGAACCGTGTGATTGTTTTACTTAGATGGGCGACCCACGCTCAGTTGTTCCGACTGGATTTAACTGCATTATTAGCTAAATCTGTAGCATAAATTTCAATATCGATGCGGCTCATGGTTCGTTTGGTTGGCTGGCTGCCTGCCTGACTGGCCCCAGGCTGTTTCCGAGGCGACAACCTAAATGAATTTTAATGCCATTTAAAGCGACTTTCATATGCTGCCTGTCACCTAATTCGCCTGCTTTTGTTGTTGTTGTTGTTGCTGTTGCTGAAACCTTAGCAGTGTGTGCACACTGTGTGCAGTGGTCGAATACGTTTGATGCGCACTGTTGCATAAAAGCCGATCCATGTGCCCCACAATGCAAAGCTCTCTCAGGCCATCTCTCTCTCTCTGTCTCTCTGTCTGTCTAGCTGCCAACTAGTCGCCATGTAAACTAATGCGGCAAAGCTTAAACGCATGCCACGCCCATATATACACAAAGGCCCAGCCAATACGGCCCAATGGCATTTGACCAAAATTGCCGTCCTCGTCGTCGATGCCAGAGATACTTCATGGCACGCAAAGCTCTTTGTCTGGCTACAGCCAGCAACTCCCAAAGGTAGTTAGCTATCTTTTGAGGTGGATGGATATGGCAGAGCTTAGCCTCAGGTGTTGCCTCAGGCATTGGCAGGTGCATCGAATTTAACTTGCAACAGACCAATTAACGGCAACTTTATAATTTATATGCGTTCGGCTTCATGGCCAACTTAATTAGCAAATTAATAGAGGCTTAAAACCCCAAAGAGACAGATTGTCGACGAGTCGGAAGAGAATATATAATTGTTGCGTTGCATTGCTAATGCATTGCTCTAATTGCATTACAACTAATGAATAATTAATTGGTGATGAGAGGGAAATAGAGTGGGAGGGGAAAGGTAAAGAAATTGAGGGTGGATAAGATGGAGATTATTTTTTAAATATTTTGAAATTTCTAAAGAAACTTCAAATATATATTTTTATTTTATATATATTTATTTTATATATATTTATTTTATATATATTTATTTTATATATATTTATTTTATATATATTTATTTTATATATATTTATTTTATATATATTTATTTTATATATATTTATTGTATAAATATTTATTTTATATATATATATATTTCTTTTATTTATATTTATTTTATTTCAAATTGCTTCTGTTGAAGTGATCAAAAGTCTTCAAAATTATTTTATAAATATTGTAAATTAAAATAAAAAAAAAATATTTAAAATATTTATTTTAGTTTTTATTTATATAAAATATCTCAAGTTGAGCCTAAAAAAGATTATTAAAAACATTGTAAACTTTATTTATTTTGCTATCTGCACATTTCACATTATTTTCACTATGCCAACTCCTTTTTCTGGTTTATTCCTTCACACATCTTTCCGAAATTCAATATTCCAGCAACCCCCAACACAATCTGCGCTTGAGGTAGTCAACAAATATGTATTATACTAGATATAAGCTGATGTATGTTAACAACTCGTTTGTGAGATTAACACGCAGCGAGGGCTTAGGCAAGAACAAACACTTTACTATGCATATAATGTAGAGGTGCTGGGGGGCGTGTCCGCCTTTGATGATGATGAGGTTGATGGTGATGGCAATGCCTTGGTAAATCGCATTTCATGCTCCGGCTTCATTGCTGGGTGCTAAAAAGGCGAATGCCCCCAACTAAAGAAACGAATAGGTAAAGGTGAGAGAGTCTGAGGAGGAGAGAGAGAGAGGGAGCTGTTGTTGGCTGCTGGCCGTAATTTATGCGATTGCAACGGTGACTGCCGCTAGTGCAACAACAACAACAACAACAACAACATCAACAACAACAAATAATAACAAACTAACATATCCCACCATATTTTCACTCAGTGTGCATTTTTTAATAAGATTTCTTCAAGCAGACGACGTCTCAAGACAGCTGTGTGTACGTGAGTGTGTGCTGTCTGTGTATGCGTGTGTGTGTTTGTGTGTATCTTCATCTTTTGCTTGGCAACATTTGTAATGTTTCGTTGCATTTTGCAACGCGTCGTTGACGTCGGTGTTAATAAAGATTCACCCAGCTAACCATGCGGGGGGCCTTTAGGCAACCCACTGGGCTGCAGTTGCACCTGTGATGGCAGTCGATGGGTCGGTGGGGGGAGTGGCAAATGGGCTGAGATGGTGTCTGCCCGGTGCCTGCTGGCTGTTGGCTGCACCGGGTCCGTCCGTCTATGGGTGGCCTACTTAATTTATGAGACGCGAGAATTTGCTGCGCTGGCAAACAACGCAGCAGCAAAAAAGCAGCCAAAGCATAGCGCAATTTGTAATTAGTGTAGGTACATGGCACAAAATCTGTTGCTAAAGAAAATGCATCCAACAGATACTTAACGCGCTCCAAGGCGGCAATGACGTCGTCGACAACAGCAGCAGCAGCAGCAGCAGCAGCAGCGACGATGACAGCAACAACAGCAGCGACGACAACAGTTGCAATAATTATGGGCTGTGCGAGGCGACATCATGTGATTGACCGCATTATAGAACAGATAAAAGCAGTTGTCGACGGTAATAGAGATGGACAGTTGAAGATGTAGATTAAGGGAAAGAAAACTATGCAAGAGAAGGGTGCTGGGAGCATGAAGTATATAGATTTGAGATGAGCGTGAGCTAACTATAAAAACAAATAATATTTAAAAATAAAAATTAATAGTTAAAAAATAAAATTCGATAAGAACTATTTGACACACAATAAAATTCTGAAAAATACATTCACTATGTTTAAAAAAATATAAATAATAAAAATAAAATTGAAAAAATATAAATAATAATTAAAAAAATATAAATAATAATTAAAAAATATAAATAATAATTTAAAAAATATAAATAATAATTTAAAAAATATAAATAATAAAAATGAAATTAAAAAAATATTAATAATAATTTAAAAAATAATAAAAATAATAATTAAAAAAAAATAATAAAAATAATAATTTAAAAAATAAATAATAATAAAAATAATATAAAGAAAAATAATGTACAAACAATAAAAAATATAATAAAGCAAGAAAAAAATTAAAGAAAGAAATAATAATGAAAGAAATAAGAAATAATAAGAGAAAAAATATTTAAAAATATATTAGATCTAAAATATAATATTATAAAAAAAGTTGAGTGTAATATAATGAAGGTCTGTTAATATATAAAAAAAAAAATATTTAATTTAAAAAGTTCTACAAAAAATATATGTATATTAGCAATGTTGAGCTAACAAAATTATTAGAAAATATTTTAAAAATATAAAAACAATAAATATTTGACCCACAAAAATAAGAAGAAATATATTAAATATATTCAGCTTTATCTGGTCTGAAAGATAAATGTAAAAAAAATAAATGACCAATGGAGTCTTACAAAAAATAATAAAAAAAAAATAATAGTTGATCCAAAGAAATTCGAAAATTACATCAAACAGAAATAAATATAATAGAAAGAAGAATCTAAAACTTAAACAAATTCAAATGGCAAACTGATAACATAATATAAGCATCGAATCAGTTAGGCCGTATTTATGCAGGCCTAAAATTTAAGCTGGGCCCATGTTAAAAATGTATTAGAATAGAAGCCAAGCGGAAGCCCATCCAATCAAGTATGCAAGGAATTAGAATATTATGTGCTTAATAGCTAAATTTGTGGATTAATAAATAAAGTTTTGTGTGTATGCAAATTAAACGAGGTGCAGACCACAAATACACGCTAAAACACACAGCCAGACGCATACACACGCACGCACATGAAGTCAAGCCAAATGAAGGCAAAACTTTAGTTCAACAATTGCTGCATGAATCTCAAGGGTTTCGGATGGCATCAAATCAAGCGAAGCACACTTGACTGGGTGTTAAAATTTAATTTGTTAAGCTCGCACAAAATACAAACGTATGTAGTATATTAGGGCGAGTTTATCTATATGCATGTGTGTGTGTGTGTTTATAAATCCGGGCAAAAGCTTGCTTTGGCTTGTGCTTAAGTTGATTGAATATGGTTTTTATTTTTTTTAGTTGCCTGCTGCCTTTTGAGGGATTTTCTAATTAAATGTCACTTCATGTTTTGTGACATTTGAGCATCAAAATATTTTGCATAGTTTGCCCCGCTGGCTATGGCATTGTTAGCAACATCCTTTAACGTAGAGAAAAGTAGAAGAGAGAGAGAAAAAGAGAAGAGAGTGATGTAGTCTATTCAGGGCAGTATATGTCCACGTCATCATATGATATGACATAGATGTTGCGCATAAAGGCATAAGAATGTGAATGGGCAAAGGAATGGGAATGGGCGTGGGCATGGCAGAAACCTGTGCCAACATTTTGTCACTTTTTTTTTTGCCAGTTTTTGTCATCTGCTGTTCATTGTATTGTCTATGCCATTTGTGACTTGTTTGTTGTGTATGTGTGTGTGTTCTCTTTCTCTGTGTCTCTGCTACTGCTGCTGTAATCCTTAATCCTTCTGCTTTATTGTGCATTTACATATCAGTCTGCCTAGGCAATGACTCGTTTGTTTGGCATCGGACGACAGTTGTGCTTGCTCTGTATCTGTTAGATAGCAGTTCATGGAGGTTATCGCTGTTGTCCAACAAAAAAATACATAAAAGACTTTGTAACAGATACAGCTGGCTTTCGTTTTAAATAATGTAAAAACTATATCAATTGAAGTGGCAGCAAAAAGCAAAAATAATAAAAAAAATATAAAAAAATAAAAAAAAAAGAAAAAAGAAAAAAAAAAGAAAAAACGAGAAAAAAGAAAAAAAGAAGAAAAAAAAGAAAAAAGAAAAAAAAAAGAAAAAAAAAAAAAAGAGAAAAAAGAATAAACGAAAAAAAGTAATAAACTAGAATTTAAATGAAATAATTATGCATATAAATATATTTTAATAACAATGCAAAAATATATATATGTTTGTATATTTATATTAAATTTACTATTTCTCTATTATCTATTTTATTTTATTTACTATGAATATTTTCCTTCCTTTTTCCATCGAATCTTCATCAATTTCGTTTAGTATATCATTTATTTTCCCACAGTCTAGTTATTAGAAATGTATTAGAACTAAGCCTCTCCTGACTTGTACGCATAATTGCTGCATCATCTTGGAAAGTTCTGTCACTTTTTTCTTTTTTTTTTTGCTGCCACGCCCAACCAATCAATGATGTGAAGCCGCCGCCAGCTCAAACTTTCAATCTATTTTGCTACAGCAGCAGTGCCATACAGCATATAACATATATATATATATATATATACGTAATATGAAATAGGCAATTTTCGGCCAAGAGAAAAGAAAAAGTTATATATATTCGCTTATTACACACACAAAAGGCTCAGTTCTCGGGCTGAGTGGGCGTGGGCGTAGTGTAGTTTGTGCTATTGTTGCCATTGTCGCGCATAGTGAGCGAACATAATTTTAATAGGTCATCATATTAAGGGATTGTGTGCAATTTGTCCACACACATACAGACAGACCCACAGACACAGACACAGACACAGTAGACGTTGCTTTGAGTGAAGGCTTTGGCTGCTTTTGTATTGATTGTGGAGGCTGTGCCTGGCATTTCCTGCGCCAGCTCTTGTTCAGCCTTTGGGCCTCTCGCTCTAATTATGGCTCTGTCTGGTTATTGGCCATTTGCCACGAGCTGACATGTGCGTTTAATTGCGTTTCACTTATTTGACACAAAATTAATACGGCACTCGGCATAGCTCTGTGTGTGTGGGTGTGTGAGTGTGTTATGTGTGTGTGCATTGAGGTGTTTCCAGAGCCAGAGAGCAGCAGCAGGCACAAAACTTTTGGTTCTACCCCTTCCGTTCGCCCACATAAGTATGCTATAATTTCGGGCATATGTCCATTGTTTTAGCAGCAGCAATTATTAAGGGCTGCGTCGTCCCCTCTAATCCTCGCTGTGTGTCTGGATAATTAAATATTTCTGCAACATTTGCGTTTTGTTTGTGGAATTGCTGCTGCTGCTGCTTGCTGGCTTTTGTGGATTGCCCCGAAAGTTTTCATTCTCTCCTATTCATATAACAATTAAAGCAAAGGGCTTAAGACTCTTATGACACCCACAAGTCAGCGTTTATAATTGAGTAGATTAGCTTTAGATGAAATTGCTGTTTACTGATTTATATAGATTCGCTTAAAGTCTGAAATTGAGAGAAATGTGTAACAAATGTTTAGTAATTTATATACGTTTGGCTTGAGCTGCTGCTCTCAGGCGCTGACATTTTGACAAAGTCTTGGAGAGTCAAGAGATTACAAAAAAAAAAAAGAAGCAAAACCTTTTTTAAAGTGCACAAGAAAATCGTTGCCTTCGGGGGCCAGTTGGTAAACATAAATCAAATTATGTGCCCGGCTAACGCCCAGCTATAAAATCTGCCCAAATGTTATTAAGTGCGGCCCAGGGACATTCATCAGTAGTCCCGAGCAGCCAGCCAGTAGCTGGGGCGTGCGCTTGTTGACCGTTTGGGGTTTGAGGCTTTTGTAGTCCAGTATTTTATGTTATTAATATTAATATTATTATGTGCACAAAGTTGTTGTTGCTCTTGTTGTTGTTGTTGTTGTTGTTGTAGTTGTATGTGTGCTTGTAATTACGCACTTTAATGAGTTTTCCCTTTGACCGCCCCCCAGGGCAACAGCCGTTACGGCTGGAAATGTGTCAGGTGTCGGCTGGCTGGGCTTATAAAAATACACGCATATACACACACACACACCCTGACAAGTCAGCTGCCTCTGCGTCTGTGTGTGTTGCACATGTGCATAATTAATTTTAAAAATTAATTTTCATCGTGTAACTTTCGCTCCGAACTTTTCCTTCATCCGTTTTTGAATGGATAGTAAAATACCCAAAAAAAAAAGTAAGCCGGATATAAATAAAGTTGATATAGATAAAGTTTCCGTTTTGCCTACCTTTAATATTCATTTCAATGTTAGACCCTTGCTCCTATTAGTTTTTCCCATTTCTAAAGTTATTTTCCACTTGCGTCATTGGCACTTGGCATTTCGAGAACTAATTGCAAAGTGATTTTCTCTCCTGCTGGCAATTAAAATGTGTTAATGAGCATTGCGCGCACACATGCCGCCACTTGCTCGGCTGCGAGGAGGAGGAGGTTAAGTAAGTAAACTCAAACTCTGACTGATTAGATTTCTGTAGAAGAGTAACACAGCTCACAGTGGGGCTAAATTGCGAAAACCGCATGAGTGAACGATGAGTGATGCTCTAAGGGTAGTTGCTGCAAGGTTAACTAAAGTTTTGATAAGTAAAGTTAAGCTTAGATAGAAACATCCGCTAGAACTTGAAAGTGTTATTAAACAACATTTGCCTACAGCGAGCTTAAGCAAAATATTAAGATTTATTTCATTTATATATTATATATATATATTAAATTTTTTATATATCTTTTATGTTATATTTAAAAAATATATATATTCTTTATGTTATATAAGTAAATATTATTTTATACATACATATTATTGTATATATATTATTGTATATATATTTTAAATATATTTATATAGTTTTTATACTATTTCACGTAGTGATATAGTATATTGGTTTTGTGCAATGTCCGTCATGCTGTCCGTCCGTCTGTCCGTCTGTCCGTCTGTCCGTCTGTCCGTCTGTCCGTCTGTCCGTCTGTCCGTATGAACGCAAACCATTTCGACGCTATTGAAGCTAGAGACTTGAAATTTGAAATATATACTCGTGTATACCCTCGTCTGATAAAGTGTCAAGATTTTCCCGATACGCCCACTAGGGGCGTGGCAAATCGGAAAATGCATTTTCCTGTATCTCAGAAACACTACTTCTAGAAGGGCTAGAGAGTTGGGATTTTAACTGAACACTCATGTCGACATCCCAAAATCAAAAAGCTATGGCGGATATATCTACGCCCATTGGGGGCGTGGCAAATCGGGTCAAACTGTATCTTCTACAGTTTTAAAGCTAGAACGCCCAAATTTGGCACGTGGGTTACTGTTACGATCCTATAAAGATCGTTCAAAAAATTTTATGGCTACGCCTACTAGGGGCGTGGCAAATCGGATCTGAATATATAGTGATTTTACTAGTTTCGTTATATTTTGAGCATTATTGATGCTAGAGACTTGAGACTTGGTATATATACTCGGGTTAACATCCCACGACCAATAAGCTATGGCGGATATATCTACGCCCTCAGGGGGCGTGGCAACAAATATCAGCTTATATCTCCCACAGTTTTAGTGCTAGAAGCTTCAAACTTGGATGCTAGGTTACTGGGGGCCTCCTCTATCGATTCCCCAAAAATTATTGTTACGCCCCAAAAGGGGCGTGACATACAGAAAAATACCCTGTAATTTTCGCATTTTTCGAATGTAAGCATCCAAACTTTACAGTTGTCTTCTTAAACGCCCACTCTATGCACATGCCAAAAATTATTTGTCTACGGCCACTGGGGGCGTGGCAAATCAAAACTGAAACATCTGCAGCTTCTGAGCCAATAACGCGCCACATAATGATATTCTGACCTTTGACCTTGTCTTTTGATTAGCCAAATTATATATATGGGTTTGAAAAGAATATTTTATTAATACAAAATAACTAAATAAAGAAAATGTAACAAAAATATCAACATGACCGCACCGGGGTTCGATGCCACACCTCGCCAACGAACTTATGTTTATCACATTTTCTGAGTTGCCACCTCTCTCATTTTGGGAGCTGCCACCTCTCTTATTTGGAGAGATGCCACATCTCTCGATTTAGGTGCGTGTTCTTGCTAAGGTAAGGCAATCGAGATAAATCGAGAGAGGTGGCATCTCTAAGCTTCGATTCTAATTGAAACTGTCTGGCTACCTCCAATGAAAAGTTTTAATCTGCAGCTGATTTGAGCGGCGACAGTGGGGATTTAAGGTTAAATTTTAAAAAATGTAATGTGATAGATTCCCCTGTGTGCTCTTGGGGCGTGAAATAGTATTTCGCTGTGGGTTGCGTCCGACAGCAACGTTCTTACTTGTTCCTTTTAATATTTGTTCCTTTTAATATTTATTTTTAATTTATATTTAAGTTTTTATATATTTTTAAATATGGTTTTTATTTGAATATTTTGTTTTTATATTATTTTTCAAATATTTGTTTCCTTATTATTATTATTATTTTTTAATATATTATTTTATACATATATTTTTATTTTATTATATATTGGTTTACTTAGATTTATTTTTTTATACGTGTTTTTATACACTTCTTAGTATTCTTTTGTTTTGTAATATTTATTTTTGTTTTCTTTTTTGGGGAATGTATTTTATTTTAAATTTGTTTTAAATATCTAAACACCTCCTGTGAGAGTGTATTAAAAACAAAATGATGGGCTGTGTGTGTTCATAATAATGATGATGGCAATAATAATAATGTTGTTGATGACGAAACTGTTTCCACAGCGACAACACCTGCCTTTTGGATTCGAGTTTGGCTGGTGGTGTCTTTGGCGGTGTTGGTGGTGGCGGTGATGGTGCTGATGTTTGCAGACGACAACTTGACATGAGAGTGTTGTGCTGCTGACTAGAAAATGGCATTTTAGGCGGAGTGAAAGCCAGGCAGCCAGACCGTCCGTCCGTCCGTCCGTCAGCTATGTTTCTCGACTTGGCGGTAGTCTGCACTTGATGTTTGTTTTTCCTGCTGCCTGCCATAAAAGGCAAAGCTAAAAAAAAAAACTCTGCACGTCTCCGTCTCGTATGACTACGATGAAAATTGACGTATAAAGTCAACGCGACCGTCAACAAAAGTCTCTCAACGCATGACAGCATTTTTAAGGCCGAGATGTCAGCATTGCCCTCCCACTCTCCCTCTCTCTATCACTCCCATACAATTCGTACTTCCATCCATCCATTACAGACCATACCATGCCATACAGCATCATCATCATCATATGACCCCCGTGTGTGTGTCACGTACAGCATTTAGCATTTATTGTGCCGCTTCATGCGTTTCTTTTTCTTTTTTGCACAAAAAATTCAATTGGTTTTTCTTTTCGTTTCTCTTTGTGTTTTTTTCTTCTCTCTCTATTTGGGCAAGACAATATAGAGGTGTAATATCAAAAGGCAACAACTGTTGGCAGCACAAATTTATTATTATTATTATTATTATGATGATGATGAGGCCACAAATGCTGTGCGCCGCAAAGCAGGCAACAGTTTTTATTTTATATAATTTAACATAACTTGATTAGAGAGCGAAACGGATTTAAAGGTGTTGGGAGTCAGCTCGACCCATTTATAGGTCTCTATTATCCAAGACTCTATTAATTTTGTTAAGAAAAATTCCTTATAATTGCCAGCGAAAGATGCCTTGGCCTGGCCCGCATATTAAGTTTTTGTTATTATCGTTCGCTGGAAATCTTATAAATTTCTACACAGAATGCACTCTTCGTTGGGGGAGGGGGGGGGAAAAAACCCGCATATGCAATTCATTTGCTTTGCCATCATGATGAAAGCGAGACGGAGGGAGCATGAGAGAAATATAAAGCTCTTACTTTATATCTTGATGATTTGTGGCGCTGTTTTTCTCATTGCCAGGAAATTAGAGAATTGGCACACAGCTCACAGCTGTGTGTGTGTGTGTGTGTGTGTGTGTGTGTGGAAAGCTAAAAGAAATTAGAAAGCAAACCGGTTGCTCGACTCGGTCTTGGCATTTATGTGCGAGTTAATTAAAAGCAAACTAGTTACGACGCTGCGTTGCCTTTTTAAAGTTTTTGCCCCGTCTGGAGGAAAAGTCATTAAAAGCTGATGCCAAGTGCGCGCGCGCATACAGTGCGTATGATTGATAATGAGTTTTTGCAGACAGAGACGCAGGAGTTGGAGTTGGAGTTGGTGCCAATACGAGATGTCTGCTCAGATAGATGTCTTCATCTTGCGCTGTAGCATGCAATGTTAAGAATTTACAATGCTTGTAACGGAACTTATTATTTCATTACCCCCTACATCGGCTGGCTGGCTGCTCTCTGTCCGTGTCTGGCAATCTGGCGGCGCACAGCATGCGGCAGGCAAAAGGCAACCGCCAACCAACCAACCAACCAACCGACCGAACGACCGACAACTCTGAGCTGTCTCTCGTCTTTAGCGTATTCTGGTCATGTGTGCTGTGTGTTGCTGCTGTCTGAACGCCAACCTCCGGTTCACACTCCCATAGAGCCACAGATGACAGAGTCGCATGTGTATGGCTCGTCTGAGCAGGAATCAAACCTTGGCTTATATACACATATATATTTATATATATATATGTATACATTTATCTACCTTTTTATTGCACAATTGTCATAGCTGTACCGCAATTTGTATGGGAAAGCTGAAAGCATGGCATTCAAGCAGTTATGTTAGTTCAAATGTGAAATATGCCTGCAATTGGTTTAGTTTAACATTCCTAATTTATGTGTGTGTGTGTGTTGCTGCTGCTGCTGTTTTCTCTACCAATTTCTTATGATGAATTCACAAAACTTGCGACACGCTGCCAAAAAGTTTTTTGCCTTCGTTTGATAGATGAAATTCTTGTATATATTATGTTCAGGCGGGGGTGGGGTTGGGTGAGTTGAGGTAAAACATGAAAACTTAATGCATTAGTTGGACACAACTGTCGAAAGTTTATTGTATGGCTGCAGCCATGTCCAGCTAGAAGTCAATGCTTAAAGTTGAGAAATGGATTCGCCTGCTGAGATAACTTGACTGTGAGTTGGGATATGCTAACAAAGGTTAGCTATCGGGCTGAAGTACTCTGTGGCTGATTACAAAGGTTTTGCATTTGCAGAAGTTTGTTTGTTTAGAAAAACGGAAATGTTAGCACAAAAGATGTTAAACTAAAGGTGGAAATTGAGGGAATTTACTTTTTAAAGAAAATCTGTAGTTGAAGCTTTTGTTTTTGAGATTATAAAGTCAGGAATTCCTGTTTTATATTAAAATTCTTTCAAGTCGTTTAACAATTATTTCATTTTTACAATTAGCACCATTATTTGAAGAGAATACTTTATGATTTATGCTTTCAAATAAAGATACAGTATCTGTATCTGTGGAAATATTACATTAATATCGTTTTTATAGAGTAATAAATATTGTTTTGTCACAAAAGTAATGAGTTTCAGGTCTCAAATCCTTTTTCATGTGAAATTGTGCTTATGTAACTAAAAATAAATATATAAAATAAGTAAAAAAAAACACAAATAATAATAAATTAATTTAAAAAATAAATAAATAAGTAAATAAAGAAATTAATAAATAAATTTTAAAAATAAATAAGTAAATAAAAAAATTACTAAATAACTTTAAAAAAAAGTAAATAAAGAAATTAATAAATAAATTAAAAAAAAAATAAGTAAATAAAAAATTAATAAATAAATTAAAAAATAAATAAAAATAATTTAATTGTATTTAGTTCACATAAATTAAAATTTCAATAATTAAACTAAAATGTTTGCAAATTCTAAATATTTTTATATAGAGAATGCTTTCTAACTTAATCTCACAGTTTTTATTAGTATTTGAACTTATTAAATATTTGTATATTTTCTCTTTTCTCATTTCCTTGCCTTATAGCTCATATACCTAATTCACTCCCTAGTTACGTATCAAAAGCCAGCCCTGGTTTATTTTATTTTTGAAAACTGGTTGAAGCCATATTTCATAAATAAACTTTGCAATAAGTGGTTTCAACATAAACTTTAGTTGTTAAAATAAAGTTGAAATATTTGCAAAGCACTGCGTCCGGTGCCTTTTATATTTATAGCACCGAGTGGGGAAGGTGAGCGGGCGGTCGTCTTCTGCTCTATGGCGACTGCTACAAGCTGTTGCAGTAGTTGGTTTGTCACACCTGGACAGCACAATAGATTTGCATATTTACAAACAAAACATGGAAAATATGCATGCAAATAATTGGGCGTGGCAGCTGGGGGGCGCAGACTGTAGAACTAGCCTGGCTATCAGTGTTGCTGTTGTGCCGAGTATCATGTCAATGTAAAGTGCACGCGGGCAGCCAAATTATGCGCATTTATTTAGTCGTTAATGCTTTTTACATTTTGCGAGCGACCCGCATAAGACAGAGGCAGGCATAGCTAGAGAGAGGGAGAGGGAGAGCGAGAGCGAGAGCGAGAGCGAGAGGGAGGTAGGTAGATAGAAGCTATGCTATCTCTAGGCTGAGTTGCCGTTACATGGGGAATTAGTGCGCATAATTTCATAAACAGCAACGGCAACGGCAACAACTGCTGCTGGAGCAGTTGCTGGCAGCCATCGCGTTGGCCTGTGCAAATATTTTGGAGCCCTCTACGCTCCGCCTGCGCGCCTCCTTGGGGAAATGTTGTTTGCTGCTGGCAAAAAACATTTAGAATCACATGCGAAGTCTGCATATAAAGCTATGCTGGGAATTTGCTCTGAAAAAGTAAGCGAATGAATAAAAAAAATATATATATATATATGTGTAAAAAGTAAAGAAGCAGCAGCAGCGACAACGCTGTGTATGCTGTATATCTGTACTAAATTGCACATGAAGTGATTTCGAGCGTAAGAAATGCCTTGAGTTGAGTCCGGGCCTGGGGCTGGGGCAGTGACTGGGGGCAGCCATCGATAATATATATGTGAACACTCGGCTATATGTCCCAAACGAACGGTGGAATATGCATATAAAAACTTGGCGCAGTTTCAAAGTTGTATATATATATATATATATATATATATATATAAATTTATATATATATGTTATGTATAAAAACACATTTCATATCAAAATTACAACAACGCGCACACGATAGTAGCATTATGATGAACGAGGCATGCTGGGACTTCTGCTGCCGCTGATGAACAAAATGCCGGAAGTCGGAAAAATGCCACGAAAGCTGACTCGAAGTCGAGTTGACTGCAGCGAAATTTGATTAAATACATTGCGGACATTCTACAAAAATTAAATTAGCCGCCTTTTCATATTATTATTTATGCTAAGTATTTCAATATATTAATTTTCCTCTATCTCTCTCTTTCTCTTTGCAGTGCAAAAACTAAATACAAACGCTAAGCAACAGTATTTTTGCTCAACATTAATATAAAACACTAAACATAATTAACTAGAAATTCTATGCAAAATCTATCTAGCAGTGATTATTTGTTGCATTTTTAAAGAGTCGAAGGAAAACCAAAAAACCACAAGAGACGAAGATTAATAGAACGCAGCGAGCTTAAGCCAGTAAAAAATAATAAAAATATTTAAAGAATAAAGAAAAAACGTAGTACGATTAGTAAAAGACACCACCAATTTAATTTGAAAAGAAACTCAGAAAAGGCAAAGTAAAATAAAATAAAAGAAAAATTTAAAACATAAAACGATTAGCCAAAAATCAAATAGATGTCCGTGTGCATTATACTTTGATCATATATGAACAATATACTGTACATATAGCAAATATATACATATATATATATATTACAAATATATATATATTTACAACTTTAGTCATAAACCGCAGCTAAAAGACAAACAGTTAAAGAACAAGAGCAACAACAGCAAGCAAAGAGCAAACAACGACCGCCAATCGGTCAACACTTTGAAGATAATTAACCATATAAAAGACAGAGGCACAGAGCGCATAATATAAAACAAAACACACAGCTAAAGCAACAACCGAAACAAAAACAAAACAACAAATTACAATGGAGGACAATAACACAAGCAGCAGTGCGAGCGGTGCGCCCATCAAACTGGAGGATCCATCGGTGACACTCACAATAAGGCTGATTATGCAAGGAAAGGTGAGTCGAATATGAAGATTTTATTGTCTTAATATATCTAGATGTATATATGTATTTAAAAGCAATATACATTGGGTTACATAAGCTTGTTGGGCTAAGAGCTCTTAAGACAACTTAAACCAGGGCAGACTTTGAAGAGCTTGGCAACAGTTGATATGAATTAAATCTCAATGCATCCAAGGCAACTTTGGGCAGTGAAGATTTAAAATTTGAAATACTTTGATATGAGTGAATAGGGTCTTACAGTTTTTAAGAGAATCAAAGAGCAAGACAAAAAGAAATGAGCTACATATATAGCCATTAAAGAGCTTTTAAATAATGCTATGAACTAGAACTAAGATTTTAAGAAAATTGTATAAAATCGTATTGCTTTCGGAAACTTTTCTTTAAAAATCTATTACAACTCTTCAGTTATAATAGATTATTAATATAATCTCAACTAAACTGGAGATGGCTTAGCCAGAAAATCTTTGAGTCTTGGTAACTGAGTCAAATACTTGAGCTAGCAATTGAATTATGTATGGAATTTTTGAAATGTTTCTTACATTTCTAATAAGGAATTCTGTTCCAAGGTTTGTTTTGTCAGCCGTCGAAAGGCTCTTGTCAATCAGTTCACGTGCCGAGAACCGAGCTGAACATGAAAAGGGATAATATTTGTGCTGCTTTTCGTTGGGTTTTGAAACTTTCTTAATGGGAGCTCTAAGAGCAGGTGTAAGCCCTAATGCGTTCCATTGAATTATGCCGTTGTTAAATATTTATAGAAATACCCAGCGAGCTCTGAAAGCCAATCAAATGTTATAGAGAGACAGAGTGGGAGAGGGAGAAAGAAAGAGAGAGAGAGTCAGAGTCAGAATCAGAGTCAGAGAAACGCAAATACAATCACAAACGGCGGCAGTTTAAATGAAAAGTAATTAAAATTATAAATTAATGCGTAAATTTTGTATGCAAATTCAAATTAAACGCGCCACACTTCACGCATTACTGCAAACCGAAGAAGAAGGACAAAAAATTGATATATATATATATATATATATATATATATACATATATATATATACATTATATATATTGTATATATATATGCAAATATTATTGAAAGTCATAAAATGCGAAGTCGGCTATTAAATAATCATTACAGCTCGCAAATATTGAGAGTAATAAAAATAAAGAATGGAGAAGGTTTTTGCAGAGAGAAACACATCAATAAATGTCATAAAATTAAAAAAAAAAAAAAAAAAATACCGCGCTGATACTTATATAAATATGTATATATAAATATGTATATGCATGTATTTACTATATATCAGCGAGTTTCATATTGAAAAATAATCGAATATGATATATAATTGAGAATTTTTTTATGTAAAGCAAAGGACAACATCGCATGCGGTGGTGTTAATGCAAATAATATAAAATAATATTGAAGCGGAGTAATTAGGGACACTTTGATAAATGCAGCTCATTAAAAAATATATGTAGAGCCAATATATTGTGGGTAATTTGAGGAAATAATTTGTAGAATAAATAATAATACTGAGAATTTAAGGAAATGAGAGTGGAAGTTAGGAAGATATAGAGAATTTGATATAACATTTATGGATGAGCTTAGAGCGATTATATGCAATGCTTATAATAGACTGCAGCTCAGCAGAGATGTCTTTCTATAAGCAACTTTTTCTATAACTTTAGTATGGATTTATTCGAGAAAATCTAAAATTATTAAGAACAAAGACATGCTTGAGCAGATAAACTTCAATTTTAAAATAAAATATAATAAATAAAAAATTGTATAAATTAATACAGTATTTTATTACATTATATTATATTTCTTTATATTATATTTCAATATATTATATTTCATTACATTATATTTCCTTTTAATGTATTTCATAGAAAAAATGTTTATTGATTTCATAAAAAAGGCTTGCTTTCTGGAAAAGACTAAGCCTACTTTACCTCAATAGATATCTAAACATTTCCAATTGACTCCAAAGTATACAAATAAAAATGTAAAAAAAAAAAAGAAACCTAAATCTAAGATTTCATTATTAAGCTGATATGTCAAAAGTCAAATAGCAAAGAGCTCTCAAAGAGCTCCGGCACAGATAATTACCATTAGCTGTGAGCCGTTTTGAAACCCGACTATCGTTACAATCTACAGCTAAGCTTCAATATAAAGCTTAAGCCGCGCTAAAAGAGTGTAAATATCAGCTTATTTATTTGATAACAGTCAACAAACTTCAAAAACAATTATGCAGTGACATTAGCCACAGAGCGGCGGGTGGACGGGGTCGGAGTCGGGGAGGTTGTTGAAAAGCTGTTTGTGCCACTTTAAATACAAATGTGGCGACAGCACGTGCTGGCTGAGCCGTCAAAAGCTTTTTGGCCAAAGCTGTCGTTAAACTCGCGCTGATCATTATTTAAAAGCCGCTTTGCAAGTGTGACTAGCCTTTGATTTATATATGTATATATAAATCTATACGTATATAGTATATATGTAGCCAGTCCGGTTGTTGTTGCCAAGTTATGTGTGTGCAACGACAGGTGCAGCAGGCAGAGTCAGCGCAGATAAGGCGACAGAGCGACGCACTGTCAGGCGCAGAGTGCATCAAGGGAGCTGCTCTACACATTACATGATGTGTAGCTAAAAACTGGCAACTTGGCAAAAATATCTGCAGACAATTTATAATTAAAATAGAACAACAACACAAGAGAGCGAATGAGCTTCGATCAACATGCCACGCTGTTCGCCTATAATTGCGCACTCTTCTGCTAAAATTAAGCATTCGCATATGTAAATGCAGAAAGAAACGACAATTTGTTGTTGTTTTGCTCTTTTTATTTTTGGCCAGATTTGTTCGATTTGTATTTTATACGTCGCCGCTCAAGGATTCAGGCAATAAATTCTCAAGACACTTTGAACAGCGCCGAATAGCGCACACAGCTGCCCTCTCTCTCTCACTCACTCACTCTCTCTCTGTCTCTCTGTGTTGGTCTTTTGATCGATAGTTATAGATTAGCGTGATTTATGAGCAGCGTCGTCTCCGCTGTTGGCTGAGTTGACAAATCCACACACACACACAGAGAGAGAGAGAGAGGCAGGCATGTGAGCATGTATGTCAGAATATGTAAATACATTTAAGCGCAATGCAAATCAAGTGGCAAATAACAAAAAAGCGAGAAAAAAGCGCTTTGAATGTACACACAAACAACATCCGTGTTGACTTGTTTAATTGAGCATGAAATGAAGGGATTTCTATGTGTACCCTGCGCGCAGAGAGCAGCTGCAGAGCGGGTATAACAGAGGCAAATCAAATATGTATGTGTGTGAAGTGAGGGCATCTACGAGCTTAATTTATGTTCCATGAGTGTGCATAGTTGACCTAATGTATTCTATAATATAAAAGTTAGGGTAGGTCGAGAGCTGGAATAATTAGCAAGCCATATTCATGAGTGCTTTAAGCATTAGTTTTCATTCAAATGAAGTGGATGTACATATATAAATATATATAGATTTAATGATGACTCACTTGTATTAATCGGATTATTAATACTTTTCAACATATGTTTATATTCAAGTAAATTAATTAAGAACTGCTTTCACTTCACTATAAATCAATACGTATTTAAAGCTAATCTCATCAGCAATTTTCCTTGGTATGTGGCCAATTTGTGAGTGATTTCTCTTGTTTTAGCATTATTATGTAAAAACATTTTGGTTAGAGTGCATAAATAAATCGGTTAATTATAATTAGACAAGAGACTGTAAAATATTGCGCATTGAACACAACAAAATTCACGACAAGATGCTGCATTCTGCTGCTCTATGGCAATTTCACTAATTAAAAATGCATGATTCAAAAATAACAACTACTAAAATAACAACAACAAGAGCAGCGACGGCAGCTGCTGCTGCTGAAAATACGTATACGTAGCATATGCATATATATTAGATATATATATATATATATATATATATATATATATATATATATATATATATAAATGTGTCTATGTCTGACAATTGCAAAATACTCGATAATTCTGGGCGAGAGTGCAACCCACTTTTAGCTTTGGTTTCTATGCAATTTGCGGCTGACTGCCAAAAAGCAACAACAACAACGACAACATCAGAGCCGCCTAAGGAAAAAGCAAGCCAAATACCAGAACCTTAAACAACACAAAAAGTGCAGTCGATATTTTGTCTGCGCACTTTTTGCTATTTATTTTCGTTTTTAATGCTTGTTTAGGTTTAATTAAAAGGGGTATATTGAGTTTGTTTATGCAGCTAAAGAACTGATAAATGTGATAGATAGACTTGTCTAGTGAACAGCTAAGAAGTTTTGTACACTTCCACTCAGGGCGTGGTCAAGCCGAAGTGAATTAATGATAAGATTTGCCAATATAAATTTTATAACTTATGGAGTTTTTGAAACTTGATATTTGAAAAAGAAAATATGTATTTATTGTTAAAAATTCTTTAAAATCTGTGCTGGAATTTCACATTTGGCTATTATAAATTGTGTTTTTTATAAATTATATCAATTTATTATAAATATAACTATTTTTAAAAATTATCTTATATTATTGACACTGATAAAATACATTATAAATTATATTATACGCTTAAAAATTATGTTTTATTATAAATTATATTATATTATATAATTAAATTTTTTTTTTATATTATTGTAAACTGTTTTATTTTATAAATTTGATTATAAACAACATAAATTTATCAATTAACCATTGGAAGACATATAAATTTGCAATTGGCATACTCTCTACATTCATCAAAATGAACAAATTATATATATAAAATATTCACTGACAAATTCATGCAAATTCATTCTTCTTTAGCCCATGAACGTGCATCTAACAGTCATTTCCAGCCGCCTGCAATACTCGCCTACTAGTTTTCTATAATTTTCACATTGTCGCTTGGCTGAGTTTTCTTTTGGTGTTGGTTTTTTGCTTTTGTCATAAATTAATTAGCTGCATCACGACTTTGGCTTCGACTCCGGTTTGACTCATTCGACATCTGTAGCTGGCTTTCACACAAAACTGCCAATAAGTGAATGAATAACAAAACCAAAAGCAAAAGCAAAAAGTAATAAGGCCCAGTTAATTAAAGATGCAAAACGTTGCAGTTTATTCGTGGCCTTGATCCAGTCATAAATCTTGTGCACTCGCATAAATCCGAATATTGACAATTGCCTTTCATTATGCGAATTCTTTCAGTACTTCTAAACTCAATTATAAAGGGTATTGTTTCCCAGCTTGGTTTTGTTTTATTTGAAAGCCCATTCTAAATGCCAGCTTGAGAGATCTTTTGTCTGCAACTCTGACAACAATTTATGAACTGAATTTACGTTATTTGATTGCTTCAAATTTGATAACAGTTTCTAAATGAAACAATAGCAATTTAGAGATATCTCTGCAGTTTTTGATTGCTTTTTCATTGTAAAGAAGTATAAAGAGAGCATTTTGTTTGAGAAAATTGAAAAATGGTCATAAAATACTAAAATAAAATATGCAATATTTATAAAATAAATATACAAAAATATAACAAATAATAATATATTAAAATATATACACAATACAATTATATAATAAAAATAATAATAAACAAAAATTATAATACGCTAAAAAATATAATAAAAGAGTTAAAAAATAATACTATCATAAGATAATCAAAAATATATAAAATAAGTAAAAAAAAATATTTAGCAAAAAATTTATGTAAAATAAAATATAGTGTGGTAGTATAATAAAACATAGTATATATGTAATTAATATAAAACATATAATATATAAAATTAATATAAAATACATAATATATAAAATTAATATAAAATATATAATATATAAAATTAATATAAAATATATAATATATAAAATTAATAAAAAATAGATAATATATATTATTCGTCAAATACATATATTTAAATATTTCGATTTATTTCTTTTGCTGGCAACATATTAAAAGTGAAGAGTTTTATAAATATTTAATTGCTCAAAACTTATAACCAAATAGAAATTTCAAATTCCTCTATTCTGCAATTAAGGGGAAGTCTAAATAAATTAGACATAAATACAATATTTATTCTGCTAAATGAATCCAAAACAGAAATAAGTTTAAAGAAACTTTCCACTGATTGCAACAGATTTCTCAGTTTTTGTTTTTGCTTCTTCGCTTAACGATCTAACTGTGCTATTTAGCTTGGCTAAACATTTCGCAAGAACAGCAAACAAACAAACAAACAGCTTGATTCACCTTCTAGCGACAATTACAGCGCCTAATTATTACCCACCTATTATAAAGCTGGAGGCCAGACAAACTAACAAAACTTGAACAGCCCAGCACAGAACGGAACAGAACAGATTGTCTAATATTCTCAGGGGAGCGCAACATTTTGATAGCCCATTTATCACACGACCAGCTCGCTGGCTGGCTGGTAAAGCATGTGGCCAAAACAACGTAAAAGAAGAGGCTTTAATAACACTGAACAAGAAGAAGAATCAACACTAACAACAACTACAACAACAAGTAGAATGAAAACGCATTAAGTCTAAAGAATGGACGGTGCTAATTGTGCCGCAACAAAAGAAACAAAGAGCGCCAAGCCACAGCGCACAATTTTGATGTTAGTAGAGCAGTAGAAAGAACGAGAGAAGAAGAAGAAGACAGGCAGCTTAGACCCAGACCAAAACAATATGGAGAAACATATATACACAGATGCATATGTATATATATTATAGTTATAGTTATATGGCAATCATGCTGAGCGTGCAAAATTTCAGCAGCTGCTGCTGCTGCGTTGGTGGCAGCTTTAAAATTTTTCCTCCACGTTGAAAATTCTTCAAAAATGTTTACAAAAATGGACGAAACAAAAAGAGACTTAAATAAATGCATTGCATGTTGTAGCAACGTGGAGAGAAAAAAAAAAAATAAAAAAACAATTGCCCAACCGTGAGAACCATTTATGGAGACCGTTCAAGAAAAATTGCAAGACAAAAAAAAAAAAAAAAAATAAAAAATAAATGAAAACACTGTGCAACAAAATGTTGGAAAATGCAATGTGACAACTGTTGGCGGGCTGCAAATGTGCTGGCAACATATGGGTGTGTGTGTGTGTTTCTGTGTGTGCACAGCTTGTTGCACGAAAAACTACTAGTACTGCTGCTGGCGCTGCTGCTGCTGGTGCACACATGTGTGTGCAACGCGTTGGTCCCCACCTCTCTTGCCCTTTTTTGCTGTTTTAATAAATCATGCTGCGCATTTGTCGCGTTGCTGCTTGTTTCAGCGACTGCTCCTGGCACTTGAAATGAAAACACAAAAGTGCAAACTGTACAATTAAATAATTTACAATTTGCAAGGGCAGAACAACAACTGCAACTGCAACAGCTATTACAATTTTTCACAAGTCGCAGCAGGTCGCATTTTTAATTTGATTAAAATAAAAGTAACTGCAGCAGCAGCAGCAGCAGCACTTGCATTCCGTCTCTTTCCAGCCATGGCTAATTGGCTGAAAGTTAAAATATGTCGAGATGCAAGTAAAAAAACTGATAGGATTCAATGCCAGAAATATCTTTAGTTTTGTATAAATTTAAATGAATTTGCTGCGAATGTCAAGCGAATCAACAATAAAATGCATAAAACGAAATAATTTTACTGCATTTTAATAGATAAAAAATGGCTGTGGCAAAATTTGAAAATATATATAGATTTTGACTCGAACTTAAATAAAAATTGAAAATTATTCTACACAGAATTTTTTTTATAAATTGAAAATATAAATAAAAAATTTTTCAAATATGTTTAAAATATAAAAACAAGACAAATGTGTACATAAATATATAGGAAAATAAACTAAATACAATAGTATACAAAATATAATATTATTATTATTATATATATATTGTTAATTTATTTATGTATTTTATATATATATTTATATATATTTTATATATATTTTATATATATATATTTTTTTTATATATTTTATATATATTTTTTTTTATATTTTATACATTTATTTATATATTTTATATATTTATTTATATATTTACAATATTTATTATTTATATATTTTTTATATTTATTTACATATTTTATATATTTATAAATTTTTAAAATATATTATATGTATATCTATTGTATATCTACAATACACGCAATAAGTAAATTATATATGAGAAATTTATCAAAATATGCCAAATATAAATTTAAAAATTATAAATTTAAAAATATATATATACATATAAATAATTAATATAAATAATTAAATATATAAAAATGATTAGTAAAATGTCATTTTATTCCCATTAGATTATGTAAATATATATTTTTTGCGTATAATCTATATAATTTATCTATGTCTAGTAGGGAAAATCTATTATCTAGCATTTACAAAGCTTGCAGTTCAGTGCTAATATAACTAATATTAGAGTCAGTCATTTTATTTTTCAGTTTGACCAATCTTTCTATTGCTTTTTCTAGTTTTCTGCTGCAATGAATAAATTTTCATTAAATTTTAAGTATAATTAAAATTGAATCCCACAAAAAAACATGGCCATTTCTCATTCATTTAATGGCACAAAATATACGCAAAGTACATTAAAATCATTTTAAGTAATTAAAAATAAATGAAAATGATTTATTTGCACCTTGGTCAACCACTTGTATTTACTATATATGTACATATATATTTTAAACAAAATATTTGCTATCAATCGATAAGAATATAGAAAATGCTGCATCTTGTGTGGAAGCTGGCTAAGCTGATGGCTGTGCATATATGCGGACCACAGAAATGTGCACAATGTTTCGTGTTTAGCCAGTGTACTGCTGCGTCCATGCATATTTTATAATACACACATACACACACACGCACACACAATGCACACACAACACGAAATGACATGCAAAATTTTGAATTCGCAACCGCAAAAGTGAATTTTTGCATACAAATCGATGCATGGGTTGCTTGCAAAAGTTGGAAGTGCAAAATTTTAGCATTTAATTGCTGGCATGTAAAATGTGTGGTGTGGTGTGGTGTGGTGCTGCTGTCTGTCTATGTGGTGTGCTGTGGCTAAATGTGAACTTTGTGGAGAAATTTGTCGGGCATTTAGCAAAAGGAGCAGCAGTTGCAAAATGCAATCAAGTGAAAGTGCAGAGATTGCATGTGTACTGATGTATGTGTGTATGCATGTGTGTTGTACACGTATATGGAATGTCTAAAGCTTATCGCTTGACCCACACAGATTTATCCAAATTGCGTAAGCTTCTAAGCCGCAAATGGCAATTGATATGCAGCAGAATGAGAGAAGGAAAAAGCTGGCAGCAGCCAAAAGGGGCGGGGGGCCCCAGAGGGCGGCGTAGGTAATGGCCGCATTTTGACCAGCGTATTAATGATGATGAGCATCCGTCGCTAATGAGCAGCACATCAAACCTAATAGCCATTGGCTTAGGCTACTTCAAATATGAGAAATACACGTTGTGTGCCTCTGCTCGAATGCCTATTGCAGGCGAAGGCCCCCGCCATAAATTATAGAGCGCCGTCAAAATTTGTCTTGAGTGCAGACAGGCAGAAGAACGCAACAGACGCATAGACCATAATCATGCTAATAATTATGGCAATTCCTTCTGACATTTGTGTCTAATAAATATTTCGGCCATTTAGCCTAGCACCATGGGCATAAATATTATGTATGTCTACAAGTCGCTGGCACAAAAGCAGACCAAAGCCAGCGCGAAGTACACTTTTTGCATAGAGAGGGGGCGCCTATATCATACTTATATTGCTTTTGCTTCTGCATTCTGTGACAGACTGGCAAAATGCCCAAAAAATACTTGTATATACCTTGCATTGTCTAAACATGTATGTGTAGAGGTGTGCCTGTGTGTGTGGCCATGGATAGGCATTTTGAAATTGAGATAAACTTTGCGACCGTCGCATAAACTGCACCGTTTGAAGGTTAACAAAGATTTGTCTACTAAATCCCTTTCCTTTGGCTTTAAAGTGTGGAAAAAGTATTTTATTATAGAAGAAAGTTTTTAAAAAATATATTAAAAATTTAATAAAATATAAATTATTAATAAAATTTAATTTTCTGAATTGTTTTGTTGGTAAAAATAAATAAATTAGACTGTAGAATAAAAATCAGAAGTTAAACTAGGCTTAAATTTTATTTAATATATAGCTATATAGCTAAATCATTTAAATTTGCTATATAGTGATCAGAAATTATAAGAAATGTGAGCGGCAACTGCAGTCGCATGAGAAATATTTTAAGTTGCGGCTCCTGAATTTCGAGTCATACAAGCAGCATTTGGAGTTGAATGTGTCAAAGCGCTCTTGAGCGCTGGGAATATCGCTCCACTCATGCTCATGCTGCCTATGTTCGAACTGCCTTTGCCTATGCAGCCTCTGCTCATGCAGCCTCTGCTCATGCAGCCTCTGCTCTGTCTGCCTCTGCTCATCCAGCCTCTGCTCATGCAGCCTCTGCTCTGTCTGCCTGTGCTCAAGCTGCCTGTGCTCGATCGGCCTGTTTTCGAACTGCCTTTGCCTATGCAGCCTCTGCTCATGCAGCCTCTGCTCTGTCTGCCTGTGCTCAAGCTGCCTGTTTTCGAACTGCCTTTGCCTATGCAGCCTCTGCTCATGCAGCCTCTGCTCATGCAGTCTCTCCTCATGCAGCCTCTGCTCTGTCTGCCTGTGCTCAAGCTGCCTGTTTTCGAACTGGCTTTGCCTATGGAGCCTCTGCTCATGCAGCCTCTGCTCTGTCTGCCTGTGCTCGATCGGCCTGTTTTCGAACTGCCTTTGCCTATAGAGCCTCTGCTCATCCAGCCTCTGCTCTGTCTGCCTGTGTTCAAGCTGCCTGTTTTCGAACTGCCTTTGCCTATGGAGCCTCTGCTCATGCAGTCTCTCCTCATGCAGCCTCTGCTCTGTCTGCCTCTGCTCATCCAGCCTCTGCTCTGTCTGCCTGTGTTCAAGCTGCCTGTGCTCAAGCTGCCTGTGCTCGATCGGCCTGTTTTCGAACTGCCTTTGCCTATAGAGCCTCTGCTCATGCAGCCTCTGCTCTGTCTGCCTCTGCTCATCCAGCCTCTGCTCATCCAGCCTCTACTCTGTCTGCCTGTGCTCAAGCTGCCTGTTTTCGAACTGGCTTTGCCTATGGAGCCTCTGCTCATGCAGCCTCTGCTCTGTCTGCCTGTGCTCGATCGGCCTGTTTTCGAACTGCCTTTGCCTATGGAGCCTCTGCTCATGCAGCCTCTGCTCTGTCTGCCTGTGCTCGATCGGCCTGTTTTCGAACTGCCTTTGCCTATAGAGCCTCTGCTCATGCAGCCTCTGCTCATGCAGCCTCTGCTCTGTCTGCCTCTGCTCATCCAGCCTCTGCTCATCCAGCCTCTACTCTGTCTGCCTGTGCTCAAGCTGCCTGTTTTCGAACTGGCTTTGCCTATGGAGCCTCTGCTCATGCAGCCTCTGCTCTGTCTGCCTGTGCTCGATCGGCCTGTTTTCGAACTGCCTTTGCCTATAGAGCCTCTGCTCATCCAGCCTCTGCTCTGTCTGCCTGTGTTCAAGCTGCCTGTTTTCGAACTGCCTTTGCCTATGGAGCCTCTGCTCATGCAGTCTCTCCTCATGCAGCCTCTGCTCTGTCTGCCTGTGCTCAAGCTGCCTGTTTTCGAACTGCCTTTGCCTATGGAGCCTCTGCTCATGCAGTCTCTCCTCATGCAGCCTCTGCTCTGTCTGCCTGTGCTCAAGCTGCCTGTTTTCGAACTGCCTTTGCCTATGCAGCGTCTACTCTGTCTGCCTGTGCTCAAGCTGCCTGTGCTCAAGCTGCCTGTGCTCGATCGGCCTGTTTTCGAACTGCCTTTGCCTATGGAGCCTCTCCTCATGCAGCCTCTGCTCATCCAGCCTCTGCTCTGTCTGCCTGTGCTCGATCGGCCTGTTTTCGAACTGCCTTTGCCTATGGAGCCTCTGCTCATGCAGTCTCTCCTCATGCAGCCTCTGCTCTGTCTGCCTGTGCTCGATCGGCCTGTTTTCGAACTGCCTTTGCCTATGGAGCCTCTGCTCATGCAGTCTCTCCTCATGCAGCCTCTGCTCTGTCTGCCTGTGCTCAAGCTGCCTGTTTTCGAACTGCCTTTGCCTATGGAGCCTCTGCTCATGCAGTCTCTCCTCATGCAGCCTCTGCTCTGTCTGCCTGTGCTCGATCGGCCTGTTTTCGAACTGCCTTTGCCTATGGAGCCTCTGCTCATGCAGTCTCTCCTCATGCAGCCTCTGCTCTGTCTGCCTGTGCTCAAGCTGCCTGTTTTCGAACTGCCTTTGCCTATGGAGCCTCTGCTCATGCAGTCTCTCCTCATGCAGCCTCTGCTCTGTCTGCCTGTGCTCAAGCTGCCTGTTTTCGAACTGCCTTTGCCTATGCAGCGTCTACTCTGTCTGCCTGTGCTCAAGCTGCCTGTGCTCAAGCTGCCTGTTTTCGAACTGCCTTTGCCTATGGAGCCTCTGCTCATGCAGTCTCTCCTCATGCAGCCTCTGCTCTGTCTGCCTGTGCTCAAGCTGCCTGTTTTCGAACTGGCTTTGCCTATGGAGCCTCTGCTCATGCAGCCTCTGCTCTGTCTGCCTGTGCTCGATCGGCCTGTTTTCGAACTGCCTTTGCCTATAGAGCCTCTGCTCATCCAGCCTCTGCTCTGTCTGCCTGTGTTCAAGCTGCCTGTTTTCGAACTGCCTTTGCCTATGGAGCCTCTGCTCATGCAGTCTCTCCTCATGCAGCCTCTGCTCTGTCTGCCTCTGCTCATCCAGCCTCTGCTCTGTCTGCCTGTGTTCAAGCTGCCTGTGCTCAAGCTGCCTGTGCTCGATCGGCCTGTTTTCGAACTGCCTTTGCCTATGGAGCCTCTGCTCATGCAGTCTCTCCTCATGCAGCCTCTGCTCTGTCTGCCTGTGCTCGATCGGCCTGTTTTCGAACTGCCTTTGCCTATGGAGCCTCTGCTCATGCAGCCTCTGCTCTGTCTGCCTGTGCTCAAGCTGCCTGTGCTCAAGCTGCCTGTGCTCGATCGGCCTGTTTTCGAACTGCCTTTGCCTATGGAGCCTCTCCTCATGCAGCCTCTGCTCTGTCTGCCTGTGCTCGATCGGCCTGTTTTCGAACTGCCTTTGCCTATGGAGCCTCTGCTCATGCAGTCTCTCCTCATGCAGCCTCTGCTCTGTCTGCCTCTGCTCATCTAGCCTCTGCTCTGTCTGCCTGTGCTCGATCGCCCTGTTTTCGAACTGCCTTTGCCTATGGAGCCTCTGCTCATGCAGTCTCTCCTCATGCAGCCTCTGCTCTGTCTGCCTCTGCTCATCTAGCCTCTGCTCTGTCTGCCTGTGCTCAAGCTGCCTGTGCTCAAGCTGCCTGTGCTCGATCGGCCTGTTTTCGAACTGCCTTTGCCTATGGAGCCTCTGCTCATGCAGCCTCTGCTCTGTCTGCCTGTGCTCATCCAGCCTCTGCTCTGTCTGCCTGTGCTCAAGCTGCCTGTTTTCGAACTGCCTTTGCCTATGGAGCCTCTGCTCATGCAGCCTCTGCTCTGTCTGCCTGTGCTCAAGCTGCCTGTGCTCAAGCTGCCTGTGCTCAAGCTGCCTGTGCTCGATCGGCCTGTTTTCGAACTGCCTTTGCCTATGGAGCCTCTGCTCATGCAGCCTCTGCTCTGTCTGCCTGTGCTCAAGCTGCCTGTGCTCAAGCTGCCTGTGCTCGATCGGCCTGTTTTCGAACTGCCTTTGCCTATGGAGCCTCTGCTCATGCAGTCTCTCCTCATGCAGCCTCTGCTCTGTCTGCCTCTGCTCATCTAGCCTCTGCTCTGTCTGCCTGTGCTCAAGCTGCCTGTGCTCGATCGCCCTGTTTTCGAACTGCCTTTGCCTATGGAGCCTCTGCTCATGCAGTCTCTCCTCATGCAGCCTCTGCTCTGTCTGCCTTTGCTCATCTAGCCTCTGCTCTGTCTGCCTGTGCTCAAGCTGCCTGTGCTCAAGCTGCCTGTGCTCGATCGGCCTGTTTTCGAACTGCCTTTGCCTATGGAGCCTCTGCTCATGCAGCCTCTGCTCTGTCTGCCTGTGCTCATCCAGCCTCTGCTCTGTCTGCCTGTGCTCAAGCTGCCTGTTTTCGAACTGCCTTTGCCTATGGAGCCTCTCCTCAAGCAGCCTCTGCTCTGTCTGCCTGTGCTCGATCGGCCTGTTTTCGAACTGCCTTTGCCTATGGAGCCTCTGCTCATCCAGCCTCTGCTCTGTCTGCCTGTGCTCAAGCTGCCTGTTTTCGAACTGCCTTTGCCTATGGAGCCTCTGCTCATGCAGCCTCTGCTCTGTCTGCCTGTGCTCAAGCTGCCTGTGCTCAAGCTGCCTGTGCTCGATCGGCCTGTTTTCGAACTGCCTTTGCCTATGGAGCCTCTGCTCATGCAGCCTCTGCTCTGTCTGCCTGTGCTCATCCAGCCTCTGCTCTGTCTGCCTGTGCTCAAGCTGCCTGTTTTCGAACTGCCTTTGCCTATGGAGCCTCTCCTCAAGCAGCCTCTGCTCTGTCTGCCTGTGCTCGATCGGCCTGTTTTCGAACTGCCTTTGCCTATGGAGCCTCTGCTCATCCAGCCTCTGCTCTGTCTGCCTGTGCTCAAGCTGCCTGTTTTCGAACTGCCTTTGCCTATGGAGCCTCTCCTCAAGCAGCCTCTGCTCTGTCTGCCTGTGCTCGATCGGCCTGTTTTCGAACTGCCTTTGCCTATGGAGCCTCTGCTCATGCAGCCTCTGCTCTGTCTGCCTGTGCTCATCCAGCCTCTGCTCTGTCTGCCTGTGCTCAAGCTGCCTGTTTTCGAACTGCCTTTGCCTATGGAGCCTCTGCTCATGCAGCCTCTGCTCTGTCTGCCTCTGCTCATCCAGCCTCTGCTCTGTCTGCCTGTGCTCATCCAGCCTCTGCTCATGCAGCCTCTGCTCTGTCTGCTTGTGCTCGATCTGCCTGTTTTCGAACTGTCTGTTACAGCCTCTGCTCAAGTTGCCTCTGGTAGCGTAGTGAGCGCCTACAGCAGCAGAGCAGATGAAGAAAATCGGCATTATCGAACTGATTTTTGAAGCGAGCAGTTGTGTTTCGTGAAGCTCCGCTAGCAAAGAAGCCAAAATTTGAAATTAAATATTTTTGACCTGAGAAAATGACAAAAATCATTAAATATATATAATAATTTTATGTTTAATGAATTTAAATTATAGATATTTTTTTTATTTATTTTAAATATAATTCTGTATTTTGAAATAAAATATAAATTATTTTAAATATATTTTGACTTATATCAGAGAGTGAAAATCTGAAAATCGGCCTAAAATTTTATTAAATGTGTATGTTTATCGGTCAGAATGTATTATAAACTGATCAGCAGTTATAAGAAATGTAAGCGACAGTTGAGATTGGGATTCGTATGAGCAGCATTTTGAGTTGCGGCTCCAGGATTTTATAGTCATACGAGCAGCATTTGGAGTTGAATGTTATAGAGCGCTCTTTAGCGCTGGGAATATCGCCTGTGTTCGGGTTGCTCGTGCTCAAATTGCCTGTTTTCGAGCTGTCTTTGCCTATGCAGCCTCTGCTCGATCTGCTTGTTTTCGAACTGTCTGTGCTTATGCAGCCTTTGCTCATGCTGCCTCTGCTCACTCTGCCTGCACTCTCTCTTTGCCTCTGCCTCTGCTCGCTGACTGAGCGCCTGCAAAAGCAGAGCAGATGAAGAAAATCGGCATTATTGAACTGACTTCTGAAGCGAGCAGTTGTGTTTTGTGGAGCTCCTCTAGCGAAGAAGGCAAAATTTCAAATTAAATATTTTTGAACTTAGTAAACGACATATATCATTAAATCATAAAATCATTATTTTAATGTTAAATTTAATTTATTTTATTTAAGGAATAATGCAGTTAATTTTAAAATCTTTTTTTATTTAAAAGATAATTTACATTTTCGATTGCCATTGCTCTAGCAAGCCAAGCCAACAACTTCACTTCCAACTAAGCTCATCAATAAATTTATTGTGAATTCCAATTAAAATTGTCATCACGAAAGACTTAAATTCCATTGTAATTAATGAATATGTATTTTAGATTTACCTTCAATTGTGTCTATACCCCTTGCCTTCTTCTACAATTAATGTAGTTCAGTAATTCCTTGTCATAATATTCCTTAATGCTTTCACCGCCTTTAGAGATATCTAAAGGCCACGCACACACATAATGGTCCCAAAAACTTCATTAGACATAATCAATCGGCATTTGCATTAGTCAAATATTTGCCTAATGCTAATCGAGTGCAATTCACGTCGGCTATGTTCTCTCAATAATATTGACGTTTAATTTGTAAGATTAATGACATTCCTGCATTAATTTGTAAACTGTCGATGGAACAGGCTAAAATTATTTTAATTGGGCCCAAAATCAGGCGTCGTTGAGCCGTGAAGTTTCGCATCAAATTGAATTGTGATTGCAGCTTAAATTGATATTTAAAACTGAGCCTGATACAAATGTCTATGGCTGGCTGGCATTCCAATTAAAATGCATTTTTTAATTAATGCTTTTAAACAAAACGCAATTTTCAATAAACGAAAAACGAGACATATAAAAAAAAATATAGGAAACATTTGGCAAAGTTGAAATTTCAGCACGTTTCCATAGATACACGAGTGTAGCTGACAGCTGCTGTGTAATTAATGTGATTTATATCTCGATATTCTGTTATTTTATTTTTCTATATATATATATTTTTGTAGTTATTGATTGGTGTGCAAAACTTGTTCAAGTTTCAGTGAGTAGCAAAAATGTTTCAATACTTTTGCAGGACGGCCAATTAGACCAGACTGAAGTGCTACTCCACATATATATACAGATATACACATATATTTATATATACATATGTATATATACATATGTGCGTCTGTATGTACACCGTTGCGGCTATGCCATATATTTACAATCAATTAAAACGCGTAAAACGCGTTGCCCGCAAATTTCATTACGAGCGTCAATTTCTGTACGTGTGTGGTGTGGGTGAGGCGGGGCGGCGGCGAGGGGCCACGGTTCGAGCTCTGGTTTTGGTTTGCATGTGAATCGCTTTCTGTGTCACTTAAATATGCAAAAGTAGTTACACACAGACAGAGGCAGAGATGCAGGAACAGAGACAGAGACACATGGTATAATATCACTTAATATTTAATCGAATTTGCACATCGCTGAAGCAGCTGCTGGCTACAAAATAGAAAATGAAATAAAATGAAAAACATATGTGAAGTGAACTAAGTAATGGGAGGACTAGAGCTGTAGGGCACAGAAGGATATTCAATTAAGTACTTATAATAAAGAAACTATAAATATTTGAGGTATGACGTATGAGCTACTAGTGGCATAAGTGAAATCTGATTTTAGTTTATTTATTCGTACTGAAACTTTTATATCTTTTGTTTTAGTGATAGAGCTCCAGAATGTTTAAAAGACAGATATAAACAAATTATAAAAAATAATTAATAAGTAATATTTACTAAATGATAATAATCAAAAAACAAACAAAAAATTAAATGGAAAAATAATACTTAAAAAAAAAATAATTAAAAAAAAATAATTAAAAAAAAGTAATAATTAAAAAAAAATAATATTTAAAAAATAATAATTAAAAAAATATATAAATAATAATAATTAAAAAAATATATAAATAATAATAATTAAAAAAATATATAAATAATAATAATTAAAAAAATATATAAATAATAATAATTAAAAAAATATATAAATAATAATAATTAAAAAAATATAGAAAAATTAATAGAAAAAAATATATACATATATAAATAATAATTTAAAAACATAAAAATTTATATTAAAAAAATATATAAATAATAATAATAAAACAATATATATAAATACTAAAAAATACATTAAAAAATATGTAAATACTACAAAAAATAATAAATTAAAAATAAAAAATATTAAAAAAGAATTAAATTATAATAAAAATAATAAAAAAAATAAAAATTAAATTATAAATAAAAAAATAAATAAAAATTAAATTATGAATAAAATTTAAAAAAAAATAGATTATAAATAAAAAACATAATAATATGTATAGTAATAATTAGTAAATTAATAAATATTAAAAAAAAAATATTTTGAATAATGAATAGTATATTTAATCTTAACTATTTCTCGTACTAATACAATTTCTTTCTCTCTTTCTCCTTACAGGAAGTTGGTAGTATTATTGGTAAAAAGGGTGAAATTGTCAACAGATTTCGCGAAGAGGTAAGGCTAAGTGCCTTAGCACTAAATATAATGACTCGGCATTGCATTTATCTGATGTCTATAAATCTTTACAGTCTGGTGCCAAAATTAACATTTCGGATGGCTCATGCCCGGAACGCATTGTAACGGTATCTGGCACAACAAATGCAATCTTCTCGGCATTTACGCTAATTACAAAGAAATTTGAAGAGGTATGTGTGCGCTAGATTGAAACGGCTGCACAGTCCGTAGATTGCATAACACAAACACAAACAGGCAATAATTGATACAACAAACAGTATAAATATATAATGTATTATATATGTATATATATATATATAGATAGTACGCAAAACAATCGCAGTTTGGCAAGAGAAAGCCAGAAAAATAGTGTTTGTTGTACTCAATTCTTGAAATTAGCTCACGCTTCACATTACTAACTTGAAACCCGTTTCAGTGGTGCTCGCAGTTCAATGATGTTGGCAAAGTTGGTAAAACTCAAATACCCATTCGATTGATTGTGCCCGCCAGTCAATGTGGATCGTTAATTGGTGTGTATATAAGTAAAATATGTGTAGAACACAAAATGTGAAACTATTCTCTCTCTCTCTTTCTGTCTGCTTACTTCGCTGCGGACATTCAGGAAAGAGCGGCTCAAAGATTAAGGAAATACGCCAAACCACAGGCTGCTCCATACAGGTGGCCAGTGAAATGTTGCCAAACTCGACGGAGCGTGCGGTTACTTTGAGTGGCAGCGCTGAGCAGATAACCCAATGCATCTATCAGATATGTCTTGTCATGTTGGAGGTACGTTAGCCCGGAGCTAAAGTGAAAAAAATAGCAGGTGGCGCCATCTATGGGTTAATAGATTTAAAGTTTATTGTTTATTATCAAAAATGTTTGAAAATCAATTGAATTATGTAATCGAAATAACATCTACTACACTAGTTAATGTTATTCTGCGGTAAGAGTGACCCGTGGCGCCATCTATGGCTAGCTAGATTCGTAATTCATGCTTAAAGCATGAAAAAACTATAGCAAATGTTATAGTTTGCAGTTTTTCTTAACATAAAAGTAGTTTATAGCTACGCAAGTTTGTATATAACTAATATGCTTTCTTCTTTCTCTCAAACAGTCCCCGCCACGCGGTGCTACCATACCGTATCGACCAAAGCCGCAAGTAACTGGACCAGTTATCTTGGCCAACGGACAGGCCTTCACCATACAGGGCAATTATGCGGTGCCCACACAAGAGGTATGTTAAACAGTGCCTATCCATAGACTATTTATGTCTAGCTTAAGCCGTGTTGTAAGATGTATTCGAAACTGATCAAATATAACGCCGCATTCTATAGCTAGTTACTGCCGAATCTTTCAATATCTTAATTTCTATATTTGAACTGTTTCCAAACACATCGTAATTCAATTTCATTTACTTTTATTGCCATTCTTTTCATAAGCTAAATAACATTTTTGTTGTCTATACTATCTATTATCTACTATATATTTATTTGGCTATTATAACTACTTTGGTTTACCTTCAAGAAACAAAACCTTTTGCCTCAACTTTTAACTTTTATGTATATTTTCTTTCTATGCCTATCTTTGTGTATAAAACAAGCGTCTTTAGTTTGTTAATCCATTCTAAATATAATTATATCCAATGCTCGTTTACCTTTTTATTATTTGCACCTCTCTCTCTATCTCTCTCTCTCTATCTATATCTATCTCTGTTCTCAATCTTTGTTATCCACAAACTTTTATCGAACAAAACCCTCGAACCTTGGCAGCTGTCTAGAGCCGAACCGACTTGTAACCCTCTCTCATCGCAGTTTTGAAAAACGTCCCTCGGGTTGGATTCCATCCGACTCAATGTCCACTTATTACACCCCGTCGATTACCGTTTCTTTGCGCTCATATTCACATATATCAAATGATTTGTATTGTTGAACCCAGCCTCACGAATCTCTCAGTTTTCAAATGTCCAAAAGGTGGCCCCCCTCCGAAAATCAAAAAGAACTAATTTCAATCATTTACAGCAGCAACTAAAAAAAAAAACAATAATTGATTAATGAATATATCTAATAATGTTTTTACATAAATTTTTACATAATTTTTTTTGTGTTCTTTTTTAGTTTCTTTCGCACTCTCTTCTCTTAGGTTAAGAGCTTGTAATGAGAGTGTCAGCTCTCTCTCTCTGTCTCGTGCGTCGAGCCAGCCTTTTTTTCGGAAAAGGGGGCGGCCGCACTTTTGGAAACTTTGGTTTTAGGGTTCTACAACCGAGTGAGTTTTTGTGCGGGGGCTTCGCTAGTCTCACACAAGCACACAGACAAGAAAAGCAAAACTAAAAGAATGGTATTCTCATCTATCTCAGTCACTCTCTCCACTCTCTCTGTGTATCTCTGTGTGTGTTGTAATCGAATCGAGGGCTCGCGTGCAGCGTGTGGAGAAGTATGTTCAAACTACACTAGCTCTATATAATATAATAAAAAAAACCCAAAAAATAATAATAATTTATATATAAATATATCTCATAAACAAGAAACACAACAAACAATAACTAAAAGTATCTCAACTGAAACCCACACACAAAAAAATATATCAAAATTGTCTCTCTTTATCCTACGTTTATTTTCGGTATAATCTACTTGACTTAATACTCTTAATTTTTGTGTAGTAAATACTTACAAACAGATATTAAAATGTTAAGTTCATTTGCCAAAAAACAACAAAATCCCATTTACGAAACAATTTTAATCACCAACAACAACAGCAGCAGCAGCAGCAGCAAGAATAATTAATGCGTCAGCCATAAAATGCTGATGCCTTAGATGAGTTATAAATGCATATGTATGTGTATTCGTATATTATACAACATTTAACGTAATAATACAGCAACAACTGCAACTACAACCACAACAACAATAATAATGCAATTAGCAACTGCAACAAACATACTATTCAAAATATCGTCCTGCCCGAGCCCTCACATCACTCAACTCTACTCTGTCCGTATATACGCAAATATATAAATATATATATATATTACATATATATATCATATATATTTCTTTGATACCCCAGTCCCAAATTAAATATATATTTTTGCAGCAACAGCGACAGTCCTCTTAGCCCTCGCCAGCCAGCCAGCCAAATATAGTTTTAAAACTAAACTAAAAGTTTTTGTTGTCACTTCAAATTCAATTAATGTCCGCAAACAAAAACAATAATTCAAACAAAATAGTTATACCATCTCTCGCTCTCACCGTCTCTCTCGCTCGTTCTCGTTCTCTCTCGCTCTCTCTCCTCCCGCCCTTGGTTATTGTCGGTGTTGGTTTTTAGCTTAATGCGGCGCGTAGTGTTGAATGAATAATCCCAGTCAATAGTCGCGGTCCAGCAGTTGTCAATTAGGTACGCCAAGAGCACAAGTTGGTATGACACTTGGCTATACCTGTACCTGAAGTGTACCTTAACTAATTCCTTTTATATTTAGTACGCCAAGAGTACAAATTTGTATGACACTTGGTCATATATGTACCTTAACAAATTTATTATTATTTTTTGGTACATTTCCCAAGTTTTTTGGGTCACTTGGACATACCTGTACCTGAAGTGTACCTTAACTAATTCCATTTATATTTGGTACGCCAAGAGTACAAATTTGTATGACACTTGGCCATACCTGTACCTTAACTAATTTACTATTATATTTGGTACACAGTATGCCACTTGGACATACCTGAAACTGAAATGTACCTTAACTAATTCACTTTTATATTTGGTACATTTGCTAAGTTTTTTAGGTACACAGTATGACACTTGGCTTTAACTGTACCTTTATTAATTTACTATTCAATTTGGTTCATGGTACACAGTATGTCACTTGGACATACCTAAGACTGAAGTGTACCTTAACTAATTTAGTATGATTTTTGGTACTTTGGCCAAGTGTTTTGGGTACACAGTTGACAACTTTTCAGTGACTAATTGACCTTCGCTCATCAAGTACTCTTAGTATCCATTCACGGTTTGCTAACCCTATCTGGCAACAGTATTCAGAGCCCTCCCTCTGTTAGTTTGTGCTCTTAGTTGTTTATCATTTGTATTATATATATATATATATTTTTTTTATCTGATATATTCAAATTCATATTAAAAATTCATGAACTGCCTACGTTTACACCAAAACTCTGCACACTGTATTTTTTTATCTCAATCTCTCTCTCTCTCCGTCCCTCAAAAGCTTTTTCTATGTCCCAAATGAACGAGAATCTATGCAAGCTTCCAACTAAAATACTTTAGCGAAATATATATATATATTATGAAATATATATTTCTATTTGAATTATATATTACAAAAAAAAAAAAAAAAAAAACAGATATTTGAGCTCAAAATTTATGTTTGGTAAATCAATTTTTGTTCTTCTACTTTTTTCTTCTTTGAAAACTTTTGCAACAAAAACGAAACAACAATATATATTAAAAAAAAAAAAAAAAAAAAATACCTTCACAAATTCCACGTACACAAAATTGAAAAATACTGTAACAAAAAATACCATTAGACCTGTCCAGTATTTCCACTTGCTTTGGCTACCGGTGGTCTACATGCTGGTATTTCAGGCTTAGCGGATCCTTTGTTAAAGGGGGCACATTTACCAGGAGCGGTACCAGCACACCACCATCACCTACAGCAAATGCCCGATGTGAGTTTTGATTGATCCGAAAATACAACAACAAATACCAACAACAACAAAATCCAAAAATCTAAAAATCGGCAAAAATAAAAAGAATATCGAAAAAATGAAAACATATATCCAACCGAAGCTTGTGAGCCCGGGACAGCATTTGATTCTTTTTTGGCATGTGTTGCTGTATTTGAACTGTACCCTCTAGTTGTACTCTACCCCCACCCCCCACGCCGCACCCACTGACAGCTCCTGCGCCCCCCCTCTTATATCGTTGTATTTGTGCATTGCTGTTTGTTGTGTATGTATCCTGCTCCCGCCCCCCACACGTTCTGTAGTACCCCGTTAACCCAGCAGCCTCTCTCTCTCTCTCTCTCTCTCTCTCTCTCTCTCTCTTATATATATATATATGTATATCTTTGTGTAGTTTGTGTTGCTGTAGTTGTACCTTTACTACCTCTGCCATTTCTTTTACGATGCCCGCGCTGCAACTGTGGTCAGGGCACATTTCAATAACATTAACGTTGTGTGTGTCCCCATGCTATATGCTCCTCCATCCCCAAGCAACTGTTGGATCACAAAGTTGTTGTGGGCTACCTCTTTTTTTCGTTTTTTGTTTCCCTTTTAGTTGAGCCACACTAAAAATCCCGCCACTCGGGAGAGTGCAAACCCCCAGCAAACCCATCAAATGCATTTTTATGATGACACAAAACTTGGTTGCAGTATCATTTGTGAATTGTTTCAACTCGGTTTTGTTGTTGCAACAAGATATGTTTATTTAATATGCCAAACGCTACTTTCTATGACGACCGACCACGCCCCCGCCCCCGCCCCGCCAAATCCCCTCTGTTGCTATTGAGTTGCAAGTTCATTTCCATTTGCCAGAGAAATGCAGAAAGCAAAAAACACACAAATTTCTGTTCATATAGCATGTTATATTTGTTTGTGCATTAGATAAATATTTGATTTAAAAAACACACACATACGCTTTTATGTACTAAATATATATATATTTTATATATATATATGTAACACACATACACACAGCTTGACACACACACAAACATTTCATTTCAGTATTTGATGATTTTGCTGCCCTTCAGTTTTTTTTGGTGTGTCGCGATATATGAATATATATGTATATAGATATGTATATATCTTCCCCTAGTTGCATTTGTATATATGTTTACATATGTGTGTAGTTATATCTGTGTGCAACATTCATTCATTCATTATTTGCAAAACTTTTGCATTTGATTTGATTAATTTATCAAGCGCGTGTCTAACCCAACCCTGCTCATTGACATATATATATATACATAAATATGTATATATAGCTGAATATGTTGTATATAAAATGCATATATGTACATGCACAGGCTGCGTATATGTGCGTGTGTTATTTGCTGTGGGTGTTGTGGATGCAAATCTCTCGATACCTATGAATATGCAAGTTCTTGAAAAAGTTGAACAAAAACATGAAAAGAAAAACGTAAAAATAGTTCTTTTTTTGGGAAACAGAGTTGGGTTTTTATGTAGAGATGCTTTCAATGGAATGGGGTTAAGGATTCAGAGCTGTAATTTCATACAGGATGCAGGAATATTGTGTATATAGCGAGAGACAGCACGTTGACTGCCCTGTGGGTCATGCAAATAACCTTTGAAGTAAATGTAGAGTTAGGCCAGAGCCACAAAAAGTTTATTACTGTTTTTTAATTACAGTTTTAGTATGTATATATTTATTAGTTAGAGCAAACTAACTATTGCGCTGGCTTTTGACTTGTTTGCTGTTCATACTTTGATTAGTTTTCAGCAGTATTTTCATGAAAATAGTAGTCACTGTACAGTAAAATCAAATCAATTATTGCAACTACAATAAATTCCAATCAGTAAATGCAAAAGAATGAATTTTAAAAATTTTTGATTGTTTTAAAATACATATACAGTTCATAATAAAATATATAATTAAATAAAATAAATATTAAAATAATTAATTAAAAATATTTATTATTATATTCAAATATAAAATAAATATTTAAATAATTAATTAAATGTTTTTACTATTATACTAAAATATAAAATAAAGATTTAAAAAATTAATTAAAATTATTTACATATTTAAATAATTAATTTTAAATATTTATGATTATATTTAAATAAATATTTGATTAATTAATTTCAAATATTTATTATTATATTAAAATATAAAATAAATATTAAAATAATTAATGAAATATTTTTATTATACTAAAATATAAAATAAATATTTAAATAATGAACTTAAATTATTTATATATTTAAATAATTTATTTTAAATATTTATTTTTCTATTTAAATACCTAATAAATATTTAAATAAATAATTTCAATTATTTATATATTTAAAATAATAATTATTTACATATTTAAAATAATTCATTGCAAATTTTTATATATTAAAAAAAAATTAATTGCAATTATTTCTATAAATTTTTTCAATGAATCTAATCTGCAAATAAAAGTGGAGATTTTGTACGTTCCACTTTTATTTCATTTGGTTTAAGTTATCTGTAGTTCAAGAATACTATTTTCATGATTACAACTGTACATTCACAACTCTAGTTAAATAATGAAAAAGCCAGAACTGTTTATTTGATATGTTATATAAATAAATGTATTTTCCTGCTCTCTGTGTGCTCTCTATCTTTGTCTATCAAATATTTCACATTTATTATAAAAATATATAAATAAATTTGTCTCTATTTGTGTAGAACTTTTGAAGGCTTAAATACTTTCATAAATATACTAAAAACACTTATACAAACACTTATACACACTCTCTCACACTCACTAAAATGTATTTAAAATGTTAATAATATTTGTCTAATATGTAAACAAAAAGTTATTTTATTTTTGTGTTTGCTTTGCTTTTGATGCATTTCCTTTCTACATATATAAATAAAATATATATTCTATGTATACTAATTTAAAGTTCTTGTATTATCATTGTGTTCGAGTTTGTTTTTCATTTCATTTGTATATTTGTATTTATTTTTATGGTTTATTTTTTGCCGTTTTTTGAAAGCTGTACGCGCGTTGTGTTGTGTTACCCCCAATCCAGATAATACTCTACTCTATACCAAACCGAAAATGTTGTGTAATAAAACCAAACCAAAACATGAGACTAATATATGTGCCCATCTCTTTCTCTCTCTCTCTCAATATATATATACTTCCTCTATCAAGAACATAATCACTATAATAACAACAAGCTGAAGATAAGCATTATGAATATTGATATTAATGTTTAGTTGACTTTCCAACAGGTTGCCAAGAATCCTTTGGCCAGTTTGGCTGCCTTGGGCCTGGCCGGCATGACGCCCGCCAGCACCGGTGGCATAAATCACACAGGTAAGTCCCATGATATACACAGATGGGATATATATCTATATAATTGTTAATTACTTTAGCTCTGGCTGCGTTGGCTGGCTCGCAGCTGCGTACGGCCAATGCGAATCGGGCCCAGCAGCAGCAGCATGAGATGACAGTTTCGAATGACTTGATTGGCTGCATCATTGGCAAGGGCGGCACCAAAATAGCCGAAATACGTCAGATCTCCGGCGCAATGATACGCATCTCGAACTGTGAGGAGCGCGAGGGCGGCAACACCGATCGCACCATCACCATAAGCGGTAATCCGGACTCTGTGGCATTGGCCCAATACTTAATCAACATGAGGTGAGTGTGGAACTCTCGAAATATTTATGTTAATCATTTATACATCTATGTATGTCTGTCTGTGTGCGTGTGTGTATTTGTATTTGTATATGTATATGTATATGTATGTGTGTCTGTTTGTATGTTTGTTGTCTTAACAAAATTTTGTCGAATTGATTTGCAAATTGACAAAGTGAGAAAACAAGGTCTAAGGAGGTCGTCGGTCGTATCGGTTGTATCGGTCGTCTCGGTCTCTCAGTCATCTATTTTCAATAGAGTCTTAACAATGTAGAGCATTTGGGGCAGCGCGTTCAAAATCTTGTTAACTTAAGCTTAAGCTCAGAACTCAACTCAACTCAACTTGAAAATCTATTCTACTCTCTTAAGTATAAGTCGTAAGCCCGCATTCAGCACCTAACTGCTTTTACTCTCATCTATATGTAGTTCCAAAAGCGAATCTACTGAAATGTAATGCACAACTTCATACATAGACAATAATTAATAAAAAAACAACTACAACAGTAATAATAATAATCAACAAAATCAAATTCAAATTCAGCACCAGCAAACTCTAAACTCTAGTTTTATATACAAAATCTATTTACAAAACAAACAACAACAAAAAGTTTAATTCTATATATAAATATATATATAACCTAGCATCTAGTATACCAATGTATATGATATGAACTCAGCTCTCAGCAGTCGATTTGGAGGAGGAGGAGCAGGAGCTAAATGGACAGCATCTCAACTAAAACAACGTCACGCGTCGCACTCTCTCTCTCTGTCTTTCTCTCGCACTCTCAGCCAAAATGGAACTAAAAATTAAATTGGTACTTTAAAAAATAAAGAAAGAAGCTGCAGTTCAACCCATCAACCTAAAAAAAAAATTAAATAAAAAAAAAAACTATGCTCCTCTCTCCCCAACCCGCAACAAACTAAACTTAACCAAAAATCCCATCAAGTTTTTTATAATCCTGCAAAATACTCTTAAATACTGTTCTTTCGGTCCAACAACAACAAGTCAAATAAACAAGTTTTCTATTCCTAAAATCCACAAAAAAAAAAAAAATTTGAACGCCGCTCCCAAAAACCATCAACAAACCAAACATAGCGCCCAAAAAAAGTTCTATTTAGAGCTTTGCTATATATCCGTTAACTCCGTTACCGTTCCTCCACACAAAACCTCCTTAACCTTTTTTGCATAACAAAAACACTAAAGCAAAATTCAAGAAATGACCAACTCAATTCCACAAAATCACCAAAAGAAAATGTTTTGAACAAAAGAAAAAAAAAAAAAAAATACAAAAAATATCCCATAAGTTCCTTGCTCTTTCTTTCTGTCTCTATCTATCTCTCTGTGTACCTCATCCACAGCGTTGAACTGCAGAAGGCCAATCTTCAGGATCAGGCAGCACAGAATGGCACTGCTGGCCTGGCGGCAGCTGTTGGTGGTGTTGCCGCTGCTGGTGCTGGTGGTGGTGCCGCAGCTGGCACAGCAGCAACGGCAACGACAGCAACAGCAGCGGCAGCGGCGGCAGCAGCAGCCGCAGCAGCAGCAGCAGCAGCCGTCAATGGCAACAGTTGTTTGTCGCTCAACAACAATGGCAGCAGCAACGGCAACGGCAACGGCAGCATCAGCAGCAACATTAGCAACAGCTCGGCCAGCAGCAATGGGAGCAGCAGCGCCTCCAATTATGCCACGAATGGCACACAGAACAACAACAGCATCAACAACAACAACAACAGCAGCAGCAGCAACAACAACGCAACTCTGGGCATAAACACAACGGCAGCAGCAGCTGCTGCTCTGGGCGGCAGTCCACTGGCCTCCGCCCTGCAGCTGCTGACCAAACCGGGCGCACTCACCGCGCTGTCCAATCTGAGCGCCCTGGATCTGCTCAGCCTCACCTCGCTGGGCAGCAACGGCAATGGTACGCCCGGCGGTCCGCCGGTCCAGACCACGGGCGTGAACCGTGCCAAGGGTCACTATGCGACCTCGCGCTTCAGGCAGCACCAGGCCGAGGCGGGCGTCGAGTCGGAAAAGGCGCGCAACAAGTTTAATCCCTACTAGGGGTAGGCCAACTAGTCGCTCAGCCCACACAGACCCCCAAAATAATTTGTCTTAGTTTAGTGCGAGTTTTAGTGGTAGCTTCTCCTAGTTATTAACACGTTTATTATAGCGTTGCGACAGCTTTAGAGTTTACATGAATTCTTGAAGAATTTTACTCTAGTAATTACCGATTTCAAACTAATGTAAAAACAAAACAAAAAACTATTTGAAGACAACTTTGATATAAGCTAGTGGAAAGCCCAATTGCAACAGTATCCAAATTAGTTCATAGTTCAGGCAATAGTAAATTGTCACACAAAATATATATATATATATGTTTATCAATGTTTTTTGAAAACAAATAATACGCATAGACATTTACTTATATATACAATATATATTGGTTTGGATCAAGCACTTGAACAAATTTGTTTATCGAATATAGTAAAGGAAATGAAACAAAAAACAAATCATGAAACTATCCCCAAGTATTTTAATCAAAACTTTGACCAAGTGAAGCGTGAGGACCCTTCTTCTAGTAGATGTTATCATAGTTCTTTGGCCCCATTTTTATATACATATGTATATGTAGTAGTTACATCGAGCATACGAGCGTACATAATAGAATTTGCCAAATTTTTGAAGCACAGCCGACTATCGAGTGTCGATAACACAGGTGTTAGCAGTATATACTTTCCCTCGATCCCTTTCACTGTAACATATATCAAATGCCATCTTATTCCCTTTAGCCTACCCCCTTTATACATTCTCCAATATATCTCTACGATTAACTCTTATTATTATTCATATTTTCTCGTAATTAACTAATCTAGCGACTAAGCACTAAATGTATTTTACGCTCTAGCTCTTAAGTATAAAGCTCCCCTTCCTCAACCATGTGTCGAGAAAGAGAAACAGAAAACTTCTTTAAGAAGTTCTACGAAAACTAAAATACAAAAGAAATAACTAATGAAAATTTATGGAAAAAATGAAAATTAAGTACTAATTTAATAAAAAAAAATAAAAAAATATAAATTCCAATGCATTGTGCTCAAAAGAATTTGGCACAACGACTTTTATGGACCAATCCGCTCTAATTGACGCAATCCACGCAAACGAGCGTACAAAAGCTTAAAAAAAACTTTTTGAATAGAAAACTCACTTGAAAAAAAAAATATAGAAGCCAACTGAAGGCAGCGAGAAATGTGTATGAAAACTCGTAAATGTTGTTAGAGAGAGAGAAAACAAAGAGAGAACGAGACGGCAAACGTTATTATTATTATTATGTATTGGACTTGAAGTCTTGAAATTGTTTTTAAGTCATAACTGGATTAGTTTTATGCATTAAGCTTATATTTTCTAAACTATTGTATTTAATATACGATCGCACATTTGTTATTACTCTTACTATTATTATCATTATTACCATTATTATATGATTATGATTTTACGCATTGTATTGTACTCAACCAAAATATGTGTAGAAATTGGTGAAAAACAAAACTGTTGAAATGACGAAATGAAAAAGAAAAAGTATTTGGAAATTGAAATTTCTCTCCTCTTTACACAATACAAATAAGAAATTTTTATTATTTACTAAGTGGAAATGACACAAATTGTAATAGATTTATTTTAAGCGGGCTTACGATTTTATAACCAAATCATATATACACGCATACGAAACATAACATACATACATATATATCGATATATATATAGATATACCTAAAATACATACTCCTATATATACGACATTTACACAAAGTAGTTGGAGTCGAAAAACAATAAATTGCGATAAATTCTTCTACTTGAATGTATATGTACTATTAGACAACTTCTCATTGCATAGAGACACTGAGACAAGAAATGAAAATGAAATTGAATTTGAAAATGAAAATGAAAACAGTAAAAAGAAAACACACATTTAACAATTTTTAAAAGCAAATCGCTTTTTACCTTTAGTCGCGATTCTTAGCAAAAAAAAAAAGAAAAAGAAATGAAAAGCAAAACATATTTATATGCAATCAAACAAAATTATAATGAAAACTGCGTTTGTAATAAAAATGAAGAAATACTAAAATGAAACAATTTAATTTTCATCATATTTTAGAAATATTTTATTTCAATTTAAGAATTTCGAGTATCTGGTTGGAGTGGGCTAAGACTTAAACGATGTTGAGGTATTCGAAGTAGACTTTGTGTGCATCTCTGCATGCACAAAGATGAATTATATATATTTAATAAATATAAAGTTTAATAAACTCAAGAATTCTGATCTTTCAGATCGTCCTCTAATATTTTGTATCTAGTTTTTTAATGCTCTTAGAAATTTTCAAGACGAAGCTCAAAAATAATTTTTAAATTGCTGATTTAATTAGTTTTTTTAGACTTTGTGCTACAATAATTTTAAATTCATAAAAATTAAATTTAAAATTGAAATAACACACTTAAATTGAATATTTAACAACTTTTTTTTTCCATATTTATAAATATATCTAATATATATATCTGTTTCCCAACTTGCAGAATATCAATGGAGACCGCTGGACTGCCCATACCTGGCTATCATTATATTGCGCCAAGTGCAATTGTTAAAACGCCCATACACTAAGTGCAACATCAACAACAGCACCACAACTACAACCAGCAACATGCAACATATATAAAAGAAAAACTAAAATAAAAATCTTAAAAATAATATATATAAACAATGATGAAATGCAAAACAGAAATCGAATGAAGCCGCAGCAAGCGTAGCCAACATCGTAGTGCGGCAAATTGGGAACGAATGTCAAATGTTACATTATAAGCAATAAGAAAAACATAAAGCAAATCATATGACAGGGTCAAATCACAAGAATAACCATCAGATACACACACACATAAACACACACACACACAAACACACACACTCATACATACACACAAACATGTAAGCATACATAAACGTTATATTTATTCATTGATTCTTATTAATTATGATATTTTTTATTAAGTTTAAATTCAAAAAAAAAAAGATGATGAAGATGAAGATAAAGACGATGATGAAATATAAATGAACATTATGTTTAAACCGTTTTCGGGGCGCTGCGCCCCTCATAGTAAGAACAGAACAGCAATTAATTCTAAGCTTAGTCAAAATGAAGACAAAATGCAACAAAGCAGAAAACAAAAACAAAATAATACTTAATTAACCAACAGCAAAATACAGCAAAAAGTAAAAGCAAATTTCTAAATGCAGTTAAATTTTAAGCCAAGTAATTGTGCATGCGCATAACCAAAAACAAAACAAAACAAAATAAAAAAAAAAACATAAATACAATTACATCAAATTAAGGCATTAAAAAAAACATAAATAAATGGGTATAACAGAAAATATACATAATTATTATATAAATCAAGCCAAGCCAAGGCCAAACAGCAAACGCAAACAAAGCAAAGAGACAGGCAAAAGTAAAAGCAAAAGAAAAACTTAAAAGGAAAGAGAAACAGTTAATTTCCACAGAAAATTTCTTATGTTTGTTGTTTAGATATTTATATGGTAAAAAACTGAAGAGCATATAAATATGGCGATAAGCATTACATTATACATACATATATATTAATTGATATAATAATTTTTAATTTTATTATTTTTATTATTGTAATTGTTATCGAAATTGTATTTGTGATTTTTGAATATGTTTAGACTGAAGGACAAAATTAATTCTGTTTATTGATTAAACTACATATTATAGCGAAACAAAAACAAAAGATAAGAAAAACAAAAAGCGACTATTAACTAATTAAATTAAATTAAATTAAACTACATTTTTAACAACTTTTCGAAATTAGTTATAATTTGTTGATTGAGAACGAAAACAAAAAACTGATCGTAACATTTGAAGCCAAATTTATATATTCGTTAGATAACATATCGCAATGTGTGTAATTTAATAATATTTCTCTTTTATTTGTTTCTTTTTTCGGTTTGTTTCTTTTTAGCGAAAATCTTTAAAAACTAAGCGACAAAATTTCAATTACAATCATATAATGCTTAAGCACATTTGCGGCGATTAAAAAGACTTTTTTCTGATACATGGAAAATGAGAAAAATGGATTTAATTATTATTAATATTGCAATTAAAGTATAATTTTATTTTATTAGCTGTTAAATTTATACGCAAAACGACAAAACATCAAAAAATAAAAACTGATTTTCAATGTTAAACTTACTTTAATTATGATTTTTTCTTATTTTTTAATTTAGTTCTTAGGCTGGGCAGCAGGAAGCGAAAACAATTGAAATGAATTGAAGCTGTGGCTCGTTAAACAAATTAGTAAATAATTATAAGCCACAATAGTAACAGAATTTAGTTACACAGCACACACACACACATAAACTCACTAACACACACACACTCAAACATACACATAACCATAATGAATATTTAAATAAAAATTTCAATGTGTGTTAGGTTTAGACTGTAGCCGAGAACTCAATCCGTAAGCTAGTTAAAAAAAAAAACAAAAAAAAATAAATATTTGTTGCAAATTATTTGTGACAAAACAAAATGTGTCAAATTTTGATTATACAAATTAAATATACATAAAAAAAAAAACAATACATACACACAACAAAAAATGAGGAATATATTAATAACACCCATACATATCCGCAGCATAAAATAAACCAATTTACATGCAAAATTATTGTAATCATCCGCAAAGGTTAAATTATTCAAACTACAAAAACATATAAAGGCAAAACATATCCCAGAACTACATACATACATACAAACATTATTTGAACAATTATTTAGAGTGGAATGGAAAATGGAATTGAAATCAATGCAAAAAACAAAAAAAAAAACATTTCAAGCATTCAATTATTTTGGCGTAGAGGAATACATGGAGAAGAGCTAATGTGTTTCTCGAAATTCCCAACAAATATATTCTTGCATTATAATAAATACTAAATAAAACAAAAAACACTGTGAAGCAAAACTTGATTACAGGAAATAAATTGTTAATAGCATAAAAAAAAAACAATTATAATAATGAAGAATTCATTATTGTTAACTAAGACACACACACACTCTCTACTTTGAATTGACTAACAAAAAAAAGAGGAGAAGCAGAGAAAAACAAATTGAGGATCAAGCAAAATGTGCAACACAGGCAGCAAAAGAGAAAAAAAATATCAAGCGAAACTATTTCGTGATTTTAGAGACAAATATTTCGCTGATGACAATTTGAAGCAATCATTTTTGAAACAACAACAAATAAAAAAAAAAAACAAAGAATGAACGTTAAATGGAAGCAAAACCGTATATCTATATATAAATAAATTATATATCTATATATAAATATACATACATATATTAAATTAATTATTATGTACACTTGTATTTAATTGTATTTGAAATATTTAGTAAATTTTTTGCGCAAGTTACAACAAATTAATAAAACTAAAAACACAAAAAAAAAATACTAAAAAAGAATGAGAAGGACGCACGTTGACGGGTTAACAGCGGATAGTAAATGGGACTATTTGTTACATAAGGGATAAATTAATTATGTGCATGTGTGTGTATAAAGAAATAGCTCAAAACAGCAACAACAACAACAATTTCAAATGAATTTTTACTAATTAATGTGTATGGTATATGTAAAAAACAAAAGAACATTATTAATGACAATTTGTTGAAAACTTGTAAATTTGCAAAGGAAAAATACGTGTAAGAAAAGCAATTTTAATGGTGCCTTAAAAACCAAACCAAGCAAATTTTCTTCTTGCCCCACAAACTCAGAACTCGATGAGAAACGATAACATAACGATGCGGCCTTGCGTCGGCGTCTTATTCTTATTATTATTATGATATAATGGCATGAGAGTTTTCATTCCTTCGACACTTCCACAGAGTTTCTCGCTCAGAACTTTCCCCAGCTTCGGCATTGTTGAGAGCTTGCCCACAATGAGCCGGCAATGTGATTTGTTTGAATGTATATGGATATATTTTAGTTAAATATACTTGTGTGAGAATGCATAATGCAGAATGCCTTTCGACATAAAGAACTTATCCCTTTTAGCGACATCTGACCCACGATTGCTCAAAGCTATTCCGAGTTTCAACAACCAAAACAAAAGAAAAACCAAAACAACATCAACATCCAATGTGTGTAGAGTCGCCCGTTATATAGTACTTGAGAAAAATATAAATAAATGCAAAAAAAAATTTAAAAAAAAAATAAAAAAATGGAAAAATATATTATGTATTTACATGGTAAATTTATGTAATAAACTTAGCTGCAAGTAGTATTTGAATAAAAGAAAACAAAACAAAAAGTAAAACATTGAAAACACCGAAAACCGAAAAATTATCCGGAATATAAGCAATTAGTCAGCAAAAGAAAAAAAAACAAAAAACAAATAATATAAATGTTTCTCTCAGTGTAATTACAAATCACTTGAATGTATTTGCTCACAATTTTACAATATGTGTCAAAAAATAAAATAGAAACAAAAAGGAAAGAAAGTGAGGAAAATTCTACAAAATTCGTAGAAAAAAGCATTTAAGGCACTCGAATGGGTAGGAACGGAAAGGATATATAAAATAATTGTTAAAAGGCAAATATAGGAAAAGACAAAAATATGAAAGAAAAACAAAAACATATTTATATACATATACATATAAAAAGAAGAAGATTGACCGGAAGCTTATTATTAAGGTATTTTAGATATTCTTATTTAATATCCAAAATGAAAGAAAAGTGTGAACGGAGAATGAGAAGGAAAAACAAAACATTATCGAGATGAATTTTTAATTTAGACAACACATAAAACAGCAACGTGTTAGGAACCACAGCGGTATAATCGGGTTGAAGTAAGAAATATGCAAATTTATTAACTAAATATTGGTGTTAGAAAATGTTAAGCAAAAAATAAAAAAAAACAAAAAAAAAAGTCTAATTGAAAAATAAAGAAACTCATGTAATACAGAAATCATACGCAATGACATTAGCTGAAAGTGGCTTCAAAAAACATGAATTAAATTCGAGTATAGGAAAATTATTGAGAAATGAAATGGGTTTCAGGCGCGAGAGAAGAGTTTTGAGAATTAAATACTTAAATAAATATTTTAAAATTAAAATTTCATTTGTTTTGGATATAAATTTGTTAAGTAATTTCTTTAAATTGAATTAATTTCAGAAATTTTATCTTGAACTAATTTTTAAAATTTTGTAGGCAAATTTTAGGTATTTCAAGTACTTAAACGATTTCTGAAAATTTTAAAATTTTTTAATAGTAAAATTTAATATTTTATTATTAATTAAGATATTTCTTCTCAATTTTTGAACTGTTTTAATTGAAGCTCTTCTAATTTTTATGTTAGCGTGATTTTCCAACAGCTTTCTAATAAACTTTCAAAGCATTCCAACTCTCCGCCTCCCCACAAATTGGCTTATTCCCATTTTTCAGCCAGTGTCATTGCAGCATATGCTTAGCCTTTAAACATGAATAGATGCTAGGAATATCATATGAGGAAAATTTTGTGTTTTTCAAAAATATCTATATATGTATATATGCATATAAATTGAGAATATGGAAATCAACGGATTTGTCTACACAGAACTTTGATGAATTGAGTATTTTCTCGATTTCGAGCTCTCCGTTTCTATATATAGTCATCAAGAATATATATGTGTATATATATATATATATATATTATTCGTATACCATTTTGTTGCAGCATTATATTGAATGGTTCAATGCCAGATAAAAGTAACTACGTGTATTCCAATTCATCAAAGCAATTGAAAAGGGAAAATAGAGGGCGACTTCCGTATTGCCAGTAAATACATATACGAAACAGCTAAGGTTTCTCTGAAAAAAATTAAATAATAAACATTTAACCAGTAAATTATATAGAACAAAGGATTAACTACATACATACTTACATACATATATATACACACACAGACACATAAACACACACACACACATGCAAAGTGGAAATACATAGAATGCACTCTCCAACATATTCATTGGACGGACAATATCTCTAGAGAATTGGAATTGGAATTGTAATTGGCGAAAAGAAAAAAGCATAAAATAGTTAATGCACATAGCACATATATGCGACTTACAAACTGTTTATTATTGTACTTGTATATGTGTAAAAATTATTAAACATAAATAATAACGATTCACTATATAAAGACAATTGCATTTCCGATGAAACAATTTGAAGTATTCGTAAAATAAAATATAAAATAAATATGAAAACAAATAGCAAATGGGATAATTAGTTATTAAGTCTCTCTCAATCTGTCTTTTATTTGAAAAAGAATGAAAATGCAGAGTAAAAATTGATAAAACTGAACAATTGGGATCAACTTATATTTAAAATATAAGATTAAATTATAATAATAATAAAAACAAAAACAAAAAGAAGAAGAAACAAAATACAAGCATGACTATGCCCCAGCGTTAGTTGTTGCTATCTATATCTTAACTAGTTGCTGACAACCATTATAGTACTCATGTATTGCATAACTGTGCCAAAATACAACAACAACAAACAGACAACAACAACAACAACTCTTCAACCACTAATAACAACAACTGGCCAAATGTTTTTTCTTTAAGCAACAACCAGAACAGCAACAAGAAAACAAAGTAACATTTTTGCTTATTCTTTGGGGGAACAACACAAAGGAATTATACGAATTTCAACAAAACGCAAATTTATGTGAATTCATTTGAAAGCCAACAACATTGACAGCTATTTAAACGTTCATATTGCGCTAAAAGGAGCTTATTTAAAAATTGAAAATACAAAACAAACAAAACAGCAACAACAACAACACAAACAAGCAACAAATATAACATAAAACTACATATATATGAAAAAGTGAAAATGAAAAATACAATCAGAGAGAAGCTAAACAAAAATTAACTTAAAAACTGGCTTCAGTTTTGAATAATATTTATAAAGTGACTGTACCTTAAGTTGAACTATATATATATATATATATATATATATATATATATATATCATATATATACATATATATATATATATATATATATATATATATATATATATATATATATATATACATATATATATATATATATATATATATATATATATATATATATATATATATATATATATATATATATATATATATATATATATATATATATATATATATATATATATATATATATATATATATATATATATATGAATATAAATATATATATTTATTATAAATTTCTGTATGTATATATGTATACTTATTTCAAAATGCGTGCCAAAACCACTTCGTTCTTATATATCAAAGACTGTTGCAGTCGAGCGCAGCCGACTACGTAATGCTCGTTCACAAAGCAGGTACGACAAAAAGCAAAATTTATAAATATATGAATTTTGAAAAACCGTAAATTATTGATGTTTAATAAATAGCAAAATATTGATATTTAATAAATATATTAAAAATAAATAAATATATTAAATATTAATATTTTTCCATTTCCCTATGTCTGAAGTGGATGAATCCATAATTTCTATATTTCTATAAATATATAAAAAAAAATACAGATTTTTTAAGTTTGAAAACTGTGGAAGCTAAAGTTTTGCTGGAATGTAAGTTTAAAATTCTCTAGCAATCCATAGAGCATACTTTCCAATTTGCAAAGCTACATCAACTTGTATATTGTCTATATAAATTCTATCCTCTTGCTTATAGTGCTATAAAGAGTAAAGTATTGCTGGAATTGACACTTTGTTAAAAGTTTCCATAGAAAAACTGAGTTCAGCTGTAAGAAAACATTCCACACTCTAAGCATATAGCTATTCGGACCTTGGCATTGTCTACTTAGGATTAGCAAAAGCTTTAGTAAAGTCAGCATAGAATATTCTGACTTTAGTAAGCCTTTACCTATACTAAAGTTAGCTATACTAAATTCAGAATATGCTGTGCTCATACAGCATATGACATCAAGGTGAACATAGCACAAAACCAATATGCTCTTTTCACTTTGTGAGCGAGTATACAAATTTTAATTAATTTTAATTATTTTCTCCTACATTTAGAATGTTTAAAAAATCTCACTAACTGTTGCATACTTTTGAGGCATATATATAAACATTTAAATTTCTATTTCATTAGCCAAATATTCGAATTTCTTTACTTTTTCCTTACATACAGTCCCATAATAAAATGATTAAAATATATGAAAAACGAAAAAATATAAAATTAAATAAAGAAAAAAAAAACATATTTACAAGTTGTAGAAAACTGCAAGGCAATCATAAAACTAGAGCTTCAATAATAAATAAAATGAAATGAACAAATGACAAAAAATGAAATTGGAAACAATTTTGAAGTATTTGTATGCGCGGCTAGCAGAGAAGCGAAATACAAATAAATAGTTGAATGTTTTTGGACAAATATATATGAGAATATTTGCGTTATTATTGTGGTGAAATATATGACAAAAATAAAGTAAACAAAACAAAAACAAAAACTAAACTAAAAGTTAGTGCCAATTTGTAGTGCAAATTTTTGTTTGCCAATTTGGGTTTGAAACGATTTTTACGTTTTTGTTTGAAATTGTATTCGAAAAGTACACACAAAAGAGAACACAAAACAGTTGGTTTCAGAACCACCAATTTTTGGGAATTTTTCAAAAGCATTTTGAAACATTAATAGTAAATAAACAGAGTAAAAGAAACTATTTAGAAAACAGCACCGCTTTTTTTTTTTTATGTGTATAGAAAGAAAAAAACAACAACCAAATCGCAATGAGAATTCAATTTAATTGGAAAAAAATACTGCAAAAATACTAGCCCACAAAAAGTAGTTACAGAGTTTTGTAGAGCTCGAGTCAACGTTTCTTTCTGCTCATGGCACAGACACAGAGAATATATATATGGAAACTCTTTGTAGAACATACTCTTCTTTTTGTATATGGAGATGGAGGGAGGAGATAACTGGATATGAAACGATCGTTGGATCTTTAGAATAAATTGAAATATTTCGAGAGCAGCACTGAGACATTTTTAGACTACGATAATGAATGAGGGAGGAGTCTAAACGGAATGATAATTAAATTAAAACTTGTTTATCTGTGTACAACAATAATATTGAAAGATACTTCTTAATTGTGTACTATCACTCTATACAAAAGTAAAACCAGATAAAAGCAAAAGCAAAAACAAAACTTAAAATTGCATTGCATAGATACAGGACTAGATTGAGCCGATCTGTGGGCCACTGCGGGCAGATAAGAAGCTGTTAAATGTAGTTTTAATCAGTTGTGAATTGATTAACTCGCTGAGGTGTTAATGACAACTGCAAGCTGCCGTTAGACGAGCAGCCCATAGTAGAGGGCTCATACACACAAACACATACACTCACACACACATATATTCATATATACAAGAATACTTACAAACATATTTGTTAAGCACTTAACATACCAAAAAACCAAAAAACAAAAACAAAACATAATCACAACAAAAGTTTAAACAACCATTTAAATAAATAAATAAAAAACAAAAAAACTACATACAATAAGCAACGGTAAAAAGCGATATTAATAAAAGTAAATCATTGCGAAATGTACAACAACAAAATGGTAAAAAAAAGAAAAATGAAAATAATACAAACAAACAAAAAAAAAAGGCAAACATTATTTACAATATATTTACAATTCTATAAAAAATTATATTTAAAAATATTTACATATTGCATATATATACATACTATATATGTATATGGACAAATACAAATCACACACACATTGACATCGTTATACACACACACACTCATACACACACTCACATACATGTGCAATAAAAAGCGAGACACAAAGTTAAGTGCATTATAATTGAATTTATAGATTTAAAAGAAGAAGACGAAGGAAAAATGAAGGGAAATAAAAGAAGAAAAGAAATGTTCAATCTATTAAGTGAATTATTTAAATCGATTATTATTATTATAATGATTAATATAACAGTGCATATGTATTTATTCACTAATCATGTAAACATCATAATACATATATAAAAGGAATATATATATATACTGCAAGTTTATTTCGTTGAGATTCAACAACGTATCATATTTAAGTCAGTTACACTGCATATACCATCATATCATCATCTATATACACCCCCCCCACACACACACACACTTTCACTCTCACTCACACACACACACACATACACAAGTATATTGCAAATTTTGCCAAGTCAGAAAGAAAAATTTTAAAGAAAACCAAATACAGAGCTAAATGTATTGCGTTCTCGAACTAAATGTGTTTTGAGTCAAATTTTTACTTCAAATACAACAAAAACAAAACAAAAAAAACAAAAAAAAAGAAAATTTAAAAAAAAACCAAGCAGTAAATAGTAACACTGAGAATATTTGGGGATACTTTCTATATATGTATTGGGTGTGAAACAACATGGAAACATGGCAACAAAACAAAAAGTAAAACAGAATTAAACACAATTTTTGAATTCATTAAATAAAGGTATGTGTTTAGATATATTCAAAACAAAACAAAACAGATGTTTCATTCACAAATGTGGGTCAACATGGGCGGTGCAAGTGGTTTGAGATGTTCTTACAATATTTATTATTATTATTATTATTATTATTATTATTATTATTATTATTATTATTATTATTATTATTATTATTATTATTATTATTATTATTAATTTAAATTTTCAAATAAATAAAATAATTTAAATGCAAATATTAACATGTTTTTAAATTTATTATAAATAGCGTTTATTTTTTTAAATTTATTATTGTGACTAACTATTTTTTAACTCAAATTTTAAATATAATTATTATGAAAATATATAGTTTTATTTTATATATATTAATTTTTTTACAAAACTATTAGCTAACTTACTTTTGTAGCTACAACAATAAAATTTGGCATTTTTTTAAATTTATTTAAATTTTTAAACAATTTTTTAATCGCATAGAAGAAATGCTAGAATCTACAATGCTCCAACCCGAAAGGTATATAACAGGCAGCAGATGATGATAGAGCATTTATATTTTCAGGCTTCATGATTGCTGTCAGTGCTATGTCAATAATCACAAAGGTTTGAGAGTATCTACTAGTCGACCTCAGTCTTTACTCAAACTAGTTGCTTATGCAAGAGAGCTCATTCTGAAGAACTCATATGTGCACTCTGCTGTATTTCCCATTTTCAGTATCCGCTGGCATTTACCGACTTCAGATCATTTAAATTCCAATTACATTTTTTACTTCAAAGCCGCAATTGTATTTAACTTTGAATAAAACGAGTTTTTGCACTGCTTTTGGTATTCAAACTTTTCATGCCAATTTGATAATCGTATTGACTGGCACTTGACGCAGTTAATCGAGTATGCTATGCCACTTGATTGCCCTATAACTCTACCCATTTCGAACACATGACCATGGCGAACTGTCGAAATATAATGAAAAACGAAATTCAATTTTATTATTCAGTTTTCAAGATCATTTGCTAGTCAATAGCCATTCATAAAACAAACCAAATAAAAAACATTAAAAAAAAACGCAAAAAACTATGTTTCATTCATAAACAAAACATGAAGAGAGCGAAGAGAGAGAGAGAGAGAAAAAAAGCGTATATGTGGAAGAGCTGTCAAGGGCAGAGAGAGAGAAAGAGAGAGAGAGAGAGAGAGAGACAGAGGAAGAGGGAGAGCATTGCTTGCATTTTTAAACAGTTTGCACTACCATAACATTTTATAATGTACTATTAGCATTTTCGATTGTAGTAGCTGCTGATAGCCGGTGTAGTCTGCGATTTGTTAACACAGCTGATTGCCTTGATAAGGCGGCAAGCGGGCATGACTCTTGTACACGACGCCAAAAGCACGTGTCGAGCTACAATTGAAACCGCAAACAATTGGGCAGCAGGCCAGAGCAGCCCAACCGTGCCGACCCATAAGGAAAACCCAATTTCCAAGTCATTTTAACTACTTTAGAAGTGATTAGCTATATATCCGCCTCCAAACCGGTTCTCTATAACAATCGTATCGTCTCTCTGGGAAGTGTCGGAGCAATTAGCAATTAGCAATTAGTTGGAGCTCATAAAATCTTTATAAATTGCACAGCTCACACAGCTTGTATTTATTTCTCTTAAAAGCACGATATAAATAGATCAGATTTTGGTTTTGGAAACAACACGCGAGCAGCACATGAACGCTATGAAAAAATTTGTTTGAAATAAAAGGAAAACATGTCAATCTGAGCAGCGAAGCACATAAATATTATTGAAATGCTGTAAAGTATTTGAGCGCGATTGATATATATGTATGTATAGTATTTATGTATGTATAAATATTTATTTATTGATATTTTCTAATAATAAAATTAATATTTTTAATAATATTTTTAAAAGTTTGCCAAATATTTCATTTAAATATTTTATTTCACATCCATTGCCCTTGACCACCATTTTTTTCGAAAACAAAAAGAATAAAGAATTTGAAGAAATATTTCGATGTTGTAAAATACTTGTTTTATTTTTTTTTTGACATAAACAAATAATCTAAGAGCAAAAAATATTTGTACTATTCGTATAAATTTAAAAGTCTTTTATATATATATATATAAATTGGAAAGTTTCCGTTAATTAAAATTTTTCATAATTAAAATAATAAATGAAATTCAAATAAACAAAAATTTAATTTGTTACAAACTAAATTTTAATATAAATATAAATAAATCATATAAATCGAAATAAATATATATATTTTTTTTAAATATTTAAATATAGTACCATATTTTTGAAATTCATTTTTTAATCAAACAAATTACACAAGAGTAGAGTATTTTTATTATCTCATATTGTAAACAGTTTGATCTTATCTAAAAATAAGTACATAAATATATATAGGTGCTCTTGATTTATATGTGTGTAAATTCACTTAAAACTTACATTACATTATATTTAATATATATTTTATTAAAATAACTTTCATATTTATTATTATTTATATATTTATAATATTTATTTTTTAAAAATTTAAAATAAAACAATAAATATTCCCTAAATATTTTTTTAACTTTTACTGGCAGAAAAATTAATTTAATTATATTTCTCTTTTTGCTAAGCAAATCTATTAATTTATTTCGAATTCATTAAATGAGATTTCGACCTATATTCACATTGAATAGTATTTTCAAGTCGATCAAAAAATAATAATAAATTCATTATATTACCTCATTAATTACACATTTCATCTTATCGAGCGTGCTTACGTGAAAGAAAATCAAACGATTATCTTTGATCGCAATCAAAATAAGCCTAAACACAGCTGTATAAAATTGAGCAATCTAATCAAAGCAGAGAGTGACCCTGTCACAGGACAGGGCCCGATGAGAGCCAGCTCGAGCAAGAGAGCGAGAGAGGGCGAAAAGCCATAGACTGAGTCAACAGTTGGGCGTTCGCCCTCTAGTTGCGAGTCGACGCTCGCAGTGTGTCTTGTGTTTTCGTGGCGTGAACAACGTAAGAGTTGTTCGCATTTAAAAATAAACTTGGCAAAAATAAGAAGAAAGCGAAAATCATTCAAAACACTCGCGTATAAATAAACACGGAATAGTAGTTCATTAATTGTGCGAAAATTTGTGAAAGCGAAAAACGAAGATCAATGACGGTCACCGAGGAGTCGCCACCCCCGACCATCCCCCAAATGGAGGTGGTCAGCCAGCCAAGTGGCGCCGATCCCGAGGACATAACACTCGATGCCATACTGAAGCACATAGGACAGTTCGGTCGCTTCCAGCTGTTCATCTTCCTGCTGATCTGCTTGCCCATGATGTTCCATGCCATGTTCTCGGTAACTTACGTCTTCACGGCCGGAACTGTGATGCACAGGTAAACTTAACTTGAAGTTAGTGAGTTGCGGCAAGTCATAAACGAACCTCTTCAAATCAACAGATGTAACATTGCAGAGTGTGATGGGCCGGACAGCCGGTATGAGGAGCCCTGGACAGAGTACAGCATACCCATGAACGGCAAGGACATGGACAAGTGCCGTCGCTACGAGAACCGGGAGCTCTCCGGCTGGAATCACACTGCGAACATTTGCCTGCCGATCAATTACAACAAGGATAACGCCGAGCGGTGCGCGGACAATGACTTCGTTTTCCGCGATCAAGAATTCACCATTTCCAATGACGTGAGTAGCAAAGTTCAGTTGCGCGATTAACCACGTCAGCGAGACGACGATGGGGGCCCCGACACTTATCAGCCCAGGGCCCACAATAAACGCCAGACTCTCGCCAAGCATGGACTTTGACAATAAGTCATCCGATTTTCTGCACATGTCGGTAATCCAAGCATCACTTGAGCCAGGCTGGCCAATTTGCTGGCAACTATTTGGCAGCCTTATCTCTAGTTCAACCCCTAGCCCGGCCTTTAGCCGCTTTCCGTCACCTTTGATCGGTTACCCTCGCAGAGGGGCCTACATAACTGAATTATTGTTATATTCACGATAAGAACGGCCCAGACAGCTGCAAGCCTTTCCCCTGCTCATTAAACACTTGTGCAAATCTAATTGTAATCGTATCTATTCTAACCCAACAAGTAGATGTATTTACTTTTGTTATTACTGCCATCATTAATAGCTCAGATTTTTCTATGCCGCTGAAACAAGTTTTCTCAATTTTGGATAGGTCTGGTTTTTATTTAATTAATTTTTATTTATTTATTTTTATTAGCATGACAAAAACAGACAAACAGATTTCCATTATAATTGAAGAGCTGCATAGAGGTTTAAATTACAGAAACAGTTTTAGCCATTATAAGTTGAAACGTAATTATTTTTAAATATAATATAAATATTTATATATTTATTTATATATTAAGATAATTATTTTATGCATTTATAACCGTTTTATACGTATGTAAAAATTATTATTTTTATCATTTTATATATTTTTAAATATATATAAAAAATATGTAAATACTATTTTTTAAATTAATTAATTATATAATTTTATATATAGTATTTTTTATAACCTTTTATATATTTTTGAAATTGAATTAACCTTATAATTTGATATTCATATCAATTTTACTTAAACCATTGTTTAAGTTTATTAAATTTTTAATTATATATCCTTTTTTCACGATTGTTTTTATACATACATATTTATTTTGTCTTATTAAGCATATTCGTAGCTTTTTTTTAATTAATTATAAAGGTATTATGGAAGTATAATTTTATGTATTTTTATACATTATTAATTTTTTATATATATATTTTTTTAGCCTTATTACCTTGTTATTAAATTTTTTCCTTTAGTTGTACCCCTAAAAAATCTCTTCGAAGCTTACTTCTTAGTTTAATTATTATTTTATTTATCATAAAATATGCCTTACTCTACAATCTTCAGTAAAAACAGCTCAAACCGAGTTCATTAAACCCTTTTAGCTTTCAGTGAACCATTCCAAGACAAGTTCACAGAGTAAAGAGAGCATATTGGCTTAATGTCAAGCTATTCTCTCTTCTGATTTAGCTTCAAATTGTTTGTGTACGCGGTCCAAGACTGTAGCAAATCGGTGATCTTTGTACTTTTTATAACCCAAACTTTATTATTTATGGTGATAATAAAGCTAGAGGAATATGAAATATGCTCATATCTATTATAGCTACGCTCATTGGGTGCAGAGTCGCGCAAGTTTTACAGCTTGGACTAAAACTTCTCGAGGGTATGTCAAAGAATGATTTATATATGTTTTTAAGGAACTAATCGGGAAAAACCTATATTTTCGATATTTGCAGAGCTGGCAACAGTAGTATTTATTGAAGTTACTTTAGGTGTTGTAGAGAGTAGATAGAGATATAGAAAATTATAGAGTATAGATAGATAGGTAAATTGTATAATTTAATTTATAGGGAACATATATAGATCTACAAAATATATAAAATAAATATTGACATTTTCATAACATTAAATAATAAAATATAATAATGTATCCATATATTGGAGACCGCTAGCGAGCATTGGGCAGTCAGTACCACTCGCCCGTCCCATTGCCCAATTTTAAAGATTTAATAATAATATTGTTACGGTAGAACCTACTGCTGTTTTCCCACCCGTAGTAGCAGCAGCAGCTGATAAGCTCATCGTTTTATCACTCATCACTCAGTGGCCTTGACAAATAAAAAGATAAATGTGCCACAAGCCGCAGACAGAGACATGTCTGGGGCGATCCTCAGCTCAGCTTTTCAGGGGCAGCGCCAATTGCAGCATATGGAAAGATATAACGAGTCTAGATTAGATATGCAAATCGAGGCAAATCACATAAATAGCAGACAAACAGATGAATAAATCAGTGTAAAGTGAATAATAAGCTGAGCTGAGCTGGGCCATTGTAGGGCCAATTCATTGCACCGAAACTTTTCCATTAAATAAGCTAAAGTAATATATTTTTAATGGATTTTTTATAGTTCGGAATTTACTGCGAAGATGAGTGGAAACTCTCAATGGTCGGCACCATCAACAACCTGGGACAGTTCTTTGGCATACCACTGGGCGGCTTTGTGGCGGATCGGTGAGTGCAAATCTTGGATTAGAAAAATTTCCATAATTATTTTATTTATTTATTTATTTAATTTAATTTTGTGTGGGTGGATCAGAAAAATTTCCATAATTATTTTATTTATTTATTTATTGTTTATTTTATTTAATTTTGTGTGAGTGCAAATCTTGGATTAGAAAGATTTCCATAATTATTTTATTTATTTATTTATTTAATTTAATTTTGTGTGGGTGGATCAGAAAAATTTCCATAATTATTTTATTTATTTATTTATTGTTTATTTTATTTAATTTTGTGTGAGTGCAAAGCTTGGATTAGAAAGATTTCCATTATTATTTTATTTATTTTATTTAATTTTGTGTGGGTGGATCAGAAAAATTTCCATAATTATTTTATTTATTTATTTATTGTTTATTTTATTTAATTTTGTGTGAGTGCAAATCTTGGATTAGATTTCCATAATTATTTTATTTATTTATTTATTTAATTTAATTTTGTGTGGGTGGATCAGAAAAATTTCCATAATTATTTTATTTATTTATTTATTGTTTATTTTATTTAATTTTGTGTGAGTGCAAATCTTGGATTAGAAAGATTTCCATAATTATTTTATTTATTTATTTATTTAATTTAATTTTGTGTGGGTGGATCAGAAAAATTTCCATACTTAATTTATTTATTTATTTTTTATTTTATTTAATTTAGTGTGAGTGCAAATCTTGGATTAGAAAAATTTCTATAATTTTTTATTAATTTATTTTTTATTTTATTTAATTTTTAGTTATGGTCGCAGTTTTTCCATTGCCTTGGGCGGCATTCTGGGCGCTGTGCTGGGCATTGTGCGCTCGTATTCGCCCAATTATGTTTGGTTCATGATCTTCGAGTTCCTGGACAATCTGACCAGCAGCACGCTCTACTCCACGTGCTTCGTGATCGGCATCGAGCTGGTGGGCCCGAAGCGGCGCGTGCTCGCCTGCAGCGTGATTACCATCTTCTATGCCGTGGGCGAGGTGTCGCTGGCCATGTTCGCCAAGAGCTTCCAGAACTGGCGTGATCTGCTGCGCATCACCTACGGCCCGTCGCTGATACTGCTGGCCTACTTCTGGATACTGCCGGAGAGCGTGCGCTGGCTGCTCAGCGTGGGCAAGGAGGAGGACGCGCGCGGCATACTGCGTCGGGCGGCCAAGGTGAACAAGCGCAAGCTGTCGGAGAGCGCCCTGGACAAGCTGGTCATCGCCAACCGGGACAAGCTGCAGCAGTCGGAGGAGAGCAAGTTTCCCATACGCGAAGCCTTCAGCAACTTCAAGTGGCGCATCGCCAACTGCTCCCTCTGCTGGATCGTCCACGTGCTCGTCTACTACGGACTCAGCTTGAACGTGGTGCTCCTGGATGGCGATAAGTATAACAACTTCGCCTACATAGCGCTCGTCGAGATTCCGGGCTTCTTCATGCCGCTGCTCATCATGGATCGCTTTGGCAGACGCTACTCCCTGTGCGGCCTGATGCTGCTGAGTGGCCTGTGCTGCATTGGCACCATCTTCGCTGGCGGGGAGCAGCAGACGCTGCAGCTGGTGCTCTTCCTGGTGGGCAAGCTGACCATCACGGCCAGCTTCCAGGTGCTCTACTTCTTTGCCTCCGAGATCTTTCCCACCAGCCTGCGGAACAGCCTGCTGAGCTTCTGCTCCATGATGGGCCGATTTGGCTCCATGGTGGCGCCGCAGACGCCACTGCTGGTAACTATATAAGCTCCTCCCATCTCTCAGCTTTCACAATTTCTATTTTCAATCGCAAATTTCTCTTTAATTTAGGCCAAGTATTATGCCAGCGCTCCTGCCATACTCTTCGCCTGCGCTGCCATCTTCAGTGGCCTCCTCACACTCTTCTTCCCCGAGACGACCAACGTGGTGCTGCCCACCACGGTCAAGGAGGCGCATGCCATCGGTGCCAAGAAACCGCCAAAGGAACAGAATATCAACCTGCCTGCCTAGTGGACCTAAGCAGCTTCTAGTTTTAAGACAACCACGAGACAGTTCAAAGACAAAACTTTGCATTATATATCATATCTATACCTATATCTATATCTATATGTATATCTATATATTATTATTCACATATATAACTATATTTTGTTGTTGTAATACTATTTTGTATTAAGTAACATTGATTATTATTAAAATAGACCGCATATACTGCAACAATCAGTGACAAGATCTTGGAGTATATTGTTCTGTCAGAAGTGTTTAAGATGATCCAATTTCCCTTTTCCAGCTTTTTCGATTCTATGTTGATGAATGAGTGACTAGAGTTGGTCAAATTTTGCAGCTTGAAATTATTACGTAGGATGTCCCAAAAGTCACACAAGATTTGAATTTTGCGCCATTTGTGCGGTAAAAAGTTGTCAACTAAAAATAAAATACAGCGCGATAGCTGATAGTTCAGGGTTATTAAAAATTGAGACATTCACAAAAGAATTCCCTACTTTGATTGTTGAGCAATATTTCGTAAATAATGAAAGTTTGCCAACAACATTTTCCTCTTGATGGCTTTGATAATCGACAATATTATCGCTTTGGGTTCAACAAATCTTCAAGTCATTGTTGATAAGCAAATGCATCCATAACGTGTCACTATTTAGTGCGGATTTTGGTCTGGAGGCATCATCGTACTATTCTTCTTCGAAAATGCAGCTGATCAGACAATAATTTCCAGCAAAGTCATGGAGGCTATTTACCAGATCTGCTATTCCATACCTAACCCTATGCTGTATACCTTATAAATCCATACAAAATGTACAATTTTTCTATCCAAATTACTTCTTGCGTGATTTTTGGGACACCCTGTATATGTGCTTCAAACAATTTCTATAGCTTAACATATATTTTAAAAAATATAATGCAATTTTATTGATTCGTGTATTTTCAAATTTATTTTATGCTACAAAAACTTCAACTTAGAATTGCAAAAAAAAATATATAGCTTAAACTATAACTGGTTCATAATAGCACTCAGATAGGAATGATATATCTGATAGCTGGCAATTTAGATGATATATTCATTCAGGTAGAAACATTTCCATATTTTTTAATGATATATTAATTCAGGTAGAATCATTTCAGTAGTTAGCTTAGCTGCCTGAGCTGTGCTTACATATATCAAAAATAATTATTATAATACTCTCATTCTAGAGGAACGCTTGCAATAGCTTTAAATTGATGACAAACAGGCATTGAGTTCCTCAATTAGTTTGCGTAAAGAACTTGGTTATTGAGTGATTAGCTGAGGTAGTGTTCAAGGTACTATTTAGCTTCTTGCTGGCAGGCGGCGGCGTTGTCTTCTTGTTCGTCGAGGTATTTATGGTGCGCACCTCAAGCTGATTGAGTTCGCGCTGCAGCTTCTTGGCCATGTGGAAGTCCAAGTGCTCCGGCATATCCACGGACTTGATATATGTCTTGCACTCGGCGCAGAGCTCCATGGGCGCATTGCTGCAGCTGGCAGGTGGCTCCAGTGGCTGCTTGGGCGCCAGGAACTTGGTGATGCTATTGACGGGCTTCGGAGCTGTTGTGGTCGCTGCTGTTGTTCCGCTCGTCTTTTTAGCTTTCTTGGCAGGCGCAGGCTTAGCAGCGGGTGAGGCAGTTGCTGTCGTGGTGCAATTCAAGCGATTGCGCTGCGTTTCCTCGCGCTGCTCAGTGCGCAGTTGGCGGTTCAGCTGCTGCGCAAAGTGATGATCGCGATGGGTTTGCAGCGCCTTGACATCGTCGGGTACTTGAGCGCCGCACTCATCGCACTTGACGAAGCTAATGAGGTCCGCGCGCAGCTCGGGTTGTGCGTACTCGGCGTAGGTGCTGATAAAGTTGCTGGTGCTGGGTGGCTCGCTGTCATTTGCCTGCTCCAATTTGCGTTTCGATGTCGAGGGCTGTTCAGGTTGTAGCTGAGCCTCAACTTCCGGCTGTGCATTATTATTGTCCGATTCAATCTCATCCAGCTCTGCAGCCAAGTCATGCATTTCGGAGGAGTCGTTGGCTTCAGCCGTTGTCTCATTTGCTTGCTCCACATCTTTGTTGACCTTCTTTTGCTGCTGCAGATACTTGGCAAAGAAACTCTCTTTAAATTCAGGCGGCGTTGAGGTGGGCGCTGCCTTGTCGTCGCTGGAGTCTTTCACAGAGGCTTCAATCAATTTCCGCTTGTATGACTCAAAGAAGCTTTTCTTCGGCGAGGCTGTTGTGGAAAGAGGCGTGGCTTGCTCCTCTATTGGCTCGTCTACTTTAGTTTCTTCTGTTTCTGCTGCTGCCTTTTCAACCTCCTCTACTTTATCCTTTCCACTCCGTTCCTCTTTGTGCGCTTGCAAATAGTTCGCAAAGAAGCTCTTCATCTTGCCCTCTTCCGTTTGTTTTTGCTTCTGTTCCACAACGGGTTTCTCCACGCCCTCCTCCACGCTGATGCGACGCTTCTTGGCCGCCTGATTGGCGAACATCGTCTGCAGGCTGTTCTGCGCACTGGATGCCGTTTCGAACTTGCCGACGCTGATGCCCAGAAACTTGATGGCATTGTTGAGCGCAGCCTCGCAGCCTGGACGTAGAAAGGTCTTTGTGTTGGTCTTGATCAGCTCCAGCGCCTGCCTGACCAGCGTCTCCTGATCGCACTGATTGAGCGGCATAGAACGGGAGCTGGCCACTTCCTGGCCATCCATGTCCTGCACGTACTGCACGACCATTTGCTTGGCCTTACGATTGTTTTCGATGAAATCCTTTTCCAGGCGATCATTGATTTCGCTAGATAGCTCGCCCAGCCAGTGCTGCAGGGTCTTTAGGCCTGTGATATTATTGCGGCCAGGAAACTTTTTGCAACAGCCAATGCTCTTCGAGTAAAACCGTGGAGTCACTGCCTCCAGATCAATGCCGCGGGCTATGTTATGCAGCCAGGTGCTGTGGGGCATTTAGGAGGTATTTAATATATTGGAATCAGTCGTATTCCCCAACTTACCCACTCTTCTCGTCCAGCTTGCGCTGCAATTCCTTCTCGCTGTACTTGAGCACCTGGCCCAAGAACTTAACACCCAGAGATTCGCACACTGTTTCCCCGAACTTACCGCCCATTCCCTTGATCTTGCCCACCGGCAGCTGGTCGAACAGCGGAGGGATTTGCGCCAGCGGCAGTATTGTCTGTTTGTTTGGCTTGTTCATGCCCGCCGCCAGCTTCGCCAGTATCTTATTATGGGCAATGCCCGCTGAGCATTCGTAGCCCGTTTCCGCCTTGACTGCGGCACGCACCTCACCCGCGATGCAGGCTCCAATCAACAGACGCAAATCGCTTTGGCGCACAGCGGGAAGATCGTTGGGATCGTAGGCGAGCACATAGCGCTCGTCGTCCACATAGGGATTGGCGAAGCGGTTGGTTATCTTATTCACATAATCGCCAATGTTATCATAGCCAACGGCATGGCAGTTGACCAGCTCCTGGGGCTTCAGCGCGAAGGAGCCCTGCAAAGGAATCCAGTCAGGTTTGAATATATATTTAATATCCTCAACTCCTACCGTTTGCAGCTGTTCCACGCGTTGATTAACAGTCTCTGTTATGTCCAGATACGCCTCATCCACAGAGGCGCGCTCCAGCAGCTGGGTGAAGCGCTGCAGCACATTGGCCACCTCTTTGCCGGCATCTCGATATTTGCTGGTGTCCGCCTTTTCCCTGATGTTGGGCACCTTGCACAGGATGATGTCGTGGCACAGTTCCTTGGCCTCATCGCCGCGCATGTGGCGTGTGACGCCCTTCGCACGCGCCGCATAGTTTACTGCTATGATGCCTCCGCCGCGCCACGGATTGTATTGCACCACAGCCAGGGGCTTGCCCCGGTACTCGGGCTGTTGTTTCTCCTCGACTTGACAGAAAAAGCAATCCATGTCCACCAGCAAGACCACACGGTCATATTTGTTTTGCATGCCAACAAAGGCACGCGTCGAGCTACTCATAATATTTATGTTTTAATACTTTCTTCGCATCGCTTGTGAAATTGCGACTTAAATTTTGAGCGCAACAAGCGGCCGGCATCAGCTGAGCGTGCGTGCGAGCGGGACAAATCTATAGTACGCAGCGCGCTACAGCGCTGCCATATGACGCGCTTATCCGAACAGCTGTTTAGTTAGCATTTAGATATATTGCACCAAGTGGCAACGCTATCGAAAAAATGTAAACAGGCGAATTAGTTTTATCCAATTATGTTTTGCCAAAAAGAATTGTAATTAAATAAATTAAAATGTTTATTTGTGCATGGAAAATGGCTTAAAATGTTTAAAAACTCAGTGTCAATCAACTGAATAAGCCTGGCAGCCAAACGACGCTACTCCGCTAAGTTTTGAATGTACGCGTTGAATTGTTTGAATAATTAATGAAGTGAAATGAGTATTTAATTTAAAGTGTTTATTAATTTTAGTTGTGGTGTTAATAGCTTATAGTTGCATATTTAAAGGTGTATGCTTTTAGTTGCGGCTTATTATATAAAATTTTTGGCAAACCGTAGAGCTATTGATTTTTTTGCTCGAATACCGCCTGCCAAATGCAGCGCATACACACACACACACACACACACACACACACACACACACATACATATAGATACCTCTGTATACACGCCCACTCAGTCACACACACACAGAGAAAGATTTACTCATTTGGCTTAATGCACACGCATTGGAGATAATTATCAAAGCAATTATTGATCGGCTGAGAGTGCCGCTCTCCGGGCTGCTTAAAAATAGAATATTTCGTGCCGTGCTTGAATCTATTTCCGGCACATATTTCAAGTCATGGGTGCGTCATATTCAAAAGTCTTCTTCCTTGACTCCACCTTTTGATTTTAGTTTTAGTTTTTTTATGTCGAGCTATGGCTTAATTAGGTAAGCGCACGTAGCAGCTGCCCAGCCCCAGTCAAGTGGCATTTATATTTATTGCTTGACCAAATACTGTGACAGCGATTTGACTTGGCTCAACAAAGGGTGGTGGCTTAGTTAGTGGGTCGGGTCGGATGGGGTTGGGTCCGATATGCGTGGTCAGGTATTGTGTGTATATAATTGTGACCTAATTTTGCATTATTAATGGACAGCGGGAATGTATGGCAAAAGGACGTGTGGCAGGTGCAGCACTGACCTGTTGTAATAGCCCATGTCATGCCCATCAAAAATCACTTAGCAATTTGTGTCAGTTGTTAACTGTTCTTTGGGGCAGCAGCAGGCTCCAGTCATTGATGGTATGTTAGCTGGAACTGGGATACTGAGAGGAACTTAGAAAGAAAATATACAATATACAAATATATAAAATACATTTTTTAAAATACTTAAAAAGTTATTTAAATATAAAAAATAAAAATATATACATTAAAAATAAATACAAAATATAACATTCTAAAAAAACTTTTTATAAAGTAAACTTTTATTAAAACTTTAAAATTTTAAAAAGAAATTATATAAAAATCTTACTCAGAACTTTATTAAAAATTAAAAATTTAAAAAATCCAATTATAAAAATCTTAAAATGCTTTAAAATTTTTTTTTAGAATAATTTTATGTATTAATGTAATAAATCATTAGGATAACTTAAATAGTGAATACTTGATTACTTTAAAATACAAATATTATTTATTTAAATTAATTTAAATATTTTTCATGAGGTCAGAAAGTTTTTAGAGAAATTTTAATATTTACAAATGTATAAATTAATTTATTATGCTTTATTTTTATACATATTTTCTTTAATTTATTTATTTATTATTTAATTAGAAGACAATAATAAAAAATAAAATAAATGCTAATGTTTAAATATTTTGAATGTTTTTTATTTTTATTTTTTATTAATAATTTAACTTATTTTTAATGTATTTTTTATTTTTTTATTAATAATTTCATTTATTTTTTAATGTATTTTATTATTAATTTTTATTAATAATTTAATTTATTAATGTAGTTTTTTTGTTATTACTAATTTAATTTATTTTTTTAATGTGTTTTATTACTTATAAATAATTTAATTTATTTTATGTATTTTATTATTTATTTTGCATTAATAATTTAATTTATTTATTAATTTATTTTATTATTTATTTTTATTAAATTATTATTATTTATTGAATTTATTTTTTGTTAAATTATTTATTTAAAAAATGTAACTATGATATATTTTCACTAAAAATAGTATATAAATACTCTAAATTCTGAAACTAAAACTCAATTTTAACTGATCTTAAATATTACTCTGAGTTTCAACTACAAGCACAGTTTTTTCGTATGCAAAGAGAGAGAGAGAGAGAGAGAGAGAGAGAGAGAGAAAGAGAATGAGTGAGAGCCGTCAGTTATTCCCCTATTAATATCAAGAGCATTATTAAAATTAATTTAAATTAAATTGTGGTAATCCAAGATGACAAACCCTCGAACACACAGAAACATATACAAATATTGCTGGTTGAATTACGCTAGAGTCGGCGCTCTGCCTCCCAGCATAAACGCACAATTATGCTAATGGCTGCTGCCCACGAGAGCGACAGCAACAACTACTCGAGCGAGCCCCCTGCTAATAGAGAGTAGAGTCAACCCACTCAGACGGTCGACATCATCATCGTCGTGGCTTTTGAGCGAATCAGCTCAGTCTGTGCTGGACGGCGGACGATGAAGTCACTGGGGCGTTATATCGCATTGCAGTGCTCCATTTGAGTTGATTGGCTTTAAGTGGTTCGTTTACTTCTGTGTCGCTTGCAGTGAGGAGGAGACGGCGTCGCCATGGTGAAGATTCTGCAGGCCTACAACTTTGCCAAGCAGCAGACGTATGCGCTCAACGGCGACATTTTGGCAGCCACCCTAATTGGCAACAATCGCATAGCCATCAGCAGCGCCGAGCAGTTTATCGAGATCTACGACATCGCTGGCAAGCAGCAGCAGTCGGAGCAGCAGCAGTCGGAGCAACAGCAGTCGGAGCAGCTGGAGTATGGCGCGCAGGAGGATGCAGCCTCGCCCGCGCCAGCAGTTGATGAGCGCATGCCATTCAGGTACACCTTGGCCACCGTTGGCGAGGTGGTGCAGCTGATCTACTGCGAGGCTGGTAAGCAACTGATATATATATACTCCATAAATTTATCTCTCATGTGTCCTTCCCCTAGGCAAGTACCTGCTCACCCTGGAGAAGGAGCAAGCTGGCAGCCCGGTGCACTCGAACAGCACCAGCATCAGCTGCACCTCGAGCAGCAACAGCAACACGGTCTGCTCCGAGGATGATACCAAAATGTTTGTGCGCATCTATGCGAACTTCTGGAAGTTCCCGGACGCCAAGCTGAACGAGCTGCCCATCACCATACGCATTGCCTCGATGACCACGCCCAAGACGCCGCTCATCGAGAGCATCGATGTGATTGAGCTGCCGCTGCGCAGTCCACCCGACTTGGTCCAGAGCTGCCAGACGTCGGGCAACATAATAGTGAGCAGCAAGGACCGCATCTATCTGTACGAGTACACGCAGTGCGTGCACGAGAACACCCAGCCCAGGTTCTCGTTCATCGATTTTCTGCCCTTCAAGTTCTTTGTGCAGCTGAACTTTGTGCCGTTGCGCCTGTGCCTGGCCGAGAACGTTATCGCCTGTCTGAATCATCGCTATTGTGTGGCCTTCAAGGTGGTCGACGCGCTGGCCAACAGCAAGGCAGCGGCGACGGCAGCAGCGGCCGCAGGCCTCGAGCACAGCTGCCTGGACAACGACTATGCGGGCGATGAGCCCTTGTCGGAGTCTCTGAGCCTGGGCTCAGGCAAGGCGAGCGCAGCGGCTGTCAGCAGCACGCACAGCCAGCAGAGCTGTGAGAGCGACTCCTTGCAGTCGTCCAGCAGCGCCAAGCCAGTGCTGATGAGCGGACCGGGCTTGGTGGGTCGCACGCCCCTCGACTTCAATGTGGCGCGGCTGGTGAACACGGCCTATGGCAGGGAGTTCGAGCCGGAGCTGCGCTCCCAGTGGGATCAGTGCGAAAACGGCAGCAATCGCTGCGGCGCCCAGGAAGATAACCCACTAGAGATAACCATAACGCCCCAGCGCGCCTCGGACATCAAAATAAAACTCATCAACGAGGCGAAGGCCATGAACGTGAGGGGCATTGGCGCGAGCGGCAATAGTGTGACGGAGGACGTGTCCGTGCAGTACGATATAAGGAAACTGCTGCAGATCTGCATGAAGACATCGGATCCGCAGTCGCGCGTCTTGGACATACTGCGCTGCATGGACCTGAAGGCGATCTACCAGCGCAACAGCGAGCAGCAGCCGGAGGAGGATGACGAGTACGACATGGGCAACCAGCAGGTGCCCAGTGCCGTGACCACCTTCAAGCATGCCAATCGCCGTACCCTGAAGTCGTCGCAGCACCAGCGCTGCGTGGGCCACGCGCTGCTGGTGGCCAGCAGCGTGGACGGCTATCTGTATCAGTTCTGCGCGCAGGGCAAGTGGTACAGCGAGAACGAGAAGCCCGTGGCCAGCTACAGCTTTACGGCGCCCGTGCTGCAGGTGCACGTGAACGACTATGTCGTCTACGCCGTCACCTCGGAGTCCGTGGAGACGCACACCTCGCGCATCGGTCACAAGCTCTTTCACAATCGCTTTGAGTACCCCAGCATTGGCGGGCTCTTCCCCGAGGAATCCTCGCCAGACGTCAGCTCGCCCATTGCCGTCATTGGCCTGGCCGCCTTCATGCACGTGCAGTTCGTGTGCGTCAATCGGGAGCAGCTGGTGCTCATCACGAATTCAGCCCTGGAGCAGCACAAGCGTCGCAGCACCGGCGAGGTCGTCCCAGTGGCTGTCAAGCGAAATATTGCAGCCCGATTCCTGGCCGAGGCCAAGGCCAAGCACAACAGCTTGCTGAGGAGCAGCAGCAATGCCGCCCACTCCTCGGTTGTCAACGAGTGGACGCTGTACAACCTGGAGGTGCCCAGGGTGGAGCACATCGTGGAGGATCTCGAGGGCATAGCCGAATCGTATCGCAGCGCGAGTAGCTCGAACTTCTACGATCTCATGGAGGAGGCGCACATCATGCTCCGCTTGAGCTTGACGCTCCAGGGCGAACGTTTGAGTGCAGAGCGCGAGCAGGAGCTGCGTAAGATGTTTATGGCCAATTGCAGAAAGCTGGCCGACTTTTCCATACGGTAAGATATCTTAAGTATATATCTATGATCTTGTATATTTATAGACCCCTCATCCACAGCTCCAGCAAGCAGGAGGTTTATCTGCAAGCCACTGGCTTCTACAAGATGTGCCAGCTCCAGCTGGTGGACATTTACACCAACTTCGTTGCCGAGTTCATGGACAGCGAGCAGGCGGTGGAGACCTCGCAGCTGGCTGGGCTCATCTATACCGTTAAGCTGTTTCTGCTTAGCCTGGGCACCGACCGGCTCAAGTCCTCGTTCTTGCACCAGACTGTCTCGCCCTACTTCACGCCCGCTCGGGTGCTGCAGCAGGGCTACAAGCAGGTGCCGCTCTCCATGGAGTTTCTCAACATGTTCATCAAGCACGCGCCCGCGGACATACCGCCCATAATGCTGAGTTCACCTGTGGTGGCCGACGCCATGAGCGGCGAGCTAATCAACTACCTCAAGTACTTGACGACGCTGTGAGTGGGCAAATGAACCAATAATTAAAATCTGTTGTTAATTTATTTATTTACTTATTTATTATTTGCAGCACTCCCGATGAGAATCTGCTGTTGGCCGTCACAGCCTGCCGCATGTCGAACTATTTGCTCGCCCAGGAAATAATTGCCAAGTCCACGCGTCGCACGCTGGCCGTGGCGCTGATCAAGCACAAGAACGTGCTCTTCGACGACAGCACCGTGCTCTATCAGCGACGCCAGCAGCCGGACCAACAGCAGCAGCAGCAGCAGTCACTCAATGCCGCTCGCAAGCGCTCTCGTCGCGGCGCAGCTGCGAGGGGCAAGAGTTCGGGCGGCAGCGCCTCGACGCCGACGCCGACGCCCAGTGCCATCATCTCCTTTTCGGACTTCTGCGAGACGATTTTGCTGGCCAATGAGCAGCCCGCTCTCATCGAGGCCATCAGCGACGCGTTCATACACGCTCTGTGCATGGAGCACAGCATAACGCTGGACGTGGTGCTGCAGCTGTTCCTCAACTACATCGCCTCGCACATTGGCCAGAAGGGCTATCAGACCTCGCAGAAGGTGTTCGTCAACATCCTGCAAGTGTATTACTACGATCTGTTCGACGTGAGCTCATCACTCCAGCCGCACGAAGTGCGCTCTCAGACGCCGCCGCAGCTGGACGACGACTACGACGATGAGTGCAGCAGCTCGCGAGCGCCCTCGCTGCACAGCGAGGCCGATGTGCAGTCGCTTTCCAGCTCATGTGCCAGCTCGGCGCCCGACGAGCGTTCGATCAGCGGCCGACAGCAGCGCATTGTCTACGACCAGCTGCAGGACCAGCAGCAGGGCGGCTCTCCGTTTCAGAAGCGCAGCTCGAATGCCTCGTTGTCGCAGCTGCAGCCGGACGGCGATGCGGCTGCCACCAATCTGAAGGGCCTCAAAATCCTGTTTCGCATGTTCATGGGTCGCCTGAAGGCGCTGAGTGATCTCATTACCGATCTGCAGTCCGCCGATGTGGAGCAGCAGAGCAGCCGCGAGGACTTCCTAAACCTGCGCATGGAGTGCATTGCCTATATGGTTGGCATGGCGCCCAACTACTGCAGCAAGCCGAGCGTACGCCAGGTCAACGAACCGCTAACGAGCAAGCTGGTATTTGTGCCCTACATACCCGACTACAAGCTGGCCGAGGGCGAGGAGTTCGAGCAGCACATGAAAGCCTATATACGACCCATACCGTGCCTGCTGGAGCGTCCGCAGTACTTGAATCGCTTGCCGCCCTTTGAGCGCAACGACTTCAGCTATCCCAAGAAGGACGAGGGAGAGTTCGAGGTACGCTTCACGGGCTGGCACAACGAGCTCTTGACGCTGACTCTCAAGATTCAGAGTCTGCTGGCCTCCAGCAAGGTGGATCGCGAGATCATATCCGAGTTCCTGGCCTTCATACAGAAGTCGCCGAATCTCATAGGCATCGATAGCTTCCTGGTCATTATATTGCCCAAGAATCTGGCAATTAACTACATGCTGAGCTTCTGCCCAGCTTACTTGTGGCAATATGGCAAGGTGGGAAATCGAATTTGATACATTTTATATAAGTTTTAATTAAATTTGTAATTTTTCTTATAACAGTCCTGTGGCTTCACGCCCAAGCACTGGGAGTCGCTGTTGAGAAAGATTCTTAGCAAACAAGAGTCGCTGCCCAATTGGAAGTCGCATATTGCAGGTGAGCAGGACTCATATTATATTTGATTTAAATATAATATTAAATGAACTTCATTTCCCTTTCAGAAATACTGAATAATCTGGTAGTCGAGCTGAGCTTTGAGGAGCTGCTGCAATGCTTTCCCAGCGAGGTCATCAAGAGCCGCAATACTGCGCAATACTTTGCCAAGGAATTTGCTGAGACCTGCGTGCTGTACGAGCACGAGCAGCTGGTGTTTCAGAAGCCCGAGAAGCCGGCGGACAGCAGGGATCACCTGCCCATGGACAACATCGATGAGGACAATGTCTTTGAGCTGACCCTGCGCAAGGCCGTGGCCAAGCAGCGCAGCATCGCGTTGCGCTCGATGATTGAGTCGACGGGCACTCAGCTGTTCGACGCGACCAGCAATCCTATGTATAATCTATAAGCAGTCTATATCCGATCTGGATCAGTTAGAGCATTGCTCTTTTAACTAGTTGGAAAATTATCATACTTGCAAATTTATAAGATTGATTGATATATATTAGGAACAACGTTGTAGTTGCGGCCGAGAGCTGCATATTTATACTGTATCAGTTTATATATATATATATATATATATATATATATATACATATATATATATCTAGCACTATATAGCATATATACACATATGGGAATAGTTTTTGTAGTTTATGATTAGTTCACATTTTGTTTGACACAAATGCTACATTTCGGACGGTATTTACAACTGTGGATATAAGAATTGATTTACGACTAACTTTCGTAGGTTGTATACTAAAAGTAGGCACTTTTATGCAGTATTCGCTAGTGGCACGCCATATGAAACCAGTTAAGTGAAGTTTGGAGAAAAGCAAATTGAGAGGAATTTATGTTAACGAGAAGTTGATTGTTTTCGTCTGGCACTCGCTTTATACACGCTCCAACAAGTTCTCAGTTTGAGTAAGCTTTAGTAATCTTAAATATAATATTGTATTTGTATTCGTAGCTAAACGGTCTCTCTATCTTATATATACACTCACTCACAAAACAAAACAAACACACTCCAACATCAAGTGATATTTTTTAAATTCTTGCATAAAGTTTAACAATAAAATATTAAAAATTGTAAAATGAAAAAGGTTTCGAATTATAGTTTATATATTATGTTGGCAAGCTTCAGCTTACAAAGTGGGAGTGTCTAGAAATAATTAAAAATAATAATTGTAATATTAATGGAGATCTAACTACTAGCTATGAGAGACCCACCTCCAGCCAAGCTCACTAAAACTCTCAGCTTTGCGCTTAGCTATTCAGTTGGCTGTGGAGGCCTCTGAGCGCAGCATGGATAACTTGGCGTATCAGCGGGATATTGAGCAAAACAAGGACGAGGCAGCTGTCATACAGGATAATGAACTGGATGAAATTATCGTCAGCATTGGCGGCTTCGGACGCTTTCAGATTGGCAACTATGCGCTGCTCTGCCTGCCCATCATATGCAGCACACTCTATTCGTGGTCCTTTGTATTTGTAGGCAGCTCTGTGCATCACAGGTATATACATATAAGATATATATATACTTATCTTAATCTAAGTTGAGATTCTCTGCAGATGCGAGATCAGCGCTTGTGACAGTGGCAATAGCAGCTTCATAGAGCCTTGGCTCAACTTTACGATACCCAAGAGCCACGGTGACTGGGATCACTGCAATCAATATCGATCGAATGGAGCTGTTTGTAAGGAGAATAATTTCAATAGCAGCCAAGTAGTCAGCTGCGAAGCGGGCTACATATTTGAAGACGACGAAGTAACAATAGCCACAGAGGTGAGTGGGAGAGAGCTTAAATAGAGATTAAATAAATTTAATAAATAAATTAAAAATAAAAAAAAATAAATAAAATTGAAATACATAAAACTTGATCAAATAATAATTAAATTAAATTAATAAATTTAAAAAATTTACAAAAATAAATAAAATAAAAAGCTCAAAATTAAAAAAAAAAATTTAATGTAAAACTCAAATAAAATTAAAAAATAAAAAAAAAAACATCAAAAAATCATAGACCCAAAATAAAAAAAATATATACATATATATTAAATAAATTAAATTCAAAGATTTAAAAATATTAAAAATTAAATAAAATTGATATATTCAAAATTAAAAAAATATCAAATTAATAAAATAAATAAATTTAAAAACAATTAAAAAATTAAAATAAACATCAAAGATTAAAAATTTGAATAAATATTAAATAAATTAAATTAATAAATTAAAAAACAGTAAAAAAATAAATTTAAATGAAATAGTTATAATTTGAAAGAATATACAAAAATAATAAATAATAAAATTCACTAATTTCAAAAATATAAAAAAGAGTATAGAAAATTTAAATATTCCAAATTTGCATTATAAATTTCAACTTTTCCGTCTACAGTTTGACATTTTCTGCTCCGATCGCTGGAAGCTGTCGATGATAGGCATCGTCAGCTACATTGGAGGAATTATAGGCCTGCCCGTAGGTGGATATTTTGCAGATCGGTGACTTGCCTTAGGCTTTATATTGAATTCTTACTCATTATCCCTCTCTTCGCAGCTATGGACGCAAGACCATGCTCGTTGTGTTCGGTGTCCTGAGTGCCTTTACTGGCTTGGCTATGTCTCATGCAGTTGATTACTATAGCTTTGTGTGCTTGGAGCTGCTGTCCATGTCTGTGAGCAGCTCGCTGTTGCCCATTGCTCTCATGCTGGCCATTGAGCTAGTCAGTTCTGAGCAGCGCGTCATGGCTGTCATGGTCATCAGCTCGACCTATGGTCTGGCCCAGGCGTCTCTGGGCTATCTGGCCAGTCTCATACGCAACTGGCGAGTACTGCTGCGCGTCATCTACACTCCGGCGCTGTTGCATCTGCTGCTCATCTGCTACATGTCCGAGAGCGTGCGCTGGCTGCTGAGTCAGTCAAGGGAGCTGGAGGCCGTTGAGGTACTGCGCGCCGTGGCCTTTGTGAATCAGCGAGAGCTGGACGAAAAGGAGCTCAGCGAGCTGGTGCGCCAGAACCGCAAGGCGTTAGCCCAGACGCCTTCGCCTGCGGCTCATTACAGCGTGCGCCAGATCTACGAGGCACTCGGCCAGCGCACTGCCCTCTGCTGTCTGCTGTGGCTAATCAATCTATTCATAGAGATCGGCTTGGCTCTCAACTCTGTTGAGCTGCTTGGCAATAAGTTCAAGAACTTCAGCCTGGCGGGCCTAATGAAGGTGCCGGGCATGGTCTTTGCCATGCTGCTGATGCAAGCCGTCGGCCCGCGTTGGACACTGAGCCTGTGCCTCAGCACTTGCTCCACGTTGCTGATCCTCATGGTGGCACTTTCCATTAGTGAGAGCTTGGGTGGATTATTATTTGCACATATTTCATATTTGATCTCTATTTTAGATTATCCCACCATTAGCTGGTATCTGTTCTTTGGGGCTCGCATGGCCAGCACTGGCAGCTTGGTGGTCCTCGTTTTCTTCTCCGCCGAACTGTTTCCCACCAGCTGCCGCAGCAGTCTAATCGCCCTCTGCTTTCTGGTGGGCAACGTTGGCGCCTTGCTGGCGCCTAGCATTGCACTCTTGGTAGGTTGCTGAAGTTGCTGAATATTCGATTTATTAATTTGATATATTGACCTATGCCAGATATCGTATTACAAATATGCGCCTCACCTGCTGATCGCTGCCCTCGCCCTTCTCAGCGCGGGTCTGAGCATGCGTTTGCCTGAAACTTCGAACAAGACGCTGCCGACGACCATGGAGCAGGCCTGCGCCCTGGACGGCAATCAGACGATGAGACACTCAGTTTCGAAAACTGCTGGCTAATCAGCCAGATAGGCTATGTCTGGGCATATTCGGGTTCAATTGAGTACGAGCATTGTAAATATTTTACTATCAGATAACCGCATTGAGTGACAAGCAAAAATATCAAATTGAATATATATATGTATGTATATTAGTATTTGCTGTAGCCAGCTAATTGCCAGGTGAATAGTTTTAGCTGGCTTACGCCTCTTTAAACTAGTTGGCTAATTATCATATATAGTAAATGAGGATAGATTTATAGATATTTAGTATTGGGAAAAGCTTAAATTCTATCCATAGCAACATGAGCCTCAGCTGAAATGCAATATCATCGTACCTTATTTATAATATGATTTATGTCCGACTCGTGTAGCTCGGAATAGTTAATTTTGTGCACTATTCACTATATTTAAACCATTTTAAACCAGTTAAAGTCTTGCCAAGCAGTAAAAACGAGTTACTAACGAGCACAAGTTGTACACCTCAAATTGGTTTCGTCCCTCTCATATGATATTCCATTTGTATTTTTAGTTAAGAAATCTCTATAACAGTGTTTCAATTACTAGCTAATCTTATCATTTGATATTCGCATATGTATGAAAAATCATTGATTAATCAAACTGGAAGTGAAATTTACTATTTCCTCAATCAAAGCAGATTTATATTTCAATAAATTCATACACTGATTTATCAGACATGTATATATCATAAAATATTAACGAAAAAGCTAAAGAACCTCTCGTAATCTCTACACATGTACCAGGGGCAAAACAATATGAGAATTGTAAATTATTTATGATTTATTAATTGCGTAGGCTGTTTAACTCTGCAAGCTGTAATGGAGCCTATGGAATCATATGTGATAACTCACAAAATACAAATACATATATAACGAATCATTCACTCACATCAGCCACAGTCATCCGTCGCAGACACTTTGGCGGGGGCGACAATACAATTGTAATTTGACAATATGTTGTCGACATTAATCAATTGAAGCCACTTAAGGGCCTTCGGTGCAGATAGCCAACAAAAACAAATTAACTATGAAATCGGCTAGACCTGTTGATAAGGTCAAGATAAGAGCAGCCCATTGAAGCCATGCGTGTAGTAAAAGTGTCGGAGAGCGGATCTCGTATCTCGTATCTCGTATTTGTGGCAGGCATGCCGTTCAGTGTCGTAATCAGCCAGAAGCGAATCAAAACAGAGCACAAAAACGAGAGCAAGAGAGAGAGCAGAGAAAAAAGGTAAAACGGGACCGAAAATAAAATACTCTTTAGAAATACGTGTCGTACTTCAGAAAAGAATTAAATATTTTTAAGATAAAAAATAAAATTTTGATATATAAATAAATGTACGTTTAAAAAATATAAAACAAATATATAAAGAATTAAAATTAAATAAATGAATAAATATAATTACATATATTTAAAATTAATATGCAAAAATAAAATGTTTTTTAATTAAATTTTAAGGTTTGAGTCTTTATTTGGTACTATAATAAAAAATATTTAAAATTATTTTTGAGCATATTTGAGAAAGTAAAAACAGAAATATATATATTTATAAGTATTTATAAATATATTAAATTATATAAACATGACATAAAATGAAATATATTTAATATAACATTATAATGCAGAAAATATTTGTGCCATATTTTAGGCAAATTGAACTAGAATATCTTATTTATTATTTTATTCATTAAATTAGAATTTATTATTTATTTTATATTATTTCATTCATTAAACTAGAATTAAAATAATAAATCAAATTAATTTAATAATAATAAAAAATTAATTTAATAATAATAAAAATAAATTTACTTATTAATAAATCAAATTCATTTTCCGTTTAATCATAATAATTATAGTTTTTCTTTTCACAAATTATTAAATTTAATATAGATACATTATTTAAATTTAAATAAAATAAATGTAGCAATCATTGATTATATATAATATTTAATATTTTTATATTTTATATATTACTCGCATATCTCATGCCATAGACAATAAACTCTTAGGTTAGTGTGTAGTGAGTTTTCGAACGCAACTGGTTGGTGCGATGGTCGCACTAGCGTCAGAGCGTATTAGTCAATGATCGGCGATGCTCAGCGTCGGACGCTCCAGCGTGGCGGAGAGACGCGTGCGCACATAAATATACGTACTTTTGGGCTATAAAAAGCTCACGTTCCTATTTAAGGCATATTCATAAAACGTTCGCAATCGGCAATTGGCGAGCAGATAAAAAGTGCATTCAATCACGTTGACGCGAAGCGGATTAATTGAAAGACTGAGTGAAATAAGAGAACCCAAACGCGTTTGGCATAATCGAGCACATGTTGGGCGAAAAGCGGAGTGTAAATGGTACAGCCTCAGCTGTTGCCGGAGAGAACGAGTGCCCGACCACCTCCAATGGCCACCTAGTTGGGCCGGAGAGTGAGGCCGGGAGAGTTGAGGCTGCTGGCGACGAAGACAACTCACTGGATGCCATTCTGGTGCGGATTGGGCAATTTGGTCGCTTTCAGCTGATCAATTATGCGTTACTCTGCGTGCCCATGGTGTTCAATGCGTTCTTCTCGATCTCATACGTGTTTACCGCCAGTACAGTAGTGCACAGGTAAAGCAGCGCTCTCTCAACACATGTTGCTCTCACTCACGCACTCTGCTGCTCCCTCTCTCTCTCTTTCTTTCTCTGTCTGTCTTTTATGTAAATCGATTTGCTGTTTAGATGTAATGTCACGCAGTGCGACAGCCTGGGCAGCGTGTACGAGGAGCCGTGGCTGAACTTTACGGTGCCGTTCAAGAACTCCGCCTGGGACTCGTGTAAGCGTTATGTGAGCCAGCCGGAGACGCAGTCCCTGGTCTTCAGTGAGCCCTCAACCGATTTCTGCTCAGCCGAATATTTTGGCAATGGCACAGAGAGTTGCGGCACAGATTTCAAATTTCGTGACGAGGAGAGAACCATATCCACAGAGGTAAGCGCTTAAGCATAATAAATTTCCATAATATATCCAAATAGATATCAAATCTAATTTGAAAATATATTAATTGTTTGTATACTAAATAAAGCGTTCAGGTTTTATCATCAGACATTGACTGAGTGAATAACGCGAGAATAGAATTATTTTTTTTTATTTCTTTACATTTCTTTAAATTGGAATCAGTCAAGCAAACTAATGATTAGCTGTACTAGGAATTTTCTTTGCCTACATGACTATATGAACAAATTCCTTAAATTGCACTGAAGTATATAATTCAAATTTGTAAATAACTAAAAACTTATTTTACACATTCAAAGTGAATATATTCCAACGAGAATCGTGCTTTCTGCCTTGTTTTGCTTTCCGCTTTCAAGTCTATTGTAATTGAAAACAAATGACAAGCGCTATTCCGCTCGTAATTTTAAAGTATCTAATCTCATTTGGGGTTTTTTATAGAATAGATTATATACTAATCTCTTGCTATGAATAAGGGCTTGCGCTGCGAATTAAGCTAGCGAACGAGCCAACTAGATTACATATTTATTTATATTTAGCTTTTGTTTGGTGAATAAAATAATTTAGTTATTTATTTAAATCATTAATTTAATTTATTAAATATTGTAAAAATGTTAATTATTAAATTTATTTTTATTCAATTATTTTAATTATTTATTTTATTATTAACTTAAGTATTTACATAATTGAATTTAGCTAGAGAACTAGTTAATTCTAGATAGTTTATTTTATTATTTTCGTTGATAAATTAAATAATCTGTTTCTTTTTTTTAATTTCAATTTCATTTATTTTATGCTTTTTAGTATTAATTTTTATTTTGAAATAAACCAACTTTTTGTTGGTATTTATTTGTTTTTTTTTTTTTGGTACTATTTGTTTAATTTATTATTTATTATTGAATTATTTATTTATTATTTCTTAAATTATACATTTTATTTAATAAATAAAATTAAAAAATTTAAACTTTTATTTTTTTAATTTAAATAAATGAACAAAAATATTATTAATTTATTTATTGATTATATGTTATTATTATTTTTTTATTATTTTGAATTTATTTATTTTAATTATTAACTTTATTATTTAATTTTATTTTGAAATAAACAATCTGAAATATTATTTATTTATTTTTATTATTCATTTACTATTTGTTAATTATTAATTTTATTAAGTATATACATTTTATTTATTTAAATTATTAATTTTTATATTTAAATATTATTTATTAATTTCCGTTATTTCGTTCCACAGTTCAACATCTTTTGCGATAACGAATGGAAGCTCTCCATGGTGGGCACCATAAACAATGTGGGCCAATTTGTGGGCATACCTCTGGGTGGCTATTTTGCAGATCGGTAAGTATATATCTTTCATCCAAATCTTTATACATGAATAATAAATAAATATTTATTGCAGTTATGGTCGTCGTACAATGCTGGCCATTGCTGGCGGCCTGAGCGCTCTGATGGGCATCATACGCTCGTTGTCCACAAATTATTCCATGTTTCTGTGCTTTGAGTTCCTGGACATGGCCGTGGGCAGCACGCTCTTTCCCACCGCCTTTTTGCTGGCCATCGAGCTGGTCGGGCCGAAGCGCCGTGTCGCCGCTGCGACGATTATCACGATTTTCTATGCCATTGGCGAGGCGTTACTGGGCGTCTTGGCGTCCCAAGTGCAGAACTGGCGCTGGCTGCTGCGAGTGCTCTACGCGCCGGCCATCTTGCAGGTGCTCTTCTTATGGATTCTGCCCGAGAGCGTGCGCTGGCTGCTCTGCCAGGGCGATGAGAAGCGTGCGGCGGCAGTGCTGAAGCGAGCGGCTGAAATCAATAAGCGACCGCTGCCCGAGGCACAGCTGGACGAGCTGCTGGCCAACAATCGCCAGAAGCTGCACCAGGCCAACGAGAGCCAGTATCCCATCAAGCAGGCGGCTCGCTTCTTCGCCTGGCGCATCGCCAACTGCTGCTTCTGCTGGTTCACACACACGCTGATCGCGCTCGGCCTGAGCCTGAACTCGGTCAATCTGGGCGGCAGCAAGTACAATAACTTTATGTTCAATGGCTTCGTCCAGATTCCGGGCCTCATTTTGCCACTCATCATCATGGATCGCATTGGCCGCAGGTACTCGCTGTGCATCTCCATGCTGGTGTGTGCCATCTGCATGGGCGCCTCAGCGGCCATCGGAACGGGTAAGTTGATTGATATTGAATCTACATATATATTTATGCTATAAATATTTAAAAATATTAATAATAGATATGTATATGAAATAAATATAAATATCGACAAATATTTTTTTATATTTATAAATAGTTACAAATATTTTTTATGTATTCAAATATTTATAAATATGAATAAAATAAAAAATAAATGTTTGTTAAATTTTATTATATTAAAAAATATTTGTAAATCTTTTTGATATATTTACGTAATAAATATATATTTAAATCATAAATATTTCCAAATATAAATATAAAAATAAATATTTTAAAATATATCTGTACAATAATATATTTTTAAATATTTATATTATAAATATCAACAAATAAAATTAAATATATAAAAAAATATATGTAAATATTTATATCATAAATATTTCCAAACATAAGCTATATAAATAAATATTTAACATATAAAAAATATAAATAAATATTTATTATATATTTATATTATAAATTCCTTTATATATTTTTTATTTATTTATATGATAAATATATAGTTACATCATAAATACTAAATATCATAAATATTTCCAAATACAAAGTATAGAAATAAATATTGGTTATATATTTATATCTTAAATATTTGTAAATATTTCCAATATTTAATTAAATATTTTCTCTATCTTTAGATGACTATGCGGGCTCCTTGACGTTGTTCCTCATCGGAAAGTTGGCGATAACGTGCAGCTTTCAGATCTTATACTTCTTTACCTCGGAAATCTTTCCCACAAATGTGCGCAATAGTTTGCTCTCGTTCTGCTCCATGATAGGACGCATTGGCTCCATGCTGGCGCCACAAACTCCTTTGCTGGTAAGTCTGATCATTTCTCTCTCTCTTTAAGCTCAACTCAATTCTCGCTTCTCTAGGCCAAATACTATCAGCACGCGCCGTCCATACTGTTTGCCACCTTCGCCTTGGTCAGCGGCTTTCTCACGCTTGGCTTTCCCGAGACGGCGGACAAAGTGCTGCCCACGACCATGGAGGACGCGCGGGATCTGGATGCAGCGCCTCAGCCACTCTCGGAGGACAGCGAGGAGCAGGACTCGCCCAGAAAAATGTGCTGATCAAGCTCCGTTCCAGCTGCGACTGATTGCCAAAGATTTTACGTGTGCATTTCTTGTTGAGTTTTTAATAAGTTCAAACTGTCCGTAGTATTAAGTAAAAGTGTCGACTATTATTCTATAGTATTTCTTTTGTTTTTTTTTTTTAATTATGTCTAAAATACAAACTAAATGAAAATGTGAAAGTAAATTAATTAAATTAAGTAGAGAGATTTGTATTTATTGTTGTTTTTTAATTTTTGTGAATTTATAATGTAATTAGCTTCTAATTTGAATAGATATTATTATGTAGCGCGATTGTTATTTGTATTGTTTAATGTACTTAAAATATGTTTATTTATATGTTAAATTTCTTTTTAAGTAATTAAATAAGCTGGCACTGATGACGTTGTTTTTTCCTATATATTTTTTTATCAAAGTGCAGATGAAGCTAATTTTTAGAACTTTTTTTTCAATTCTGTTGTAGCGTTCTTAATTATTTATAATTATTTAATTGAGTTGAATGAATTTGCTGGTTAAAATTGGTTCGCAGAAGTTTGCTGAAGTAAATACAGTGTGGCGCCATCTATCGACTCATGGAGTGATTCGGATTGATTAGCTGGGTTTCGAACCAATTTGCAACAGCCTAAAGTATGCAACACTTTTTTGATGATTATTTCTGACAGACATTGAGTTGTTTTAATTAAAAATAAGCAATAAGCTGAAGCACAAAAAAAATTTAAATTAAAAAGAAAAAATAAATAGAAAATAAGATACATTTTACAGATATTTCAACGTTTTTTGTTTCCAAGTAAATTACAATTTGTTGCAGCTTATTGCCTTAGACTCCATGGCTCAATTTCCTTTTTAGTTTACATGGAGATTAAGCCTGTAAGCCAGCTTATATGTGCATCTTAAGTCTAGTCTCACTTTTTTCTTGTCATATTCGATTCTGCAATATTTCAAGTTCTTTAGATACAGCTGAGGCCTGGAGAACGTATTATTTTCAGACTTCAGCTGTTGGTTTTGGTAGGTAGATGAGCTGCGATGTGATGCGAGCTGGTTTTGAAAGTTTATTCGTGTGGATCTGTGTAGATCAGATGACTGCTTCATAAAACAGTCGGCTTCAGCTATATTTTGATATTCATTTGCCTCTTTTCGGAGCATAAAAATAGACAAAATAGAAAAAAAGTTCTATATATATGTAGTTTTAGATACATGTACCTTTAAATCATAACAATTTCTTAAGCAAACCCATTCATCATGCCTCTCTATTAATTTACGCCTCTAGAACATAGTCAATGTGAGTCAATGAATTTTCAATGATTAATTACAATATATAACTTTCTTATACTATATAGACACACTTCTAATTGTCTAATCAAATCGAATGAACTTGTAATTTTCAATTAGAGAATTGATTTCATTGATAGCTCTCAAGTGGAGGCCAGCTACTTCCGCTGGGCGTTGATATCATCTCATAACAGAATTTACTCAAGGTGAACTTAATGCAGCGAAGATCATAAAATCTAGTTACAAGAAATGCCCAGAACACACCCAGAATGTCGGCTGAAGCTTTAGAAGATTGCAAAAAGATATTTGCGGAGTTCATAAAAAAAGGTCGTTTAATGGGTAAATTTGATGAGAGTGTGGCAGAGACAAGAGGTCTTCGTGCCTTATCGCTGTTGACATGCTGTCAACTTACGCACATCGATGATATCGATGACTCGCAACCTGCGCCCGAGTCAGTTCGAGAACGTCAATCGTCGCCGACGGACATGAGTGCAGACTACGAGAGCAACTACTTTATGCGCAGTCGGTTCGTTGCACAAGACAACAACAAGAATACGATAATTCGACTCATAAAATCGAATTTTATTTGCAGCAAGGTGCGCGATAAGCCACCGTTGTGGGACTCATTCCAAGACCCGCCAGCGAAGCGCACCAGCGGCTCCGACGCCTACTGGAAGAAGTTGCAGTTCGTCCTCAAGCTGTTCAAGCTCTTCGTCTATCTGCTGGTCTTCGTCGTGATCTTGGCCTCCAGCGTGGCGGCCAACCTCATTTACCTCTACATGGCGGGCAACACGAACGGCGATGCCGTGGTGCGAGTCTGCACCAAATACCGTAAGTGAAGCGGGCAGTGGGCGTGGCTCCAGCTAATAAGCTGCTTATCCTTGCCCGCAGTGCTACTCGACGGCCAGGTGATGGCTGTGCGCAGCAAGCTGGAACAAATTGCTTGGGTCTGGGCCTTGATCTTTGCCTTCGCCGCCCCGGAGCTGTTCACGTTCCTGCGCGCGCTGCGCATCTCCATGTTCAAGCGCGAGCAGCGACCCACCGGCCTGGAAGTGGCGCTGGTGAGTAATCTATTCTAGTCAAAAGATTGACAAGCTGGAAGTAAGTGTCGCTGTTGTTGTTGTTATTGTTGTTGTCGTCGCCCATCAGGTCACACTCTTTGAGCTGCTGCACGTCATCGGGCTGGCCCTGCTCACCTTTACGGTGCTGCCGCAACTGGATGCGACGCGCGGCGCGATGCTCGGCTGCTGTGTCTGCTTCATACCGGCGCTGCTCAGTGAGTGCTAACACATCTAATGACTACCATCTCCCATCTAGATCTTATCTGATTGCCTGACAGCAATTAAATTGATTGCCATTCGCTTTGCTTAACATTCCGTCGCAGACCTGCTGACGGGCACTCGCTTGCAGTGGAAGTCGGTGGACCTGCTCGTCTACGGCGTCTCCGTGTTGGCCATTCTGGCCCAGGGCAGCGTCTTCCTCATCTGGCCGGCCATGTCCGCTCAGCTGGAGGTCCAGCTGCTGGCCATTCCGCTGCTGCTGGTCTCGTTCCGCTGGTGGGAGAACTTTGCCAATACGCACGAGGCCCTAGGTGAGTGAGCCTGCTGCGTGAGTCAGCGCACAGTGGGGCGAGGTATGGGAAAACTGAGCTTTATTGACTTTTGTTTTAAATTTGTCAATTATGTAATTACATTTTTTTTTATATATTAATTGTAAACCAATTTTACACTCTTCTATTTAATATATATTTTTATTTGTATATTTCTTAAATTTTAGGATAATTATATATTAATTTAATTTTAAACAATTTAATTTTGTTTTTTTTTATTAATCCGTGAATATTTATTTATTTAAATTTTTTTTATATATTTTTTTTTTATTATTTTATATATATATATATATATATATATATATATATATATATATATATATATATATATATATATATATATATTTATTTATTTATTTTATTTGTATTATTTCCATTGTATTTCTTTAAAGAATTTTAAATTTCATTCAATTCAATTTCATAATTTTTATTTTATTAGTAATTTTTAATCATTTTAAAAAATAACTAAAAACTATAAACAATACTAATTTATTTATATTTTATTTTATATTTATTATATTATTTGTTGAGTTTGGGATAAATTGAAAGCTAATTCCATTTAAAATAATTTAATTTTACTTCTTTTTTTTTTTAATTAATAGTATTTTATTTATAATTTGCAATAATCTTTAATAGTAAATTACATTTATATTTTATATTTTAAATTGTATGCATTTATTTTATTTTCACTCTTTTTATATGTAAAAATTCATATTTAATCATTTTTGGCACATTAAAATAATTTTATAAATTATTTTTATATTATTACATACATATTATAATAATATAATTTAGAATCATTATATGTCAATATTGAATTGCTTTATTTTATTTTTATTTTTGGGAATTCACTACATTATTTTGTTATATTTCTTCATTTTTGTATATGGATATATATTTTTATTTTGCGGAATATTTTAATATATTGTTTACTATTTATTTTTGTTATGTTATATTTTATATATTTATTTACTTAATTTTTATATTGACTAGAGTACCTATAATTTATATTTAATTTATAATATTTATTTCGATCAACTCCAATTCATTTCCAATTACTAATACATCGTTTCTATATTTCCCAGCCTACATCATCCGGAACATACGCTGCACTCGCTCTCGCTATCACACTTACCTCTATTTGGCACCTCTGAAAATCGTGGTGTTTGCTCTGATGGGCTTTCTGTTGCACGGCGAGCACTTCCTCGACTATTTCACGCAGTTCTTCAAGGCGTGGCAGTCGCATGCCATAACCGTGACGGTAGGTGCAGCGCACTAGGCAGCAGACACTCTACTTAACTCCCACTTGTATCCCATTGCTGACATTCCAGTACACGGATGGGTTGCTGGACACGGTGCATTTGGCCAACGGCAGCTCAGTTGTCACGCCCACGCGCCTCGCCCAGTACACGCTTCAGTCCAATAGCCGCGCCGTGGTCTACGCTCTGCTGCTGCAGGTGGCCGCCGCCTACTTGTGCCACATTTTCGGCAAGTTTGCCTGCAAGATTAAGATCCAGCACTTCAGCTATGCGCTGCCGCTCAACTTGGCAGCGCCGGCGACCGTCTGCGTGGCCACCGTGCTGGCCCAGCTGCGAGCCAGCGACCTGTGTGCGCTGCACGGTCTGGTGCCGGATTACCTGACGCTGCAGGCCCTCAGTCCGGATCTGCGCCAGCTGGGCGCCCTGAGCCTCGAGTACGCCCTCTGGCTGTGGCCGCTCTGGTGGCTGGCGCAAATCTGGACCTGCCTGCACATCTGGCAGCCCCGCAACGACAAGAACGCGCCCACCGAGAAGCTCTACGTGTGCCCCTGGTACTGCGGCCTGCTCGTGGATCAGTGCTCCATGATGAATCGCCGCATACTCGACTGGAGCGATGAGTATTTGGCCATAAGGGTAAGTGACTTATACTAACTCTCATAATTGATGAGTCTCTCTCTCTTTATAATATATAATATATGTGTATTACATATATGGCAAGTAAGAAAATTCTAGTCGAGAGTGGTCGACTAGGAGATACCCTTGAAATGTTCAATAACTTATTTTCTGGATGGACTTTCTTAATCAAACTTTCAGCGCATAATTATATCATTCGTGTGTATGTATTTGCTATTTGAGGCGAAGAGGGCGTGGCATCTAAAATTGAACAAAAATCAAAATTGTATAAAGCTCTCCTGAAACTAAAAGCAAAATTTGAAGACTCTAGCTAGAAAGTTGAATTAGATATCATTTTATAGCTGAATATCGATTTCGCGTTGTAATCGATAACATTAAAACAAGCATATTTATCGATTTTTCGAATCTCCAAAAGAAAATTTAAGTCTTTAGCTAGGTTCTGAGATCGACTCGCCTTGTCTCCTTGATCAAGTGTTTCGGGCACGCCTCCTTCTGCCTGTTACACCCGATTTGCCATTTCAATGGGTTCAGGCTATATTAATAACATATATAATAATAATAATATTCCAACTAATTGAGCTTAAGGCATTCGCTTGTGATTTGCATTTTTGTGTTAATGAATTATTTTAATCAGGCGCGAACATCAATCACTGAGGCAAGTCGTAGGCGGCGTCAGGCTGCCTGGCTTGGCTTTTGGCCATCGTCTTTACGGTTGGCATATATACATATATAAATTTATGTATAAATATACATACATATATATGTATTTATATATATATCTTTAACTTTTTGACTGTGCCGTGTTTTCGCTTCAACTGTTAGGCAATGTAATTAAGTTAAATGACGGGGAAACTGTAAAGTTCTGCGTATGTCTATCTGCGTGGGTGTGAGTGTGTTTACCCTTACACACACACACACACACACACATGTGTGTGTCAACATATGCATTTGTAGTAAAATTGTTCAGTAGTTGTAAACTTAATTAAATGGTCGGGCGTTGCGGTGCCCCAAAAAGCATAACAGAAATACGCAAAACTAATTAAAAGCCCGAAACGTAGCTGTTGATTTTCAAGATTATAAATTCGACAGCCAAGAAGATTGAATTTAACTATCAGAAGAAGGCAGCATAATGTAAATATTTATACACATATACATATTTACATATATATAGTATATAATCTGGCTTGCAGAGCGATTTGACTGCGCCTCGGGATCCGGTGGTGGCCTTGGCTGCCGACATCAATGCCAGCCGCGACATACAGGAGCAGGACAAAATACCGCAGCTGATTGTCTGCGCCACAATGTGGCACGAGACGGAGGAGGAGATGATGGAATTCCTGAAATCAATTGTACGCTTGGATGAGGATCAATGCGCACGGCGAATGGCCAAAACGCATCTAAACGGCGGCAAAGCGGATGACGAATACTATGAATTGGAAAGTACGTAGAAATGTGTCAAGTGCAGTCAGCTCAATGAGATAAACAATTTATATATACATACATACATATATATATTTCGATTTTGGCTTCGACCTGAGTGCTCGCCTGTCGCTGGCAGGCGACTGTCCTGCGCCGCATTGATATGCATACGGCAAATGTATTTGCATTGGCTTTGCCGGGCCGAAATTAGAATTTTCTGCAAGTCAAATACAGCTGCAGCGCCAGCTGTGCACTTGCATACTCAGCCAGGCAAGTGAAATGGGCATATTGGTTTCGGGGTAATGCTGTTCGTCCGTCTCTTGATATGAATGCAAACCATTTCGGCATTACTGCAGCTATTGAGTTCAAATTTGGCATATATATTGGTGCAGAGTCTCGTCTGATAAGGTCTCAAGCTTTGGCCAATACGCCCACTAGGGGCGTTGCAAAGTAGAAAATTAATTTTCCGGCGTATTAGAAATAATGCTTATAGAATTGCTAGAGAGTTGATATTTGGTACATATGTTCTCTTTGACAACCCAAGATATAAAAGTTATGGCGCATATATATACGCCCATTTGGGGCGTGGGAAATCGGCTAAAGATGCAACTTCTGGAGTTTTAGAGTTAGAAACTCCAAATTTTGTGACTTTACTTGTTTACCTTCTCTATAGACTATTTATTTACTCCAATCTGATCAATCTCTCTGTATATCTATATTTTGGTTTGGTCATGGCAGAGCATTCAGCAGTCTGTCACAGCCTACCCTCAACTTGCTTACTTGTTGTTAATATTTATAGCATTTGCCGTCTTCATTTCCGGCTTGGCCAGCCAAGGGCGCACTCTGTTATCCGTGCCAGCATGTAAATTCAGTTGACTTACGTCTGTTAACACGCGCTCACTCTCGCCCGCAGCCAACATCTTCTTCGACGATGCCTTCGTGCTGGACGACAGGCAGTGTCAGAACAAGCGGAATCCGCCGCTGAATGAGTACGTGAAGACGCTGACGCGCACCATCGACAAGGCGGCCTTTGAGATCTACGGCGTGAACATCAGGATTAAGCCGCCGCTGAAGATTGAGACGCCGTACGGCGGGCGGCTGGTGTGGACGCTGCCCGGACGCACCAAGATGGTGGCGCACCTGAAGAACAAGGACAAGATAAGGCACAAGAAGCGCTGGTCCCAGGTCATGTATATGTACTACCTGCTGGGCTTCCGCATCATGGAGACGGACAAGCTGTCGGCGCGCCGCAAGGCTGTCATCGCGGAGAACACCTTTCTGCTGGCCCTCGACGGGGATATCGATTTCCAGCCGCGAGCCGTGCAGCTGCTCATCGACCGCATGAAGGCAATCGACGAGCTGGGCGCCGCCTGCGGCCGCATCCATCCGGTGGGCCGCGGCCCGATGGTCTGGTACCAGAAATTCGAGTACGCCATCGGCCACTGGCTGCAGAAGGCCACGGAGCACGTAATTGGCTGTGTGCTGTGCAGTCCGGGCTGCTTCAGTCTGTTCCGGGCGAGTGCGTTGATGGAGAACAGCGTGATGAAGCGCTATACGCTGGTCAGCTCGGAGCCGATGAAGATGGTGCAATACGATCAGGGCGAGGACCGCTGGCTGTGCACGCTGCTGCTGAAGCAGGGCTCGCGCGTCGAGTACTGCGCCGCCTCGGACGCCTTCACCCACTCGCCGGAGTATTTCAACGAGTTCTACAACCAGCGCCGCCGCTGGGTGCCCTCGACCATTGCCAATATCTTCGACATACTCGCCGACGCCAGCACGGTGGTCAAGAAGAACAACTCCATCTCGACCCTGTACATCATGTACCAGGCCATGCTCATGATTGGCACTGTCCTCGGCCCGGGCACCATCTTCCTGATGATGGTGGGCGCCCTGGTCGCCGTCTTCACCATCAACATTTGGACGGCCTTCCTGTGGAACTTCTTTCCCATACTCATCTTCGTGCTGAGCTGCGTTTACCTGAAGCAGAAGTTCCAGCTGCTCATTGCGTTCGTGATTAGCGCCATCTATTGTCTGGTCATGATGGCCGTGCTCATAGGCATTATCGTCCAGATGCTCGAGGATGGCCCGCTGGCGCCTGCCTCTCTCTTCTTTTTACTGGTTGCTGTGCAAATTACCATTGCAGGTGAGAACTCTCGTTCCTTTCTATACCTATTAATAATGGGAAACGGGGTATATTGGCTTTTGTTAAGGTGTTCGTAAAATGCAGGAGATGGCGTGGCAGAGCCCTTTGAAGTATACATTCTGATATATATTAAAAATAAAAATATAATAAAATTATTAAATTAAAATAACTATAAATATGGAACAATCAAGAAAAAAAAAGGAATTAAAAAAAAGAAACAAATATTATAAAAGTAAATAGTTAAAACAAAAATATTTATATACATAAAAAAATAAAAAATTTAATAAATAAATAAAATAAATAAAAAAATAAAAACAAAAAAATTTTTTTTTTAAATATATATATAAATAAATATTAAATAGTATATAAAATATTTAAACAAAAATGAGTATTTCATTAATTTACAAAAAAATAATAATATAAAAAATTAAAATTAAATTAAAAAAAAATTAATATTAAAATTAAATTTAAAAAAAAATTAAAATCAAAATTGAAATTAAAATTAAAATTAAAATAAATATAAATATAAATATATATACTTATAAATTTTATGAGCAAACACACTTTCCCAGTCGAACAGTCTCGACTTGAGCACACGTACTTCCTTTCATATACCTCCTCTAATCCTTTCTCTTCCCACTTTAGGCCTCATGCACCCTCAGGAGTTCTGGGCGCTGCTCTGTGGCGTCATCTACTATATCACCATCCCCTCGATGTACATGCTGCTCATGATCTACTCCGTCTTCAACATGAACGACGTCAGCTGGGGCACACGGGAGGCGCCTGTGCTGCGGGACGACGGCGAGAGCTCGCCCGACGACCCGGATAATCATCTGCCTGGCTGGCTGAATGATCCGCTGCTGATTGAATCGGAGCTGGGCGAGGTGTCGCTGCTGGAGCAGCGCTTCTGGAAGGATGTCATCAAGCAGTACCTGAAGCCGCTGGAGCTGAGCAAGGAGCAGAAGCAGACGATGGCCGACGACCTCAAGGAGCTGCGCAACATGATTGCCTTCGCCTTTGTCATGGTGAACGCCATCTTCGTGCTGATTGTGTTTCTGCTGCAGCTGAAGAAGGACTATCTGCACCTGAAGTGGCCCATCGATCCTACGGACTTCGTGTCCTTCGATCGGGACAACCACCAGGTGGGCATCTATCGGCAGTACAAGGAGCTGGATCCCATCGGCCTGTGCTTCGTCATATTCTTCGGCTTCATTCTGGTCATTCAGTTCATAGCGATGTTCTTCCACCGCTTCGCCACGATGTCCCAGCTGCTGGCGACGACGCAGCTCGACTGGTTCCGCTCCAGCGGGCAGCTGAGCGACGAGGACGCCGCCCTCGAGCTGAACGGCAGCGCCGTCCACATCGCCCGCCGGCTGCAGCGCCCCAAGCGCCTGTTCGACGATGACGACGACATGGACGCGCACCACTACGACGAGCTGCAGCTGGGCCCGGACGACGGCCATCGCGAGAGCTCGGCGCGACGCCAAACCATCTTCAGGCTGCACGAGACGCGCAACAAGCAGCACAGCGACTACAGCGATCTGGTGAGGAACTTCGAGAGGCGCTTCTTCAGCGAGGACGAGCTGAACATGAAGAATCTGCCGCTGAGCCGCAAGTCCATCAAGCTCTTCCAGGAGCGGCGCTCCGTGGCCAAGGTGAATGCAGCTGCCACGCCCGGAGGCACGCCCACGCCGAAAACGGGCAAACGCCCGCCGCTCGTGGCCAATCCGAAGAAAGTGAGCTTCGGCAGTGCCAACATGCAGGTCTACGACAATGCAGCGCTCGAGCTGAGCGAATTCTGAATACCCCAAGTATTACCCTAAAAAAGAATCTATGAACTATAGCAACTATATGTACTATATATATATATCTATATCTATGTGTAGCCTAAAACTGAAAGCCCTGAGGCAAAAAATATAATTAATTGCATTTAATCCGAGTGGCAGTCAGCGAAGCTTACTTCCACGCTGCAAGTGGCGCAACGTCTTGCGACTCATTAGCATAATTACAAGACGATGTAGGGTAGCGAATGGGTGGGTGGGGTGGTTCTGCGCTATTCTCGTGGGTGGCGTCATTCATCAATGTCGCGGCGACGCTTAGAGTTAAGTGCTCCTTGGCTGTGCTTTTTGTGTTCAGTGCAGTTCAGTGCAGTGCAGTGAAGTTCGCCCCTCTGGCTGTAAAATGCAAATCAAAGTGTGATTAGCTCGGATTTGATGAAGTTTCTGCTGCAATGCGCAACTTTTTACTACCAACTGCATGTGTGTGTGTGGGTGGGTGTGGGTGTGGGTGCGTGTGCGTGGGTGTTGCATTTAGGTGCTGGCCTAAGTGTTTTATAAGTGAATATTCTTCCTTTTCTCTGCCAGCGAAAAGGAAAAGAAGCCAAGGCTCTACTTTGTCTAGGAGGCGATGGGACTGTCAACGAGGCATCGCAGGTGTGTGCGGGTTACTTAAAAGTCGATGAGAGCTCGAAAAGGAAATGCTGCACATAAAATTGCATAAGTTGACCGAATCAGGCAGTCGGAGGGGCTGAACTGAAGAGAGAGAGAGAGAGTAAAGTGGAAACTAAAAGGGACAAGGACTGATCGAACTAAAGATGCTCTTCAGGCAATACTTAGTTGACTATTGGAATTTAGTCAATAAACTTAAGCCATATGAGTTTTTAAAATAATATTCTACGAAAAGTAAAAAAGAAAAATAAAAGATATAAAATACAAATTAAAAAATAGTAAATAGTAAGAAATGTAATAAATAAGTGTACAAAATAATAAATAAAAATAAAATAAAATAAAAATAATAATGAAAGTAAAAGTGAAAGTAAAGAATAAATAATAATAATACAAAATATGTCTAGAAGTAAAAAATAAAAAAAATATAACATAAGTAAAAAATTAAAATACTAATCAAAAATAAAATATAAAATACAAAAAATTGAATTTAAAAAATTAAAAAATTTAATAATATATAAACAATAAATTTATAATAAAACAAAATAAATGTTTTTTATATTATTTTTATTTTGGTAAATTAAATTTAAAAATATATATATATAAGTATATTATATTATATAAATATTTTATTATATTAAAAAATATAATAAGTAATATATAAAATATTTATATGAATGTAAAATTTTTTTTATTAAAAAAAAATACTATGTGAAAAATAAAACTAAAATTAATTTAAATATAAATTCTTGTATTTACACACATATAAATGTTATAGTTCCTTAAATCCGCATCTACTACAGCGAAAAGCTCTACTAACTCAATTCCAAACTTTGCTCAGACATCTTTAATGCTCTGCGCTGGACTGGAGAAAGTCTTAAGCACTCTTTGCCAAAGTAATTAAAACACAGAGTAAGTAACAATAACAAGAGAGAGATTCGAATGCAATTAAAAACAATTCCCAACAGTATAAATTAGTGTAATAAACTAAATGAAGAAATAAATTTCAAGCTTAGCAAAGTTTTAAGCAAGAACAAAAAAGAATTTGAGAATCAAAGCGAATTGAATCGAATCGAATGTATGCAGAAAACATGGAATATTGATTAGTCTCTGGCCGAAGCAATTAGCTTGGCAGCACAGAGTGCAGTCAGCGGCATTTCGCATTCATAAAATGCAAACAATTTCAAACTTCAATGGGTTTTTGCCTTTGTCGAACACACGAAATGAGCGCAATTGTTGCAAAGAATCGTCAAACGTGAATTTGCTGGCCAGTTGCCAGAAAACGTTTCGACTTTTGCCCATTGTTTATTGGCGAGAGAAGCCCCAAAGAGCTGGCTTTGACTGCGGCTTGGACAACACGGCGTATGCTTAATATTGTTTTCTATAGCCGCAGTCATATAAATTCATGTTCTACCCAAATTTATGTAGCCCACTTTCTGGTGCAGCAGAGAAAAGAACAAAACAAAACAAAAGAAAACGATATAAAACATAAAGCAAAGTAGCACGGAAATGTCATCGGCCCGTAAAATATAAAATTCGATACAAAAAACTTCTGCTGTCGTGGCTACAGTGGAGCTAACAGCTGTGCAACCGGCAGGCGGCTACATAATTTTGCACTTATCTGACCTCAGGCACTCGCCCGGCTGAGTTCTTTCATTTTGTTATTGTATTTTATGGGTTTCCTATGCATTCGCAATTGCCAACAAGGAAACGACAAGAACAAAACTATTTTTATATATTTATTCTATATTTAAAATGTCATTTAATTATGAACATTCAGAGTTGGCAATTGTTGCTGGCGCAGAGCAGCGCTGCGCAGCTTCTGTTTCCACTTCTGTTGTTGTGAGAAAATAATTAAATGAAAGCTGCAGGATATTTGCGCACAATGTGCCCTGATTATGCACGGTGTCCTGTTGTCCTAGCAATTGCTCGCCTTTTTTGTTGCCCTTATCCTGTTGTGCTGCATTGCCTATCTGCCATCCTGCCAGCCCCCTTTCCCCTCTCCACCGTGAATAAACAACTCTCGCATTTTTTGTGACTTAATTAAGCTTTCAGTGGAAAAAGTGGCTGGCAAAAAGGTTGTATCTCTCGTTGGCTTCGCTTAAATGTCACTATTTATTATTTATATTATAGTAAGATTTAATATTGCATTTGTTAAATGCAATTTTGGCTCGAAAATGGGATGACCACGCAAGTCTGATAGCATTTAAAATGCTTATATTTCAGCAACTGTTTGAGTTATTATTAATCTTTTACTTTTAAAATATTTAATAAGGCTTGCCAATTCGGATAAAGTAAGCTTTGGCATATCATATCATTAAATTTACCAAAATAACACTGCATACATATATTGCACCGAATCATAAAAGTGAAAAACCAACGCAAGCATTGCTTTCTAGTGCGCTGACAGCCAAGTTTTGTGTATTTTTGGACTAGTTTTATACTTTATCCAAATTGGCATGAATTCAGCTTTAAAATAAAATTAAAGTTATTAAAATATCTCAAGCCGTTTCTGAGAAATAGCTACTTAGTTTCCTATCATACTTATGTGGACAGCCCTCATAACTGCAGATTTTCACCTTGGATATTCTTCACCTCCAAGTGCACCGCAAATTTCGAATATCTTCTACATAATTTGCGCTAGAGTCTTTAAATTTGTTTTCTATGAAACTCTATTTAATTCTTCTTAACTTAAAACAATATTGGGCTCTGTATCATTTCGGTTAGTATTTTTTAAATATTTTTGAAAAAAGTGCCTACCTGTGTACCAGCTAAGAAGCTAGAGTGAGCACATTAATTTGTTAATATTTATTTTAAAAAAATTTATGAAGAGCTTTAAATCTAAATATTGATTAATGAGCTTAGCAAGCTTTTAATATATCAATTTAATATATATGTATATATGTAAATAGATTTATTGCAGCAGTTTAAACAGGCTCATAAACATTTCACCTCTAAGCCCTTATAAGTCTTTGATGCTATCAAATACCATCATAAACCAGCACTCTGCACATTTTATCTATGCTAATCTCTTTAAATAAATGTTAAGTATTTTATAATATGTTTAGCCACAGTAAAACAAGGCAAGTCAACAAATACTGCTCTATTGCCCTGCTGCTGCTGCTCGCATTGAACGCTTAATTGAAACATAATTTGTTGGCTTCAATTATTCAACATTATGTGGCACACGCACACTTACACACACACACACACATGCAATAATGCAACAGCAGCAGCAGCAGCTCTAGGCAAACACTGAGCAGTCCGATAAGTGGCAAGTTCTCCCATGTAGCAGATGATAAGCTGACGACGAGCTGCTCCGTGTTCAAAGTGTAAATGTTTGCCATAATCTAAAACTGAAGCTAATGTGAGCGAGTGTGTGTGTCTGCGTGTGTGTGTGTGTGTATTGATGTGTTGTGCTGTGCTGTGCCTGTGATTGATAACATTTCTAATTGAATCACAACAAGAGCTACAAGAGGCTTAGCACACAGAGAGAGGGAGAGCGAGCGAGCAGCAGAGTGAGACAGAGAGAGATAGAGATGGGGGGCCAGGGGCTGGCCCCAGCCAATTTAATCGCAATCGCAATGAACACTTACAATTACATATGTTTGCGCTTCATTATCAGCAAAGCCGTCAGAACCGGAGCAGTCCCGTCACTTGGCCGGGGCGTGCACGCTTCCCAAAACAATTCAAATTCAGTAGAACTCGTTGGGTTTTGCGGCACGGTTGGCTACGCTAGCTCCACGTTAGCAGCGCGCTCTGGCTACAATTTGTTTTTGAAAACTCTGTGATAGTTTGATCCTGTCAAGGATCAACATTAAATAAACATACGTTGAGTGTTCGTTAAAGTTAATTTTTATTACTCTTTTAATTACTTTTAATACCAAATAATATATATATATATATAAATTGACAAAATGCTGCGTAATAGCTGCAAAGCACTGCGCAACAGCTTTTCAAGCAACACCTGGAGGGCGGCCAGCAACCATGGACCCAGGCAGCCAGTGAGTGCCCTTAATATATGTACCATAAATAATCATTAACTCTGAAGTGTTTGGTCAACACATAAATTTGAGATATTAATATATATAAACTGCAGTTATCGGTAGATCACATATTTTATATATATATTTACATTATCTATATATATATATATATATATATATATATATATATATATATATATATATATATATATATATATATATATATATATATATATTATTTATGAGCTGATGTTTTTACGACTGTTTACATGCATTCAGGCTGTTTATGTTTTGATTTTCTTATAATCAGATTGCCTCATGACCTGATTTTCATACGAGTTGCTGTTCTAATGAACTCACTGAGTCTAGCAGACTGTGAACAGAGTACGGCATGGCTGTGGATGCTTGACTATTAATAATATTAATAATAATATTATTATTATAGTTTTGTTCATAATGCCAAAACTGAGCAGTCGAGAGCTTATTCAAGAAGACCTTTTGAGATCAATTAATTTATAATTTATTGTAACCCAAATATGGCTAGAAATATTCAGGGGTTTCAGATAGGTAAAAGAGGAGAAGGAGTCTTTAATGAGTCGTAAGAGAAGTCGGGCTAAAATAGAATTGAATCAAAGAATGGAAATAGAGTCAAAGAATTCCCAATAAAACAAATATTTCTTGGGATGTTCTGTTATATTTGATAGTCATTAAAGGTATGAAAATAGGTTAAATATTGCTTAAAATATAAAATTATTTTTATAAGTTATTGAAACTTAAGAAGGATCTCCATTAAATGGCAAATCCTATTTAGTATTTTAAAATTTATTTGATATTAATAACTCAAATAACAGCTGAGATAAAGTCATTCTTGTTTGGTCAGCCTACATACAGTCGACTGCTCAGCCAACAGCCCCCACGCTTGTCTCTCGAGCAGCGCTTATCAGCTGCAGCTCAATACCGTATTGGACTTTGATTGCTCGAAGCAAACCCAATGCAGAGGCCGCACACAAATAGTTGAGAGCAACGACGCAACGTAGGTCAGTGGCTTACTGCCCCAGACATTAGCAATATCTACAAAAACCAGAAAAAAGAATTCGAAATAAACACTTCAAACAGTTATATATAATTATGATTAAAATGAATTGCTGATAAGCTGCACACAGTTGCGAATGTGAAAAGCAGAAATTGATTTAAATACGAGGGAAAATTACTGGGATCACTGAAGCCGCTGACAGAGCCTGCCCTGGCTGGCCTCTCCTCGGCCACTCGAAGCGATTGATTGGAGGGATCCACCGCACACACTCTCAGATTAGGTATAAAATTTTCCTTGGCACTAAAATTTAATCAGCACTCAATCAGCGCCATAAAAGCCTCAATGTAGTTGAAGATTTCAGTTTGATTTTGTTTTTCCCTTCGGTTCTTTTATGACTAATCGAAGTGGCAACAGCCTGACATTGGCCGTAAGGCTCAGCCCGGGACTGAGCTAATTGAATGGACAGCTGAAATCGATTTATGTTATTCGGGTTAGCTGCGAATGCTGTAAATCATTTGCAGTTTGGGTACGGATTGAAGGACATGCAAAACATACAAATGCCAAAAGCGGTTGAGGGAGTCCAAACAACAACAACAACAAGGAAGATGAGGAGGAGGAGAGCATATTGTGTGCCTGACAAACTGATAAAATGTCACAAAAAGCATTGTCACAGCACGACAGCTGCTGGTACAGTGTGCGGCGGCGTATACGTGTTAAAATAAATTGTAAAGTGTAAATATTGCATTTCAAGACTGACGCACGTACGCCGCCTGAAAAATCAGCTAAAAGCGGCAGGGAGAGGGCGAGTGTTGTAGAAATGGCAAACGGCTTTGTTTCGCCTGTGGAAATTCAATGCCGTTCGCCGTTTGCCGTTCGTCTTTTACAATAAACTTAAAACCCTTTTAAATATGCATCGACCAGGCCCTGGGCCACGGGCAAGGGTCGACAGCTGCATTTGCATATGTCTAAAGTCCGCAGTCCGCCGTCCGCCGTCCGCCATCCGCTGTCCACGGAGTCCAGCGTTGCCTTTGACACTCAAAACGATTTGGCTAGGTCAGGGTCGTCGCTTCGTCACCTCCCTTAGTGGCTAGTGCCTGGGCAAGAGTATGCCCGGCGTCATCGTCGCCCCACTTTGACACGTGTTGGCAGTTATGGGGCAAAGTGTCCGTGTGTGTGTGTGTGGTACATCATAAAAGGCGACACAGTGGGGTGAATGAAAAACATGGCGTAGCGTAACAAGCGTAAAACATGACAGAAAAAAGAGAGAGAGAGAGAAATATAACAAGCGTCCAAGCAGCGTAGAATATTGTGTAGAGCACGAGAATCAAACAGCTGTTGTTATTTCTGTTTTTTTTTTCGTTCCGTTTCTATGCATTGGAGCCGCTGGGAAACGCTTTCTAATAGAACTTTAACATTCCATAATAGCTGCCGCATGAGTTGGCTAAACGATGACCCTTCAAATAAATACGTGATATCTCTATGGATTTTTATAGTTTTTTATTTTTTCAGTGACATTTAATGGAGGACTAAAGCTGGCTTTTAGATTTAATTTCTTGGACATTTTGTTAGATATATGTTGATAGTTGAAGCTATAGATATGCCAGCTTCTATGATCTATCAGCTTGGTTATAAATTTTCATAAATTTATTTATTTCGCTTTGATAGTATAAAAATATATATGTATTTGTTTAAATTTTTGTATATTACTGTTCTGCATTTTTTGGCAACTTAATCTAAGCGTCAAATAATTAAATTTATTTTGCATTTATATATTTTATATTTATTATTTTGTACATATTATTTGATTAGAAATTATTTAAATATATTTTATATTTTTATATTTTATTTTATATACTTCTGAGCAGAAATTAATAAAATAGTTTTTATATTTATATATTTCAATATATAATATTGTATATATTCTTTAACTGTCAATACTAAATTGTATTTAATATTTATATATATTTTTTCACATTCATATATTCTTTAGATATTGACAGACATTTATTAAATGTATTTGATTTTTCTGATTAATTTTTTAATGAAATATTCTACAGATTTTATAGTTGCCGCCTTAGTCTTCTCCAAGTTCTAGCTAGCCTGGCGATCTCCCTGATCTTTCTCTAGTTGTTTTTTATCCACTTCTCAGTCTCAGTTATCTCCCATTTTCTCCGCAAAGAGCTCAACAAATTACTTGAGTAATTCCTTCAGTAACTCTTTCGCAGTTTAAGCATTATTCTCTCAACTTTTCCACAGTAGATTTGTATATTTTATTGCCCGTTAAACTATGCCGCACACACACACACACAGTTTACCCATTCGTGTGCTCTGGCCATAACCGTGTTTTTCCTGCAGCCCTCCCATTTTTATGGCTCGTTTTATGGGTTTCGTCTACGCAGGGTCATAAATTATGCGAGCAAAGCTAACTTTTTGGGGCAGTCAACAATTTAATTGCTTGATAATTAGATTTGCGAGAGTGGCAACTGCTGGACTCTCTTTGCTGTCTGGAGCAGCGAGAGCCAACTGTTATCAAATATGAAAGCAAAACATGCGATGCTCAACGTTTTGATAACAAACAATTAACAAATTGCTGACCAAACAATGGCTCAAGGTTAGCTCTGTTTAGATATGGCAGCGGAGGGTCTGCTCCGTCTGAAGTGTGAAAGATTATTTGTTTAATAACACTTTAATCAAAATATAAACACTAGACAAATCGATACTGGGCCAAGACTGGCCAATTGACTGTCTCAACTTGTATTGCTGATATTTATCGGCTGACAGGCTAAATATAATGATAAGAAAACAAGCTGAGCAAACGACTGCAAGCAGAGCAAATGGCAAATGCCAGCCAAGCAAATGTCAAGCACAAAAATACACCTGGAATATTTGTATGAACCGTATTTACAGCTGGGCCAGCTGTCAGCTCTATAATGCTGACAGTTCGATGTAGGAAAATAAAAATATTTACGCCTCAATTTAATTTACAGTTCAATTGTACAATAATTGACATTGAATGCGCCTTTGCCTTATGCCGCTGCCGTTGCCGCTGCCATTGAAATTGCCTTTGATTTCGTTATAAAATACGTGAACATAAATAATTTGCGGCGCGTTTCTTTTTTATGGCCAGAGCCAGAACCAGAGCCAGAGCCAGGCCAATCAATACGCAGACCAAACAAAATATTGAGCAGTCACTGAAGTGTGCGCAGGCCAATGGGGCGGATGATTGATGTGTTGAAAACCTGAAAATCGACTGCATAATGGCCGTGCTAAGCTTAAGTAAATAGCAAGCACTTAGGCCTAGATGAGTCAAGATTTTGTTTACTTTTCAATTCAGGCCTAAGCATGGGGCGTAAAGTAACAAACGATTCGGTTGAATAAAAAGTATGAAAGTCTTCAAGCTGTTTATGACATAGATTTTCAAGGGAACCTTTAATGCATTTAGTAATGAAAATGTTGTTGAAAATTTAAAGGATGGATATGATTCAGAAGTGTCTGTTGCAGAGGGCAAAGGTTTGGCATATTTAGCCAAAACTGGGCTAAATTGTATAATATAAATAATATTAATTTATAATATTAATAATATATTAATTTAACTTAACATAATATATTAATAATATTAATTTCACTTAGCATTTATATTTATTAATATTCAAAATTTTGTATAATTTTTTATTATTTTTTTTTATTTTTTTATTATAATGCTAAAATATAATAAATTTAAATATATATATAAATTTTATAAATATTTAATTATATTTATATTTTTATATACATGCTCAAGGTAATACATGTATTATATAATAATTTTATATGATAAACGATAATAATAATTTAGCATGAATTATTATTATTATTGTTTACAACTTTTTACAATTTTTTATTATTTAAAGTTTATTTTGAGTATATCTGTGTCGTAAAATATAATACATTTAAATAAAAAAATAATTTTTTTTTATAAATATTTTATTGTATAATTATATAATTTCTGATAGATTTTAATGTATTCATATTATAATAAACAAACTTTATAATATTTTTAAGCTAAAGTAACATTTTTTTAAAATGTATTTATTAAATTAATTGCCATCTTCATTATCATTATTTTCATATTATATCTGTTAACAAGCATTGCAGCTTCTTAGTTACAGTTTATATTTATAGTCCACAATACCAACTATATTATATGATATTATATACGATTATATGACATATGACATTGTATACATATATATGCCTGCATTTAGTTTATTTCATATTTCTAAGCTTCCTTTTCTGTCACTCCATTCGTTGTTTACAATTTTCATGCCAATAATTTTTAAACAGTTTAGTCAAGGCTTAAATTATATGCGATTGCCTCTCCATTTCCGGCTTTACGTTTATTCCAATCATGTATATTTTTGCCAGTGTTTTGTTTTTGAGCTGAAGTGTCTATGTGATTGTTGACGGAAGCATTTGCTCGGCTGAAATTTCCGTCTATCAATCGCTTCGGCTTTTATCACCCGGAAGGCAGCACATCAAATTGTCTTTATATAAATATATATATAGTATATATATTTCGAATGCTCGTGTGTGCGTCTATCATATTTTATTGCAATAGAATTTGACGTGTTTAAGCATGTGAACAAAATTCGATTTTGCATAATTTACTTAATGCAGAGAGAGAGAGAGAGAGAGAGAGAGAGAGAGAGAGAGATGAAGTCTCTCATTGCATTGCCCTCATATCGCTTACCTAATTATTAGCTGTTTCAGTTGTTGCTAACTGTTTATTATGCACACAGCCAGGACTTAACGGCAATTGGTAATTATGATTAGGGCCACACACCCACACACACACTTAAACAGAACTGATTAAGTTCGATGGAGTGTGGAGCTGGTGCGGGTCTAATTAATTGGATTGCCATTTGGACTACGCTTAGTTGATTTTATTTTCAAGCTCTTTGCTCTCGTAATTTACGACCTCATTATGTGTTTGCCGATTGTAACTGATAAGAGTGAGAGAGAGTGTTGGCTTTGGCCTCGCCCTCTACCTCTCTCTCTCTCTTTCCCTGTCTCTGTCTGTTTATGACTTGTGCTAATATTTGTTTAATGTCTTGATTTGCTGTAGCTGCTGTCCATAGAGAAGCGCTTGGAGAAGGCCCATCCACAGTTCACGGAGCGAAGTCAGCTCAAGTATGCCCGCCGCCTGGTCGTTAAGCTGGGCAGTGCCGTCATCACACGCGAGGATAATCATGGCCTGGCGCTGGGTCGCCTGGCCTCCATTGTGGAGCAGGTGAGTAATATAAAAATCTAGATCTGGAAGGATATATAATTTAATTTCTTTAAACTTTGCCCAGGTCGCCGAGTGCCATCTGGAGGGTCGAGAGGTCATCATGGTGACGAGCGGCGCCGTGGCCTTTGGCAAGCAGAAGTTGGCCCAGGAGCTGCTCATGTCGCTCTCGATGCGCGAGACGCTGAACCCAAAGGACACCAAAGAGGTGATACATACACGATACGATATCTGCTATTTAGAGTTTAGCACTAAGGCTATTCGGCTATTCATTAGTTCGACGGCGCCACGCTGGAGCCGCGCGCAGCTGCTGCGGTGGGTCAGTCGGGTCTCATGTCACTCTACGATGCGATGTTTGCCCAGTATGGCGTCAAGATTGCACAGGTCGGTTAAGCTGCGCATTGGTGTCCTTCGTCCTTCGACTAACTGCGTGTGTGTGTGTGTGTGTGTGTGTGTGTGTGTCTGCTACATTGATTTAGGTGCTGGTTACCAAGCCGGACTTCTACAACGAGGAAACACGCAACAATCTCTTCTCCACGCTCTCCGAATTAATTAGCCTAAATATCGTGCCAATCATCAACACGAACGACGCCGTCTCACCGCCGATGTTTATACGTGACGACGAGCCCGCCGGCGGTGCCAGAAAGGTGGGTACTCCAGTCACGTGGCTTTACCTCTCTTACTGTCTCTTTCTCTATCGCTCTCTCTATTTATATCTCCCTCTCTGGCTGTCTTCTGCAGGGCATACCCATTAAGGACAACGACAGCTTGTCGGCCATGCTCGCCGCTGAAGTGCAGGCTGATCTGCTAATCCTTATGTCCGATGTCGATGGCATTTATAATAAGCCACCCTGGGAGGACGGCGCTAAGCTTATGCACACCTACACCAGCGACGACATGAACAGCATTGAGTTTGGCAAGAAATCCAAGGTAAGCGTGCGGCAACAGGCTGTCAACTCCAGCTCGGCTCACTAACTGAGGTCTGATAGTTGCCAAATGAAAATTCGTTTAGCTCTGCCCGCTTTAAAATATACCCACAATTTTTATATCTGGCATTTAAGTTGCTTAGAAATTCTTCAAAAATCTATTGATTTGCTGTCAAATATTCATAATTGCTGAGCTCCGCTAGGAAAATTTGAAATAAAATTCTTCAATAATCAGATTAGCCTGCATAAAGGAAAGCTATTAAATTAATGCAGATTTTTTGAGATTTTTTTAATTTTGGGTATCAAAATTCGAAAATATTTTCACAAGCATATAACAAAATTTCTTATTTTTCCTGCCTTATTAAATTACTAGTAAATTAAATTTAAGCGAAATTCAATTAGTGAAAGGCGTCCGAATTCTCAGTAATTCAAATAGCTCAAAATTAATTATTCGTCGTGCTACGTTTCACTTGAAATTCCTGATAATTCAAGGATAAATGCTTGGAGTAGATTTCCTAAAAAAACTAATTTAAATTGAACTATTTTTGAAACAGGTTTAAGGTGTCCAAAGTTGAGAGTTCTTTTCGAAAGGTTGCACAGTTTATTGTACATTTTTTGAATGGAATTCAAGATAAAATTCAAATAAAAATTGAATAGAAAATTATTATGAATACACTGTTAAAAATATACATGTCTTCTCTAAGAAGTTTGCAAAGAGATCTCTAAAATTCATACAAATTTATATACAAAATATATTGAGTAAGAAATTTGGAGTCGAGAGGTCTAAGCTCTAATTTATATTTACATTTTAAATTTTGCTCACTGAGATTGAATTATTTATTGATAAAAAAGCAAAAGTATATTCAGCAAAAAAAAAAACACTAAAAAAGATTTTATTCTATATTTATTTATTTTTTATATTCAGATATTTTATTTGATGTAATTTTTTAATCTGCCTATATCTGAATACCAACTGTAGATATTTTTTTATATTTCAAGAAAATACTAAAAAAAGTCTAATTAAATAAAACTTAAGAATATGTAGTATAAAACCCGTCTTTATGTTTATAATAGTTTAATTATTTTTTTATACAGATGAAATTAATTTGATAAAAAAGCTTAGCAACATTTAGAAAAAATAAATATAAAACAATTATTTATTTTATATTTATTTATTTATTATGTTTACTGAAATATTTAGATTTTTTCTACGAATTTCTAGCTCACGTGTGCTTTGTCTACACGTAATGCCTTTTTTAGATATTTTCATTTGAAACCATTTAAGAAAATAGTAAATCGAATTGTAGATAAGTTAAATTTAGTAACTTCAGGTAAACAATAAAATTTTCTTTCAATATATTTTGATAGTAGAGATTAATTAAGTTTGATCAAAAATATTTAAATATTTTCTTTGGTTGAAAAGTCTTCTATTTATTTATTCTATTTCATTTTAAAGCCTTTCAATCAAAGGTAAACAAAAGTTCATAGAAAATAATGTTCAGCAATGTCTAGTAAATAATCTATTTAGATTTATCTTAAAAGCACTTGTTTGGCTGGCAGTCATGAATAGATGTGTGTTTGAGTTGAAGTAGAGTTCCATTTGTTATTTATGCGCCCAGCTAAGTGACAGTTGTTATTGCTCGTGGCGTTGTCTGTTTTGCAAGGTGCTTGCATTAGCGCGAATCTCGTTAAATATTTAAGAGGCGAAACGCGTTGACACCGCAGAAACTTTTGCTGTTCCTGTGCAATAATTTCTGCTGGCTAGTCGGCAGTGGCAGTGGGCGAAGAGGTGGGTGAAAGTGGAAAGCCATTACAGCTGCAGTTGTCCCGCATTGCAAGTTAATGGCGTTTATTATTGTGGGGAGTTTGTTTATTGCCTGCTTCACACTTTGGCTAACTATTTACTATAATACTTGCAGGTGGGCACGGGCGGCATGGACTCGAAGGTGAAGGCAGCTACCTGGGCCCTGGATCGCGGCGTCAGCGTCGTTATATGCAACGGCATGCAGGAGAAGGCCATCAAGACAATTGTGGGCGGCAGAAAAGTTGGCACATTCTTTACCGAAGCCACGGAGAGCGCCAACACCGTGCCCGTCGAGGTGATGGCCGAGAATGGTAAGTGTTACTTCCCACGAATTAGCTTACAGAGAGCGAGAACAACGGAAAGTGCCTTGAGAAGGGAACAAAGCAACGTCCTTTGTGCTTTGTGCATGCCCAAACTAAAAGCTGTCAATGGAAGTTGCACTCGAGCAAATTCTCTTTTTCCAAAGACAAATTAGAATATTTATATAAATAGTTAAGGCTGCTAAATAGTTGCTCAAGGAGGTTGGCTTGTTGTCGACTTGGTTTGTTGACCCACTCGACGAGCTTCTGCCTGGCCAACTCCCTCAACTAGTCGGGTTAGCTAAGTGTTAAGTGGGCGATGCCTTGGGCAGCCCTTGGAAAGTGCCTGGCTGGCACAGTGGCCATTCAGTTCACAGCACTGCAGCAACGAGGTCACAATGGCTGCCCTGGTTGAGGTTTACCTTCGTGCTGGCTACTGGCCGCTGGCCCCCGCTTGACTGGCATGTTGTGCTGCAATTTTTAGTTGGCAAGTTTCATTTAATTGTTATTAGGGACAGCGGCTGAAATACGGCGCTGGCAAGTGCTTCTTAATTAGCCAGTTCCCAACTTGTTGAATCGCATTTTGGGACAGCTGTAAATGGTTATTGTGCCAGAGCTGGCTAATTGCATCACTCTTGATCTGTTTACGGCCAAAAAGGAGGGAGAGAGAAAAGTGTGTGTGTGAGAAACTAAAATAAAAGCTTTTAAAAGCTTAGTTGCAAATATTTTATTATATTTAGTTAAGTGGAAGCGAATTAGTTGCCAGCTTAACAACTTCAACTCCAACTCTAAACTTTTTTGACAGCTCGAACCGGCAGTCGTCAGATGCAGGCGCTGTCCCCGGCCGAGCGCGCTCTGGCCGTCAACAATCTGGCGGATCTGCTGGTGAGCCGCGAGAAGTTCATTTTGGAGGCCAACGCCAAGGACCTGGCCGAGGCGCAGAAGACCGGCCTGGCCAAGCCGCTGCTGTCGCGCCTATCACTCAACGCGGCCAAGCTGAAGAACCTGTCGATTGGCCTCAAGCAAATAGCCGATGACAGCCACAAGGTGAGTGCACAGCGAGAACTTCAATTAGTAATGAAAAGAAAATACTGAGTGAACAAACTGCAAGAAATCTGCGAGAAATTGCATTAGTTTTGACTGCTGCGAAATGCTGTCGACTCGAATTGAGTTAGCCTTTGGCGCTGCCCTCTTGGTTGGCCTCATGCAGCCACAGTTTTCAAGCTTTAACAATATTATGAAATCTCCAAGCAATTTTACACTTCAACAAAAATTGACACCCGAGTGGCGGCGGCTGGGCTGCGGAGCTAAGCAAGTGGAAGATAAAAGACAGCTTAGCTCACTGGGTGGCTGTGTGCGTATGCGTGTGTGTGTGTATGTGTGTGGGTTAATGTCACAGAAAAGACAAATACACTCACACACACATATATCAGCCTCTCTTGATGGAGCATTGCTATCCTTTCGCAGCCAGGCATTTTATTGGATGTGATTGTGCGGAAGCGCAGAACTTTTTTCCGCTTGCCGACGCAAACTTTTTCCGGCCACCACATACACTTACGCGAAGCCCATAACGCACTTCATGAAAGGTGCTCCAGGCCCGAGGCGAGCAACAAAATGTGATCTGCCAAAGTTTCCCTTCTTCTTTTTTTTTTTTTTTTGTCGCTTTGCGGAACTTTGAATTGCACTTAGGCAGGCCGAGGCGGCGCTGCTGCAACAAGTCACCAAAAACATTTGATGAGCACGAAAAATACAATTTAAATTAGGGGGAAACTCAAATAGGGCACAAAATGAGAAAATCTGGTAAATTGAGTTCGTCCGCAGCTAGCCATGGCTCATCCAATTGTCCTGGGCAAATATAATTTAAAGTTCTTAAAGTCAATAATAATGGCCATATAACCAAATTTACTCGAGCTGAGCTTGCTCTCAGGCAGCGGCTGTCTCTCCCCCTCTCTCTCCTTTCGAGGGGCATTAAAAATAAATAAAGATTACGATTCAGCTCGCCTTGATTTATGCAAAACGCCTCAAAATGGACGCCTGGGATTAGAGTCGGCGCATAAATACTCGGTTATTTCATGCGGCTCGTTCCCTGTGGGGCCACACATGGCGTATGCGTAATGTATTAGCTGCTGAGTTGTCAAATGGCGTTTTATTCGTTGCAGAATGTGGGTCGCGTGCTGCGCCGCACCCGTTTGGCCGACGGGCTGGAGCTGAAGCAGGTGACCGTGCCCATTGGCGTGCTGCTCGTTATCTTCGAGTCGCGCCCGGACTCGCTGCCCCAAGTGGCCGCACTGGCCATGGCCTCCGCCAACGGGCTGCTGCTCAAGGGCGGCAAGGAGGCGGCGCACAGCAACAAGGCGCTCATGGAGCTCGTCAAGGAGGCCCTCGCCAGCGTCGGTGCCGAACATGCCGTCTCACTGGTGAGCTAGGAGTTACTCTCTCTCTCTCTGTTGGTTTAGCCTCTACTTCTGTTGCTTTGGCAGGTGTCCACGCGCGAGGAGATCAGCGACTTGCTGGCCATGGAGAACCACATTGACCTGATCATACCACGCGGTTCCTCGGAGCTGGTGCGCAACATCCAGGAGCAGTCGCTGCACATACCCGTGCTGGGCCACGCCGAGGGCGTCTGTCATGTCTACGTGGACAAGGATGCCGACTTGAGCAAGGCTTTGCGCATTGCTCGCGATGCCAAGTGCGATTATCCAGCAGGTAAAGGATCTTCCATAATATATATATATTATATATATATATTAACATTCAAGTTGACAAGAGTTAGTTCTAGCTCTAGCTTTATTCCTCTTCCTAGAAATGACTCTACTATGACTCTATCAAGCTGTTGATCATCCATGATAGACAGGAAATTTTCTTTCGGGCAGTCCCCATTCAGTATATTCTAACTATTTCCAGACAGGGTATTTCTGAGTCCTCATCTAGTGCATTCTCTCTATTTATAAGTTGTCATTGCTTTCGTTATTTCGTTGAACTATTTCAAGAAAGGATATATCCTAGTCGGGTAGTCCTTATCTAGTATACACTCTTACTGCAACCAGATAGGGAGTTTCTCAGTCCTGAAATCTTCGTCTAGTGTATTCTCTCTACTTATAAGCCATCTTTGCTTTCATTTAAATCTGCGCTAACAATCTTTAGTCAGGGTATTTTGAAGTCGAGCAGTTTTCATCTAGCACACACTCTAACTATTTCCAGACAGGGTATTTCCAAGTCTGGCAGCCCCTATTTAGTATCATCTTTCTACTTAATACTTATCATTGCTGACATAATAGCTAGTCCCTTAACTATTCCCAGACTGGATATCTCATAGTCAAGCATTCCTCATCCAGTTCACTTTCTCTCACCACATCCAGCTAGGATATTTCCTAATCTGGCAGCCTTCATCGATTCTCGATTCTTATAATTTATAATTAATTTCATTATTCATCTAGTTCAACTATTCCCAGACAGGATATCTCATAGTCAGGCATTCCGCACCCAGTTCGCTGTTCACTCTTCTCACAACTTATCATTGTTTTCATTACGTTCGCCGCAGCCAGAGCAGCCAACAGGAGCTCGGCTCAAAATATAATGCGTTGTTCATTTTAATTAGAAAACCTTCCACATCGTCGCCCCTTTTAGTTTCAGAAATTAATTGCATTTTTGTTTTCATATTTTTCTTTTTCTTTTTTTTTTTGGCGGCTGGTGGCCTGGTTAGCCTGCAATGCGATGGAAACGCTGCTCATACACGAGGATCTAATGAGCGGAGAGATTTTCAACGATGTCTGCAACATGCTGAAACGTGAGGGCGTCAAAATCTATGCGGGACCGCGTCTAAATCAGCAGCTGACGTTCGGCCCGCCCGCGGCGAAGAGTCTGCGCCACGAGTACGGCGCTCTGGAGTGCTGCATCGAGATTGTGCCCAGTCTGGAGGAAGCCATTAATCACATACATACATACGGCAGCGGTCACACGGATGTCATTGTTACCGAAAATGGTATGAAAATTGAAAATTAATTTTCAATTGCTCCCAATCGAAGCTGAAAAATTATTTCAACAGCAAAACCGGAAGGGGGTTGATGAGGGGGTGGTGAGGGTGGCTCCTAAATACCTATGGCTAATGACAATTCAATGTGCGGGCTATAAATTTGTTTTGCCAGAGCTTTGTATTTGCCCACTATGCGATATATCGAGGACAGCAGGAACTTTGGCCAGATTCATAGTGGGCAAGCAAGCGAGTGGACAGCTGTCTCTGGGTCTGGGTCTTGGTCTGCTAAACAATGAATGACAATAATGGATAGATATTGGCAGTTGGAAGTATTTGAATATGTGTAAAGTGGCAAAAGAGAACAGAAATAAAATGGGTGGAAAGATGTATTGGAATATGAGTGAAGTATGAGCAGACTAGATATAATTGATAGAAAGGCTATAGACAGAAAGGATTCATAGATAGATTGATGCATACGATAAATAAATAAGAATTTTCATTAGTCTATCAGTTGTCATAGCTATTTTTTATGCAGATTGTCGACGATCTAAGTAAGCTTCCATTTAATATTCTTTTTCTGCAAAGTTAATACTGTATATCTTCGTATAGAAATATTTTTCTTAAAGAAGCTCAATTTTGTGGCTTACATAAAAAATTTGGCAGCTGTGGCTGCCTTTTTCAATATTTATTTAAAAATATTTGCTAATATGATGCAGAGTTCAATTTCATTTTATTTTAAGTAGAATAAAACAGAGTTTAAAGAAAAATTAATTGCAGAGCTATAGCTTGAATAATATGGAAAATATAGCTTGGGTTAATCGAGTAGATATGCTAGATTCGACCGATCAAATCCTGTTTTTGTTTTATCAATTTTTTATATGATTAGACTTAGTCTGAAAACAATGAAATTTCTTTCAAGGCATGCTCTCAAAATATTTAAGCCTTAAAGTAAGTCAGAAACTATTGAAGCTTAACAAAATACATTTCGGTAAATTTTTCTGAATTAATTAATTGTTTTGCCAAGAAAGTACTTTACAGAAACTATTTTAGATAAATTTGATTTGCTTTTATGTATGTATATTTATGTATATATATATATGTATTATAATTTATATTTTTATTTTATATATATATATATATATATATATATATATATGTATATATATATATATATATATATATATATATATATATATATATATTTTTTTTTTTTTTTATTATTTTTTTATACATTTTAATTTTATTTTTTTATTTATTTTTTTTTAAATTTTTTTATTTATTTTTATTTTATGTATATTTATATAAATTATTGTTTTTTTATTATTATTATTTAATTTTGTTTCATTAGTCACTATTCAACGAGCCGAATTTTTAAATACTGTACATATTTCCTTATTTTTTTTTATTTTAGTTATTCAGTATGCAATGTCTCGAATTGTTCTATAATTCCTTTCACTTAGTTAATCCTCCTCAATGTATTCACCTTATTTACTGCAGAATAGACCGACTGGCGCTCTGCAGTTGAGTTGGTATCAACTTTCTTATTTCCGAGCTCAGTCATGTTGTCCGCTGAGCCGTGTGCTAATTGAATTAAAAGCAGGAGTCCAATGTCAGGGCATTCGTCATGTGTCGAGCCGTTTGTTGCATGTGTGACGTGACGTCATTGGCAGGGCCTTAGCAAAGGTTGGGATCAGGTTTTGGTTTTGGTTTTGGTTTTGTTTTTAGTTTTTTGTTTTCTCGCTGCCAAAACAAATTTAAATCATTTGGGAAATGAATTTTATTCAGAATTGAGCATGCACGCCGCACGCATGCACATTGCATACTAGAATTCGTGTGTTTTGTGTGTTGAATTTTGTATTTTGTTTTGCATTTACCATTTCTCGTTTTCCATTCCGTGCAGATGCCGCCGCACAGCGTTTCCTTGGCAGCGTGGACAGCGCCTGTGTGTTCCACAATGCGAGCTCGCGTTTCGCTGACGGCTTCCGGTTCGGCCTGGGCGCCGAGGTGGGCATCTCCACGGCCCGCATCCATGCACGTGGCCCCGTCGGTGTCGAGGGTCTGCTGACCACCAAGTGGATACTCAACGGCTCGGATCACGCGGCCGCGGACTTCGCCGAGGGCGGACCACGCACCTGGCTGCACCAGCAGCTGCCCCTCGACTAGCCTAAGCTCTTCATATACTAACTATATATGTATATAGCGTGTGTAAATTCCCTGTAAATATGTGCACTTGATCTGTAATCTGTAATCTGTAATTGAAAGTAAAGTCTTCCTCTGTGTCTGTCTCTTCTGGCAATCCACGTGCAGCGTGCAGCATCATAACGGATGGGTAATTAGGGCCAACCTCGGCCGATGACAGCTGCCAGTCTCCGGCCACATGGGAGAAATTAATTTAAGTGGAAATTATTTGAGCGGGCAACTTGTTTAATTAATAAAATGTGTAGAGCCAAAGGGAAAACTGTCAGAGCGTGTGTCTTCGCCGCAAACTTTGTGTGCAAAGTTTAGCACGCGCCACGCCCACGCCCACGCCCACAGTCGCTGTGGCTGTGACTGTGACTGCAACTGAAGTAGAAGCTGCAACGGCAACAGCAGCAGCCGCGGGAGCAACATTGTTGACAGTGAAAATTAAATTAAAATGACTCGAGCAGCAAGCGCTGATTAAAGTTGCAATTTTTCATAAATACGGCGAGCGCAAAAAATGTAGAAAACAAAATCATAAATTAGCCATAAAACGTGAACAATTTTCAGAGCGCGACTCAGAGACTGGGAGGAACTGTTCGGGGCTGTGCGAGAGCTTGGTATGCGCTTGGTATGCACGCGTCGTCAACTATTTTAATTTTTATGTGCATTGAAGCAAGTTTTCAGCGCTCAGTTCGCAGCTCCTCAGCTCTCAGTTTTCTACGTTTTTGGAACTTGGGCCAAGTTTATTTTAGTGCCGCACGCCGCATTGCGTGCCAAAGAGCCAGCGCCGTGGCTGGGGCGCCCGGGCGGAACGCGATTTAAGGTGCGCTCTGCTGTGCTGCGTCCTGTCAACGCATCACGACTCCCGAGCTCGAGCTTCGCGTAGCACTTTTAGCCAGCATTTTAGAAGTTCGAGTTCGGGTCAGTTTTGCGCCCATTTCAGCCATTTGTAATGCCAAACTCTCGGCTAGCGCCATTTTCATTTTCGGTGGCGCGTAATTGCAGTGGGTTAAGCGAAGAGTTTGTGACGGGAAAGGAGGTAAACAAAGGTAGAGTTTCAAGATATATAAGATATATATGCATGGCTTTACAATTTTAAAACTTAATAAATTTATTTATGATTAGATTTACAAACTTTCCAAGAAAATTAATATTAGTTTTCCTACATCTTTCGGCTTTTATAGCGATTTTTGGTCCAGATAGTCAAGAATCAAAGTCAACTTTAATCTTTAATTTTGTTTATCAAAGACTAAACTAAATATTATGTTTAAATAATATTTTTCTTTAAGAAAATCAATTTTGTGGTCTACATACAAAATTTGTTAACTTTAGCAACCGTTTTTAGTAAGCTTTTTTAACAAAAATGTTTAAAATACTTTCTGAAATGATACAGAGTCCAATCTTATTTTATTTAAAGAAGAATAAAACAGAGTTTCATAGAAAATTAATTTTAAGACTCTAGCTTAAATGATATAGAAGATATTCAACACTTACAATGAATTTGAAGGTGACGAATGTCAAAATTGAGCTTCAAGGTGAAAATCTGCTGATAGGAAACTAAGTTGCTATTTCTCAGAAACGGCTTGAGATATTTTAATAACTTTAATTTTATTTTAAAGCTGCATTCATGCCAATTTGGATAAAGTATAAAACTAGTCCAAAAATACAATTCTCAGTTCTTCACAGGGTAAAACTTATATTTGATATACATAATTTAGCAAAATTTAACCTATTTAAAGCAAATTCTCAACTTTTGGAAGTTCCTATTGCTAGAGGAAAATTCCTTTTAGCCCCTCCAGTTGCGCCCATGATCTTGATAAGTTCATATTGTCTATAGCTAAAATTGAGTGCATGTAATTTCATTTGCCATGACTTAGAGCTTTATAAATTTTGTGTAGATAAAAAAAATCTATATTTCAGCAGAGATTAGTCAAGAAATACTGGGATTTCTTAACCAACAGCTTTGACTTTTTCTACGCCAAGATTTCATTGCAGATGAAAACTCTTTTCGATTCGACAATCTCCCTTTCGGCTTAGCGCTGTCAAAACTCAAACGAGAATTTGTATGAAAAAGTGAAAAACGTGTTGAAAACTTTTCAATTGACCCATAATCCATCTAGTTTCTAGGCACTCTCGTGTCTAGATAACAGGCTAGATATTTCAACTGCTTTTCGGCAGACAGACAATGATGCCTAGATATAAGTATACATATATATACATATATATATATATATATAGTGGCAGTACCTGCCGCTGGCAACAGTCACGTAGTTTCCAGATAGTTTTGCCAAGCACTTGAGAAAGTTCCCAACTGTCTGTCTGTGTGTGTGAGTAACTGCTCAAGTAGAGGCTGCTGCATAGTCGTTGCGTCTGCAGTTATCCAACTAGAGGCAAAAAAAACATCTCGCATATCTCTCGCTGTCTAATAATTCACTGGCAGCTAAAATTTTACGCTACACTCAATTAAAATAATAAACAGCACGTATATAAATCTCGTGGCTAATATTACGTTAAGATCGAGCGATATGCGGCTGCACTGCCAACCGAGAAATTGTCTTCTAAGTGCACGCAGAGAGAATAATTTTATTTGAATTTGCATGTAATCTACACACAATGTTATAAAGTACAATATATAAATATATATATATATGTATATATATTTAAAATTATTTAGTTTTTCTTTTTATTTTGAATTTATTTCGCTTTGCTTTTTGTTTTCTGTGTCGTTTGGGCATCTTGGGCCGCACCATCTATGGACCGAGCGAGCAGGCAGTCAAATCATTTTGTCACATCATTGGCACAAATCTTCGTGAGGCTGCGGTGCCAAGTATGCGGTGCCTGGCATGGCATGGCATGGCATGGCATGCATTGTTCGGCGCAACGCATTTATTTATATAAAAACTTAAAAATATAACAACAACGTTGCGGATGCCTATACAAGTCCTGGCGCATCTGCGCCCGCATGCAACTTAGCCGCCGACCACTGCCACCAGGCATAATTTGATGAACACGAAATGATACAAGTCGAAAATTGGCAATCAGCGGCCACTTAATATAATGTCAGATACTCTAACTGAATATCAAATTATAGACGGCACTAAATTGCTGACTGAGCTATTGACGGAAGAAATTCTGAAAGTAGAAGAAGGAGAAATGAAGAAGGATTATATTTAAATATTAATAATGAAGGGCATAAGATTTAATTTGACAAAAAATATAGATTGAAATATTTCTTAAGCATATAATACATAATTTATAATCATTTAATAGTTTTAATAAAATTTCTTATATAAATTTAAAATATTTAACTGCGAAATTTGTCAGTTAAATGTGAGAGTATATCGAAGAGAAATGAATCAAAAAGAAATAAATAAATAAAGTATTATCAAAGAAATGGAAAAATGTATTAAACTACTTATTTAGCAAACTTAATATAAATTTATAAAATATAAAAATGAACATAGTTTAGTATATGAAATTAATATAATTTCTAATATAATAATCAAATTTTTAACAATATATAAAATGGCTGGCTTGAAAATTGATAAATGTAAATAAAATATGAAAATTGACATAAATATATTAAATTTTTATAGATAGAAAATAAATGAATGAAAATAAAAATTTAAAATAATAATAAAAATCACTATAAATAAAAGAGATTAGATATTAATTAACTATTTTAAAATGAATAAAATAAAATTCATTTAATATTATAAATAAGAGAGATTAGAAATTGAATTTAATATTTAAATATAATATATTATATGTTGAAATATTAATATTAAAATATATAAAAATTCATCAGCCTTCTTCATGGCTGCATGTGGAGTGTCTATGCTGCTGGGCTGGCATGGATCTCACGTTTAATGTTCGGTTTGATTGGAGAGTTTTTTATTGTGTAAATAGTCGCCTTGAAGTGCAAGTCGTACAGTCTTATAGTCAAACAAATGTTATTTGTAAATATATTATTTGTATTTTTATAAATTTTATATATTTTATATTTATTTTATTTTTATGGAGTTACATTTGCATCTTGAAGTTTCTTTTCTATACGAAGCTTTTGGTTTGAGTTTTAAATTTTACCTCTTTAGTTGCTTAAGCATAATGAGACTCCATGAGTGAAGTGCTTCCTCTTGTAAATTCATAACAGATAACCCCTAAGGTATACCTTAGATAGTAGAAAACAATAGCTAAATAATGTAAACCCATTATCAGTTCATCAATATCTGAACAAATCTACATCTATATTTACTTCATTCAACTTTGGGTCATTCCCTTTCACGATTTCAGAACACACTCTCGCTAGCTAATGTACCCCATTGGTGCATAGTCTGCCAAAATAAATTCTATGTTGTCACATTCCTCGCCTCCTGCGGCTGCCGCCGCCCTTCGCCCAGGCCCGCAGCATTCATCAACGTGTTACTGAGGGTGCAAAGAATATCCATTGTTCCGAGATGACGGACAGAACTTATTTAAATGCAGATGTCGGCCATATAGCGAATCACTCTGATTGCTGTCGCTGTGGTATATACACGTCGTGAGTCTGCCTGTCTGCCTGTCTGGCCGGCCAGGATCTAACGTCTGGGTGTCCCTTCTCTTTGCAGCTAAACTCAATCTTCTGCCAAAATGTGTGACGAGGAGGCATCAGCTCTGGTCGTGGACAATGGCTCCGGCATGTGCAAGGCTGGCTTCGCCGGCGACGACGCGCCACGCGCTGTCTTCCCCTCCATTGTGGGTCGTCCTCGCCATCAGGGCGTGATGGTGGGCATGGGCCAGAAGGACTGCTACGTCGGCGACGAGGCGCAGAGCAAGCGCGGTATTCTCTCCCTGAAGTACCCCATCGAGCACGGCATCATCACCAACTGGGACGATATGGAGAAGGTCTGGCATCACACCTTCTACAACGAGCTGCGCGTGGCTCCCGAGGAGCACCCCGTGCTGCTCACCGAGGCCCCGCTGAACCCCAAGGCCAATCGCGAGAAGATGACACAGATCATGTTCGAGACCTTCAACTCGCCCGCCATGTACGTGGCCATCCAGGCCGTGCTCTCCCTCTACGCCTCCGGCCGTACCACTGGCATCGTGCTCGACTCCGGCGATGGCGTCTCCCACACCGTGCCCATCTATGAGGGCTATGCCCTGCCACATGCCATTCTCCGCCTGGACTTGGCCGGTCGCGACTTGACCGACTACCTGATGAAGATCCTGACCGAGCGCGGCTACTCGTTCACCACCACCGCTGAGCGTGAAATTGTGCGCGATATCAAGGAGAAGCTGTGCTACGTCGCCCTGGACTTCGAGCAGGAAATGGCCACAGCCGCCGCCTCCACCTCGCTGGAGAAGTCCTACGAGCTGCCCGATGGCCAGGTCATCACCATTGGCAACGAGCGCTTCCGCACGCCCGAGGCCCTCTTCCAGCCCTCGTTCCTGGGCATGGAGTCGTGCGGCATTCACGAGACTGTCTACCAGTCGATCATGAAGTGCGACGTCGACATCCGCAAGGATCTGTATGCCAACAATGTGCTGTCCGGCGGCACCACCATGTATCCAGGTGAGGCAACTAGAGAGCCTATGAGTCCCTTCAACTATAATCCTGATCGTTCTGATCCTTTCAGGTATTGCCGATCGCATGCAAAAGGAAATCACCGCCCTCGCCCCGTCCACCATCAAGATCAAGATCATTGCACCACCTGAGCGCAAATACTCCGTCTGGATCGGTGGCTCCATTCTGGCCTCGCTCTCCACCTTCCAGCAGATGTGGATCTCCAAGCAGGAGTACGACGAGTCTGGCCCCGGCATTGTGCACCGCAAGTGCTTCTAAGCAGCGAATGAACAACATCAACAGCAGCAACCAACAGCAACAACAACAACAGCAAGAAGAAAATCAACAACAACAAGAACAACAAGTGGCGTTTATATATAGCCTATATGAGCAGATCTTATACGCATATATCTTATATCTGACATTGGGTGTATGTTTAGCTATGACCAGGCGAGCTGCATCTGGGCGACCAGAAAAAGTATCTTTAAAATTACATTTAGTTGAGAAGAGGCGGCAGAGGAAGTAGAAGTAGAAGTAGAAGAAGAAAAGAAGAAGTAGAAGAAGTTGACAAAGAGGACAAGAGAACACCCCCTACAACAACAACAAAAACCAACACGAGTAGGTAGAGCACATTTTATATATTTAGTTACGATTTGGATTTTTATTTTTTTCTGTTTTGTTTCTAAGTTACGGAGCTGACCAAAAGAGCAAAAAAAAAAAAGAAAGAAAAACTGAATAAATAAATGATAATCGGATGTACAATGAAACAATGTGTGAGTGTGTCTATATATATATATGTATATATATTTATATTCACATCAGCGAAACTTTGAAATGCCATCAAACAGTCCCATTCCCTGACCCATTGCCAGTCCCAGTCCCAGTCCCAGTTGTCGTCTCTTCTTCAATGGGCTGGGCAAACTTTTTTAATTACGCTAACCCAGGGAAATCCAGACGCTGCTAGCCCAAAACGTCAATCAGCAATTTGTGAAACTTTTCAGCTGCCCTGTATCTGTATCTGTATCTGTATCTAGCCGTATCTGGAACTTGTTCACGCTGTCAAAAATTGTTCTCGCACGGAAGTTGCTCAACTTAGACGGATGTCTCGCTGTCTGTGTGTGTCTTGGTCCTGGCATTGTTCGACTTGATTTATGCTCGAACTGAGTGACTATATGACCGTCTACATATGTCTTGTCTTGTGTCATGTGCGCCAGCTGCTCAGTGCAACTTAATGCTCGTTATGCTGCTGCTGCTCCTGCTGCTGCTGCTTCTGCTGCTGTTGCCTTATATCAATATACTGCATATATATGTATATCTAAACTTTAGAGAGTTAGTTGTTGTGTGATATATTTGCAAGTTGTCCAAAGTGCAAGCAAACTTTGCACTCACTTTGCAACAACAAACAGCCAGAGCAGAGCTGGTCAGAGACGTGCTGTAGCTGTCACTCTTGCCCACACGTAAACTTTTATGGCTGCCAACTGAACATTTTGGCCAGGTGCAAAAATCACTTGCTCGACATCGACCACAACTTTTTACTATCGCAATTTTTAATAGCCACAACATTAGAGTGCTTTTACCCACAAAAAAAACTAAAGAAAAACTGTGGAAGAGATAACTAAGTTTATTAGCTAATTGCTGTGTTATGCTAACGTCTTTCTGCCTGGGCCGTTCGTGATTATTTCACCATTAAAAATGAAATTTGCTTGAAAGAATCATAATCTAAACAGAACTTCTATATATTTACTAACTAAATTGAAAATAAAAATATGTTTCATTTAATAACTTGAAACTTCTTCAGAATATAAAAATTAAATTATATTAAATAAAATTGAATTTTATGCAATAAAAATAAGTCATTGAAAAAAATTATTTTATTTATTAAAAAAATTATTTAATAAACAAAATTTGTTAAAAAAAAAAATAAATTGCACAATAGAAATAATTTATATGTAATTTTTAAAAAAATTGAAGCAAAAAAATATAAAAAATATATTACAATAAAATAAATTACATTAAACGAAAATATATTATAATAAAATATTACAAAAATTGTAGAATAAAATTATAAATAAAAATAAATTATATAAAACAAAAATGAATTTGATTTAATAAAAATAAATTATATTACGATAAATAAAAATAGTTTACATAAATAAAAAATTAATATAAATAAAATGCATCAAATAAAGTTAAATTTTATTTGAAAATAATAAATTGTATTCAACAAAAATTAATAAATAAATAAATAAAATATTTGATATATAAATAAATAATTCTAGTCAAGCACACATTTTCATTCTTTGCGCAAGCCAAACTCTCATCAAATCATATTAAATATATTAGTAAGACAGATCAAATTCAAGAATAAAACTTTAAATTCAGGTTCAACTGCTGCTCACAAATCTTAAATTCATTCACATGCTTAAGATTTGGCAGTCAAAAGCAGAGCAGAAAACTCATAAATTTCCATTTATTTTGGCCATGCCAAACTGACTCCTCCGCAAATGATAATAAACTGCGAACAAATTTGTTGCCGTTATCCGACGGCAGCAGTTGGCAGTTGCAAAAACATTCCATTCAATCAAAAGTGAATATATATTCTAACAATTTCGCTTTCGGAACTCCATCATAAATGCCAGAGCGAGCAGCAGCGGCAGCAAAACAACAACTGAAATGTCAATTGCATGCACAATTTGTATAGATATCAAATGACGCATACGCAGCGTGCGCCCAGAAAGTTGCCAGATGACTGTCTATCAGTTGTGCGAGTGTGTGCGTGTGTGTGTGTTTGTTTGATTATTGTGATTCGTGTGTCATTTGAGTCAACTCGCCTGGCCCCTCTGCTGTGCTGGTATTTAGCCAAAATGGAATTAGGGCCAACAATTGGGTCATGTTAAAAGGCTTTGCCGGTCACTGGCCTCACTCAATCAAAACAGTGCACAGAGTGCCGGGGGCGGGTGCGGAGGCGTGGCATATTCAACATTCAACATTTTAGACTATCAACAAAATGTCAGGCGTTTGCATTCGAAATTTGTTTTGCATTGTGGCGCATTTAATGAAATCGCACACAGCCAGAGCAAAGCAGTTGTCCGTTGGCTGTTTGCTGTTTACTGGTTCTACGCCCACGCGACTGGGAGAGTCCTTAATGTTGTATGTTATACCCTGTTCTGAGGAGTAATTAAAAGTGGGTTGGGTTGTAAATGAGTGCTACTCAATATACAAAGGAAATTAATGAATGCGTGATTGAATATATTATTAAATTAAAAATTACCAAAAAAAAAAAAAAAAACAAATTATCAGGCTTATAAATTTTAATTAATTATTTTATTTATTATTTATTTTATATTTATTTGAATTTACTTTTTTTTAATATTTTTAAAATGTATATTGTTTTGTGTATTTTTATAATTTTTTGAATTTAAGTTTTTAAATTCATTTATTTTTATTTATTTATGCATATTTATTTTTTATTAATTTATATCAGGATATCGCGCCCTTCACACTCACCGTAAATGTTTAATTTCTTCTATTTTATTTAAGCAAAGGTTCTTGAAATATATTTTTTACGAAGCTTTGTTTTATTCTTCTTCAAATAAAATATAATTGGGTTCTGTATCATTGCAGGAAGTATTTTTAAAAAATCTTAAAGATAGCGAAAATTACTTCAACATATTTATATTTTTTATTACTTATTTCTTTATATTTATTGATTTATTTTTATTTTAGATTTTTTATTCATAATTATTTCTTTAACATATTTAGATTTTTTCAACATATTTATATTTTTTTTATTATTTATTTCTTTATATTTATTGATTTATTTTTATTTATGATTTTTTATTCATAATTATTTCTTTATTTTTATTTATCTATATTTTTGTATTTATATTTATTAATTTTGATGTTCATCTTAGTTAGCTGTAATTATTTTAATGTTCTCAATAATAATATTATAATTCCATGAACAAATTTTCCTCAAATTTCTCAAGTTTTATATGTCTAAACTCCCTTTCCTGAAGGTTTTCCCTTTACTTTTTCCAGGATATATCTGCAGTCTGACCAGCTCCTCCGCTCACACTCAAACGTGTTGTTGCTTAACACTTTTGTATGAACATTAAATTGAATTTAATTGCAGCTGCCGTCCGGCTCGAGACTCGTAGCTGCCTTCGCTCTGCTCTGCTCTGCTGTCTGTTGGTTCTGCTTGTTTGCCATGCTCATTTTGTGAGAACTGTTTTGTATTTTGCAACTATTATGGCAACGGGTGGCAATTTAGCTGGCAGCCTTGTTGATTTTATGCTAATTTAATGCACTTGCTCAATTGAGGCAGCAAAGTCTGCTGCTCCTGCTCCTCCTCCTGCCATTGATATCAATATAATTTGCTGCTAATGCGCAAAGCAAACGCATCGCAATATTTGCCATTTTCATTATGTAAATTTTGCATTTGGCCCGGCCCGGCGCAAATATTGACATTAAAGCCGGAGTTAACGAGTTGGGCGCACAGGAAGCGTCGAAACTGAAGCGGAACTGGCCAACTGACTTGGACACGGACACGGACACGGACCGGTCTAGGGTAGTAAATGTAGAACGAGCTGAACTCTGCTCAGCTGTCGTTGCTTTTGACAAGCTAACAAATTGTTTTTCCGGCTTGAGGTGCACCACATGCAAACAGGAAATTAATAAATAAAAGGGCCCCAACGAACTACAGTTAACGACGGCCACCATGGCGTACATAACGACTCCGGCTCCAACTCTTCCACAAACTCACCCCAACAGACTTTCGCTTTGACAACGTCTCGATGCCATCATCCTACAACTTTAATTTCAATTTATGCCAGCAACAGCCAGAGATAGTTAAGTATCTATATACATACATAGATGTATTTACATTATATGCTATATAAATATAAATAATAAAAAAATAAAAATACATAAATAAATATATGGAAAACAAAAATAAATTAAAGTAAAAATAAAATACAAAAATATATTTATGTATATAGTATATATCAAATTTATATATACCTAAATTTACCTTTGCTCAGCTCAAGCAGCTCTTGCCTTTGCCTCTGCCTTTGCCTAAGCTCTGTAACTAAACTCTAAACCATTCATTATACAATTGTCGCAAGAACTTAACACATTATCATTATCATTATCATCATCAGCATCATGCACATCATCGTCATCGTAATCATCATCGAATCAGCCTTATGAGCCGCATTAGCGTTAAGCCCTTTCCATTGCTGAGGCAACAAACAAATTCAGCTCGATTGCCCGCCCACAGCAGTGGCTGAGTGTGGGTGTGTGAATGTATATATGTATATGTGCGTATCTCTCTCTCTCTCCCTCTTTCTCTCTTTTCCTCTGTGTGTGTGTGTTGCGTCTCTCTAGCGAATTTAGCTCAGCTTTTTAAGCGCTTCAATTTATTGTTATGCATTTCTGCAATAAGCAGTGCACTCATTAATTGAATTAAAAAAGCGCAGAGCAAAGAGAAAGTCAAAGAGAGAGAGAGAGAGAGAAAGTTAACTAAACTGAATGGCAAAATATCAGCAATGTTGTCAACATGCCTCACAGTCCAGGCTCAGTGCAAGGCAGCGGCCTGCGCTGTAAACTTTATGAAGCCAACACACATTCAGCCGCTGCCTTTTACCTTTATAAATAAGATAGCAGCTGACAGAGAGTGAGCGAGAGAGAGAGAGAGAGAGAGAGAGATAGAGTCAGGCTCTGTTTGGTTGGCCATCCCGTTGGGCTTGCCGTGCGCTGCCTTTGTTTGGCTGTTGTTTGCCGTGGCTCGTTACACTTCACTGGCTGCGCCAACATTGACAGAGAAGCGATAATCGCTTCATTCAAGCCATAAGCCTTAAAGCAGCCAATGCAGCGTGTGTGTGTGGGCTGGTTGAAAAATGTTGGCGAATTTCTGCACATTAGGGCTTATCCGTGAGCGAAGCTGTAGAAGCTCTAGCTGCCCAAATAGTCCCATTCAGCTGTTCAGGTATTTCATTCGCTCCATAGGAGCCACGCTTGACTGCAGCTCAGCCACACTTCACCCCGCTTTGGCTTGTTTTTGCCACCTGTTATCGCTTGCTTACTCCCGCTTTGATTAGGTTTTCACAAAGGGAAGTCTTTGAGAAATGTTCTGCTAATAGGTCTATTTGTGGCTTATCTGAAAGGTATATTTATATATATGCAAATAGTACATATGTCTTCATGCGCCTTTAATTGGCATCAATAAGTTCTGTTTTCAATTATATTTTGCTCTATTTATGCACAACTGTTGCCTGTCGACTCTTAATTAACATATTTAATTTTGAGCTTGGGCAAATTTATGCGAATGTATAAAAATAAAGTGTCGCATCAGTCAATGCTTAAGTGGACCCAAACACAGGCCGGATTAAATCCGGCCCAGACAGGCTGTTGAATGTGCGCAGCAGCTGGCGCTTAAAGCCACCTCGATTTGCATAAGACGACGCGTGGTGGCTGTGGCAACAAGGTAGAGGATGGACCCATTCTCTGACAACACGCACACAGAGAAAGAGAGAGAGAGAGATTCGGCAGCTTAAACTCTTCCCCTTTCGCATATCGATGCGGATTTGCTTTAGGCAGACGCCATTTATGTGATTGCAATATTCGCAAGAGACAAAACACAGAGCGAGAGGGGGAGCGGGAGACAGGATGTCGCGGCTGGCGCTGCATCTAATACAATAAAAGCGCTGCCATTCACAGAGGGTGTATTGAAAAGTATCCTGAGAATGCATAAATAAACCATAAGAGCATGAAGTATCTTTAGCCAAAGTGGGGCTTCTGTTGAGTATGTCGCAGTATAATGTGAGACTTCAGCCAACCTTAGCCTTTTAGGTGTGCTGCCTGAATGTTTGACGAGATGAAGGAAGCGAGTAGGACTGTGCCTTGAGATACATGTGAATAGTAACCAGAAGCAATCTGTATTATGAGTTCATTTGTTCTTCTGATTGTTATAGATAGACTGACATATGAGGAGCTGCCGAGCCTGCTCTATTTTAGAGTTCTAATACATTATTGAGTAATTTGTCAATGTAGGGGAACTATGCATGTTTGACTAGTTAAATAAAACATGCAGGAGTTTTTTAACATAAATGTGAATGGTGGTTGGAATCAATGTGTATTCTCATTTCATTTCTATTCATATATGTACGTATAGTTAATATAGAAAGAGCCATGTGGAGGCAGCTGACACATGAGTTTCTTTTAATTTAGATCACTTAACAAAAAGTGTATTTTATTTTTATTTATTTTATTATTTAAAAAAATTAAATTTGTGTTTTTTTTTTTCAATTTAACTTTTTCGTATTATTTCTTAATATTTAATAGATTTGGTTTTATTATTTTATTTAATTTGGATTTATTTTATTTTTATTTTATTTTATTTATTAATTATTAAAGATTTTATTTAATTTTTATTTAAGTTTATTTTTTATTTACTTAATTTTTTGAAAACTTTATGCTTTAATTTAATTTAATTTTTTATTTTATTTTATTTAATTTGATTTATTTATTTATTTGATTATGTTATTATATTCAGTTTTTATTTTTTATTTTATTTATTTTTATTTTATTTTACTTAATTTTTTAAAAAGTTTATTAATGTTTTAATTTAATTAAATTTAATTTTTTTTATTTTATTTATTTATTTTATTTTATTTTTATTTAAGTTTATTTTTATTTTGTTTACTTAATTTTTTAAAAAGTTTTTAATGTTTTAATTTAATTTAATTTAATTTTTTATTTTATTTTATATAAATACATTTATTTTTTTTATATGTTTAACCATTTTTTTTTATATTCTATACATTAATTTTTTTTATTGTTAACACATTTAAATTTTTACAATTTTGGTGCTCGGACTTCCTTGTTTTTTATAAATTGGAAATATAATAAATTATAAGTTGATTTGTTTGACAAGCTCTGTAGTTTCAACTTCTAAGCCCTCTAATAGCCTGTTTTTTAAATATTTTCATTGTCCTAGCTCACATCAAATCTCCCTTAAAACCTTCATTAGACACCCTCAAATGCTATCTCTCATCCGTGATCTTCTCTGTTTATTTCTTTCGCCATTTAGTTAAGTTTTCGTATCACTTTTTAAGACCCTGCCCATTGCCGCTGCTCTAAAACTCATTGCGTTTATTCGCTTTGACTTTAAGCTTAGTTTCTGAATTGCATTTAAAGCTGTGCTATTTGGCATCCATCTTAAGTCGGCTCTTGCACAAATGTTGCAAGTAAACTATTCTTGCCCGACTCGACTGTCAGCTGGCTTTGCTGGCTACTTGAGAATTGACTGGCATTGCCATGGCTGCTGGCTGCTGGCTGCCCACTCCACGGCCCGTTTATGTTGCTCAATTTGGCTTTGCAGCTCGTCGTAGTCGTCGTCGTCGTTGTTGTTGTTGTTGGTCGTGGGACACACTCAGTTGTTGCATATATAATTCGGTATGTTTGTTGTGCTCTTCTAATGCTGGTGCTGGTGCTGGGGCTTCACTTTTGCTGCTTTCATGCATTTCTTTCAGCACTGTCATATTGTTATATGAAGTGGAAAAATGGCAAACTTTTGCCAACAGTGGGACTTAGACTGCTCTGCACTGCACTGCACTGAACTGAACTGGCTGCCTGGCTTGCTGCCTGCTTGGCTCCTTCGACTGTCGAATGCCTTTAATTTGGCTTGCACAACATGCCGCATGCATTTTGAATTGCCATTTGGCCCTGGCTGGCCCTCTCTGTTATGGATACGAAACTATTTTCATTTGCAAGTCTCGAACAAAGCCGCAAACGAGTCGAGCTGCCTTTTTTGGGGGTCAAGTCAATGAATGCGTGCAGCCCAATAAAAACTTTCTAGCTGTTGAGACTAGAACCGCAGAAAAGTTGAAAACTTTCTCGGCGATTCCCTGCACATTGACCAATCAAACTAAATTGAATTCAATTCAATTCAAGGCGCAAACTATTTAAAAACAATTTTCGGCAAAACTGTGTTGGAAAATAAAAAAAATAAAATAATAATAAAAAAAAAAGCAATCGTGAGTTGCATTTGGGCAGTGGCTCGCTTTGATTTCATTGCGGTTGCCTTTTCAAAATTTAATTGCGAAAACCTTTTTTTATGTGTTTTTTTTTTCGCGTGGGCGGAAAGTGTTTACGCAACGTCTCTGCAGCTTGGCTCTCCTGGTAACATTTAATTGCGCAGGAGCGAAGGAAGAGAGGGAAGGGAAAATCTTTTTTATTGTTGGCGAATTCAATCAGGCAAATAACCCGAGAATGCGTGGGTTGAAAGCCTTTTGTTAAACTCGCTCAACATTTGCTCGCTTCGCTTCTCGCCTCCGTTTTTAATATATTTGCATTAGGTTTTGTTTGCTTTTAATACAATTTTTGCAGCGCGGTTTTAATAATATTCCTAAATATAATATTCAATATATTCAAATTACGCAAATTCCAGGCGATCTCTCACTCTCACTCTGACTTTCTCTTACTCTCTTTTGACTTTTGTGCCTTTGGCTTTCTCCTAACATCCACGGGGCGGGCACGTGGCAGTCGCGAGCGAGGGTGTGGCATGCGGCAACAGTTATTGTGCTTTGGCCTTAGCTGAAGCTAAGCTCAGCGAGTTGGTAATGCGCGAGCTGCGGTCGTGATTTATGTTCACCAAAGCAAATTACGAATGAACAATGAAAGGTCGCAAAGCAGAGCAAGCTGAAAAAAAAAGAAAACACAGAGCCAAACAGCTGGGTAAACTCATCAGCGAGTCGAATAAAAAGCGGTTAAGGCGAAGGCGAACGCAACAAAGCCACAAAGAATTAATGCGAAATTAAAATATCAGCGAGGGCTGAGTATCTTGGCGAGCATTTGGGCATCCTTGAGTGTGCTTAGGCGAAATCATTTAATTTTTAATCGAATTGTAATACAATATTTAATTGCGGAATAATTGGGAGCGAAAAGAGGGAAAAGGAGAGAGATCAAATATTAAGTAGAAGTGATTATAGGGAGAGAGAAACAGAGAGACAAATATAGATAGAGAGAGAGAGAGAGAGAGAGAGAGAGAGTTTGAAAGTTAAACGAACGTAATTAATCAGCTTTTAAGTCTCGCTTTGCCTTTCTTAGTATTTGCAGAGAGTTCTACGGGGGTTTCTCTTTCTTTTCTCACCTCTTAATGAACACTTCTTTCTGTAAGATTTTAATGAATTTGTATTTTATTTACTGAAGTATTTTTTTCAGATTATAAAGGGCTTTTACGATGAGCGATGGTAACCTAGAGCCCATTGCATAAAGCTAATGCTGAGCCGAACTCTTACAAAATATATGTAAATTATGAATAATAATATATAAAAATAATTTATAATAATAAATAATGATAAATAATATTAAAAAATAATAAATAATAATAATAATAATAAAAAATATTTAATATAATAATATTTAATAATAATAATAAATAATTAATAATAATAATAATAATAATATTAATAATAATAATAATAATAAATAATTATAATGTTAATCATAATAATAATAATAAATAAAAATAAATAATAGTAAATAATAGTAAATAATAATAAATACTAATATTAATAATAATAAAAAAATAAATAATGTTAAAAAAAAATAAATATAAATCATAATAAATATATATTCATTATATAATATATAATTAATCAATATATAAAAATTATTTAATATATAAAACTAATAAATTTCTGCAATTTTTTTTAAGTTTTACAATAACTATTCTATATTTTATATTTCCAATGAGTTATGAACACTCATTATTGAAGACATCAGCTATAGATATATTCTTTCATTATATGCATTCACTTTCTTATATTCTATAAACTTTTGCCACTTTTCAGTTAACGCACCGCATCCTGTCGACGACAACAGCAACGTAATCAAGCTTGAATACATTTATCAATGCTTTAATTAACCTGCCACGGTACAAACAGCATTAAATATTAATTAGTGACGCCCCCTTAAGCAGAACGGCCAATTAAATGTGTAACAATTGCAGAGTGGATTGCACACGATTGCGAATGGCCCTCAAGAGTTGCGAGTTGCGAGTTGATTAACCACCGAGTGGCATATAATATATCGGAAATCCGTTTTATGCTGGCTATACTATCGCTCCCTCCCCCCCTCTCTTTCTCTTTCTTTTACTTTTTAATTTTTATATTTTTTTATATTTTTGTTGGCCACACTAATTGGCATGTCATGGAGTTTTAGCGGGTCACGCAGCGGAAGTAAATGCACGTGAAACGCAATTAATTTGTTGCGCAAAAATTTGATTAATAATTTTTGGCGGACTGTGCGGCCAAGCCATAAATTGCGAAATTTCAAAATGCATTATCCGTGTGTGTGTGTGTGTGTGTGTGTGTGTGGTTGGGTGTGTGTGCGTGGGTGGCTGTAACCGTCGTGCACACTGGCCGCACTTGTCGGCAACAGAAGCATCCAACACGGCCACACAGCGAGGGGGCAAAGCAAAGCAAAAACCAAAAGAACCAAAACCGAAAACCGAAAACCAATTTTTAGCGTTTCTGGCGCTTGTTTAATTCAATTGTGGTCTAGTTTTTCTACTCCGTCTGCCGCTCGGCCATCATCGAATCAGGTGAAGTGTAATGGCCACTCGCTTTGGGCATGGCTTTGAGTGCTCCAATGGATTCCATAATGAAATGCAAACACCATTTGTAAATGGCAACTGTTTAGATGTTTGACAGATTTAATCGAAATTGATATTTCGTTAAGTGGCCGCAAACATAAAACTAATTTCGAAATAAATTAGTTTATGGCCAAATAAATTGTGAGCGGCTCCACATGCCAATTAGCCAATTGATAATTTATTATTGATGCTGATGCGATTAAAACTATAATTGCCCATTGAATTTTAATTGGAATTTACTCTGCGCTGATTGGAAATATACTTTATTTAGTTTAAAATTTAAATTAAACTCACTAACTCAAGCACTGACAGCTTGAGCAGTTCAACTGAGATTTATCAGCATGCAGATAAATTATGCAGATAACAACAAATCCTCTTCAATTAAACATATTCTTAAGCTTCTATGCTCAGTTCTGTCTTTGCTAACTCCTTTCAGCTCATTAATGCTTCATTGACGTAAACATAAGCAGCTTAACTTTTGCCTCAGCTCCATTTGAGGGCAGCTTGAATGCACGTGCTGTGGCAACGCGACATGCAAATGACATACCATTATCCTTAACAACAACAACAGCAGCAACGACAGCAACAGCCACCACAATGCGAGACATTAACAACAACAAACTCTACAATGGCAGCAGCTACAACAAAAGTTTGCGCGCTGCAAAGATTCAGCCTCATCTTTGCGACTTTTTTGTTAGCCCTAATGGCTTTTAATTGTTTTATGAAATTGCGAAAAATGTCGCACCCCTCAATAACAGCGCGAAGGGAAAGGAAAACAAATGCATACAAAAAAAATGAGGGGGGAGAAATTTGCAACAGCAGGCAGCGTGGCGTATGCGCAATATAACGCATACGCCCAGTTGCACGTCGAGTGCAATGGCCGGAGGACGGGAGGAGCTTGTCCGCTGCTGCACACATTTTATAAACCAGCTGCGTTGACATTTATTGCCACATTTCGCACAGGCTGGCCCAAAAATGCTAACAAATTTACCTTTTCGACCCCCGACAGCGGCGCCTCGCGCGCAGCAATTTATTCAAGGTGTTTATGGGCGGCCAGCCACGCGGATTATTGTGTTTTGAAAACAAACTTGCAGCAGTAGGTCAAGTGGCAGCAGCAGCAGCAGCAGCAGCAGCACAGGCAACAGCTAAGTAGCCGCCAAGTTTACCAAGTTTAATTGGTGTTTTTGTGCCTTTGCGACTTTTTGCGCCACTTGAACTAAGTATTTTTTGCGTTGTTTTGCTGTTGGCTGCGTTTACTATTTGTTGTTGCTTTCTTCACTTTTTGAGATTTCTTAGAAAGAATAATTATAATCAGCATTCAACAGCAAATCAAACTTTGGCAACTGCCGGAAAAGTTTCTCTTAAATCGCTCGCACTTGCACTGCTTTATCGACTCGACTGCTTGCAGTTACACGAATGCTCTTTAGCATAGTTGTGCGTCTCTCTCTCTCTCTCTCTCTCTATTTCGCTCTGTGTGAAACAAAGCAACGATATCATTCGTTGAGTAGGTCAAGATACTAACTCAATTTAGTTCTTGGAAAATCTTGGGCGAAATTTTGTAGTTTATCGCTGCCAGCGCTTGACTTAATGACTGCAGTCAATTGTAAATCAGATAGTTCAGATGATGGAGCGCATAAAAATAGATGGAAATCGTTTAAAAATAAATTGTAATTAAATGTATATACTAGTTTTGTTTGTATGGGTGAGAGCTGCTGCGGCAGACAAATGCCAGAAAGACTAGAGCACCAGCGCTAGTGTCGATGGTACAGATCGATATTATGTTTAAAGTACAATCAGCTGATCAGTAGCGCACTGGAAATTGTATTAGGTATGCTTTTCATGCTACATATAAGTTAATGCAAAAAATATTTATTTAATTCTCTCGCTCATTGAGCAGACTAATATTTGCGCGTCTCAGCAAGTTCCGTTGAATCGACAAGAATATTTTACAGGCAGGCAGTATTATGGGATAGCGTAGAGATTCCTTTAAGCTCACACATTTAAATATAATAATTTTGCTAAGGGCTAAAAGAGCCGATGATAATTTCAAGTGATTATTCAATTTTAAGTTCAATAAAATATAAAATTTGGATTATATACAAATTTGTATATAAATTATTTTCTAAAACAAAAGTAGAGAACATGATCTCACGTGTTAATTTAATTTAAATTTAATAAAATATATTTTTAAGATTAAAATGAAAGCTATTATTATTTTGTGATTAATTTTTTAACATATAATAAATAAATAAATGTAAAATAAATGAATATACAAATATTTATATATCAAAATTATTGTAAAATATATCACTATAGTAATCACATACATAATTACTAAAATATACAGGTCTCCTAAAAAAATTAATAAACTTATTTAATTTTAGATAAATAGTTTTTTAGTTGTAATAAAATGTTTATTTATTTAAAGTCTTTTGTTAATGTTTAAAGCAAATAAAATGCCGTTTTTTTAGTTTTCAATATTTATTTGATGAAAAAAGAAATTTATTTTTACATTTTCATATATTTTATAAATTTAATAATTAAATAAAAAAATAAATAAATGCTAGGTCTTACATATTTTATATATTTCAGAAATTTTATATATCTTATATATTTAATATATATCTTATATATTATATATATGCCATATATTTTATATACTTTATATGTTTTACAAATTCTATATTTTATAAACACAAAACATTTTTCTAAAAGTATTTCAATTCATAAATCGATAGATAGTCTTTCTGGATTCCAGTAGCTTCATAGTTTTTGCAGCTCTAAGGCAGACACATAGATACGAAGAGCTGATGAGCTGGTGCTGCAAACGTATTCAGCCCATGCAGATTGATGTTTATTTAAATTAGAGTCCGTTCGGCCATTAATTCTGTTATCCGTTCCCCAAACATTTGTATTTTCATTTGCCGGCGGCAGTCGACGCTCTCGTGCTGTAATCACAAATTGATGGGCGACTACTCAGCGTTAATTGCAGTATTTTCGGTGTCAATCGGGCACAATGCGGGTCACAAATGAAGCGCATTTGGGTATCGATTGCCGGGCAACTTAACGCAATGGCGCAGAGTCGAGTTCAGCTGGCTCTAATTGCAGGCATTAAGCTTTAATATATGCCAGCTGCATTTTGTTGTTACATTTGCGACATTTGACAGTTGGACAGAAAGTGAGAGAGTGGAACAAACAGCTGCCAGACTGCCTGACTGCTTGACTGACATTGAGAGTTTTTGTTATGTTTTTGTTTTTGTTTTTTGTCAGTGACAGAAACAAGGAAGCGGACAGATAGCAAAGCGTCGTGGAAAAAGTATCTGTTATTATGATTGTTTAGTGCTGTCGCCGGAAATTTCATTCAAGTGGAATGCAGCAGGGAACACGAAAAACTACAACTAGCAACTGCAGGGGACAAAAGTGAAGCGTTTACCCAAGCACAGCGAGGCCCTGACAATAATAACTTATGCTTGAATCCAGAAAGCAACCCAAATAGAGGGACAAGCAAACAAACAAACAAAAAAGGGCCAACAAAAAATATGAAATCTTCTGACAATTCTCAAAACAAATGCACTGCACAGCCAGATGAACGAAGCAATGCATCTGAATATCTGAATAACTGAGCAAGTGAATGTGAATGTGAATGTGAATGTGAATGGATGGTTGCCTCTGCTGCTGCTGCTGTTTCGTCGTCCTCAAGCAGCTGCCATGAAATGTTGCTTTGCATATTTCATGGCCCTCGTTTTTGTGCAATTGCCTGAAATACAACATTAACTCATACAACATGCAGCAGATCTGCGCTGGGAATTGCAGCAGCTCAGCAACTTACTCTTCAGCCACATGCTCATATGAGAGTCCTGTGCACCCACTTCGTCAGTGTCTTTTGGCGTAATTTTGTTTGCTGTAACAGTTTAATCATTGGCATTATACGCACAAGCATCAATCAGCGTTGCGCCGCTCGCCAAGGGCTGGAATGCCAAAAGAATGCAGTGGCATCGCCCTCTCAACTTGAGCACGGGGTAGAATTGTATTCCGTGTTTACAGGGGCAAATTGTCAATTGTCAAAAAGCAAGAAAAAATGCAGAAGCTAAAATGTTTTTATTAGTAGATTTATATATTTTTATATATTCTATATATTTTGTATAGTTTATATATTTTTTTATGTATTTTTTATATTTTGTGTATTTTATATTTTTTATATATTTTGTATACTTTATAAATTTAATTTTTTATGTTTTATATTTGTGAGTTCAAAATTTATTTGAGAAAAAAGAGAAAGTCATTTATAAATAACTTTAAAATATTTGTAAAAAATTAACAATAAAATAAAATAGAAAAATATTAAGTAATTTTTATTACGCTTCAAAATATTAATACAAACTTAATAAATTGTATATAAATATGAATACTAAATAAAAAAAAAATAATCATATTAAAACAATTGTTTTTCAAGTTTTTTTCATATACAAATAATATAAATAATAATATAACAAGTTTTTAGGCAATAGTATAGGCCATATTGGCATATCCTGCCAAAGTAAAATAATTCAAATTATTAATTATTTATACACAGTCTGCACTTCCTAGCGCAGCCTAGCCCAGGCCAAATATATATTAATTACTTTTATTTTATATGCATATATTCATATAAAAATATATTTTATTTATCATTTCCATAGAAATACCAGCTTTAATTGCAATTAAATAATGTTTTTAATATTCTTCCCCCCCGCCCAAACTCATCAAAACTTCTGCAATTTGCTTCCACTTCACGCAACTTTTTCCAGCCACTCAAACTTCTATGGCAACTCTCGCTGATTGCCCAGCAAGTGTAACAATGTATGAATAAAAGTATTAATTATGTATACCGTTAAAATACGTGCAAATTAATGTCTGTGTATATTTCATGCATGCATATATGTGTTATGCCAAAAAGGAAAATGCGAATACGAATGGTGCCTCAGCTCAGCTCAGTTCAGCTCAGCTCGACGAGCAAATGTATGCGAAGTATTATGCCAAGAGCTCTCCGCACTGAATTTATTATATTTGAGCAGGAGCTGAAGTGGCTCGAGTCGAAGACAAATATTTAATGCAGCTCAACTGGAATGCGACAGGGTATTAATTAAAGTGCTGCTCATTAACACACAGCGAGCGAGAAGGTGACTTCAGCTGCCTTTTGTTGATCAGACTGTCAAACTTGATTTATTCTGAATTTTTACTCTCCCTCCCTCTCACTCTCTGCCACTCCCTCTCTATCTGTCTCTTTGTCTTATTTTTCAGTTGAGTAAATTTTACATAATATTATGCACTGCCGCTCACATGTGCATGCCGGCTGTTCGGCTGTTCAGCTGCTCAACGGCTGTGGCTTGTAATCACTTTTAATGAAATGCCAACGCGGTGTATACGCAACGCAAAGATTAAAGACAAAGTGTCAACAAAGTCTGGCCAGCAGCTGAGGGAGCGAACTTTAAATGCCATGAAATCGTCTGTTATTATAGTCAAAATTCCTAGCTCAGTTTATTTAAGACAAATAAAAAGAAATTCGAATTCAGCCAGGCGAATTCTGTGAAACTTTTGCGTTGCCAAGGCGCAGGCAACATGAAAGGCAATTTGAATTGAGTCCATATTTCCAGATAATCATTAAAACAGGGAACAAGTTATGCAAGTTAAATATATATTTGTGTTAAAATATTATTCTTTTATATAAATTATGATTCCAATTTAAAAAACCTTTTTCAAGATAAATAAAATTTAAGTTTTTTAATAAAAATAAATGAAATAGAATAGAATTATAAATTAAAATAATAAAATTATAAAAAATAAATACAATTATAAAAAAAAATTAAATTAAACTATTAAAATTATAAAATAATAATTCATAATTAATAATAAAATTAATCACAATAATAAAAATTATAATAATAATAATAATAATAATAATAAAAATTAAACAAATAAATATTAAAATATTATTTAAGTTATATTTCCCATTTAAAAAATCTAATAACATGTATTTATTATAATAAAATAAATTAAACTAAATTAAACCATGAACTAAATTTATAAAATTATAAAAAACTTATACAAGTTAAATATATTTAATATAAAAACAAATAAAATAACATAAATTATAAATTAAATTATTAAAATGGTAAAAAATAAATATATTTATAATAAAAATAAACAAAAGAAAATTAAATTCAAATTATAATTTCCCGCTAAAAAACTTATTCCACTTAAATAATAAAAATAAATTATCATATATAAATTATAATTCGCATTCAGCATTTAAATTGATTGCCCGAAAAGACTTCTTCAAATTTCTTATGTGGCCACAAAGCTCACTTTTGACCAAAACTCCCGAAAAGCGAAACTTTTTAAAGTCATCTCAGGCGTCAAATTTGAAATGCTAAAGCAAAAATAACAAACGCAGCCAAAGTCAGGCGACTTGTTGTTGTCAGCTAACAGCAGCAGCAGCGGCAGCGGCAGCAGAGGCCCCACTTCGGTCTCTTCCTCCATGTTGTTGTTTCCGTTGAAGTCCATTTGGTTTGGTTGTTTTGGGCATGTTGACGAGCGAGCGAACGACTACATTTTCACATTTCCACATCAGCCAGTGGGGCGCCTGGCTCATTAATCGTGTCCTGTGCGTTGTCATTGTCATTACCATTTCGTTCTTTTGAAAAAGGCGCACGCCCTCGAGCACAAAGAAACATTTGTCTTCATGGCCGGCCCGGTCCGGGCAATAGCAATTTTTATATCGAAATAAAACAAATTGTGGAAATTTAAGTGACTCTCACACCCACTCTCTCTCTCTCTCTCTCTCTCTCTCTCTCTCTCTCATATATTTTCCTATTCATGCTCTGTGCGTGTGTCCTCATTTTGTTGGCAAATGACTTCGTATCCATCTATTTATTATGCGGCCCAATCGAAATGCCATTTGTTACCTAATGCGAGAAGTCATTCAACTTTAAAGCCTTAATGGCCACGTCTTGGACAACGGCCACGCCCCTGGCGAGCAGCACTTGATGTGCTTAATACAACTTAATTGGTGTCGCAGGCCACACATGTGGGCGCCATTAAAATCAAAGCCACGCTTAAGGCAACGACGTCTGCTCGCCCTCCCTCTCTCTCTCTCTCTCTGTTGATATTGATGTGGCCTCCCCCTGTCTCCCCCTCTCTCTCTGTCTGACAGCGCATTTGTCATATGCAAAATGTATGGCCAGTCAGACGTCTGCGCTGGCCATGTGACATATTTGTTGGCTATTGGATAGCCTGTTGTGGTCAGCTCTTTGACTTTGTCACCTGACAACGGCTGGCTGCAGCAAAAAAGGAAGGTATTTGCCTGCAGAAAATCACAGGAGTGCACACTGGCAAAATATGGGAGAGACACGCATATCTCATATATGTGTGCATGTATGTCTATTGGCAATCGAAGGAATTTCGTTGCTTTAAGAGGTGGTGGAAGGGGGGAAGGCGAAGAGTGATCTGAATTAGATTTGAATTTATATAAGTCTAAGGCTTTTAAGGCTAAATATGGCTGAACAAATAAATAAAGTTGAGCTGTATTAAGAATAAATAATAAATTTTAGCCTGATAAACATTTTAATTATAACTTATAATAATAAATTTATATATATCACATAAGTATGAAGTATTTAGCTATGTTGTAAGCTCGTGTCGTGGCAACTAGGTTTCTCTTTTGGCATCTCATTATATGTATTTTAAAGTATTTTCTACTGCAGTACACAGAATATAAACTATTTAAAAGCTGAGCTACCCCACCAGTGGTGCGCGACTCCGAGTAAGCCGAAGGAGTGGATGCATGAGATAAAAAATTTATAGTCAACAGTTCATCGCTGCAAAGAGCGAAGCCTTTCAGATCAGCTCCTCATATATATTAACTTATATCTATTGCCAGGGCGTTTGAGTGTTGTTCGTATAATGATGTTAGGGATAGTTGGAAGCTGCTCAATGTTATCCACACTCCACTTGTGGGCAGTTGGTCTTCAATCGCATATTCATACTCTAACAAATACAAGCAACATAAAAATAAATATTTCATTTCATTATTAACCAATTCAATTCAATTTCTTGCCAAATTCATATTTTTCTCAATTTATAATACTCAACTTTGCAGAGTTTGTCATATATACAAGCCGATTGCTGCCAGATATTGTCTGTCCAGCTTCCATTCGCCATCTCTCTCTCTCTCCCTCTCTCTCTCTCTCTCTCTCTCTCTCTCTCTTTATATATATACATCACATTGTGACACGCAATTTGCTAACGAAATTGTCATAACATGGCTGTAACAGCTTAAGCCATATGGCAGCCGCAAAAAGTTGGACGCGTCGCATAACTTGCAAATTGTTGCCAGCCTCGCAGAGGGTGCAAAAAAAGAAAAGAAGCGAGAGAAAAAACTTTTGTGTTCACTTTTTGGGCGTAATTTGGCCAATTGAATTTGTATTGGCCCCGTTCAAGTTAATATGTTTTGGCCCAAAGGCGCGCGCCTCCTTCCATCACTTTGTCTGCCTGTGTGTGTGTGTGTGTGTGTGTGTGTGTGGCGTGCGTGTTTGTGGTTTCACACCAGAGCTATTCAATAGCTACCCACCCACAAGCCTTGGGCGCTCACGCGCTTTGAGCCAACTCTGGCCGCGGCATGCCTCAAACATGTCAAAGCAATGGGGCGCGGAGGCGGGGGCGGGGCTGCCTTACCTACTTTTATTGGTTTCGGCTGTTGGTTTGGCTACTGGCGACTGTCAGTTATTTACTCAAAGCATTTCATTTACCAATTTTCTCCCAGCTTAAATCAGCGTTGCATGAAAATGACAACAACAGGCGGAGGGCGGGAGGATGACAGGAGGGGCAAGGCAGGCAGGAGGCAACTGGCAGCAAACGCCAAGCAGCGAGCTCGTTGTAAAATGGCAGCAGCAAGATAAAATCCAATTAAAATAGCGTAGAACTTATAAAAAAAGAGGTGAAGCAGAGATTTCTAAGTATGAGACGAGGAAATGCTCTGAAAAAGGATTTATGGGATTAGATGAAGAGAGAAAGAGAGAGAGTTGAGAGAGGGAAGGTAAGGCAAGATATATATGAATTATATATTACGCATAAATTATATTAAAAATATAAATCATTATATGATTGCTCAGATATAAATTATATATATATAAACTTACGATTGTTCAGATATTAATGCTATAATATATAAAAGCAACTGAAGAAGTGTTCTCCCTCTCCCTCACACTTACTCATCAATTCTGCCAAGCCTCTTCCCTGCACCAATATACCCTCTCTCATGTACCCTACGCGAGACCCTGTTAAAAGCGTAAAAAAAGGTGCAGGAGCAGAGCAATTGCAATGCGGTTGAGAGTAAAACAAAGCATAAAATCTATTTGCAGCTGGCGGCTGGCTGAGGTAGACAACAAAAGTTTATGCCATGTAAATAACGACATCATAAATTTGGTTACGTGGGCATACGCTATATACTATATAACTCGTGCATATCTCACCTCCCACACACACACACACACACACGCATATGGGGAGCCAGAGCTAGTTCCGTTTTTAGTAAACAATTTTTTCACGGGGCGGCGCCCCTCGAGTTGTTACCATTTTCATGGCCCTCGATTCGCGTTGTGCTTTTTTCTATTTGAATTTCGGTTTTATTTTTTATTTTGCCTGCCTTTTGTCATAAAAAACCCGACAACAATGGCCGCAGCCGCAGCAGCACCAGGAGGAGGCTTCGCTTTTTTTTCTTTTTTTTCTAGCCACTCGTCAGGGGAAATAAAAGTTACGTTGACACGGACACGGACACTGCCACCAAGTGCCAAGCACTTTGCCCCCTTCCTTTATTCAGGCACCCATCAGGCAGCTCAACCTGCTCGAAAGCCAACACACAATCTCAGCTCTCACTCAGTTGTTCCTGTTGCTGTGTTGTTGCTCTGCTCTGTTATCTGATTTTTCTGCGTGAAAGGTTGCAGCAGCACTTCAACTCTGCTCCTGTAAAATGAGTTGCGTGTAAAATGTGCAAGAAATTAAAACGATTTGCAGCAGAATCAAGTCAAGTCCCGAGGCCACAAAAAAAGTGGCTGAGCGGAGCCAGAGCTGGAAATGTAATGCGAGCAACGACAATTGCTGTTGAGAGCTGTTTGCGAAGAAGAGCCTGAAGCTTTTTTAAAATGGAGTTGAAATGGAAAAATATTTGTCAATTGAGATTATTTAGGTGCTTTGAGTGTCACAAATGGTGAAACGTTGATTGAGCTGAGGATTTAGTTGCGAATAAAAGTTGACAGAGATTTCGTGAGTCGAGCATTTAAGTTGAGGGTCTGAGCAGGAACTCGAACTAAATTAATAAAAGATAAAATTGTTATAAATAAATAATTAAATAATAAATAAATAAAGCCTAATAAAAAAAACGATAAATAAATGAATAAAAAATAAATGAATAAAAAATAAATATGTTAAGTGAAATTGATATAAATAAATAATTAAATAATAAATAAAAGAAAAAGTAAAAAATAAACTGATATATAATTAATTAAATTATAAAAAAAATTAATTTAAGATAAATACTAAAGCAAATGTTTAATAAATAAATAATGAAATAATAATAATAAAGAAACAAATAAATAAATATATTTGTAAAAGGCTTTTCATTTTGTATTGAATTATATTGGAATACACGTAAATACTTTTGTTGCCATTAATTTTAGACTTTTTCTGAAGTTTTAATCAATCAAATCATAATTAAAACAGCCGCAGCTAAAAGTCATCAAATTTTATTATTTAAAGCCAGTGAAAAATATTTATTTTGCTTGCAGCTTCTCAATTTAACAATAAATTCTTGCGGAATGTTATTACATTTTTACAGCCTTTATTATAGTTTATTTTTGTTCAATTTATTTATATATTTATTATTACTTAAATTATTTGTTAGTATTTTTTAAAATTTTATTATTGAACTGATGAGTTTTATTGATGCAGACTTGTTGCAGACTGAAGTTGTTGCGGAAGTCGAACATGCTAGGTAAAGACTATGCATAGAGAGAGAACTCTGCCAGAGCTCTACAACTCTCATCATACAAGTTGCTGTTGAAGTCTGATTTATTGCTGGGAGAGTTTTCAGAGCAGCGCAGGCCGCATCATGCCAATGAGTATGCGTGACTGAGGGATAATGAAGAGTGAGACTGAGAGAGTTATAGAGCAGGCATAATTGCTATAGCTCAAGAGTTGTGTGTGCATTGGTATGGGCACGATCAGTAAAGCTCGAGGCAAAGCAGAGTCAGTCTGAAAGGAAATAAATACAATAATTATATTAAATAAAATAAGTAAAATAAATAAAATAAATATAATAAATAAAATAAATCAAATAAAGAAATAAAATCAAATAAAAGGAAATAAATATAATAAGTAAGTAAAATAAATAAAACATAAGTAAAAGAAATAAAATGAATATAAAAATAATTAAAACAAATAAATGATATAAAATAAATATATTAAAAAAATAAAACATTATTTATAGAAATATTTATTTAATTATTTGCAAGAGTAAAGCCGTCAATAGAAATATAGCTCAGTCTCAGTCTCAGTCCGAGTCTCAGTTTGCTTACCTTTCTCTGGAAAGACAAAAATTAATAGAGAACATGTAATTGATATGTTATATTTAAGCAGACAATTGTTTTCCCCACTTTTTTACAGCTGAAAAAAAAATTTTTTTTGTATAAAAAATATATAAAATATATATTTAAAATATAAAAAATCACTAAAAATATTACTTAATAATTCAAAATTGACTTTCTGCGCCTTTTACTCAAGCTACCAACTTTGACGAGTGCAAACAACGTTGTCTAATATTTAATTAATCTATAAAACAAATACTGACAGTTCCGCAACAAATATATATTTGTCAAGAAGAACTTTAGATATACATACATGTTAACAAAAAAAATTAATTTAAATATTTTATTTGTAATTTGAATATAAATATTTAATTAAATTTAAACACTTAAACCAGTAAAAATGATTTTAGGCAGCTCCTTTTCAAGCAGCTTTTTCTGCAGAGCTCAAACAAGTCTCTCAAATATTCAATTCATTTGAACAGCAAACTTGTTATTTATTGGCCAAATCTTTGGTAAGTGCAACACTTTCAGCATATCGAGAAATGTTTTGTTTATTATCAGTTGAGGACTTGTCTGAGCTCGTTTGCATTTCAGTCCAGTCTCGGCCAGGCCACATTCCAGGGGCAATAGAAACCACTTGAAAAATAGATTTAATTGAGATTTACAGTGCAAGTTAAAGTGCCAGCCACAGTCCGGAAATTTACTTAGGGCCCGAGCATGGGACCGCCCTGCCACAGGCAAAGCTCATAAATTTCAGCTGGTAAATCTTTTGCCAGCTCGACATGGGGCGGGCCGAATGACCCAGTGCAAATCTGTTTCGGGCCGTGCGGCCGATGTTTATTTGTTTTGCTCGCTCGCCCTTGTATTAAAGTTAAATTGCGTTTAAGTAGCTGACTTTTATGGCTCCGACTGTATAATATATGTGTGTGTGTTTATATAATCGCATAAAATCGTATTCAACAGTTGCTGCCTGCCCTCATGAGTATTTGCAAATTCAGCGCATGTTGGCAAGGCCAAAAAGTGAATTGGTTGGCAAAAATAGCCAGGCAACATTGTTGGCCCCAACCGCTTCGCTTCACTCGCAGCTAACGAGCTGAAGAGCGCCAAATGGCTGCAGACTCAAGAGTGCGTGTGTTGGTGTGTGCTGCTGGGGCTGTTGTTGAAATGATAAGCATGTGTGCAATTAAAATGAAAGCGTGCCTCCAGTGTTCCTCTCTCTCTCTCTCTCACTCTCTCTGTGACTGTGACTGCGACGAGGGGAGCCAGCGGCAACGAGACATTGTCCGGGGCAAAAGCGAAACAAGAGCAACATCAGCAGCAGCAACAGCAACAGCCACGCCGCAACCCATGACAATAAAACAAATGTCGCCTATTTTACATAAACGTTGTCCTTGTTATTGTTGTTGCGCTTTTATGTGACCAAAAAAAAAATAAAATAAAAATGTACAACAAAATGCGCAGGAAGCGCGAGGGCAGCCCTCAGCGGGCGCCGATAACAGAGGCGTTGATTAAAAGGAGATTAAACAAATGAAAAATGGCAAAAGATATACGTGTAGAGCCAAAGTCAAAGAGAGCAAAGGGCAAACAGTTGAAGAAGTGAAATAGATCGATATATAAAAATATCTATATATATTGTTGTATATATATTATATATTTATATTCAAGAAAATGAATAATAGTTTGCTTTTCCCTTTCAGCATTCACAGCTTTTTTTCAGCTAGTCGCGCAGCAAAATTAGCTTCAATCCCTGATTTTTTCTGCTCATATTATACTCCATATCTTCCAATACTATTTTTTTTTTCTCAAAGAAGACTAAATTTGTGGCTCACTTAAAAAATTTGGCAACTCTAGCTGTCAAATTGAGTGAGATATGCTTAATTGAATTTCGGATGAGCTGATGGCCATTTGTTAAATTTTAATTAATTTATTTTTTTTGTTAGCTTTATTTCAAAATAATTTTAAAAATATTAGTTGTAATGGTAAAGATCTCATATTAATTTTATTTTAAGCAGAATAAAACAGAGTTTAATAGAAAATAAATTCTATAACTATAACATTCATGGAAAACATTCAACATTTATTGCGAAGGTGGGGTGAGAGCTACCTTTCTGTATTGGCTTCCATTATGCATTCACATTCACATCTGTCTTATGCTTCATTGATTTCATTCATTCATTAATTTGCTCATTCAATCATACATTCACTTGATTCAGGTCTGCCCACTCACTCTGACGTTTTCTTAATTTCTATTCATGTGCCATTACGATCCCTCTCGCTGCGCTGCCCTGAACCACTTCCGTCCGCAGCCGCTTTAATATTTGCGACCTGGACATTAAGTGCTTTATTGCAGCATCACAGAGTCAGCGATTTTATCCTTTTTTGCGCCTTTCGAGCTGTAAACCCATAAAAAGGAGCTGCAAATTAAAAACGCATTAAATTCTGTTGCTGGCAGCTCGCAGAGGCAGAGGCGAGGCGGTCACGTGTGGCCTCTTGATAGCGTCCGAGCAGCAGCAGAAGCAGCAAAAATTTTCAATTCTTGATGCCAATAATTAGTGCGCAGAGCTAGGAGTTGAGGCTTTAAGCCGCTTTGATTTGGAGGGCCAGTCACTCGAAAAGTAAACAGTACCCAACCAGTGGCACGAAACTGGGTCCGAGTGTGGTCGCTCCGTCGGACTGGAGCTGGAGCTGGCGCTCGAGCTGTAAATGAGCAATTAGTCGTAATAAAAACATCAGAGCGCCGGCAGCAACTAACACTCAATGCCCCTGCACATGGCTGTGGACTAAGCGAGCAGCCCTGCCCCCAGCCCTGCCCACAATGAAACGACGTGCACTTAATTCAAATTGCAAAAACTTAACCTCAACATGTGCGCAACCCAAACACACGCAGACGGCCACACACACACACGCACGCACACATGTGTGTGGACATGTAGGGACAGCTCTTCTAGGGGCGAACCCTCTCTCTCACTCTTATTCGGTTGGTAACACATAACACTTCCTCTTGCAGAGGCGCAAAATTAACACACAGTTATCCGAGACGAGGCAGGCGCAGTAGCTGACAGCAGCAGCAGCAGCAGAAGCTTAGCTATGCAGCAAATAGCCGTAAAATGAATGAAATCCGGAAAGAAAATGTTCTGAAAATAGTTTTAGAAAATTAAAATGGATTATAAAAATATCAGAAAATGTTTTGCATATTAACAAATCATTTATTTATTTATTTTTTTCTATTAAATATATATTCTATTTGGAAGCTGAAGCTATGAAATTTGTTAATAAAATAAAAAAATTAAAAATTATTTTTTTTAAATTTAATTTATTTATTTAAAATAATTTTAAAATAAATGCAATTTATATCTTTCAAATAAACTTAATTAATTGGTTTAATATCTTGAAATAAATGCAGTTTATTTATTTCATAACTATTTAATTTATTTATTAAATCATAATAATAATATAAATACCAATTATTGATTTCTTAAACATAAAATATATTATTTATTGATTTCTGTAGTTATAATTATTTAAAAAAGATATTTATAATTTTCTTTGATTTCATTTTTCACTTTCTACTTAATTTTATTAACAAATTTTATTCCTACAGCTGCCAAATGAAATTTTTATTTATTTATATTAAAAAAATTTTAATACCAGAAAAAATAAGTAAATAAATAAAATTAATTTTAAATAAATAAGTGACATGTGTATATTAATTTTTAACAAGTAAATTAATTGTTTTTGGTATTTAAATAAAATTAAATATTAATAAGCCATAAAAATTGCATATGACAATTCATGTTAATATTTTTTATATTTATTTAAATACTCCTTAATTCCAGTTTTTTTTTTTAATTTAAATAAATTTAATTGACCAATTTGTAGTTTTCAGATATTTTTGTGATACAATTTAGATGCATTTTTAAAATGCAATATTTATTTTTTAATGTATCTACAGCTCAAATAATATTAAAATTACATTTGCTGAAGTCCACTTTAGCGAAGTATCCGAGAATTTGTTTATTGGAATGGAAAGGCAAAAAAAGAGAGGCTGTTGGCGAATGCAGCCTACGCCGAACGCGTTGCCTTCGCTGTCAGCGGTCGGGCTGACAGACTGGCTGACAGACTACAAACCAACAAACCAACTAAAGGACTAACAGACAACAGCGACAGCAACAACAAGAGCAACAGCAACAACAACATCTAACAGACTGCATGCAAGTTCGCTTAGGCAGACAGATTGCAAACTTTTTGCCGTTGCCTACTTTCAGGCTGCGCTTGCTTAAAGCCCGCTTTATGTTGTGCTTTGTTGTTGCTTAACGTGGATTTCCGTAACGTTTTTTAGACGCCACCTGCTGCCATTTGTCAGTCTTTTGGCACACACACACACACACACACAGCTGGGGCTTGTTATTATTTTGGCTGCATATAAAAATAAGCAAAGAGGGAGCGCAGCAGGTTTATGAACTGTTTTTCATAGCTCTTCGCATGGTTAGAGTGAGTCTGTGTGCGTGTGTGTGTATTAGTAGATGAGGCAACGTTCCATTTCCGGTTGCGCCCTGACACATTTGGCATTGTCACGTCGTGCTATTTACATAAATAAATAAAACGCAGCCCGCAGTGGCAAAGCATATAAATTCCGGATAAATACGATACAAAAAGGAGCAGCGCAAGGACTTGACATCAGGATGAAGACGCGCATACACTGCACAGAGCCCAAGGCATAGCTCTCTCTATATACATGCGGAGGGTATTCAAAAATAACTTTGTAATAATTGTTTGATTTGCTAAAATCATAAGAAGAAAGGCGCATTTGGCCGCACGCAAATATCTTTTTGTTATTCCTGCAAAAAGCTCGCTTTGACGCCGCCAACGGCATGCGAAAGTTGTGATTGTCGGCCGTAGGACGAAGGACCTCATGCTGCGAGCTGTCCGGGCTCGTTCGTTTGTTTGTTTGAGCAGCGGCGCAACGGAAGTCCCTTGTTTGCCGGCGCTTTTACGTTTGCGGCCTTTAAGTGTTTACGTGGCGTATTAGTAATAAATGTAATGTGCATAAAAGTGTCGCACACGGCCTGCCACGTGGACTCTCCCCCTGTCTCCCTCCCCCTCTCCCGTTGCAAACAAATGTTTACAATGTGTTCGTGGCCCTCGGCGTAAAGTGTAGATTTTTTACAACTTGATTAAGGGCCGAGCCAAGGTCCCGGCGCAGTAAACAAGCCCCGTCAAGTGGGGCGTCAAATGCAGGCACTTAATCAATCAAAGCTGCGAACGAGCAGCGACCCCGACCGGAGCGAGCTACACAGAGCGATAGAGAGAGAGAGAGAGAGAGAGGGAGCTGCTCCATAGTGTCCTTATTAGACAGCGGCCACTACTTGGGGTTAGTGCTCTAGCCTATGCTTTTGGCAGCACAAATTATGGCTCGCTCCGCTCAAGGACTTTGCCTTGATGGACTGATTGGGTCCCATGTTGGCCATGCTTTCAATGTACAGCCCGAGCGTTGGTATTTGTATTTGTGCTCGGCTTCCAGGCATCCAGGCCAAATCCTTGTTTAATGCAGTGGCCGCCCCAATGCCCAGCTACTTAGCTGGTTTCATTGATAAGTCCCGAGGCTTAGGGCCTTGACAATATGCTGCATCGCAGCCTGTCACGACGGGGTTTAAGTGGTTTAAGCAGCCATTTAATGCGCCATGATTAGAGAGCGGCTAGCGGAAGGACTCTGCATATATATATTTTGAACTTTAATTAAATGGAATCGGAGTCGGCCAAGCTGAGATCCTCTCGCGTCTATTCATTGCTATCAGCGCCTGCCTCACCTTTTCGGGGCTAATAACGATTATTAACGGCAGCCAATTAAGAAGCCACAAATTTGGGCCCTCTTCATATTCCCCTGTTGGCCGGGTCGGCACTGCCGTCAAGCCATTATTACTATTTGCTCTTTGCATTCCCTTTGCTCCGTGTGCTCCTTTCGCCATTCTCTGGGGCATTTTTCAGCTTTATTTTTCCGGTCTGCCCCGGCGTAGACACCTCACACAATTCACGATTTTGCTTTTGGCTTGTTCCTTAAAGTTTTGCATAAATTTGGCCAGAAAAGGGTTTCCCTCCTGGCTATTTTTAATTAATGAAAATATTTTCGGCTACTAAAAATAATGTTAGACGCGCGTAAATCGTGCAACGAAAATAAAATAAAACGTGGCTGGCTTTAAAGCCAGTTTGGCTCATTGGCCAGCCAATTAGGCCAAGTGGAAATGAGAGAAAATGCTAAACACAACTGCAGCGCGAGTGGGCGCTCGAGTATCTGTAGATGGCCTACAGTGGCCACTTTTGTAGCTACAAATTTGCGAGGCTTATGTTCAGCGGAAGCAGCATAAGCAGAACAAACTGAGCTGCCCATAAATTTGATAGCAAACAAGGCAACAGAGAGAGGCACGTACACGTGGCGTATGCGCAATATCGCTGAGCTGCAAGCCAACAGCTCTTACGATCATAAAAAGGCCATAGAGAGTTCAGCTGTTCTCCTCCACGTGTGCAATGGTGCGTATGTGTGATATTTGAGCACTGCTCGCCTTACTTTTATCATTTTATGGCGAACTCGGCGGCAATTAATAAATGACAGTCGCAGTTGTCGCCAGCGCGAGTGCCAGAGTTCATTAACTTGGGCACACGTGGCGCGGCGGCACGTGGCAGCAGCCGAGACGAGCCGACGTCTTCAGCAGCAACTCGTAAATGGCTCATAATTCATCGTCTGCATAATCAATCTTCAGCGTTTCACTTCGACTCTTTCATTCATTTGCATGAATCAGCCGCTGCCTTCGCCTTCGTCGCCCATTTGTAATGGTCAAGGATGACAGTGGCAATGCGAATACCAAAATCCGCAGCAATTTGTAAACAGTGCGTCAAAATTGTTTGCGCCCGGCATAAATATTTAGAAAAATATACAAAAATATATAAAAATATACAAAAATATACAAAGCATGTACATATATTTATCTGCCTCTACTATCTATATATAGTCTGTAATCATTTCTGGCCACGCTCTCCAATTTATTGCTCACATATTTATAGACTCTGTTTTTTCCTTGTGCAATTTGCATTTATATATCAGCAGCCGAGACAAATTGCTGTGGCACGTTCGGCAATTATACCAAAACCAGCTGAATGGTAGCTCATCAGCGCAAGCGTGACTTTTATTCATAGTTCTCTAGCTCTAAGCAGCTCTTGATTTATTATATCTATCTGCACTGCGAACTCTGGAATATGTTGAAAAGTTCAGCTCTCCAATTGCAACTCGTAAATTTACATGCTACGGAATTTGTTGTTGTTGTGTTGTTTTTTTTTTTTTTATCTGTTTTCCGTTTTTTTATGCTCTGAATAAATTGAAAACGGGAAAAGGGGTATATTGGCTTTTAGTAATGCGTATCTAATAGACAGCGGAAGGCGTGGCGAGGCCTGTGAGCATATTCTGCATCAGGTTGATAAGCTGAGTTGATATAGCATAGTCTGTGCGTTTTTTTCTCTCACCTTCTTTCCATCTGTCTATCCGTATAAGAGCTAGAGACTTGAACGTTTCTAATTAGTTTTATATGTATCTTCTGCAACTTTGAGATTTTTTTTTATTTTAGATACCAGTTTGAGCTGCAAATATAACCAATATATGAAAGAAAGTTAAACTTTTACTAAATTTATAATTATTCAACAGAATATGATGATCATAGGTTGAAAATTTCATTAAAATCCATTAAGTAAAGCAAAAGTTATTTAATAAAATCGTAGGTACTGCAAAGCCTCAGATTTTATTGAATAAAATATTTAATAAATCTTGAAAAACTCTGATCGAAGCTCTTCAGTATATCTCCAAGTAATTTCCCATTAAAATATATTTAAAAACTCTGATCAAAACTCAGATCATTAAGGGCATCTCCTAGTCCAACACAATTGGCCAGAACATCCACACACGTTTATCCACATTTGTTTAAAATTTTTCCGCTTTTTTGTTTGTTTTTCATTGATAGTCTCACCTTTTTATTCATTTGGAATATGTTTGGAAATGTTAGCACATTTTATTTGCATAGTTTCGCTTTTTGCTTCCACTTAAATAAACATTAAAAATATTGCAATTGCAAATCCATTTGCACTTTTCATAATTGTTTTTATCAATGCTGTTCCCAGACCAGTGCACTCTCTCTATATATGAATTGTTGCTTTCTAATTGGTTAACTGCATTATTTATGAGTATTTCAAGAGTATGACTCTCGCTCTCGCTCTCTCTCTCTCTGTATCTCGCTCAATATATATCTGTTTCTGTCCATGTATAATTTATGCGACTCGCGTGTTAATTTTTATTGCGTAGCCGCATTGTCGCGCGCGCGGTTATTTGTTTATTTATGATTGAATGGAATGGATGTGCCATGATTTCCATATGCAGTTAGACGAACGCCGCTCTGTGTGGCTGTGGGTCGGTGGTGGTTTGCTTTTGGCTTGGCTTTCGGTTTCGGTTTGATGTGGCTGTCTAAAAATATATGCTTTTAAGTGTCTGCCAGCCAGTGACTGGCTGGCTGGCTGGCTGCCTGCTTGCCAAATGATTTGGCTTTCAGCGCCAAACGGTTTTTGTTTTTCTTGCTGCCTGCTTCTGAATTCAATATTTATTTTGATTATTTCAGTTATAATCAGCCTTGGGCCTTGCCAAGCACGCTCTCTTTCTCTTTTTCTTCTGGGGGTGTGTCAGATTTAATAAACATTCCTTAAGGTGTGCTGGCCGCACTCTGCCCTCGAACTCGTACCACGTGACGTATGCTTAATGTTCTTTGTATTTCGTTTCTGTCGAAAGATATGCAAAGGCGCCCTTCCTCAAGGCTATTGCGGTTGCATGTGCGCCAGCAATTAGGCGAGTGACAGAAAACTTAAAACCACGCCGTCGGCATGGAGCAGCCCAGCTGCTTTAATATGGAAAAATATTTATTTGCATAGGAAAATGCAGAAAAATAAATGGAAAATTGTTTTAAAAATCTTTGTATAAATTTATAAACATTTAAAATTTGGAAATGTATATTGAAAGTGTATTATAAATTCGATTGATCAAGATTGCTTTCAGGTATATCAATACGTAAATGTTAAATGCAGAAAAATAATTAATAAATTCCTTAAAAAATTGGCATAACTTAATAAAATAAAAGTATTTGAAAAGTGTGTTAAAAATTCAATTTCAGTATTTAATAACTTTTTTTATTGCTTGTAGATATAGTAATAAATAAATTCGCTGCCGTTGCAAACATTTAATTTGTTATTTAGCTTGAAAATAGAAATATGAAAATGCAGAAAAAAATGAGTGTGGAAATTGTTTTAAAAAAAAATCTAATAAACATATCAATATCTAAAATGTATATAAAAAGTGTATTGAGACTATTTATGAGATTTAAGTGCATAAATTGTTGTTGGATAGAAAAATGAATATGTGAAAATGCAGTAAATATATATGCAAATTAAAAAAAAATATTTTTAAACTTCGTAATAAATTTTAAGAGTTAAAAAATATTAATAAATATTTAAAGTATATATCAGCAGCCTATACGCAGCTCAACTTTAATGTGCATAAATTATTTTTAATGCCTGTGAGTATATAAATTGATATATTCTGGAAAAGTAAACAATTTTAATGAGTTAAGTTAATGAACCACAAATGAATTAAAAGTATTATTTATTTAATATTATTATGAGATATTATGTATAATTAATCTTTTATTATATTTTTAGATATGCATATATCCATCATACACTTTATATTTTATATTTAGAATATAATATATAAAATATAAAATAAAATGATTAATATATTTTAAAATTATGTATACTTTAGGGGCAGAGCCAAGCTAGCTTGCCTTCAAGTCTTGCCTTGGTTTATTATGTATAATTATATTTATTCAGCAGCTGATATATATTGCGTGTTCTCACATTCAAATTGTATTAAATAATTATAGTTAATATGAAACCTTTCTGGGCTTTACTATGGCTGCAAAGATTAATTTTCTATTAGTGGGCAGCACAAAGTCCTTTGTCAGCGACTCATTTAATGCTCAGTAGGCAGCTCATTTTGTGAAGGCTTTCATATTTGGCCAAGTACACAAAGCTGACCTTTAACTCGTGGCTACGTGGGTCATTAACTTTATTAAGCGGCGACGGCGACGGCGAGCAAAGTGCTTGCCCAATGAGCCGCACAATAAACAATTAATTAAGGTGCTAAGCACTCATAAACAAATAAGGCAACCGCCAGCAGTCGAGCGGGGCTGGTTCGAGAGTTGCCAACCGAATTTGGTTTATTGAACCGGGCAAGAAAGAGTTTTTGGCTTTGGCTACTTCGAGTGTCATTGCCTTGAATAGAAATTAATTATAAAGCGCCTTTTGTCCATAATTTAGCAACTGTTTTTGTGCTCTCTCTCTCTCTCTCTCCCTCTCTCTCTCTCTCTCTCTCTCTCTGTAGGAGCTGCTGCCTTATTAATAAACATTTTGGTGGGCGCCACAAGGTGCCTTATTAACGGCACTTGCTGGAGTTGAAAGTCGCGCCAAACGCTGTCAACAATTGCCGTTTAGTGTTGCCAAGTCTCCAATTATGTGCGCCGTTAGTCAAGGCGGGGGCGGCGGCTCCACCCCCAGCCAGGTTGCCAGGCAGCTCCACCGGCGGAAACATTTTGCAATTTTCAGTTTAACAATAGAAAGCAATTACAAAACAAACTCGGCGCTCAATGAGAGCGGTGTGTGGCAACAGCCAGCCAGGCAAACAAAGTGTGATGATAAGGAGTGGGGCTGGAGGGGGGAGCATATGTAGGCGATGAGGCGTTGCCGTTGGGCATGGCGTCGCGTCGCCTGCGTGCGTGCGTGTGTGTAATGATGATAACACACACATGACTGGGCCGTTGTCAGGCGTGGGCGATGTGCTGATTGGATACGCTCGAGCTGATTTTTTTATTTTTTTTCTGTCTGACAAAAATGCAGTGAGGAGAGGAGCAAAGGAGTGGCAAATAGAATTTGAATTTATTTGAGAAGCAAGTGAAATGCAACTGATAATAGGTAAGAGAAGAGAAGATTTGTTTTTGTCTATAGAAAGAATGTATATTTAGTTGCTGAGAGGAGTAAGTTCGAGGAATAATAAGAGGCAGTAACAACTGGGTATAAATTCCTGGAAATGTGAGCAGCTTCCAGTTGGCCTCGTTTGCCTTTGCTGCAACCCTGAAGCTGACGTCTTTGGTGAATACTAAGAAATGTGAAATTGCATTTACCTGCTAGAGAACAGCATATAAGAGTTGATGACTCGATGGCATCATTACCATTGGCAGAGCTTCGGGCGAGAGCCTCTAAGTCTCTGTGGCTTTTCCACGTATTCATGTTACTTCAGTGAAGCCCATGAAACGAGGTCTGAAACAGTTAAATCAGGTAAAATATTTTCTTCATTCCCAATTTCACATTCTTGAGAAATAAACCGACTCATGACTAAACAGTTTTGTATTCAGCATTAAAAAATTTCAGAAATTTAACAACCGAATAGACTTTCTGGGTCATATGCTAAAGGAATAGAATGGATAGTTTTGCCCGATATATACATGTGATTTATATTGTATATATATATATATATGGTATATATTATACCTAGCCCAACTACATCCCTATATATATATATATATATTCACTCCATATTCCAGCCTCAGCTAGGGCCTTCTTTAAGCCTTAGCTAAATATTTCACGCTCAAAAGGCTCCTTCTACCTTGGCCATTGCGCATACGCCGCGCCACGCTAATTGCAACAGCAGCAGCCGTGCAGCCGTGGCGCGACATTTAACTAACACTGCAGTTGGACTAAATGCTGCCCAGGTGTGCCGAGCCGCGGTGCAGTCAAATTAAAGTCACAAACTAACAAAATGCGCAATAAAATGCGCCGCCAACGGATGTCAGCGTCGTGAAAACTTTGCGCCGTTTATTGTCGACGCGACGCGACGCGACGCGACTCGACTCGACTCGGCCCCATTTCCGGCATCCGCACGGAGGCAACTTGCAACTTGTAGCTGCAACCTGCAGACTTTGTTTGTTTTCCGCGACTTCAACTAATTTGCGAGCATTTCGGCCATTAAATTGCGAACTCTATATACGTTTTTTGTGTTGACTAACAAGTTGATGAAGTCGCTGGCTTAGTTTCTTCTGCCTGTTGTTTCTCCCCCTTTGCATGCAATTAGCCCAGCCTGCGATGCCAGCTAGTTAGCCGAGAGCTCTCCTACCTACATTGGAGCGGGATGCAAACTAGTTTGCCAGCGCCATCAATCACCTAATACAAAGTTCTTGTTCTGATATACATTAGATAAAACATTTCACAAGTTATTTGCTTGAATTATGAGAGCACATCAATCATTTAGTTAGACAAATCATTGACAGCCGCAGCAAAATGATAGAAATTCATCATTTTCAGCTCATGTATAAATAAGGATATCGAGAAGTCACAAAATCTATATTGAAATAAATGTTTATTTATTTAAATTAATATAGTATATAAATAAAATAAAGGTATCAAGAAGTCAGCAAATATTTCCGCCAATAAATTATTTATTTATTTAAAATATTATTAAAAATATTATTATTATATTATGTTTATTAAAAATGCTTTATTTATTTATTGTTTTATGGATAATTTTTTTATTGCAAGAAATAATTATTTATTTAAAAAAATTTTAATTTTTAATATTTTTTATATGCATTTTTTTATTGAAATTAATATTTATTTATTAAAAAAATATTGCTCTTGAAAATAAATTTAAATTTAAATAATTAATCTTTGGGTAATGCATTTTTTCCAATATTTATTTTAAATATATTTATTTATAACTTTTAAAATATTTATTCTAAATAAAAACGTTTCTTTATTAAAAATATATTGACTTACTATATTTATTTTAAAAATTACTCTTTTTATTACAATAAATATTTATTGATCTAAAATATATTTAGTTATAATATTTAATACATTTTTTCTTTTCATATCATTTTGTTTCTTTTTTGCATTATACATTTATTTATTTATAATACATATTTAAAATATTGCAATAAATATTTATTTACCTAAAATATATTTATTTGTAATATTTAAAATATTTATTTGACATTTTTTTAAATTTTTAATTAAGTCTTATTTCTATGAAGAACTTTAAAAACTCTTATTGCAATTGAAATATGAAATGCGGAGCAGAAATAATTGAGAAATTACATCAAAGCCGCCGACTCGTTTCGTTTCGTCAAAAGTTTTTTAATATTCGCTTTTCGGTTTTTATGCCGTGCAGACGGGAAATAAAATTAAATTTATATAAATTGGGAAGAGCTGAGACGTGAGACGTGAATTCAATTCAATTAAGTGCGCTTGCTTATTCGTAACCTCGACATTCATAATCATCTCCATTTACATTTCCAGTGCTCGACCGCAAACGTCCTTCGTTCGTGGCAAACACACACAAAAGGTACAACAAACAACAAACAACGAACAACAACTGCAAATGACGTGCGCTGCTTGTTCGCAGACATCAAGGATAACAAGGATAACAACAGCAACAGCTAACAGCTAACAGCCACAAAATCAATATTAAAATACAAAAAATAAAAACATTTTCATTTAGATTGTCATGGAGTAGAAGTTAACTGAAGTCCAACTAAAGCAGCCAACACTTACTCTGTATTTGATCAACTCCAGCCGAAAAGTTGCTGTCTTTATGTAGCTGTTAGACTCTGCATGTGTCTTGGCATTTAAATGATATTTTTCATACGCTTCACTGAGCTTTAAATTAAAATTAATAATAAATGAGCAGTTCCCTAGGAGCTCCCCAGTCGCAAGTGCCTCTTGAGCAGGAGCAGCGCTAGCCCAATATGTAAATGAGCCCAGGCTCAAGTTGCTAGTTTAAGCATTATTTAAACTGAGTTTGCTTACTCTTTAGCAGAGAGAATGGTTAGAGAGGTTGACGTTTTACTCTTATAATTATGAAATTTCATTCTGCTGTATATATGGAAAGAGTCACCTTCCTGCTTATCTGCATTCTTCACCTGTGCTCTGCCTGCGTGTCCACAATTTATTTGCTGCCAATCTCTATGTCGCCTGCCATCTATTTATATGTATATAAATCAACAAATATATTTCCGCGCATATATCATAATTTTTTGCGTTCATTAACCAGACATATTTACATGCGTATTTATATATAGAGTCATATATTATATGGCAAATATTTGATGTCAATTACGATGTAGGCTCGATGCTGCTCCTATCTATGCCATAAAATGTAATGGCTTGATAAAGGCGTGCTAAAATAGTTTGCCATGCCAACACACACACACACACACACACACACACACACACACACACACACACACACACACACACACACACACACACACCCACACACACACATACTCGCTCAATTAAAACACTTCATTAACACGTATTTCACAATGGGAAAGGAGCGAAAACTTTTGCTCCCCTGCGACTGTTAAGCACTATATTTGAGAGGTCTCTCATTTAATATATATGTATATACATACGTATTTTTATTTTATTTTTTTTTTTTTTTTTTATTTTTCCCATTAAACTTCCGGAATTTCAATGGGTTGTGCATGTTGTGTGTGCGCCGCCGCTGCTGCTGCTGCTGATGGAACAGAAATCATGCACAACTGAGCTTTTGGCAAGGCTTTCAACTTATTTCAACTCAATTCTATTTTGCGGCTGCACAAACATTGCCAAACTCGTTTTTTTTTCGAGCAAAATGTTATTTAAGCTTTTGTTTGCGTGTCGAACTCTGTTGCGAGCTGCTCGTAAATTATTGTGAACTGTCCATTAAAATTGTGAACACACACGCTCAGAGCAAATGGCAATTGCTAAACCAAATAAACAAAGACATATATGATGTCTCTCTCTCTCTCTCCCTCATATATTGTATATTGTAATTTAAAAACACAAAGAGCCAATTGTTGCACTTTTTGGTATTTGGCATTAATTAGGCAAAGTCGTTAATTAAATTGTCACCAATGCGAGAATATGTTTTTTCCTGCGTTTTTGCTGTTTGTTAATGAAATGCAAATAGCCCAAAGGAGTAATTAATATATGTAAAGCTCACTCAATAAATTAAAACTAAATATGCGTGTGGCTGGCTGGTTAGGTTGAGGTTTTTAGCTTGCACTAGCTGTAAGGCAATGCTGTAATGAATTGTTTTGGGTAATTAGACTGGAATTAAATGCCAGTTGCGTGAAGCTGAGTTTAGGTAGAGATTTTGTGAATGAGAAGGAATTTATAATGGGGAAAAGGGGTGAACATGTGTATGGAAAAGGCATAAATAACTTTGTGAAGTAAAAGGTGATGAAGGCATGTTCATATTTCAGCTTCTAAATATAATAGAAAATTATATATATTGTAATAATGTATAAAATAAGAATATATAAAATAATTTATTTAAAATAATAACTAAATTTGATAAATAAAAATAAATAAATATATAAGCAGTAAAAAGTAATTAGTTTAAAAAATTAAATAAGAGTAAAAGTATTAAAAATAAAAATTATAAAAAAATAGATATTAAAATAATAATAAATTACAATAATAAATGATAAGAATAAATAATAATATTAGTAAAATTAATAAATAAAATCAATAAATAATATACAATAATAAATAAACAATAAACAATAAATAATACAAAAAATAAAATAAAAATAATAAAGAATACTAATTAATTAAATACTACTAAATATTAAATATTTAAATGTTTAAATAAATATTTAAATAAAGTCTTCTGCTTTGTACTTGTTATAGATACATATGTACTTGTTATAGATACAGTGCATATAGTTTGCAATATATATTTTATAATTGAAAAGTCGTTTCTATGCAAATTTCACTCATTTCCCACTCGGCCACAACTGGCTTAAGCAATTTTATGTGTTCGACACAAATTCATATGTAAACATCAATAAACTCTCAGCTTTAGGGCTTAAACTTGTGCTGGAAAAACACACTTTCAGTTCATACGATTCTTGACTTTGAAATAAATATTTTGAAAGTTACGAACGGATTGTCGGAGCCAAGCACACAAACACAAACAGCCAGAGCCATATAGCATGCAATTATGAAAAATGTTTTTTTGCCAACTGCAGCTGAATGGGATAGTTCGCTCAGAGCTGTTGCCAACTGACAACAACGTGCCAGAATGTTGCTTGCCATGCACACACACACACGCTCACACACAGATGCATTGTGTGCAGTAGGGCAGTGAAGAAAACGTAGCATACAAATGAGCGCAGCTTGAATGAAATCTAGAGCCAAAGATCAACTGCAAACACAAACAGAAAACTGAATAAGCAGAGCTTTGCTATATGCTAATTCAAGGGAATTTCAAGCAAATACTATATATATATTGTATATATTTTTATACAATATATTGCATATCGAATTGCAGCTTCGGAACAATTTATGTGGCCACAAATCTCGAGCTTCGAGTGCCATAAAAGTCGGCAATTGACAATGTTTTAATTGCACAGCGATATGATATATGGGCGTGGCAGAGCACACAACTCACTATTCGATTTAAATATATATATGTAGCTTGACCAAGGACTGCAGGCAAATCTTTTCATTTCTCTTTGCAAGGAGGAAATCGCATGCAATTCCTAGGGAAATTGTGTTGTGGCTGCCATTTAAAGTGTCCAATAAAGGTTGCATCTCCAGTGGCCTGGCAGCAGCAGCAGCAGCACAGCAAGGGAAATACGTACATATGTTGCAGCCACATATTAAACTTTAGTCAACGACGACATGCTAGAAATGTTGGGAAATGGGAAATGAATGCAGTAGCAGAAGCACACGCCACACACCTGCCCAGTCAGCTGAGAGCTAAGCTCTGAGCTCAGCTGGCTTTTTAACTAAGTCAAATTTGTATATGCATACATAACACTTCAATGCGAGACAATGGCCGTAATAACTCTCCAGCAACAGCATAATTTAGCCTATTAAAACTCATCTCTGTTGTTGTATGCAGTATGTTTGTCTTGTTAAGAACTTATGCTCAACTCTGCTACAATGCAATTGTTGCATATGCCAACAATAAACATGAAAAGCATTTTCCCACATCCTGCGCCGGCCAACCTTCCACTCGGGCCAAGCCCTTCAACAAGCCAAACAACACTTACACGCCGAAAAACAATATGAAATAAGAACAGAAATGCATGCGCGGAGGGTAGTCGACGAAGGCAATATCCTAGCAGAAATTGGTGAGTGGCTAAACAAAATTAAGAAAAAATATTTATAAAATATTTAATTAATTATAGTTATGGATGATGGACACTAATAAGAGATAAAAGAACAAGAAAAGAAGACAAGAGAAAGAAATAAATATTTAAATATTATATAAAAAAAATAGGATCCAAAAGAAGCAGAAATATGGCAATAGTGAAAAGTACATTAGAAAGCTATAGTAAAGATATAAAGTTAAGGAAGCAGAAAGAGCAGCCAAGCAATATAAATAGAATAACAGAAAAAAATAAAAATATGATGATTAGGGGAAGACATCTATTTATTTATCTTTGTATATATATTATTTATTTTTATTATATTTTTTTTAATTTACATTTGCAATTCAACTCTCATACACCCCTTCCCCAAGTTTTTTTTTCCACTTCTGCAGGGCATTTCGAGACAAAGCAACAGCTGCGAATGGACTTACAATGCGCAAAGGTGGCGAGTCCACTAGAAACGCCACGTAACCCTTGCCAGCGCGTTGATTGCAATGTTCATTTAACGTATTTAATTTCTCCAACTAATTCTGCCTGTCAGTTGCGTTCGGGACTTTCGGCTGTAATTGAAAATAAATTTCCAGTCGATTTCCATGTGCGCTTTGAGCTCGGCTCACGCACAGCAAACGGATGAGCGCAATGCTCAATGCAATTAGGGGCCGACTTTCGGCTGAGTTGAGTCAGTTCTGCTAGCGAAGTAGTCGAATGCCTACCAAGTCGAGCAGCAGCAGCTGTGTCAAAGTGAAATAGCTAATTCACTTTGGCTTGACTTTCGGCCAGCGCAATATGAATTTCTTATCAATATTTCCCCATAAAGGTAATATGCTAGATTTACGATAGGATGAAAGGTCAAAGTTTGGGTAAGCTATAAAGGTAAAGAGAGTTGTGAAAGCTGAGCTAAAGCTTGTGCTCGTTAGCATAAAAACAAAAATGTAATCATAATATAGGGAATATAAGGGAATGTGGAATAGAATAGGAGAATAGAAAAAGAGTGACATATATATAAATATATGTATATACATATATATATCTAAATATATATATATATATATATATATGTATATGGAGAGAGAGGGAAATAGAGAGAGTTATTCAGATACTAACATCTATATAAATAAAAGGAGTTATAGCATACGCGACATGGAGAAAAAGAGAGGGAGAGGCAATGAGATACTTTGATACAGACAAACAACACGCTGAAAGAGAGATCGCGAATTCATGTCGCCAATTATATTCCACATTGATTGCAATTGCCGTTATTTAAGCATGGCTTAAAGTCAATTTATTTAACATTGATTTTAACGCCGCTGCATGAAATATCCTTTTAATGTTGGTCAATTTAATTTGCGTAAATTCCACTCGGCATTCAGCGCAAATTCACACGCCCACATACATTATTGGGGGGATTTGCCGTAATGATGTGCTCTTTAGCCACGTTAATACCCAATGACCGAACACATTCCGAGCTCATTTACTTATTGTAATCCCATCATAATCCCCAGCGTTGCTCTTTGAATTCCGAGCTGTGAGTGTTTTGTTTTATTTTCTGTTTGTTGTGGTTGTTGAAGATGGGAAGTCGACACAGGCGAGTGCAGATCTAATTAAAGTATTCAACCTTTTGTCTAATTTGCTGCACAGTTGCCTCTGCCGCTGGCTCTGCCTCTGACTCTGCTTCTGCTCCGCCACCTTGTTTGGCCCTAATGATTTTATTAGCATTCAGCGCGGAAATGGCAATTAATTCCATTAGCATTGACCTCGTTGTGCTGCCATTACGAGACTTGGAGCAGACGCACGCTGCATTAAAAATAAATAGCCAAGACGAGGAGTTGAAGATTAAGAGTTGCACTCTGTATATTAACGATACACATACATATATATAAAGCATCTCAATTAGCCTGATCAAATCAGTATCTGCACGAATCTCCACTTTTTAATAGTCACAATCATTTGAGCTCCCCAAGCGGAAGGTAAACTGGCCAGCGCAAGCCGAAAGCTAATGGCGGCCATAAAATAGTTGGCGTTAGGGCAGCTGCCACAGCAGCGGGTAGACCAGATAAAAACCCCTGTTTAGTTGGCCACAATTGAAATACCAAAATATACCAGTTTATGTGCATGAAATTGGCTGAAGATTATAGAAAATTGCTGGCTAAGAAAGCAGCAATTGATTTTGGATTATCGAAATCGAATTATGTAAGATTAAAGTGCAATTTAAGCAAAGTCGATTTTTCTACAGATCTACAGCGCTGCTCAGCTAAATAGGTTTGTATTTCATTAATTATTTGAAAATGAAAGAAAGCTCCGATTTGAATGAAATAAACTTTGTTGTATTAGAAATTTAATCAGGTATGATGGAAAAATATTACCCTTTGTAAATTGGTGTTTCACATAATTTTAAAAATATTTTTAAATAATATATAAATATATATATATTTGCTGCCTGAGTTTACCTTTTCCGAAAAGCTTGAAAACTTATATATCTACAACGAAAACTTCGATTTCAGTGAAATACATTTTATTATATAAAAAAAATAAATCAACCATGCTGAAAGAATGTTGCTGCTCTGTAAATTTTGATTTATTTTTATATATATTATTATTATTTTTATTTTTTTTTTAAGAATATATCAATAATGCCGTTTTGTTTTGGCTTATCTGAATAGCTGTTTTTACTACAAGTATTTCTTATATATAATTATCACATGATTTTAGTATGGTTTAGTATTAATATCAAGTATACGACTTGAGTTCATACTGTATATATCTCCATATCAAATATTTTTCTTCTATATATTTCCTCATTTAACTAGTCAGTCGAATGCTGCAGGACAGCTCTCTATTATTTAATTAGTTTCATTTAGTTATTCAACCGCAAATGTCAACAGCCGTGGCAAAGCTGCAAAATTAGATGTGACAAACACACATAGTTGCTAGAGCTGGTTCGGTTTGTTGACAAACATAAATTACATCAAATATGCAGCGCCAAAAGTCAGTTCACATTAAAAGCCAGAATAAGTAGGCCTCGATTATCCGCTGGTATTTAGTCAAATTATTTTCGTTGTTCTGAATGCGCTCAAAATTAATTTAATGATTTTCCGTCACGCTTTAATGTGCTCGACTCGTGACAAATGCCAAAGATAAATGAGCACGGCCAATGCACAAACATGACAATGGACATAAATACCCATTGACAATTAGCAGACAGAGAGAAAGAGAGAGAGAGAGAGAGAGAGAGAGAGGGGGGGGAGTAGACAGAGATTATTGGCTCTACGCATATCGAGCGATGCGATTTATGGCATTTGTTGTTAATTTGTCTTTGGGCCATGGAGCTGCAGCTTTATTGCTGCCGCTTGCAAACAAAAGCCAAAAGCGAAGCCAAATAGTTGCGTACACACAGTGCGTATGCTTGATGTATGGCATACAATGGTAATGGAGACCGCACAGCACTTGGTGCCCATGAAACACAAACCTTTCGCTTATTTAAACCACCATTGAGTAATGGCCTTCAAGCGTTAGCCGCAAACTAAACGGATTTTGTAGACTGCGAGGAAGTAGAGGAGGAGGAGGGGCTGGCGGATGGTAGGTGAAGCTAGAAAGACAAATTTAGCTTGAAGAGCAGAATGTCGTTGCTTTAATTTATGCAATTTGTTAGCTGGTGAAAGGGAATTGCTAGAAAATTGCAAAGGAAAAAGACTTAAAGGTATTTGCTTTAACGTGTGGAAAATATTTAAAGTATAAAATGAATATAAAATAAATGAATAAAAATAAAAATAAAATATACATAAAAAAATAAATATAAAATAAAAATATTATAAAAAATGAATGGAAGTAAAATAATTTTAAAATAAAAAAGTAAATATGAAGAATAAATATACAACATATATATAAAAATAAAAATATATAAAATTAACATAAAACAAAAATATATACCTATAATAAATACAACATAAATAAATAAAATAAGTATAAAATGAGAATAAATTAAATAAATACGAAATAAAAATATATAAAATAAGTATGAAATTAAAATATATATAATAAATATAAATAAAAATATGTAAAATAAATAAAAAATAAAAATAAATAAAATAAAATTAAAATAAATGAATATAAAGAATAAATAAATAAAATATTTATAAAAAATTTAAATATATAAAATTAATATAACATAATAACGTATAAAATAAATATAAAGCAATAATAACTAAAATAATATGAAATGAAAAATTAAATAAATAAAAAATAAATTATATAAAATAAAAATGTAATTAAAATATATAAAATAAATATAAACTGAAAATATGTAAAATATGTAATATGTAAAATAAAAATGTATATAATAAATATAAAATGAGAATATATGAAATAAATACGAAATCAAGAAAAATAAAAATATATAACAAAGATGTAAGAATTAATGAATAACACAAATTTCAAGAAAAATACATAATTCACTTTGATCACTGACTTCGATTACTTCTATAGCATTCCATCTCTGCTTTTGGGCATTTCCAAGCTGCTGCTTTGTGTGTTTGCCTTGAGTTAACTCGAGTGCTCGGCGCAAGTGTCTCTAACAATGCCTACTCGTTGAGCGTGTCACGTGTTTGTTCGGTCTCTCAAGTTGCAGCGGCTCGATAGTTGTGCCAGGTGCTTAGCGCTGTGAGTCGTGTGCCTTTGCACCTGCCTGCCAGGTGTTCGTAATTGTATGTGAAACTTGTTGAAGGCTTCAATTATGATGTGTGTTTGCCCAGGGCACACACACACGCACTCTCCCACGCACACGCACACGCACACAATGAAGCCGCAGCAATGTGCGCGACTTGCACTTTGGCATGGCTGGTTGGCCAAGTTGTTGTTGCGGCCATTGTTGGTGTGCCTTTACTTGCATTGGCTTTCATGTTGGCGCTGTTGCTGCCTGACTGGTGCTGCTGACTGCCGTTGCCGTTGCCTGTAAATGCAGGATAATTGGCGTAAATAGCAAAACAGCAAATTGCCATTAACTATTGGAAAAATGTGCACTGCTTTCAGCCGGCTGGCTTCGGTTCGGTTCGGTGCGCTCCGCTCTCCTGTTCCGTTCAGTAGGTGTTGGGTGATTACGCAAAATGCAATTAAAAATATTTAAGCTTCAGCAACATGCACAACAGCAGCAGCAGCAGCAGCGCCAAAGTCCCTTAAAGCTTTCAGCTTAAAGCAGGGCTTGGCCTCCTTTTTTTTTGGTGCCCTATGCACATCATCTTTGCTTATTTTTCAAGCTTAACTTGTAACGCTTCGGGTTTTTTTTGTTGTTGTTGCTGCTTGTACACAGCGCTTATCATTGGCCATAAACTGGGGATTTTGTGGAGTTTTTACACTCTCCTTCTCTCTCTTCTCTCTCTCCCTCTCTGCAGTGGCTATTAATTAACAGGCTGCTCTGCTTGCTCTGGTTAATACTCTGCTCTACCCAATTTTTTTTTTTTTTTGTATTTGAACTCGAATCCATTGAAAATGTATAAACAAGGTGTAATAGTGTGTGTGGCCATGGAAGCGTTGGCTTAACAAAGTGATAACTGCGAATTACAGAGAGAGATAATAGCTTAAAGCGAGCCTTGTTGAAATAACAAATAAAAGTGCAAAAGAATCTAAAATCAAATTATTATTTAAGCTGATTCAATTGCTGAATCCAATTGAGTTTCGGCTTTAAAGTTTGTGTGGAATTTTCAACTGCATAAAGAGAAGTCCTGAGAGGAGATCTCTCACACAATACTCGATTCATTTTGGTATATGTTCAAAAATAATAGAAGTAGTTTATATACATATATAACACCAATGCTATGTATGTATCAACTGTAGCAATTGTAATTACTTAAATCTAAAGGTTTTTTATTTATTAAAATATTACAAAAAAATTAAAAAGTTATGAATTAAATTAATAAAGTTTACTTGTTTTTTTTTATTTATTTTTTGTTAAAAAAAATTGAAATTAAAAATAAAAAAAAAAAAACATTTTTTTATTATAGTTTTAAATGTCAAAATAAAAAAACTAAAATAAAATAGTTTGAATTCTATTTTATTATTTTATTTATTTTTATTAAAATGTTAAAAATAATTAAAATTTTACAGATAAATATTTAATAATTTTTTTAATGTTTAAAAAAAAGGCTTACTATTTTTAATTATTAAAATGTTTAAAGAATATTTAAAATATATATATTAATAAAAATAATTTAAATATACAAAAAATATAATAAGAGTGATTGCTTGATTTTTATATTATTTTGTTTATTAAAATATTATAATAAATTAAAATTTACTATTTTTTTTATTTATTTTTTATTAAAATGTCAAAAAATAAAAAATTTAAATTTATTGCAGCTTTTGTCATTGACTCTAAATTCACCTTAACAAGGGAGATGGCTTGATGCCTTTATTTTTCTATTCTGTTCTATTCTATTTTAATTTATATTACGACTATCCAGAGAATGAGATCGAAAATATAATTTACATTTTAAGATAATAAACTTGAGGCTCAAGTTCTTTTATTATACTTGCCTGCACTGTCTTCAGCTTTAACACTATTCCTTATTATGCCCCCCGTTGTAGTAATTATGCGAAATCCACTTATATGTAAATAGCGAAACTAAATTGTTATTCTAAATTTGTGTGAATTTTGTGAATTTTATAAATTTCCTGCTTAACTGGATTCATTGAATCTCGAGAGGAGCACAGCTTTTATCTAATAATCCAGCTCTAATCTTTGGCTGTCGCCAAGCTTCGGCCTTAACATATGCGCATAGTTTAGCATAATTTGCAAGCATTATCTAAATTATGCCAAAAAAAAAAAGAAGAGAAAAGGGAGTAGTAAAACATTGCATATTTTGAGGCAGCTTAGCCGCCAGGCATAAGCGCATTTTGAACAGCCTCAAAGAGAGAGAGAGAGAGAGAGAGAGAGAGAGGGAGAGTTTGTCTGAGCTGAAGAGACGTTGCAGCTCGTGCTGCTTATGTTAATTTACATGTCTGCCTCAGCTGCAGGTGGCTGCCGTAGGCCAGCTCAGCCTGGCTCACCTGCGACTAATGCATAAATTCCTAGCCATCACATATGTACATATATATATGTCTATATAGCTGATGTGTATATACACGTATGCCTATGCATTTGCCTGCGCTTTTCGTAAAAATCATCGCATGAGCAGCCGCGCGTGTTTTATTGCACAAACAAAATGAGTTTCTCGCATGCCTGCCCAACCTCTGCTGCAACTGCATTAGGCCAGGCCCACAGAGAGAGAGCGAGAGAGAGAGGGTGGGTGTAGGGACGTGCCTGCCAGACCCGCCCATAATTGAGCTCAAAATAGTTTTGCATAAAAATGCAAATTGTCACATATCCTGCACATTTCTATTTAGTTTTGCACTCGGCTCGGCTCACACTGCAAATTGTTTGCGGCTTATCCAGGCTCTGGCATCTGCACCTCACCTCTCTCTCTCTCTCTCTCTCTCTCTCTCCGCCACTGTGTAAGTCCGTGTTGTGGCACATAAATAACGACATTGTTACGCAGCCCCCGCCGTAATCGCTGGCAATTTGTTTTAGACGGCGTTTGTTCGAATTTATACGGCGTAATGCAACTTTAATTGAAACGCAATCAGGCAACAATTAATGCTGCCTCTAATTGGCCTTTGCCTGTGCAAGCGGATTCATTTCAGATAAGCTGGAAACTCTCTGATTTCATTGGAAATGCGAGGGAATGCCCCGACTGCCCAACTCCCGATTCCATTTCAATATGATTCACATAATTTATGGCACATGCCATGAGCCACTATGAAAAACTTTGGCCCATTTGCTTGACTGCGCATAAATCACGTTCATTTTAAAGCAAAAAGAAGAAAAACTAGATGTTGCCTGGCATATTAACATGCCCGGCTCATAAATGTTAAAAAACATGCATGGAAAACTAAATAAGATGTGCAAATACGATGATACACAGAGCGAAAAGAAACGAAACTAGACAACAAGCAGGAAACAGGCGAAGGCGAAGCCAACAATGGCAGCAGCAGCAGCAGCAGCAGGATCCGAAGGAACTGGCACAGATAATCGGGACACGTGCCATGGCGTCAGTCTGTGGCCGCGAGGCTTTTACGGAAAGTCAAATAAAGCCCAAGAGAGGCCCAGACAGAGAGTCAGACAAAAGGTTTCACATATGTCTGCATTTATATATACAAATATATATACTTTGTATATATATGTGGCCAGGCTTGGCTGTCGCTTGCTCGCAGGGCTTCGGCTTTGTTTGCTTGCAGCAGGCGAAGCCTGGCGCCGCTTTGTCGCCGCTGGACATTGGCCCGTTTGCGTTAAGCGTTAACGAAACTCAGCGCAAATGGGCTAAAACGCTTCAAAATTGTTTAAATAAATTTACTTAGCTCTGTTTGCGTTTTTCTCTGTTTTTGCTGTTCACTTTTCATTTGCATGCGGGCGCCGAAAGCCTCAGCAAATTTATTTTCATCAACCGCACGCAAAGTGAAATATTTCGTAGATAAATATGAGGAAAAGGGAAATTTACAATTTGTGTTGTCATTTATTATTATTTAAGTTTAGTTTAATATCAATTTGGGTGTTCATGAGGCATGGAAAGGGAAGTGGAGTAAGTATATTGATAAGAGAAGGAGAGTGAAGAAATTATATTAGTTTTGCGAAATGTTTGTTAAGCTGGAAATTTAACTTTTAAAAATATATATATTATATAGAAATATTTATTAGGCTCTCGTTTGATATGCTATCTATCTACATGATTTTCTCTTTAAGATTATTTTTTATTGTAATTATCTTTTGGTTATCAAATGAATTTTCTTACAAATACATTTTATTATCAAAATTTTATTTATTAATTTCATATTAAAATTCTATAATTTGATTTACATAAGATTGTTATAAGTTTATTATATTATTTTACTATTTTCTAATTTTATTTTTATTTTATTCTATGAAGAATTTTTTACTATTTTTATTTAATTTTTTAAATAATATAATATTATTTTTTTTATATATTATTGTACATTATTATTGCATAAATTTATATTTCAATAATTTTTAATATATATAATAATAGAACATAAATTAAACACCAGAAAAAAACGTCAAGACAGCTTAATAGATAAGGAAGTAAAAATCTCAAATTAATTTGACCTATTTTTAAAATATATTTAAATATAAATAGAGTTGGTTTGGGTCTCAAGTCAGAACTGCTAAAATTTAAATTTAAACTATTTTCTTTCTCAGTTATTAAACCCACGTCTCAGGTGCACAACTCTCACATAATGACAGCTCCATTGAGCTGGCTGAGCCAAAGAGTTGAAAGGCCAGCCTAATTGGTATGCTCAGCAGTTGGACAGCTTTTCATAGCGCAAATGTCGCACACGTTAAAGAAATTGTTCATCTATGGCCTTTAAGAAAGAGACGAGTTGTGCAGCTTAAAGATTTCAGAGTCAGTGGAGCACGCACAGACACTTATATGTAGGTATGTATATATGTATACGTATGTTGACGTATTGTTGCTCGATGTATACAAAGGGCACCTTGAGGGGCAGCAGCTCAATATATTGGCACATGTCTGCTTCAGATGTCACATAAATCTTCTTACAAGTTTTTTTCAGGTGTGGTTACAATTTAATTGCATTTGCCGCTGCATTTTTATTGTCCTGCGAATGACAGCACAGAGAGAGAGAAAGAGAGAGAGAGAGAGAGAGTGAGAGAGAGTAAGGACAAAGAGTAGGGATTCCTTTTACGCATTATTATTTAACTAACAAGTAACTAGAAAAGTTTTAATACTTTGGTAACTTTCGCTTTAAATTGTTCGCTGCGCAAAGGACAAAATGGCGCAAAGATGTCGACGACAGTCGACTGCAAGCGAAGGGGGCTCAGCACTGACGGGGCACTGCCTAAGGGCCAAGAGAGACAAAACTATGCTTAAATTAAATCAGATAAAATCTTATAAAAATGAAAATAGTTTGGTAGCGTGTGGCTGCCGCTGTAATATGGCGCTGCAACGGGGCTTAAAATATTTAAATCAAAAATTTATTCATTAAATTGTTTACTAAATAGATACAAGGAAGAAGGAGAAGAAGGGAGGGAGAGAGAAGGAGTATATTGCTCCTATACCCAAAGTTACTTATATGCTCCAGCTCAACTCTGCTGCTATTCTAGAGTAAGTCTCCTTAATATATTTCAGTCAGCTCATCATACCCTCTGTTTAGCTGTTTCTAGGGCATCTGGCTGTCATATTCTATGACTTGTTTGTGACACAGATTAAGACTGAGCACTCTTTCATGTTATTATGTTGTCTGGCAATAAGTCGAAAAACAAATCACGCTCAGAATGACCTCAAGTAACATGCGAAATGAAATTGTTTAGAGCAAGAGCAGTAGAAGAAGGAGATGCTGACAGAGACACAGAGAGGGACAAAGTGATGGAGGGTGAATGAAAGAGGGGCAAGAGAGATAGCAAGAGTATGAACTGGAGAGAGACGTGGAGAGAGTTAGACAAAGAGAGAGAGAGAGAGAGAGAGAGAGAGAGAGACAGGCATAGAGAGAAAGAGAGGCAGAAAGAGATACTGAGCGATATCGATAGATAAAGATGAGTGAGAATGAGGGAGAGGAGATATATATATATATATAGAGAGAGAGAGAAACAGAAAGAGCAAAAGATCTGCTGCTTAAAAATTAAATTTTGATCAAATATTCTAGTTCCTGAATTATTATTTAATTAAATTTGTTGATTTGATGATAGCCTGTAATAGTCTCAAGTCCTATAAAAAAGGCAAATTTAAATAAAATTTGCATCGCAACACTGATTTAAATACATAAAAACTTAAACAAATATCAAATTATCAAATCAGAAAAAATCTCTAAAAAATACTCGAACAGAAGCTCTTTCGCCCCACCCACTATAAATTCCTGATTAAAATATATATCATTGCAGAAAGCTTTTGCTTGTCGCATGCTGCGAAATATTCCAAATACCGAAGCTGCATAGAACTACATAAAAAGGGTCCGCAAGCTGCCCGCTAATTAAGCCAGCAGAATGCATGAGGTAATTATCAACTTTTTTGCTCGACGATGGGAAAAGTTTTGCAGAGTCCTGCAAAAAGAGAAAGAGAAAGAAACTGATGTAAAAATGCAGGTGATTTAGTTTTATGCGGCTGGCAGAGAGTAACGAAAACTGAGCACCTTCGCTGAAGATTGGCTGCAGTGGAAGTGCCATTGATATGCGAGCGAGCTGTCGGATGCAAATATGCCAAGGACGAGCGGTGTCCTTACGCTGGCGCGCAATATGGCGCTGGCACATGACAATGACAAGTCAAAGGGGCCAGACAGGCGGAAGTGTTCGCCGGGACACGCCACGGAAGTGCCTCTCTCACACACACACGCAAGCAGCGCCTGGTCAGCTTCCGCTTGTGCGTGAGCGCACAGGTAGAGTCAGAGGAGGGGGACAGCTGGGTGTTAGTCTTTGTATCATGCACTCAGCGGAAGCACGCACAAAAGTTGCACTTAGAGGCCGTCAAGCAGTGCCGCTGTTCACACGCCGCGTGGATAGTTTATGCAGCAATGAGGCCTAGACTACATTTTTTTAGCCTTTTGTTGTTTGCTTGAAGCTGAAACAAAGAATCTAGAAATCGAAAAGGGAAAAGCATGTTGAAAGCCTTTTTTGTACCACCCTTCTATGCAATTCTCACTAAAACAAGTAAGCAGTGCAAAATATCTTTCGCCTGTGCCCTACTCCCAGCTATCAAAAGATAGTCTGAGCTAATTAATAGTTGAGCTCAAGTTCGTCTGACATGCACACAAATTGTCCTTAAGCAGCGTTTTATCTGCGAAGCCATTCAGAAATTTGTGAAATTTCCTGGCCGTCGCACATAACTCAGACAGCGCGCAGGTTATTAGCGTAATGCAGCCGCGATTGTCGCAGCAGGTTGAGCAGCAGCCACAGATATTGCCATGTGCAGAGAGCGAGATATATATATATAGTGGCTACCCACAACGTGTGCTAGCATATAACGCTGATAAATGTCTCAGTGGCTGGCTTAGCATTTGCATGCGAAATTTATAAGCAAAGCATAACTGCAGGGCGGCCACAGCCAAACCGCAGCCAGTTGCACATTTGCAAACGAAAATTGCCATTATTCGCGGCTCTTAAGTAAAACGCGCGACGAACTGTGGCGACTTCTTATGCATAAGTACGTATACGCAGTGTGGGCCATAAAAAATGGCAGCAGCAGCGGCAGGCAAAGGGAAGCTAAGCAAGACAATCGCACTGCTTGAAATCAGAATCATATATTCATAGACCGCAGGCAGCCCAATCAAGGCACTGGCTCATCAGATATAGCTAGTTGGATCTGCAGCAGGGCAACAAACACTTCATCATCCTAATACCTCTAAACTGGGGCAATAAATTTGATTTGAGTGTGCAAATAAAATGCAAACATAAATATCTTTACGAGCCAATGGCAAATTGGCGCAGATGACGCAGCAACAAAAACGAAAAACTAAAAGCATTTTCCCAACTCAGCTCAGCTCAGCAGAGATATATATGTATATGTATATGCGGATGCTGACGCTTAAAAGTTAAGTGTGCGAATTTCCAGTTGACTTTTTGGGCACAAGTCTGCACGAACAGACAATTGACATTCATTTCGGTGCGGCATGTCGCCTAGATGTCAAAGCACAATAAAGTGCACAAACGATAACGAGTCACTCGCCGGAAGAGCTGAATATCAAACGCTTTGAGAGCGCATAAAAATTCACAGCTAACAAAATATAAATATAATTTTAATGCGCTGCTCGTTAACAAAGTTTCCGGACATTTTTACTGAAAAGAGAAGTCAGAGATAAGCAGAAAGTTGACTTCATTTGAATTGATAATTTTTTGGAAATTATTATTTTGAATATACATAATTTGCTGAGGGCGTGACCAGGCAAGAGTGATAGTGTTTTATAGAATTTTATTTTATTTTTAGAAAATGTTTCAATAATTTCTAAACTTAATGCATAAAAAAATGAAAAAGAAATTGCCGTTTTATTATCAATTATTTTAATAACAAATTATTTTCATTTAATCATAAATTATTATAACGGTTAACTATTTTAATTGTAAAACATTTTATTTATAAATTTTTTTTAATTATAAATTTTCAGTTGCTTTTCCTTAAATAATCCATTTTTTAAGAAAACAAATCTTGAATTATTTTAACAAAATTTTAAGCTCTAGCAGAAGAAATCTTTTCATAAAGATATAAAGCAATAAAAGTGTTTATAGTGCTGTAATTCGCATTTATGTTATAGCTGTTAAAGCTGTAATACCTATTTCAGGTGTTTCACATGTTTGTGTATATAAATATTTATATATATACATATTTATATATATATATATATATATATATATATATATATATATATATATATATATTTATATAAGTTTTCATCTCGATAGTTATAAAAATGGCACTGCACGCGCATTTCATCTATATAAATATTTATGCAAAATAAATGAATATAGACCGCCGCATTATTTGCATAGAAAAATGCCAGCATCGAGGGCTGGCGTGAAGTACATAAAAGCGGCGCACGAGGGAGCCAGCAGCTAGCTGATATTACGGCAGCTCAGCGCATCAAATGACACGTTTTAACACTTTCGCACACCCAGCGAGAGGTAGAGGGAGCGAGATGGCTGAAATTGAAGCTGCATTGTCAAAAGGCAGACAGAGAGAGAGAGAGAGAGAGAGAGAGAGAGAGGGAGCGCAGTCTGGGTGTAGCTTATGCAGCCAAGCGGTTAAGGAGTCCGAGACCGAGTCTGAGTATGAGTTGAGGTCGTGGAGAATATGACTCGAGTGCATATGAGCCATAAACCGCATTTTTACGGGCAGCGTGCGCCATGTCACAGAGAGAATAAAAGTGCAGCCAGCGCCTGGGCTGGGTTCGGGTTTGAGTTTAATTTTCTTAAAGCTGCTGCGACAGCGACGCAGATTAGACCGAACTGTCAATTGGGTTGGACAGGACAAACAAGCAATTATTTTGCAATATCTTCGAAATTAACAAACCTTTTCCTGTCCGAGTCCGCTTCTAACTTGATTACCTGGGCTGCCTTCTGAGACAAGGGTGCAAAAAATAGGGAAAGCAGCAAAAAAAAAAGAAGAAATGAAACGTTATCAATGTAACGAGTGTCAGTTTTGTGGCCAACGGTAACAGGAAAGCAAATGTAAACCAAAAAGGAAATGCTGAAAAATGCATGAGAAAAATCACACGATAGATAGACCAAAAAAAGGAAATAGAAGCGTAGCTAAACCCGAGGTTAGCCCATAGGGTTGGCATAACACATGCGGAAACTATGAATCAAAGCAAATTGCAAGACTGATTCGATTATTAATCAACTCAGGTTTTGATATGCTATACATAGAGATAGATAGATAGAGAGAGAGAGAGAGAGAGAGAGAGAGAGAGAGGGAAGGGGGAGAGCTGCTTTTAATTAAAAATTCAGTTAGGCTCAATTAGCAGTGAGCAACAACAAATATTCAGAGTTTTGCTATTGAAAAAACTTTGTAAATATTTTATATATTTATTTAATATATGTATAAAATAGTAAATTAGTATTTAAAATCCTTTTTTAATATTGAATATAATTTTCAGATATTTAAAATAATTTCTAGATATTGAAAATAGTTTTGTAGCATTTAAATATTTAAAAATTTAATAAAATTGATTATATTTACTTAATATAAAATATTTTTAGCTATCGAAAATAATTTTTAAATATTTAATATACTTGTTTGAGACTTAATATAATCATTTTTTATTTATTTAAAATAATTATTCAATATATAATAAGAATTTTCAATGCTGAAAGTATATATTAAATATTTAAAGTTTATATATTAAATTATTTAATATTTAATACATTTATATTTATTTAAAAATTAAATTTTTAATAACAAAATATTATTACATATTTTTCAATATTTCATATATTAATTTAAATTATAACCCATATTTTGTTTATAATTTTTTGTACACATTTATTTTTGTAAATAAAATTATTTTAGATAAACCCATTCTTAGTTTATATTATTTTTTTTTTGGCTTTATATTTTTGTATACTTTATTAATACAAGATTTCAAATATTTACAACATTAGCTGCTATACTCCCGTTTAATTCCTAGCTTTTCTTTAACAGCGCCCCTCGTTTTGACCAACTGAAACAGCAAACTGGCTAGCGGTGAAAATCTGGCCAATTCGTTGCTGGCGCTACGAGTTTTTTGTTGATGGGCAGCCAGAAGCAGGCGACAACTCTCCGTCTCAGCCGCAGCCTCATCCTTCGTCTCCGTCTCAGTCTCAACCTCAGCCACCTCCTCCAACAACAACCGTCGAGTCCACAGCAACTACTGAAAGCCAGTCAACATTTTGCTAACTATTTTTTTTTGTGTGCTTGCCGCAATCGTGTTGGCTTTTGCTTTTGCAACTCACTTGTAAATTAAGCAATTTGAAATGTTGGCCGCAGTTACCCAAAAACTCACTTCTCCTCTCTCTCCCTCTCTCTCTCTCTCTCTCAGCTGTGGCCTCACTTGAAGGAGAAACCACAAAGTGTTCGCCCACAACCTGTGTGCGGGAGTGTCACTGCTTTAATCGCCGTTGTACCTGGTTGTAACTCGAACAGGAACAACAGCAATAACGCCAGAGATAGCTAAGAGGTATGCTGAAGTCGATGGCCCCTAAACTGAGCCCTGCCCATTTATATATGTATGTATAAGGTTGCTTGTTTGTTTTTTTTTCTACCTTGATTACCTGTGCTGCGCGCCGGCCATTTGCTTCAGTTGGTCAGTCCGCAAAGCTGCCGTCGAGCAGCCATTTTAATTTCACTTTACGGTTTTCAAACACAAAATCCTTTTGCCACTAGACAACACACAAACACAGACACTTGAGTGCAGTCAAGAGATAGAGGGAGGGAGAGGGAGAGGGAAAGAGCTATGGCTGACCAGGTGTAAGCAGGTCTTCGTTTTTTATCGCCTTTGTCTGTTTGCTAGAGGATGAGTATTGTTTGCGTTTCGGTTTGTGCTATTAAAACTGAAATGCGAAATTAAATAGTGAGACAGTTTAAGGAGAGAGAGAGAGAGAGAGAGAGAGAGAGAGAGAGAGAGAGAGAGAGAGAGAGAGAGGCAGGGAGAGGTAGGCAATAGAGTGAAACGAAGAGGAATGCATTATACTTGAATTAAATTAACTTAAACACTTTAATTAAATTTATCATAATTTTTAAAATATATATTTAATTATTCTTGAATAAGAAAACGCTTTCAAATTCATTTCCACATTTTATTTAGTTTCTTAACTTTAGGAAATTCAATTTAAATTGAGCTTAAAAGCTGTCTGCAAGGCAAAGAAGGCATAAAAATAAATAAACAATCTGCGACGCCAGCTCAATGGCGTGCGACAATATTGTTTTTAATGATTTCTCACAGAATTTAACAAAAAGCCAAGGAAAGAGAGAGAGAGAGAGAGAGAGAGAGAGAGAGAGAGAGAGAGAAGATATGGAGCAAGTCACTGAAAACGTTTTTCGCTTTTATTTTGTTGCGCACAATAAAAATGTAAGAAAAAGAAAGCGAACAGGCAGCAGCATGGCCAAAACTATAAAGCATATGCGTGTGCGTATTGCCGGGCGAAATAACAACAAAGGATATTAAAAGGCAAAGGATATGCAGGAGCAGCAGCAGACGACAGGCGACACACAGACTGCCAAAGGCAAGAGCTGAAAAGCTACGAAGAGAGTGAGTGGGAAACGCGGCGAGTGACCTATAAACTAAGTGGCTGGCAAGTTTAGAATGCAATTTATAATCAGGCTAAGAGCTCATTGTATATGCTTCAAGCTTCTTTCTGGGTATATCTTAATGCATCTGCTAATTAAACTGGAATCTAACGAGCTAAAAACGGAATCTACAGCGTGCATTGTGCGAAGAGCTAATTAGCTGCGGATATACTAGCCAGATTCAGCTTATTTATATGCAGAGCGCTCGATAACTGAGCATCATCAACACGAAATGGCCACAAAAACTTAACGAGTAAATAAAGCAAACAGAAAACGCACACACTCACATACACAAACACACACATACATATACATAAGATAAAAAACAAACCAAAGTATGGCGTGTGAGCTATACGAGTTCAGCCAAAGTTGCGTTAAGAAATCAAAGTAACTTTCTTGGCTTGGCTATCCACACCACGCCCCTGTTTCTCTTCCTCCCCCTTTCTCACTGAGTCTTTGCTTGTACTTTTTGCTTCATCAACTGCTTTTCACTTATTGCAAACTTTTGCCAGCTAGTGGACTAGCGCCAAGTTTGCTGCCTGACCAGGATAAATTTATATTCAATACTCTGTAAAACAATAAATTTAATCAGAGGGTAGCCCAAGCCACTAAGAACAGTTTCTGCTGCACTAGCACTACTCTCAGTTTGTTTACTAGAGATAAAGCGAGATTGTTTACTATCAGAGTCCACATTTGGATAGAGCTGAGATTAAATTTGGCATTTGCTTGGCGTTAAGCTTTGTTTTAGGAAGTTTTCAAAATGAGCTTAAAAATATTTATTATTATTGTTATATTTTTATTTATTTGTCAATTTTAATTCAGTTTAATTTTTTTTTTAGTTTCATTTAATTTATTTTTAAAAATTATTTGTTGTAATATATTTTTATATTTTATATAAATATATATCAGCTCTTAAATATTTTTAGCACTTTATGGTATTTATGATTAACATATTTTTTTATTTTAGTTTTAATTTTATTTTTCAATATTTCAAATACTTTCAAATATTTTTTTTTCTGCTAAAAATAATTATTTTGTTTTATTATGCAATTAATTTTGTATTTTATTTTTTTTATATTTTATTTTATTTTATTTTGTTTAATATTTGTTTAATATTATTAACATTTTATTCCTTTTTTTAATTTTATTATTACATTTATTATTATTATTCTTATTATTATTATTTATAGTTTTAACTTCATTTTTTTCTATCCATATTTATTTTAAATTTTCAAAAATATTGCTCAAATATACATATATGTATAAAATTTTTATTACAAATAAATTATTTTGACGTTCAATTTATTTTATTTTAATTTTTTCATTTCTTTTTTCCTTCAAGCATAATTTTTTTTTCAAATATTTTTCTACTTTTCTACTTTGATTTACATCCAAGATACACTTTGATAAATATCTTAATTTCCATAGTTTATACAAGACAAAAAACAATAAATTTTCCACTTGACAATTTGCAATCTCTTGACAATTTATTTCTATATTTTAGCTTTTCGTATCTTGGCGAAGGCTCTTAATTTCCAGAGCATCATAAATTTCTCGCTCAACCCTTTTGGGGCGCAAGCTATATGCTGTGTATATTTTATAAGCTGGCCAAAGGACAATGGCCAAATCATGCGTGTTATGCTTGGGAGACGAAGTAGAAGCAGCAGAAGCGTTGATAAGTTCACAAGTTCGCAAGTCAAAAGTTGAAGGAGCAGTTGAGGTGCAACTGCTGCAGCTGCCGCTGCTGCACGAGGTTAATTAAAAAACTTTTGCCTGGTGAATTTTATTAAATTTGCTTTGGACCAATTTATGACATATATATGAGTATATATATATAGATAAGATATATGTGTATCAAAAGAAACTACAACTAAAACTGACTTTAGACAAAAACTTTGCTTCTTGCTGCCCTACAGAATCGGGTTCATCCAGATCGGTGTAGCCTGCTGGGCTCGACTGAGGGCCGTCTTGCTGACTTCGAGAGACTCTTGCGCAGATGGGTTGCCCCGGCAGGCGTGCCATTCGTCCGATTCGTAAAACTTAAAGCCAGCTCTGGTTGCCAATTCGTAGGCGGCCATTGGTCCACAGGAGCCAAAGTCATAGTAGAACGGCCTCGGGCGCTCGTACTCGATCTCGGCGAGGACTGGGGAGAATATGCGCCAGATCTCGCACTGCTCGTCGGTGCGCATGAACATCATCTGATTGCCGGCGATGACGTCGAGCAGGAGGCCCTGGTAGTTGCTGGGCACCATTCTGTCGCGCAGGATCAGGTCCAGCTCGGTTTCCCTGAGCGCCATCTTCGGCCCCGGCCGCTTCAGCATCATGCGCATGAAGAGCTGCTCGCGTGGGAACAGCCGCAGGACCATCTCGTTGGGTATGCTCGAGCTGTTGCCGCTGTGGCTGCAGTCCGTTGGCTTGTACTGCACGCGCACCTCCGTCTTGGTCTCGTTGAGGGCCCTGCCCACGCGCAGGATGAAGGGCACGCTGTTCCAGCGCTTGTTGTTGATGCGCAGCACGACCATCGCGTAGGTGGGCGTGTACGAGTCCTTGGGTATGTACGAGTGCTGGGTGTAGCCCACCTTGGTCGGATCCGACTCGCGACCATTGTTGACGTACTGGCCCATCAGGACGTCGCTGAAGTCGACCGTCAGCACCTGCTTGAGCACCTTCATCCTCTCGTTGCGCACGTCCTCCACGTCGTTGCTGTACGGCTGCTCGATGGCCAGCATGGCCAGCAGCAGCATCATGTGGTTGGTCATCAGGTCGCGAATGATGCCGTATTGATTGAAGTACTCGGCGCGGGCCTGGACCGGGGCCTCGATCTTGACGCTGATCATGATCGCCGAGATGTACTTGTTGCTCCACGTCTCCGACCAGATCAGGTTGGTGAAGCGCAGCACGAACAGGTTGTGTATGACCTGCCGGCTCAGGTACTGGTCGATCATGTAGATCTGCGACTCCTTGAAGGTCTGGCACAGCTGGGTCTGGTACACCCTGTAGGCCATGTCGCTCCTGCCGAAGGGCTTCTCCACGATGACCCGACTCCAGCCGGTGCTCGAGAGGCACTTGCGGGCGATGTTAAGCGTCACCTGGTCGAACACGATTGGCGGCAGTGCCAGGTAGAAGATTCGGTTGGCCACGCGCATATCGTGCCGCGACTCCTGCCGCACCATGGCAGCCGTGAGGTTCGCAAAGTCATCCGCATTGTCGTATTGGCCCCGGCAAACGTGGACGTTTTTCCAGAAGCTGTTGTACTTCTCCACATGGCGGCACTTGTCCAGATCCATGTAGGGCACGCACTTGATGCGGAATGTGCGCAGCTCCAGCTCGCTGCGGCAATACGTGAAAATCTTCATGCTCTGCGGCAGGCGATCGTCTCGATAGAGTTGCCAGAGCGCCGGAAAGATGCGGCTGAGCGACAGGCGACCCGAGGCGCCGAGCACGACGAACGAATAGGCGACCTCATTGGTGGGATCGATGGGAAGCATGCTGAACCTAAAATTTTGACAGTCCAATAAAAGAAAGAAAAAGAATTTATACTCTAATTGTAAGTTTTACTAAAATTAAAAATTTTGATTGTATTTGATGCCATGAAAGCAAAGCCAAAGTGAGGGTAAATTGGAGTAAGGCTTGATTGGTTTTATTTATATTGGAATTATTTAATTCATTCATACTGAAGAAGGAAGTCAAAGTAGATATAAGTGATTTGTTATTTAATTTGTGTATTTAGTTAATTTTTTAATTAATTAATTAAAATACTAATATTTTTAATATTAATTTTTAATTTTTTAATTAATTAATTTAAATATTAATATGTAGTTTTATTCATTTTAATTTTATTTATTTACTTAATTTATTTATATCTTTCATTTATTAATTTTAAGTTTATCATTTTTTTAATTTTTAAATAACTCTTTTCTTTGTAAATTAATTTATTTATTTATTTTTATGTTTATATATGTATACTTTTAATATATTTTGCTTTGTATAAATTTATTTTTCATTTAATTTGGATTATTATTATTTTTTTAATTAAATTATTTATTATTTTTATTTTTAAAATTATTAATTGTTAATTTTTTTTTATATTTTTTATATATGGTTTTATTTTTATATAATTTTATTTATTTATTTTTATTTTTTTGTATACATTTTTATTTTTAAATTAATTTATTTACTCATGCCAATTTTATATTTATATATTTTTATTTATTTTTTAGTTTTTTAGATATATTTTTATTTTTTAAATAAACTAATTTTGTTTTTTAAATACTTTTTATACATTTTTATTTATTTTTTAAGTTTTTGCTTCACATCTACTTTCTTAGGTATTTTCTTAAATACTTCTTTAATATATATTTATGCCAAATTAAATATAATATTTTATGTCACATCTAACACTTTATCTATGTCCAAACAGCAAAACGCCAGCCACATCTATATTACGTTTGCCCCACGCACTTTTCTCTTTGTCGCACAAGCCAAACGTTGCTCATGTCGTCGTCTTTCCAGGAACCATTTGCAGCGAGTGGCTCAAGCAATGCGCTTCATTCACAGCGCCAACATTTAAAACGCATCAATTGCAATGGGTCAACTTGAGCTTCCTCCGCCTCTGCTAGAGAGAGGGAGAGAGAGAGATAGGGAGAGAAAGGGAGATTTTCAGAGCCACGCCAAAGACATGGCCATTGCCATTGCCTAAAGTCAGCTTTCAAAGAAAATGACGCTGCAGGCGGCAAGGCAAACGCCAAGGAAAAGCTGTGCGCAGTGCGCCCAAAGATAACGGAAAGCGGGCAGCGAAACAGGAAGGGAAACAGAACGTGCTAAAGGAAAAGCAAAGCTGCCGCCAGTCCCTCACATAAGCACATGGGAGATTTTACAAATGCTGTTTGTAGTTGTTGTTGTTGTTGTTGTTGTTGTTGTTGTTGTTGTTGTGGCAGTTGTTGTTGTTGTTGTTGACTGCAATTCAAATTCAATCATTACAAATACCCTAAGCTTCCATTCAAGTACATTGCCAACCCGACAACGACGACGATGATAATGATGATGATGATGCAGCTGACTCCGCTTGCAATATCTTTGTGTGAGCAGCTAATAGTCCAGTCACGCCCTGCTCATTTTCGTGCTTGTCGTCGTCATTTTTGCCCTGGCATCAGAATGCATGATGTTGGGGGCTCGTCCGATCGGCACACGCTCCATGCGCTCCATGGCAATTTGCCTTGCCACATTGTAGGCTGTCTGAAGAACACACCTAAGTGCACACGGCTCGCCTTGTCCTCCGCCTCTCCGATTGCTGGTGATAATTAAATTTTCCTTTGACTCTGCTGCTGCAGTGGACTACAAAATGCAATATGCTGAAAATAAAAAGGAAAATATCTCCTGTCTGCCCGAAAGGGCGTTCTAATTGCTAGCTCAGTGTGTGGTCCACTCTAATCTGAGCAGACAAAGACAAAGTCCGGCAGCTGGATGTGTGGCAAATTGTAGCTCTTTACTATCGAAATTAATGTATTTAGTTGCCCCAAGCGAATGGCATGAAATGCTTTTAAGGTAAAAATAGCAGAGACAAAAGTGGAAGGTCAATTTATATACATATTTATATACATATGCAGCTATATATATAGAATATATGATATGAAATGCTTTTAAGGCAACGTATTAGAGAAATATATTGAAGAGTAGGTCGATTTATGTTTATATAGGTGTATAAATATATATGGAATATTTGACATATAGTGCTTTTAAGCTAAAAGTGCTATAAAGAATAATTCAAGTCGACTGATATCTATATATATTCATATTGAATATAGATATACACTCTTCGAAATTCAGAGTAAGAGTAACAGAGTAGCGCAGGCCTCACCCTCTCGCTTAGTGTAGTCTGCTTTCTATATTATTTAAGCTATAGCTATGAAATTTTGTTTTCATTATACTCTGTTTAGTTATTTTTAAAATAAATCTAAACTGAACTTTCTATCATTTAAGGAAGTATTTAAAAAAGTTTTCTGAAGAAAAGCTTACACACAAAGGTTATTTAATATTTGTAATCAGCTTCGCACCCCATCTCTAATAACTCACTAAATTTGGCAACCACAGTCATCAATTTTTTTATTTAGACCACAAAATAGATCTACTAAAAGAAAAAATTTACTTTGGAAATATATGATGTATTAACTTTCGTAGAAAAATCACAGATTGAAGTTAGCTGTAATACACGACTATCTGTAAATAAAAATCACTACAAATGCTTATAATTTGTATTGTAGAATTAAAATAAATAAATAATTTAATACAATTAAAAATACTGCTGAAAAAACTTTAACAGCAGTAAAAGGTACGAGAGCTAGGCCAGCCACACAGAAAAATTCAGCTAATGTCTTCAAATATCCTGGTATTATTGAGCATTTATTCCAAGCAAGATATCAATGTATATATACATATATATTCACAGCAATTCTAATCATAGCTAACATAGCTATCGTAGCTAACCTCAGCTGTATCTAGGTGGCCAGCAGCGCAAAACCTTTTAAAGGTTTTATTTCCTGTGCTCGGGCCAAAAATAAACAAAATACTGAAAATGAGCGGATTTGACAGCTTAGCAGACCTGGCGACCTTTTCCTTTATTAACTGACGGTGCCAAGCAAATAAAAGTAGACAACAACAACAACAACAACAATAAGAAACTCCAACACGTGCCACACGCAGCAAATCTCGTCTAATTCACTGGCGTCGACTCTACTTTGGCCTACAAGTAGAAAGAAGCTAACTGGGAACGTGCCTGTCAGCTCGAGTTGGGCGAGACTCAACACGTTGCAGCCACCCTTCGACCACGCCCACTCCCCACCCCAGCCACATTGATTGTTGGCCTCGCTAATTGCCTTGTCTCATTTGCTGCGTCTATTTGCCTGAAATCACATTACTTGGCATTTAACAAACGCGTTGACATTTCGTACATTACCACGGGGGGTGGTGACACGTGGCGTATGCGTAATATTTTAGCTTAAATATGACACAACTCAACACTCAACAAAAGGTAATTAGAGCGGCTAATTGAGGCCTAAGCAATGACATCAAGATTAATTGCGAAAGTGTTAGGGAATATCTAGATTAATGTCCCATTGAGCAAACTAATCATAAGCCTCGGGCATAATAAATGCAAACGCAAACGTATCGACCAGGTCGAGGTCCGCTGAAGTTGGGCTCGGGCCAAGTCATTTAAGTCCGCAAATAAATGCGCAAATATCTATGCCAAGACACGCACAAGACAAATGGACCATTGACCAAACGACATGACCTTAGCCCGAAAGTAACTCAAGAAAAAGAGAACTAACTTTAAAGAGCAGATAAATCACAGCAGCCCCGAGAGTGTCTCTGTGTGTGTTGCCGGAAATGTTTGTGTGAAAAATGTGCATAAATACTTGGGAGAAACGGAAGCGTTTAAAGTCAAGTTTCGAATGAGTTGGCATTTAGCTAGGAGTTGCTTATGATGTGTGACAGTTTGCCAAATTGAAAAGCAGCAGGCAGAGAGAGAGGGAGAGGCAGAGTCAAGACATAAGGATCATAATTGCCAAAAGACATGAGCGTAATGTTGGGCAGGCCGAGACAGACAGACAGACTGAGAGGCAGTCAGACAGGCAGCTTTATATGTGAGAGATTGAATTACGAGCCAGGACATATACACACACTCTCTCTCTCTCTCTCACGCACACAGACACAGACTAGGCCAGCTGTTTCGCTTCCTTGCACTTTATTGTGGTTTATTTGTTTTCATTTACTCGGCTCGCTGGCTCACATAAAATTTAATTAAATTGTTTTATTGCATGCAAGTAAATGGAATTCCTGGCCGTCTGCCATGCCACCACCCAAGCGAGCCACTCCAGGGCGGCCAGCTTCAGCCTTAGCTAAACAAACGTTGACAACGGAATGTTCGAGCCCCAAACCACAAAGACCTGGCCAACATCAAGACAAGCAGGCGCGTCAAATTTTAACGCACTTTTGTGGCTAATCTTTTATTAGCTTGCGGCATTCCGAAGCGGAAGACTGAAAGAAAGAAAGAAAAAAGAACAATAAGATTGGCATTTTTTGTAATCAAAGACAAGCCGACAGATAAATGAAAGAAGTCCTTTAGATATTAATTGTGGATAGCCACAATATATAGAGATAAAAGCTTTCATTGTTTGTATTGAATGGGCTCTTCAGCTGCTGGACTGATTTATAAAACTATTTATAGGTTAATATTAATTTAAAATATATATAATATATTTTAAAAATAATATATAATTTAAAATAATTTATTTATTTTATTATTATTTATTTATTATTTATTTATTAAATAGTTGTTAATTTTTTTGCTATTTAAGTTCAGTAATGTTTTACTATATTTTTTATTCCTAAAAATAAAATATTTTAAAGGGCAGATTTAATCAAATAAATTTATTATAAATAAATATTTTGTATATTATTATTATTATTATTATTATTATTGTTATTATTATTATTATTATTGTTATTATTATTATTATTATTATTATTATTGTTTTTATTATTATTATTATTATTATTATTATTATTATTATTATTATTATTATTATTATAAATATAGCATTTTATGTGAAATTCAATTTTAATTTTAAAAATAAATTTTTTATTTTTTTGTATAATCATACAAAAATGTATCGTAAAAAAATGAACTGATGTGAAAATAAATATAAAATTTAAAAAATGGGAATTTGGCACAAACATCTAGAAAAAAGCTTAACCTTAAAATGCGGATACATAATATAGTTTGCTCACATTCTTAGACATTTTTGATCAATTCCTATGCTCACTTCTTCTTCAGATTCAATTAATTTATATAATGTATGCCCAATTGTCTGCCTTTGCTTTAAGTCAGTCTCGTACGCCTGCATCATTAGCTAATGGCAGCAGCTTAAATTTCACCTCAAATCAAAAACAATTTTGCACAAAGTGTCATTTTAGAGATACTTTAAATCACTTCTCTCTTATAAAAAATTTCACAAAAATAAAAATAAAAGTAAAGAAAATTTTGGTAAAGCTTTGAATTGAATGGTCGCAAGGATGGGCTGCTACTTAAGTTGCCTGAATAGTGGAAATAATCGTCCTCAAGTTTACAGTTCACAGAATCTGCCTCAACACACGCACAAACACACACATACACACACACACACATGTGTGTAATCAAATAGCTGTGCTGCAAAACGATATTAAGGGCAGCTGAAGGCCGCTGGGGCTAGCGATTCCTTTTGTCCTGCCTGCCAGTCATACGTATATATATTTCCTCAAATTGATTGAGTGGGGTATTTAAGAGTCACTCAGCATTGAAAAGCAATTTCATACTTGTCTCACTGTGGGTAGGCCACAAGAAAACGAGATGAGGCTAAGACCAATATGGGAATATTGCGCATACGCCCCTTTAGCCACAAACTTAACGACCTCAACAGCCATAAAAAAGTTGGCTTGAATTTGTGTAAACAGCGCTTAAGCACAGCTCAAGTTTGAACTTGAACAATGAAATTCATTAACATTATGATGAGCAGCTAAAGATAGCCAAGCCCGTACTCTGGGAGGGACAGAACTTGTTAGTTAATTAATTTCTTAAATAATTCATGAACAAAACGGGAAGCTGTTAGACATTGTGGCAGCACCCGCGACTTGTTACCTTCGGCAATTGACAGCCAGTCCCGGCAGCCCTTTTGTGGCTTGAGTTGGGTCTGCTGAGTCTGTTAAGAAATTTTAATATTTTAATATATTAAACTAGCATAAGAGCTGACCTCAGCATAAAGTTTAAGTTTGAAGCGAGCCAAGTCGAATGACAACTGCCAACTGGCCAAGACTACTTCAAACGGACTCCATGATTGGCAGCTGAGAAATTAGCTTCAGCTGAGCAGCAATATATTCTTGATTTTAAAGCCAAAATCATTTTGTTTTGATGATTTCAGGCACATTTGCTGAAATCACAAGCAAACAGCGAAATTCGAATGCAAACAGAGAAAGACACACAGCAAGACTGGGGCAGGGCGGAGCGAGACAATGAGCGCTCTTATTGGCATATCTACATATTTCTGGTTCAATGCATTCACAGAGCACAAACACACACACTCACACATATATGTAGCAAAGCAAACAGATTATGCACTGAAAAACAGGAGCTGCGCTGATGGCAAAGGAGACGCCGCCAGCCATTGCCAGCGGGCCGTTGCGACCAAAGTATGCCAAAGATGCCGATTCATTTGTGCCATAAAGCACAGGCACAACACTAACAACAACAACAACTACAAGAGAAACAATATTTCGCATATACGCATGCAAATTAGCACGTGTGTGTGAAAGCTTTGCGAATTCAACTATCGATCTTTGTGTGCGTGTGTGTGTGTGTGTGTGGCAACATTTTAATTTAAAATTTTGGCAATGTTGTTGAACAAAGAATATGGAAATTTTATAGAAAATTTAGAAAATATAAAAAAAATATTTAGCTAAGCGAAAAGATGATGAAAATCTTGTGGCTGTTGAATAATGGAGCAAAGTAATAAGGCAAAAATGATATAAGATAGCAGAAAAAGGAGGAAGGCCACAACTCAGCAATGCCAAGGAGACAGCAGTATGCATGAGCACTAAAAGTGCTGTATTAACTTATTATTAATAATAATACTTTTATATATTTCTATTTGAATTATTTACTGCTACACAATTTAATCTTTAATTGGAATTAATTGGAAATCTTTTTGAACAGAAAATATTAAAAATGAATAATAGAAAAACTCAAAAATAATATTACTAAAATATTTAGATATACCAAAAAAATTATATAGAACGTTATCAAAGAATGAGAGAGGTGAGTAAATAATAGATAAAATAAAGAAATTGAGAGAGAGAGAGAGAGAGAGAGAGAGAGAGAGAATGAAAGAACAGACTTAGCTACATACCTCTTTAGGTAAAACTCTATAACAACACTTAAAGTGACTAAAACTATATTTATGTCCTTTTTATATTTTGGCGACTTTAATTACATATTTTCATACTGTCACAAACTTTTTCTATTCTCTAGTTTCAATACAAATTATTATTAAATTAATAACTTCTCGATGTATAAAAAGCAGAGCTCAGCTCATTTTCTCTGCCTTAAGAATACTTTCGCTTTTTTAGTTATTTGCGCCATAGCCTCTAGTCGGATATTGCTTACCACGGCACGGCCCTTTGTCATAATTAATATTTGTATTATTTGTATTTTAATGAAAATACAACAAAAAATCTCTGAGCAAGAAACTAAACGAAGCAAATTAAGTAACTGCGACACTCAAAGCAACCAAACTGACAGAAAGAATAAATAGTAGAAAATATTTGCAGGAAGAAGATTTACAATTTCTATGTAAGTATATGTATCTATATATGTATTTGTGTGTATGTAAATGTATTTTCCTTTTTTTGGCGCCATTGAAGTGTTCATAATGAATGGATAGATTGAAAATTGTAACCCAAATGTATTACGCCCCGTCAGTTGTGCTCTATGCATATCAACCATTCCCTCTACTGTTTTCCTTCATGTTTCTTGCTGCCTTTTCTCTTCCTTTTTTTTTTTATTTGTAGTTGGCTCGAATCGTAAGCAATTTTTGCTTGTGGGCATTTTAATTTCGTGTTTCATTTGGCTTTTGTGGCTAAGGACAACGGCCTTGCCTCACTGCCCCTCTGTCTCACTGTCTCTCAGGGGCAAGCAAATGGAGAAATATATGTAAATTTTTATTAGCCATTGTATATGTATTTATTTTAATACCTTTTGTGTTTATGACGGCCGTGGTGCGAAAAATGTTGAGCGACAACAGGACGAAGCATCTGCTGGCGTCTGCCGGCCAGGCCAAGTCCTTGGCCATTAGGCCAAAATAACGAGCCAACATATGAATCACACTTAGGGGCGGGCAAGTTATGAGCCCAACTGTCAGCTGGGGAAAACTAAAACGTGTGTTTATGAAGAAAAACTGTCGCCAGCCAGTTGAGAGAATTTCCGAGTTCTGGATCGAGCGACATCCTCCATGCATCAGCCATGCAGCCATGCAGCGATGCTCCCAGCTGACTGTCTGTCCTCTGGCTTGGCTTTTTATTTCCGTGTCGTGTAAAGTGCAAGTACACTCGAGTTTATCTTGGCCCAGCTCCCAGGCGGACAGATGGACCAACAGCTGGACGGACGGACACAACCACAAATGCAGTCCGTCATGTGGTCGGGGCAAGAGTATTGGCATTGTGTAGAGAAACATGTGTGTGTGTGTGTGTGTGTTCGGGCTGCAGTTAGTATAATTTGCTCCAGCTTAAGCTTTAATTGGCGCAAGCTCGAAACAGTGCGACGACAGGAACTCATGTTGACAGCCAGACAAAAGCTTTGTTTCCATTTCTATGCCAATGCTGACACAAAGTTCTCATTATGCTGCAACAATAAGGAAAACATTTTCTCTGGCATCTGGCTAAATGAGTGTAGCTCTGTTGCCATAAGAAAACTAGAATTTGTAAGAGTTCTGGATTTAAAAATTTAATTTTTACTGGGAATTTTTATAATAGTTGAAATTATGATTGTAAATTTAAAAATTAATTCATTAAAAATTAAATTAAATATGTAATTATATTTAAATAAAATATGAAATAAAACTATTTTAATGTTTTTTAAATATAAATATAAATTTTATACTTTATTTTATTCTAATTATATTTTTATTTTCATATTTAACAAATATATGTATTTATATTAAATATATTAAATAAATATTAATAAATAATAAACAATAAATTTATAAAATATAAATTAGTTAAGTAAATATATTTTTTTAAATTTATTTTAAATATTAAAATAGATTTTATAATTTATAATCAATTTAATTTATTTTTATATTTTTGTTAATTTATTGTAAACTTTATAATCTGTATAAATTTTATTTAAAATATTTTTTTAATATCAAAATTAATTATTTTAATATATTTTTTTTTAATTTACATATAAATTTCAAAGATTATAAAGTGACCAACTCTCTCATTCATATTTTAGCTTTACTTACGCTTTAGCTTCCGCCTTCTGTTCGTTCACATAATTATGGGCTGAGATCAGATTACAATATCATTAAGCATAACTGTAATTGTATTATGTTCCTTCCTGCCGCACATAACTCATTATATTTGGAGACAAAAGGCTTACACCTTTCGCGTGCACTTTTCCCACACTCATTTAATATATATATTAAACTTAATATGTATATATACATATTACTTAGCTAAATTTATCGATCCGTTTGCTGTACACCGTCGCTGGGGCTGGCAAAAAGATGATTGTGTTGCACCATCACGAAAAAGTATCAACTCACTTTTTCAGAGAACTCTCTCCCCCTCCCCTTTATCCCTTTCTCCGGAAGTCTTAATGTGTTTATGAATTGTCATTTTCATGGCCGAGCCGTTCTCAGTTTTGATGACATGCAAAGCAATTTGTTAGCCTGGCCCGCCGCGTGGCTCGACTTCTATCAAGAATTTGTCACATTACAACAATTACAAACACACACACACACATACATACACATACATGACAAATGAAAATGTTCAACAAAAAGAATCAACAGTTTGCGTAGCAGCAAAGAGAGCGCAGAAGAGAGCGAACGTTTGCACTGCTTAGCCGACGCCGAAAGAGTGGTGGCTGTCGCTCGTCTCGATTCGTTCTTCTTCGTGTCGTGCTGCTTCGTTCGGCTCGTTCGTCGGCTCGACTGAAGTTTAAGGACGGTCGCAGCAGCAGCAGCTGCTGCTGCCGTTGTTCAGTTCTGCTTTCAACGTCGACACGTCTGCACGCGTGCCCTCCAGCTGCGCTCGACTCTCTCAACTACAGCGAGTGTGCCTGTGTATGTGTGCGTGCGTGTGAGTGCGTGTACGTGTGTCGCAACAAACTTAAAGTTGAGGCAATAGACAAAGTCAAGATGCCAGATACCCTAGCTAACAGCTGCCAACCGGGAATTGATACGCAACGCAAATAAGACACAAAAAAACTTATATTTCCCGCACATGTTACCCATCCAGGCATTCCAGTGCTCCAGTGCTCCGGTGCTCCCAGGTGATCTCAGCATGAAGCCAAAACTTTAGACTGCACTTTCAATTTGTTGCTAAACGAATTTGGCTTTCGGCTCTTTAAACGTTTGACATAAGCCGAGAATTTATGAGAGCTAAATCAATTACTTAAATTATTCCACGTGCTAATAAACAAATTATAAAACACTTATAAAGCAACAACAACAACAAAAGCAACAACGATTTAATATTCTTTCCAAAATGTTTGTCTAAAAGTTCATGTCAAAGCCAAATTACGAAGCAGCCGCGGGCTGTTAAATCCGTTTAATTGAAAATCAGGTAAGCAATCAAACGCGCCATTCACAAATTGAAATGTTGTTCATGTTTATTTTAAGCACAATTCTGTTGCACAGACTTTTCGAACTTCAATGAGGTGCCGAGATGTTTCGTCTGTGTAGGCTATTTGATAAGATAGAAATTTGGGTGTTTGAAAGGCTGATAAGAGAGTTTGCTCATTGACTTGTTTGATAGCTAATTAAATGTTTGTTTATGAGCTCAAGTGCTGAAATGTATTTAAGCTAATAATAATTTTGATAAGTAACTATATGATTAATATGATTACGAATTATTAACAGTGACAGTGATTAAATATTGAAATAAAATTTAATTCACATTTGGCAGTCACAAAGTATATTTTAAATAATATAATATATTTTATATATTTTTATATATATTTTTATATTTTAAATATATTTTAAATTCATGTTAAAATATATTTAGGTATTAAAATATATTTTATTTTGCTTCATATTGATATTTATGTGTAGCCAAGAATTTCTTTAATAAAATATTATAAAATTAAATAAAAGCAAATTATATATCTAGCCAAATCCATTCTTCTTCAATATTTTAATATTTTAAAAATACATAAATATATAAATTAATATATATTTATATCAAATAAAATAAAAATTGAACACATAAATTATTTAAAAAAGCTAAATTATGTAAAATTTAAAAACACAAATTCAATTATGCAAAAATAATAAATATATAAATATAAATAAAGACATAATAATAAAATAAATAATAAATATAAACAAATAAATATAAGTAAATAAAAAATAATGAATATTATGGCAATTTTTTAATATATACAAATTTTTTACTGTATCCAAATAAATATTTTTTAAAATATATATAATTAATATTTTTTGTGTTATAGACCAATTTTGCTCATATTATTTACTATTTTTTCATAAATATATAATTTATTCTTTTACATAATTTTTTATAATATAAACGCATTTTTATGCAATTTTTTTTTGTAAAATTGTTTTATATTTTATATTAATATAAATTTTCTATGTACTTCTCGTTTAAAGTTTTTTAATTACATATTTTATTTTGCCATCTTGCTCATTGTCAGCTTTCATTAGTAAAGCGCCCACGCAGTTTCTCTGAGTGCTCTCGCATAGTTCATTAAATAGTATATTATTATCATTTACATATCTTAACCGTGCTCAAATTCGGCTTAATAATGTCAGCGCTAATGGCTAACAAAACACAGCCAAAAGACACGATCTTAAGGCCACACACACTCACACTCACGCCCATACACACTCATCTGGCGCAGAATTCACAGAGGAGGTGAAGAAAAACTGTGTCCGCTCCCCCAAGTGCGCGTCTTTATTTTGGCTTAACGCCTTTAATTAATTAAACCGCACAGCTCCCGGAAGTGCGGGCTGCGGCGCCGCCTTCAACTCGCTGCTCAAGGCCCCGGCATACGACTAAATGCCAGCTGCGAGCGGCTTTGGGGACAACTGTGTAGCAGAATTTGTGTCGTCTTTAAGCAATTTTATTTGGCTCACCTTGGCGCACGAGACACAGCGCGCAATCAGTCAGTGGCACAGCCTCGGCCTCAGTCTCTGCCACTGCCACTGCCACTGGCACTCTGGCTGCCCCCCAGTTGGGCGCGTGCCACATTTATTCCAATTTTTAAAAAAGCGCGGCATACTTTTGCGGCAGTTCGGCTTGATTATATATTTATTTGATTTCTGGCTAGCTGTTTTACGATGCAACTCAGTCTTTGTCGTCTGTCTTTGGCCTGCTCATTGCCTGCTTTATATGCGCCGTTTGTCTGCCCACAGCATTTACATAAAATCTAATCAAAAGACATGCACATTAACTGCCGGCGGGCTCATCAAAATTTCAGCATGTTCCCTACATCGTATGTCGTCTGTCGTCTGTCGTATGTTGTATGTCGGCTGCACTTATCCCTCAGATCCACTTGCTGCTTTGCCTACCCTAAAAGCGTATTTAATAATTCAGTAAATTGCCTGTCGCATCAACTTGCCAACTCTTTATGTTTTTCTTTATTCGATTTTGGGCTTTTTGTTTCCTTTTGTTTGTTTTCGTTTTCTCTTTTCTGTTCCGGGGTAAACAAAACACACAAGAGTTTAAGCTGAAAAAAATTATATATAAATATGCAAATATTTATCGATGTCTAACGAAGTGTGTATACCCTACTGTATAAAACGAGTATATATATATATATATATATATATATATATATATATATATATATATATATATACCGAAAACATTTTGGCAAGTTTATGGCGTTGAAGGAGTCCCAGCGGAATACGTGTGCTCTAAGCATATTCGTTTGTTAAATATTTAAAGCGCCCACCACAAGTTGAACGGCTAACAAGAAAATAATATTTAAGTGTTTATCGAGGCGTTAAGGTAGTGTGTTTACCTTAAATAAAGAGATATTGATTTAGTTTATATTATTAGATATTTCAAATACTTTGGCTAAAAATACAGAAGCCCTTCTGCTTGCTACAAATTTATTTGTAAATTATTTAAATATTATTTAATACTACATATTTTTAATATATAATTTCGTTTATTTATTATTTTTTTATGAATCAATCATGAAAAATAATAATGTTAGTTATATTTAAATTATTGTTTTAAATACTTTTATAAATATTTATTTAATAATTCAAAGTATTTATTAAAATTTTAAAAATATTAAACTGACATATAAAAGTAAACTGCTTAAGTTGTTTTTATTTAAAATATTTATTTACAATATTTATTATGAAAAGCATTTATAAAAAATAAATAATATTTACTCGTCTTTATTATTTTAGATATTTATTTACAATTTGGATTATTATATTTATAAAAAATAATCATTACCTATTTTAATTGTTTTAAATATTTATTTGTGTTTTTGGGAAAGCTTTACTCAAATTTGAGTTAAAAGTATTTTTCGTTTATTATTTTTTACTGCACAAATATTTTTAATTTATTATTAAACTTCATATTATTCTGTAATTTTTAAAAGGTAAAAAATTAAATAATCATAATTAATTTTTAATTATTTCGAAACTTTTTGGCTCTTTTTTATGTCAAAAATGATAATCTTCATTAATTATTGTCATCATTAGCTTAAGCTATTTAGTAAATCAGCAAGCAACGTCACAGAATTAATTTATCACTGTTTTTTTTTTTTTTTTTTTTTTGTTGGTATTTATATTTTTCTTTATAATTAATTTACATAATAGTCTGTCATTTAAGTAGGACAAATGCGCGGCGCCTTTTCATTAACCTGACAGACAAAAAATAAATGAAAAATAAAGAGATTGAAGTAAACATGCAATGGACATCAAATTAATACAGTTAAGCTGACGTCTGTGCTGATGTCGCCGACTGGGGAATAGCGACTGGGGCGAATGGGAGAGGGCGACTGCGCTGTAATCAATTAAATATTGATATTTTTAATATTTAATCTTTTCAATTAAATTGCCAATGATTTACATGACAGCCGCGCCGCGCATTTTATGGCGAAAGCAAAGGCAGAAAAAGAAATTTGCGTTCGCGCTGCGACAAGCAATCCCATTTGGTAAACCGTAAATGATGTTGTTGTATAAATCAATTAAATTGTTAATTTAAAAATAATTTAATATATACAAATGAAGTTTGCCAAGTGGCGGCAGAACTTTATTGTCTTTTGGCTCCATCAAGCTGATTGCGCTGCCAAACGAACAGATATATTTCAGTTGAAAGAAGATTTAAACTGAATTATATATATTTTACATTCGTATGTAATTATTATTCAACTCATCTCAAATCCAGTATAAAATTCGTATTTTATTTTGTCTATACAGTAAGTTGCAGTTGTTCTACAATTCACATTACGTATACGCCAAGTCGCCCAGCATATTTATTAAATCTTTTCATCGGGGCTCACTCTTCAAGCCCCAAACAATATTATACTCTTCAATTGTCTTATTTTACGCCCTTTTAATACATAAGCACACATTGTATGTGCTCTTCACGTAAATAAACCTCATTAGTCACAGTGCTTGTGGTTTGCACATTGCGCATACGCCGCGTTGGCTGCAGCAGGCACCGCTGGAATTCTATGCAATGTGCTGCGCCCCGCGCTGGCACTTTTTTCTCTCGTAAAACAATGCCGTGCCGTGCCAGGCAGTTGAATTTCCTAATTATATTTTTGGTATTGTGTATACGCCCCGTTGCACAGCTCAAATGCGAGTCACTTACGAGAGCAAATGAGCCACGGCGCCAGGCGAAAATCAATCACAATTATTGTAAATCAACTGAAATGGCAAACCAATTTCGCATGTGCAATAAAAATTCATTTAATTGTTAACATATGCAGTCACTATATAAAAATACATATGTAGAGAAGAAGGAGAAATGTTCAACGAAAATGTTTTAATTTAATTGAAGGCCTGACATTGGCGGCAATCAATCTACCAATCAATCAATCAGCGCGCGTGATGAGTGCCAAATAAAACGAATTATTTACAAGAGCAGAAGTAAAGCATCATCAGAGCTAGAGCCCACAGCTCACAGCTCTCTGCCCGCATCTCTCTCGCTCTGTGACTGTGTGTGTTTTGCATAATAATGCCAGCCTCCGCTTGCTCGACTTCAACTGGATTCCGTTGGCTGCTTGGTGGTACGTGCCGCAGTAACTGATCCTGACAGGCTGGAGGTATCCATTTCGCAGTCAACCGCAGCCCAGTTACAAATTAGCGAGTGTAGCGAACTTGGCACCAGCCGCAACGTGGCCTGTCGATTGCATGTGCAAACCCACTCGCACTGCATCTCTGCCCCCCTCCGACTGCTGGCATAAGCCGCAGCTCCATTTACCCAATGTTCCATTCTGCCGGCGTTTTTTTTTTCTACGTTTTGCTCTTCCGGCTGTGTGCGCGCACATTGAAATTTGGCATTTTCATTCTATTCTGCAGGCGACGATTGCAGTTGTTATGGCCACAAAAAAATAGCAGAGCAAGAGAAGGAGCAAGAGGAAGGGGAAGAGGAGGAGAAATGGCATGAAAAAAATGTCTTTTAGTTAAACACAAACGTTTTGCGTTGGCTTTGAGGGTTCACACGCAGCTCTGCGGGGTCTTTTGGCTATTTGCTGAAAGCTGGCTCATCAATTTGCAAAAGACCAAAGTGAGTATCCGCAGTGTCAACATTGACAAAAGTTTTAATTACAGCCAGGCAGACAGACACAGTCGTTTAACATAATGCCTTAAGGCCTGCTTAGCTGCGCAGCTGTGCAAACAGCAAAAGTATTGCATACTTATGAGGGCAAAGCAAGCAGCCGAGCAGCGAGCGTCTTGGACGGCGTGTCAGCATGTTAGCTGAATGGCAGCCAGCCGGCTTAAACAGGGCATATCGGCCAAAATCATAATCCTTTCACTTCCTGTACGCACAGCCCCTTTGTTGTCTTATCCGAGTGAAAGACGTTAAGCCTGCCTGAGTCAAACAGCCTGGTCAGTCAGTCCTTTGTCTTGCGCTCCTTTGGAGATTGCGATAATTTGCATATTATGCTAATGATTCTCCTTATTTTGTTTTTTTTCGGCTGCAAAACTCATTAATTTATTTACAACTATATGCTGTGGCAACATGCCGAATCCTTGCCTCAATTAGTCCTGAACTTTTACAGCTTTTTCATTTGTTTTCTTCAGCTGCCTTGGCTCAGCGCACACAATTTGCATCGCTAAGATTTTAATTTTGTGCTTTTTATCTGCAGCATCCCCACACACACACACACAGACAATGTTTATTAATTAATACTGAGAAACTACAGTGAAGTTGAGATAGTAAGGGATGCCAAACTTTTCAGATTATTTATTTAGTAAATTAAATTAAATAGAAATGAAAAGTGTTTCAGGAAAATAAATAATGATGTAAAAACTATTTCGAACAAATAAAACTAAAAATAAAAACTATAAAATATTAAATTTCAAACACTACAAATAAAAAACTTAAATAAATTTATTAGAAAATAATTTATTTTGTTTTTATTTTGTTTAATCAAGAGTCAAGTCAACTAAAGGCAATTATATTATTGTTATTACATTAAATAAATTAAAAATGAGAACTACTCCAAATAAAATAATATAAATAATGCTTTAAAGATGAAGGCATAAATAAATATATATTTATTTAAGTATTAACAAATATTATAAAAAACTATTTATCTACTTATTAAATATATAATTTTTATTTACGCATGCTAAAAACTAATATATTTTTACTTATTATAATTTTTAAATAACGATATTCAGCTTTGAGAATCATTAAATGATTTTCATATTTATTTATTTTTTATTTTATAAATTTATTAATTATTTATATAATTTACATAATTTACATTTCCTTTAATAATATAATATATAAGATTTGATATTTTAGTATATTTAGGAATTTAAAAATTCAAAAATGTCAAATTACGTTAAAGCTGTGAAACAAGGGACATCATTATTTAAATTTTCGTAGCACTTATCGCTCAGGTGGTGCGCGCTTTATCATGGCTGACTTCGGAATAAGTTTCTGCTCGCTCTTCAC